>JAEOAD010000012.1:19472500-20672500 GCA_036365145.1 Orientallactaga sibirica
CCCATGCAGAAAGCAGAGGCTAGGGGGTTCTTCCCTCATGTCCCCGAGACATGGGGAAACTCAACAAAACCTGGATGTTCCCAAGTGGTCAGGCAGCCCAGAGAGGAGAGAATTTCTTATTTTAAGAAGACAATAGTATAGGACATAGGCAAAATGTCCCTCTGGCAGCAGCATTTCTCTGCAGAAGTATCCAGTCACTAACCACAACATCACACAGTAAAAAAAGTCTGAATCAAGTGTTTTTCACCAAACAGGGTAAAGAGCATTTAAAAAAAAAAAAAAAAATGCCATGAATTTCAGACCAAGTATTGCCAACAAACTTGTTACTAGAGCTTCCCAAATTTCAAAACTATATTTAAGAAATGGTAGAACCCTGTTGCCTAATCATTGTCCAAGAAAGCACAGCCATATGCCCAACAGCATTTGCAGATGATTCTTTTTTGACAGGTCTTAGTCATCTTTGAATTAACGTCCCCATTGTGTCTAATCCTAGTGAGCATTATTGTTATGAATTCAAATATCTAAATAAAAACATACTCTCAGAAGAGAACCAAAATAACTTCTGGGTAATGCTTAATGTGCAATCACTTGGAAATAAATTTAGAAACAAAAGCATGAGGTTTTCTTAGACTGCAGTTTGGTTTGGATCTGGGGAGAAGGCTGAACTAAAGGAGATCTGCATTTCATAAGCATTGACTCCCAAGTGCTCATATAACCATGCTTGTGTAGTCAGTCACAGGCTCATATAATCAACCCAGTTTAGGAATTAAAACAAAATTAAAAGAGCCAAAATAATATGTAGCAAAGAAATCTATCATACCTTGAGAAGGCCAGGAGTTTTAACAGTCAGCATATTATGAGTCAAAGATCTGCTGACTTGGAGCTAGCTTGAAGCTTTGCAAGCCATCACTAGAAACATACAGATACCATGAGCTGGAATTTATTTTTTAATTTTTGTATCTGTGTGTGATTGTGTATAAGCACAAGAGTCTTTTGCTGCTGGAAATGAATGTCAGATGCTTGCACCAATTTTTATGTTTGTCTTTATGTGTAAACTAGGGAATTGAATCTGGGCCAGCAGTCTTTGCAAGCCATTGCCTTAACAACTGAGCCATCTCCTTAGACTTTGGAATTTTATTAAATCAATTTTTAATTAATTAATTATTATTTAATTAATCTCACTCTAGCCCAGGCTGACCTGGAATTCACTATGGGTGAATTCAGGGTGGCCTTGAATTTCTGGCAATCCTCCTACCTCTGCTTCCTGAGTGCTGGGATTAAAGGTGTGCGCAACCACACCCAGCATGGAATTTATTGTTTCTCAAAAGAATACAATTGCATCTTTTTTATTTAATATCACTGTAAAACATTAATCTTTGTAATGAGCGTTTAAAGGCATTTGTACAAAGAAAATCAGCTCTCTTCTTGGCTCACATCCCCAGAACAAGTTCATCTTTGTCTAACACAAAACAGATCATGCTCCAGAATTTTCACCACTTACTTGAAAGAACACTTACCACAGCCCACGCTCTGTTGACTCTGGAGTGCTCCCTTTCCGTGTGGTCTGCATCTCAGCACTTTCCAAATCCTATGGCTACAGGGTGTGCGCCTGTAGACAATCAGTATTCCAAAAGAGCACGATCAGTTGTACATCTTGATAATGCCTTTAAATGTCCTTGGATCATCATAACGTGGGAATTGTAGGCATACAGAGAATGCGTTGACTTGGAGGTTTATAATTTTTATTCTCCTCCCCATTTATCACTTGCTCCAAACTATATCACTCTTGCCACAATTATATTTTCCAAATGTTAATCTGCAAATTATCCTAGTCCTTTTTCTATGAATCACTCCTGGCTCCCATTAGTGTAGAAGATTTTATCATTTCTTTGTAATCCCTGACCAATCCAAAGCAAACCCGCATTTCTGTTTGATGAGCTCTTTACTATTCAGAAAGAACCAAAAGACAGATTTGTTAGCTTTGTACCTATCAATCTTTCTGTTTTGATATTGCTGTGCTTTGAATGAATGTCCCTCAGAAGTAAATACATAGATACCACTATCAGGGTGGTAGTATGGAGAGATGCTGTTCATCTTTACGAGGTGAGGCCTAGCATGAGGTATTGAGATCATTGGGGGTATGTACTGGCAGAGGATTCTAGAGCCCTGGCAAGTTCTTTGTCTATACACATTCCAACTCAGAATGTGAACAGTCCTTCAGATGCATAGTCCCACCTGTGTCCAATCCAAGGCTTGTTCCCAGTGTTGCCAACCAAGAACTGATGCTATTTTAGTCAGTCCTCCTCATTTTGATCTTTCTATGTGTTTCAGTGCCATCATTCCTCTCTTTGAAACTCCATAGGCAATATTGTGTTGGTCAAATGAATTATTTATATCAGCTTGAGAATATAGAGTTGGGTATTCTAATATATCCCCTGAAGGCACTAGTTCTGCAAGTTACTGACTTGGCAAAAAAGAAAAAAAAAAAAAGTCAAATAAATAAAAAAGAAAAGAACAGTCAAATGAGTTTTGGCAACATAAACACAATTTTTAAAATATACTTTATTTATTTATTTATTTATTTATTTATTTATTTATTTATTTACTGCAAGAGAGAGGGAGAGAGGGAGAAAAAAGAGAATGGGCATGCCAGGGCTTCTTGCTGCTGAAACAAACTCCAGACACATGTACAACTTCATGCACCTGGCTTTATGTGGGTACTAGGGAATCAAACCCAGGCCATCAGGCTTTGCAAGCAAGCACCTTCACACTAAGCCATCTATCTACCCCCGCCAGCACAATTGATTTTTATGCAGAGCCTTATCATTCTGGTATACCTCATGTATCACATGGTCATAGCTATGACAGATGGCATTTACCAAGCATGCATAATTTTTTTAAGAAAAGTTTTCTATGAAGAATTTCAAAAAAATAACTCAAATAGAATTTAAAAACACAGGGATAAGAGCTGGAGATAGAGCACAGTGGTAGAGAGTGGGCTGAGATTATCACATACAAAGCCTTGAGTACTATCACTGATATCAAAACAACAATTAAAACATCAGGTTACTGGCATAAGACATTAGGCATTAACAAGCATAGCTAAACCACCTAACTAATGTGGATATCTTCCCACACCTCACCTTCCTCATCATTTTCATTCTTGTACTTTTTTTTTCCAATTTTATCATTGAAATGAGATCGTAATTCATTATTCAACAAGTTATTACTTCATGAGTTTTTTCCTTTATTGAACTATTTATTCATTGTCACAACAGTTACAATGGTCCTCAAATTTGGGCATCAGCTCCCTCCTATGACAGCTATTTTCCTCTGAAAAGCTAACAGGATTACTTTTAGCTTTGAATGTGTTTTAAAATGATTTTGTGAATCCATCAATAAAACAAGAAGATAACCAACTGCCCACCATAAGAATTGCCACCTATTCCATATCTGCCAGGGCCCAGGAGAATTTGCAGTGGAAGCAGCGCTTACTGCTAACCTGACAACCAGCTCCAGGCTGAAGGTGGCAGACACCGTGACCAAGAACAACCTATCAAAACAGAAATCCATAGTCTACAAAGAACTTAACACTAAATCAACAGCCAATAGGCCTGCCATGGCTCAGGGAACATTGCTGAAGAGGGGGAGAAAGATTGTAAGAGCCACAGAGTAGGTGGGAATATGCAGAGGCCTGGTTCCTCCATTATCTTATCTTGTTGGGATTGACTAAGGTTTTCATGACCCCACAGTAAATCTCATAACCCCACAGAGGAGGACACTATGGAAACAGGAAGAGGGGATAAAAGAGTATAAGAAAAATAAAAGAGCATAATCTGTAAAAATTAAATAAATAAAGTAAAAAAATAATTGTGTGGCAGATAGCAGGATTCAAAATGGTGCTAAGAAAGCAAAATCACCTTAGATGAAGGCATAACTGAATTACAGAATTGTTTGGACCTTCCATTTTGTGTTCAGAAGGAAACACTGGGCCTTGGAATTCCAAGGGTGGGATATGAGATATGCCAGAAGTGATGCCCCCACCGCTCAGGGGAAAAATAAGAAGTACTGGAGTCCTCATTTAGGAAATAGAGAACTTAGACCCTAACTGTTTGGAAAATGAGAACCAGGAGGAGACTGGAAACTGGCATCCACTCACATTATCCTCTTGTGCAAAAAGACAAAATGTAAGAACATTTTCTGCTTGATAAATGAGGAGGGACTATGTGTGCATTTGTCATCTGATATATCTAATAAATTTACTACATTGATTCTTCTACTTGGGTTTTTTTCCATTCACATGTTGCTTAATATTTACTTGCAGAATAAATGTGCTTTCAATTTAGTTTTAATGTGAAAGACTTGGGTATTTAATCAATATTAAATGAATATTAAAAACATATTTCTCTAGAATCAAAAAAATATTAGGTAGTACCCAGAAGGAAATGTAGTTTTCCTTATTAATCATTGAAAGATATTCAATAGTTGTGTTGCCTGCTGGGCTTTTCAGTGCAATAAAATCCTTTATACGATTTTCTGCATATTTAGCCACAATGACTAACCCAGTATAGAGCATGCTGGGCTGTCATGCTGTTGAATCTAACAGTACTTCTTTTGAAAATCTGTGTTTACTACAGTTATTTTGATATGAGAAATGATCTAAATGTTCCAGTGCAAAGATGTTCATTGCAAAACTGATGTACATTGAGATCTTAAAAAGAATGCTCTAAATTAAGTAATTTATGGTTATAGAAGTAGCATGTTAGGGCTAAGGTGATCAGTTTCATGACTCAACTTGGATAGGTCACAATACCCATTGATTCAATTAATCACCAAACCTGTGTAGCTGTGTATGTGTTTTATAAAGATGATTAACATGTACACTCAGTTGACTTTCAGTAAAGGAAATTATTCTCAATAATTTGAGTGGATCTGATCCAATCAGTCAAAATGGTTTTAAAGTACTGAGGTGAAGTTTTCCTATAAAAGAAATTCTAAGCCCGGTGTGGTGGTGGCGGTGAACACCTTTAATCCCAGAACTCTGGAGGCAGAGGTAGGAGGATCACCATGAGTTTGAGGATACCCTGAGACTACATAGTAAATTCCAGGTCAGCCTGGATTACAGCAAGACCCTACCTCGGAAAAAAGAGAGAAAAAAAATTCTACTCACAGACTGCAGCCTCACCTTCCATCAGGTTTCTAGCCTACCTTCTTGATTTTGAACTTACTTAGTTATCCCCCATGCTAAGCCAATTACTTACAATAGCACACACACACACACACACACACACACACACACACACACACACACTTTTATATGTGTTGTGAATTTATAGTTAGATTTTATGTTGAGAGTTAGGGTTTGAGAGGGATGTCAAAAGATTGATGAGTGGATTCTATGTTAAGTTAGTTAGCATGAAGTTCTGGTGTGATATTGCACAAGATCATAGTTGTAGATATCAATGGCATACTGTATGTTTCAAAAGGCTAGAAGTATTTTGAAAGTTTGAAGCATAAAGAAATGATCTGAAAAGAGAGTTATGCTTAGCTGGATTTAAATATTGTACTATATATGCATCAAAACATTACATAGTACTCCATTATTGGTTACTGTAACAAAAATACTTATATGCATAATTTTCATGTTTTTATTTATTGTTTAAACTTTATTTCAAAAAGAAAAATATTCTGTGTGCAATTATAAATATATATACTTCATTTTAAAAAAATACTTTATTTATAGATTTATTCATTTATTTGAAAAGAGAAAGATGCAGAGAGAGAGAGAGAGAGAGAGACCTACAGAGAGACAGAGAGAATGGGCTCCCCAGAGTCTCTAGCCTCTGCAAACGAACTCCAGACACATGTACCACTTTGTGCATCAGCTTATGTGGGTATTGGGGAATTGAAACTGGGTCCTTAGGCTTTACAGGCAAGGGCTTCAACTGCTAAGCCATCTTTTCAGCCCTGCATTTCCTTTTTGTAGAAGAATGATTGCAAAATGCAATTGTGTACAAAGATGGAGAGAGAGAGAGAAAGGTGAGAGTTGGAGAGATAAGGAAGGGAAGGAAGGAGAGAGAAAAAGAGAAAGAGAAAGCACTGGTTCTCTGTCTCTTGTGGAATCCTGACTAGTTCAAAATACATAGTTATAGAGTTTTCATTGCAACTTTTTTTCAAGGACATTTTTCTTGTATATCCTAGTCTGTTTCTTCTCCCTCCTATGATGGTCTAGTTGCTTAATTTCTTTTATCTTTGCTTTTGCCTTTGTTTGTTTCAGATAGGATATCACTATACGTTGCAGTTTAGCCTCAAACTCATGATTGAATCCTACTGCCTCGCCTCCTATTAGCTGGGGTTAAGGCACGAGACATTGTGCCTGACTTAATTTCTTCTAGCATTCGGGACAGTCCGATAATTTATTAGATTATATTTTTTTACTGTCATTCTACATTACTAAAATAAAGTTTTCTGTGTCTGGGCAACCTGATGGGTGTCATTCACTGAGTATGTGTTATTGATGGCATGGACCTTTCTTGGATGATGCTGGTATTACTAACCCTTGGCATGGCTATGCTCCTGACCCATAATAGGCACTTCTTTATTGGATTCATATAAAATAAATGAATTATCCCACTGCATTTTCATAAAGCTTTGGTCAGAAGTCTATGATCTCCACTTTACAAATATCAGGGAAATTATGTGTTTTCTCAAATCTCATTACTAGTAAGTGACAGAACTGGGGTTCAAGCTCCAATTGTCCTATTTCTAAAATTTGTCATATTTCCTTCATAGTATTGGCTGATTTAGCCTCCCATTAAACCTAGAACCTACCTGCAGTGCATCCCACCAAGCGTGGTCTGAGACATACAAAGAGTTAGTACTCAGCTATACACACAATGGCAGGTGAGGCAGTTGCTTGGGGCCTGGGGAAAATGAAGCATTCAGGTGGGCTGTGAGGTGTGGGCAGGCATACTGAATAAGATCAATTTAGATTTGGCAAAGACATGGCCTTTATTAGTCATGACTGTCAGGAGTAATGAGAAATAGAGGCACTTTAGAGCGGGCAATGTAAGGTGTGGAGGTAATAAACAGGACACGCTGCATGAGGAGGACTTGAAGTTTGGACTTAATCCCAGGTGCAGTTGGAGCCATGGTGGTTTGTCAGCTTTGTCTTTGTCTCCTACTGAAAATGTAGATGACCTAGACTGTAAGGACAGTGACCTTGGGAGGTGGAGAAACTTTTAGCTATCTTTGGAACAGAATAAAATTGAGAATAAAAATGAGACTTTCATTTCAACATGCCAGTCTTCCAAGAAGCAGATAGCAAGATAGGATCTATTCAAAGGTTTTACTGGGGAGCACATGGTGAGGGAAAATAAGGAAGGTACACAATGCTGGTCTGATCCCTGGAGAAGAGGCAAGGGCACAGGGTTGAACGAACATGTTCTAACTATCCTACAACCTAATTGTTCAGTGGGAACATGAGGGAACTTTGAATGAAAATAAGTTGCTGAAGAGACTCCTCCTTCCCCCATCCCACCTCCCTGACGCAGTAATTGATAGCCTGAGGCCTGTGGGGGTGGGGCAGCACCTGAGCACTTTGGCCAATAATAGCACTACTTGAAGTTGGAGCTCTGTGAGGTACCCTCTTGGCCTACACACATCATGTAGACTAGGTTCCTGTAGAATTGAATCATTATTTCTTGTTTTCATTTTGCTTTTGCACAACTGTGTGTGGGGGTAATATGTATGTAGTGGTGTGTGGTGTGATATATGCATGTGTGTGCTAGTGGAGGCTGGAGGAGAGTATCGGGTGTCCTTCTTTTATCATTCATCCATTCATTTTATCATTCTTGAGATATGGTCTCTCCTTCAACTTGGAGCTGCTGTTCATGATCAAGGCCCAGCAATTTTCTGGTTTCTAGGTTTCACTATCCTGCAGACTGGGGTTGCAGGTGTGTTTGGCCATGCCCCATTTTTACATGGATTCTGCGGAATCAAACATGCTGATTTCTCATGTTTTCGTAGCATATGTTCTTAACCACTGAGCAACCTCTCCAGCCTAAGTCACCTTTTTTTTCCCTTATTTTTTATCTACTGAGAATACTATGTTGGAGTGTCTTGGAAAATGATTATTTTGGGGAATTTTAAATTATGTTTTGTTCATTTATTCATTCATTCATTCAGCAAAAAGTACATATATTTATTTCACAATTAGACACAGAACTATCTAACTGTGAAAAGCTGAGCTTGATTTGCTATCTATTTGACTATTTCTGAAGATGTATCTGAAAAGGAAAGACATGAGCTGGCTTATGGAAGTAGAAAGAAAAATGGGTAAGAGAACTCATGTTTATTAAGGATAATGCTCTTATTAGAATAAGCTCTCTCAGACACTATTTCATGCCTATTTTATTATGGCAGAGAAGTAAAATGGATCAAAGTCAACAAGGATTCATTCCTTCCCTGTCTCATGCTGCCTATAGACCCTCAGAGTGAGGGAGGTGTCTCCGTGTCTTTTAAGGGAAAAGAGGGATTAGTTCCCAAGACCTAATTTTACCTTGTTTTCTACAGTCATTTTCAGTGAGATTGTCAGTTACAGACATTAGAGTATAAGTAGACACTGGGCAAGATGGCAAGCATGGTGCAAAAGAGTGAAAGAAGCTCTCCCCACACAGCCTACAACCCAGCTAAAGAGATAAACTACTTCTTCTTCCTCCCTGATGGATGCATGTGGATTGGAAAAGTTTCCATTTCCCTTTCAGATTGGTTTTTCTGGATAAACTTCCCGTGAATCTCCCAGGTTCAGAGGTTCATTGAGGACTTGCTGTGACATCAGTTCATAGCAATCCCACATAACTTGCACAATTGTCATTCACTTATTTAACAAGTTCTTGTTGCTTAACTATCTGTGTTCTGGCTACTGTGCAGGGAATGAGACACATCAACAAGCAAAGAAGTCCTGGCCCCCACAACCCCTCTTGGATCCTACTCTCAAGTAGCACAGTAGAAGCAGCATCTGCCAAAACTGCCTGACTGAGTCCAGCATGGTAGTTCATGTAGATCATCCCAGCAGATTTCTTAAGATGAATTCAAGGCCCCCCTGAGCTATGTAGAAAAACCCTGACTGAAAGAAAAAAAAAAAATGAATAGAACAAACCTGGGCATGGGGACACATCTGTAATTCCAGTACAAAGGAGGTGGAAACAAGCTCAACCTCAGTGGTATGGAGAGTATATACTAGGCTGGGATACATGACCTTGCCCACCCCCACCCCCCCACACAAATGATGTAAAAAAAAAAAAAAAAAAAAAAAAAAAAAAAAAAAACCTTAGCTAACCTGTACATTTCTTGTTGTGCACTGATGGAGAATTCTGACAAGCTCTCTGTGATAGCTTAAATTTATGTTCCCCCATAGACTAAGGTGATTAAAAAAAAAATTGTCTCCAGCCACCTGGCTAGGGGAGGGCATCACTGGAGGTGGATCTGATTGCTAGCCTACAGGTATGCAGAGTGCTTGAGAAGATCTGCCTGGAGTTCCCTGCTGTTTGCAGCCCAATGTGCTTGCTCTTGGTGGTGCTAGTGTTGGTTTTTCTCTCTGCCTGGATCTGTGAAAGGGGTCAGCTTTTTTTTTTTTTTTTTTTTTTTTTTTTTTTTTTTTTTGCCATAATGTAACTTCTCCTGGATCTGTAAGTTTCAAATAAATCCCATTCCTCCATAATTGTGTCTGGTTTCAAGCTCATCCCAGCAACATGGAGCTGACTGTGACAGAAATTGGTGCCGAAAAGTGAAGTCCTTGCTGCATGATGAATCTGACGGATTTTGGTCTTTCAGAACTTTTGTGCTGGAGGAATGGACAGAACTTAGGACTTGCAACTGAAGTCTTCCAGAGTGGTAAGCCAAGTTTTATTTGAAAATAATGATGTGCTTGGTAGGAGATATAGAACTGAAAGAGTTAAGATTTAAAATTGAAAAAATTCAAACAAGTTTAAAATCACTGGTTCTGGTACTGGTTGTGAAAGGTGCTATTGTTCAAGAGATATTACCATGATTAAGGATGGCCCGACTGCTTTACATTGAAACAATGGAAAGAATACCAGAGGTATTCTACTCTGGAAAGACTGAATGGTAGAAATGCAAACTTTTTTTGTAAGGAAGAACCTGCTCTTCAAGGTCACAATTTATTTCATTCCTGGGTTAACAACATAGCTATGTCCTGCACATTCGGTATTGGTTTCAGAAGCTTGAAAAATGCACAGAGTAGGTTGTGAATTGCACATAGTTCCAGGAGACTCTGCTGAGATCAGGCATGGAAAACAAGATAAAAGACTGGAAAAGCCAGTGTAAGGAATTGAAGATAGACTATAGTTTGCAATGGAGACCTGAAGATGTTTGACTATACTAGAACCATGCAAGGGCTACCATAGAGCACTGCTGACTTGGGATGAAGTTTTCACTAGCTGTTCTGCCCAGATAGAGGGATAGAACTGGAAAACCCAGAGACTGTCAGTCATCGGTTATGAAATCTGACTTGAACTGCAGATGTTTGATGTTTGCCTAATGGTTATTGAGGTTGCATTGACCTATTCTCTCCTTGTTATGCCTTATAGTAATGGAAATGTTACTCTATGCCATGATATATTGAAAGTATATAGCTTGTTTGATTTTACCAGACTTACAAATAAGAGATAATCTTAGATCTCAGATGAGACTTGACACTTGGAACAGTTTTAAGTTGGTAAAGACTATGAGACCTTTGAAGTTGGACTCAACACAATTTATAATGTGAGATGATTATGAGTCTATTGGGAGCCAGGGGCAGAATGCGATAGTTTGAATGTATGTCCCTCAACAGACTAAGATGTTAAAAATTAAAGCTTGTCTCCGGCCACCTGGATGGAGGAGGTGTGGGAGAAGGTGTCTAAAGGTATGCAGAGTGCTTGAGCTTTGCCTGAGGTTCCCTGCTGTTTGCATTGCTCATTGTGCTTGCTTTCAGTGGTGCTGGTGGTGGCTTTTCTCTCCTTGCTTGGATCTGTGAAAGGGGGGCAGCCTTTTTCACCATTATGGAACTTCCCCTGGATCTGTAAGCTTCAAATAAATCCCTCCCTCCCATAAACTGTGTCTTCTTTGGAAGATCATCCCAGCAGCATAGAGCTGACTATGACACTGTCTTCTCTGAACACACTATCCCTGTTTTCTGGAGTGCTTGTTTCTCTGTTGCATTAGCCATGCATTACCGACATGCTAAATGATCCTATTCAAATGTTCCTTAGGCCAAGAAACCTTCACCCTGTCTTCCAGGGAACTGGTGAGCTCTCCCACCAATAATGATAACTTACACATGGTATGAAGCAAACTGCATTGTCGTGTAAGAATTTACTGGTCTACCTTTTGTCTTGCATGCCTTGCACTTTTCAAAGTGATGGCATCTTCATGCTTTTGAATGTTCAGTGCTAGCAAAGAAAGTAGCGAATGAACAAATGGCTACTTGAATTGATTTAATCTGTATCAAGACTGTAATTAAGACCATTTGCTTTGGATTATTTGTGATAGTGTTAATCTTCATCAGGGAAGTTCACTTCATTTAATTAAATAAGGGTCACAGTTTCTCACATTTTATTATTTTTATGTGTGTGTTTCTTGCTTTTTTGGTCATTTTCCTTTTGTTTGAACAAGGTCTCATGTAGCCAAGGTTGGTCTCATACTTGCTATGTAACTTAGTAACTTGAATTTATGACTCCTGCCTAGACCTTTGGAGTGTTTGATTATAGGCATTGGCCACCACCCTTGTGCTGGGTGGAGATCAAGCCCATGGGTTTGTGTATGCTAGGCAAGTATCTACCAACTGAGGTGTAATGTCAGCCCCCATTTATGGATTCTGATAACTAAAATTTAGATAGAAAGTGATTGCCTTGTTAGAAATATGTATAGGCAATCAAATCTCAATATCCTCTGCTCCCCATCTGCCTCCCTCTCTTTCTATGGGACAAGGTCTCGCTAGAGCCAAGATTGGCCTCAAAGTTAACAATCCTTCTGTCTCTACCTTCTGAGTGCAGGAATCACAGGCGTGGACCACCATGCCTTGCTGGCATTTTATCAATTCTAAGTTTGAGCAAGACTGGCCATTTAAAAATAAAATATGATGAACACCAAGTGTTTACCATCATACCATTTCAAATGTAACAATTCAGTTTACCTCACATTCAGTATTTGGGCAAAATTTACTGGAGAGATAGATGAAAATCTCTATGCTCTCAAAATAGCTGAGTGTCGGCCACTCCTGAGCTGTTTACTTTCGCATGACACACAGTGAAAACACTGTCATTAAGAGTGGGGAAACCCAGCTGTGCTTTGGGTTTATCAAATTTCATAAAGTTGCTTTTGGACTCTTTGGAGTCTGTGTAGGCTAAAGTCTACTTTTCCAAGAATTTCTCCTCAATCTTTAAATCAATGTTTATTTGTTAAAGAAGCGTAATCCATATGGTTTTCATTCTTCCACACTTCACTCACCCAAATACAGTTTTGTAAGAGCTATTTGAAGTCAAAAGCTTTTTGAAATTTTTATGAGCTTTTTTGTCTTTTTGCCCCCTCCGAAAAGGAAGTGATACTTTGCCAAGTATAAACAAAGTTAACCACCAAACAGTTTTATATCCTAAAATAATGAAACTGGATTGTGAGCTGAATTTGACAAAAATAACTGTTTTTATCCTCAGTGAAATCATTGCCTAAGCTCGTGTGGAGGGCTGCCTTTACAGAAGGAGAGATCCTGGCACCACCAATGCTGCATCCTGCAGACCTTCAGTCCCTGCAGGGGAGAATGCTAGCTCAGTTGTTTCCCAACCAGGGTTTTCTGACTAGGTCTTTTCTTTGTTTTAGAAGCCACTGAAGTAGAGTATTAAGTGTTTTGACATTGAAAAATAGCGTTGAAATACAGATACCATTCTGTGTCTATGAGTGAGCCCCCTTCAGGACTGTCCCACCTGAGCAGAAAGTCATAGAGGGTAAGAACCCAGGCTGTTATGAACATTCTCAGAGTCACTTATAGAAATGACTAGCATACATTGTAGCCTACAGGCTAAAAACAACCTGTCAGCTGCTTTTGTAAATAAAGTTTTATAGGCACGGCTAATCACATTCAGCTACATATTATATACATCTGCTTTTGATGTATGAACACAAAGTGTTATAGTTGTGATAGCAACCAGATGAAAGGTGAGACCTGAAGTATTACTACCTGCCTCTTACAGTAAAAGGCAGCTGACTCTGGAGGTTGGCACATGGCTCTTATATAACCTATCCTCTCAGCTTTGACAATAACAGAAAAGGTCTCTGAATACCAGGTTCTTATTTCTGATAAAAGATTAGAAGGAGACACATGTGCTCACACACGTGAGCACATGTGTACACACACACACACACACACACACACACACACCAAAAGAGAAAGATTATTTTAATTTCAGGAAAAAAAAAAGATATTAGAAAACAAATCAACACAGCTGGTTGTGGTAGCTCATGCCTATAATCCTAGCCCTTGGGGGAGGCTGTGACAAGAATATTACCACAAATTCAAGATCAGCCTTGAGTTTCAGACCAGTCTGGACTAAACAGTGAGATCTTGTATCGGTTATTTTTCACATGCAGTAAGTGGCTGATTCCTGAAAACTTCCCAACTTCTAGCTCCCCCATGATTAAACATTTCAGGAATTTGAAAAAATGGAAATATTTATTTATGGTGGAGAATTATTTACTGCTGTGGTAATTTTAATTTCCTTCAATTACTGCTACAATAGAAAATAATAAGCTGACTTAGTAAAGCTTACTCTCTCTAGCTACCAATGCTGGAATTATTTCATGCCACCTATATAATTCTCACAAAGCAATTTTCTATATTCTGTTACCTCTAGGGTAGTCAGTTCCCTGTTTTGTAAACAGCAGATAATATTGCCTACTTTCTAGAGTGACTGAGCATTAAGGAAATGAGCATATGGAATGCAGTTAAAGCGGGGAAAAGCCTGTTTCATTTGCTAAACACTACAAGGATCCCCTTAAGCCAGCTGAGTCAGCAGAACAGAATTTATTAAACTTGTTGCAATAAAGGGGTGCACTATACTGCAGTTTTGGTGTAGGATAATCTTAGAGGAGGCAAATCACAGGCATATGTAAGTGTTCTCTCCAAAAAGGAATATCAAAGCTTGATATCTTCCTGGTCTATGATCTGGTTATGATTAGTTTAAAATCGCTCTTTCCAGACAAGAAACTGATTAGAATTAGAGAGCGCTAGTAGCATGAAAGTGGTAGACTTGTATAGCAGAGGGTCTTCAGGCAGCTTGATAAAATAACATGTAGCCTAAAAAGTGAGATTTTTCCTAGCTGAGCAATCTAATATCTTGAGAGAACCATTCATCTAGATGAGCAAAGTATTTGCCTAAATTGTTTGTACAAATTTCATGAAGCTAAGAGTGAAATCATTTATTGGTTATAACCTTATCTTCCCTGGGTGAGTATTTTGCCAGGACAAACATATAAGTCAAGTTGACATAGGTGGGCAAAATTCTCAGTCCTAATTAAGAGTTGTGGATGTAGATGGCTTCATTCTGAAATGAAAAAATAATGGATCATACTGCGGCCAATTCGCAATCCTATAATTACTTCTTTAAAATAAAAATAACCCTTTGTTATATTAATGTCCTAATCAGATGAGTTCTCTACAAATTTTAAAAAAAATCATTAGGATAAATATTACTCAGGCCAAACAGGTGGACTTCTCATCACCTTGTTACTGCAGCATTCATATTGGTTGTTAATTTGTAAAATGCAAGTGTTGTGTCAGCTGGGTTTAATCGTTTTCCAAAGTGAAATGTCTTCTAGCCTTTTTCCATCTGTATCCTTGAACATACATATATGTATGCATTTATGCACATCTAAAATTCACTTAATTTTTTACCTCTTCATGAAAAAATTAACAGATTATTTTGGTTTTCTGTGCTGCAAGTGATCTATTTTTAGGGTTTTACTAAATAGAGACATTTTTAACAACTTAATTATAGGTAATTGCACCTGAGCAAGCAGATATCAAAATCCCAAGACTAATAGCTGTAAGATTCCACTGAGTTACACAGCAAGGGAAAGGAGTAAAAACATCCTAGCTGATGCCTAAATAAATAACAGTAGGAAGGAAGGAAAGAGGTGGAGGAGGGAGATAAATAAAACTTAAGACAATTTTCAAAAGAACATCATTTTAAGCAGATACGCTAAAATGTGTTTGAGAATTTAAAACATAAAAAAACATCATTTGGAAAGGGGAGAATGAGCATATTTATTAAAATTCACAAAATATGTATTACTAATTAAGTTTGCTGAATTTCCATAATGCTAAAATATTAAAAATGCTAAAAATTGATTAGGAGTCCGTTAAATAACTTTATGAAGAGACAGTGTGGGGTCAGGAATATGGAAATTATAAGCAAAATGAGACAATATAGTCCCTCAGAGAAATTGTAGTATTAATTTAATCTCCCTTGATTACCCATCAAAGCTCTATAGGTAACAGCTTCTGTTAAATGTGTGTATTTTCTTTCTGTTGTAGAATGTACAAAAAGAAATGCAATAAAATGAAATGCAAATGAGCAGGCCTTTCTTGGAGGGGAAATAACATTAACGAGGGAGCTGTATTTTGTATGCTAACAAGAGCCACAGACATCTGACAAGCCACTACCAATTATGTTTTATAATTCATGTTAATAATAAATCAGCCTGTCTTTTTTTCTGGCTTTGCATGTATGCATAGCACTTTATGTTACACAGAGAGGGTACAAAGCTAGCAGCTAGAGACTGAAGCAGTCAGCTAGCTGCCCCACTGTGGCAAGTGTCGGCCCAAAGAGTGGTCAGCCACACGCCTTCCCAGTCATCATGGCCCACACAGTGTGCTGCTCCTCCTGTCTCCTCAATACTCCCCGTGGGCTTGTCTTTCTGATGAAGCCCTCAGGGGTATGCGCTTCGACCTTCAATTCCTCGTCTTTACTCAGCATCTGAAGTTCACCCCATCTCTCCTCCACCATCTGTAGATTTCCCGGAGAAGCCATACTTTTATGTGCCCTGGTGGTTTCTCATGTCCAGTCATGATAACATTGGGACTGACGTGCTAAGGTTCCACACATTATTTTTCCTACTCCACTGTATAGAAACAGTCCGAATTTCTTCAACTATTGAAGGTCACTTTCCTTTTCCTTGACAGCAAATCTTAGTTTTTCTGCAAAGAATCCAAGCAGCACAGTATGGGTAGTTCTTTGCCACCCTTCATGATATGCATAGCTCCTGCAAGGCTGTATTTGTGGCTGTTGTTGTTGTTTTTGAGCTAGGGTCTCACTTTAGCCCAGGCTGACCTGGAATTCACTATGGCGCTGAAGAGTGGCCTCAAACTCACAGTGATCCTCTTTCCTCTGCCTCCCCAGGGCTGGGATAAAAGGCGTGCGCCACCACACCCAGCAGGCCGTATTTCTTTTTAACCTTCTTGTTGTTCACATTTTGGGACTGACAAGATTTCATTAATAGCAGGACAACCCTGTGCCTTGAGGGATATTTAGAAGAGTCAATAACCTCTACCCTGTAGACAATCACCCTAGCTAACTGTGATGGTAAGTATCTATCCCGTGAATTTCTGCCTAGAGACCTCTGAGTTGAAGCCTACATTGCATTATGAGTCTTGGCATGCTTCGGGTTCAACTCCTGGTCCCAAATTGATAGTGCTTCTTTGGGAGATGGTCGAACCTTTGGAACATGGGGCCTAGCTCAAAGAAATAGGGAAAGTTATAGCTGATTTCTGGTGCTGGTTCAGGTTCTCTCCACTTCCTATCTGCCATCGTGATGTGAGGAGCCCAGGCACACACCCTCCCACTGCCAAGGACTTCACTGTGTTATGCCAGCCATGATGGAAGGCAAATCCCCATAAACCATGAGCTAACATAAATCCTTTTCCCTTCAGTTGCTTCTGTCAATTGCTTTCATTAAGATAAGAAAAGGCTATGATTGCTCTGTATACCCTTGTGTGGTAGTTTGAATATATTGTCCCCCAATATATTCAGTATTTTATTAGTTTATAGTTTGCATCTGCAATCACCTTGCTAGAGGCAAGGTCACTGGGGGCCCGGTCTTAAGGTGTGGTGATGGGTTTGAGATTCCATTGTAAAGATATGCAAATGTGTCTAGCAGGAGTTCCTGAAGTCTGCTGTGTGACCTTTTGGCTAGTTAGTTTTGCTCTGTGTGCTGGGGTGGCTGGTTGGCTTTTCTGCCTGGCCTTGTCCAACTTCTGCCTTTATGGAACTTCCCTGGAGCTTCAATAAATAATATCCCTTCCTCCATAACTGTGCCTGGTCTGGAAGTTCATCTCAGCGAACCTGAAGCTGTCTGCAACACCTTGTTTCAGATCATTTCTTCTGAGCTAGTACTTAATCTGGGTCTTTATAAGCATGCTGTCACTCACCACATCTGGTTACTTGTGATCTGTGTGTCCAATGATGCAGTTCATTGCTGTGCCTTCTTTGCTCTGAGGTCAGCAAGGCCACACTCTACTTTGCATGGTGTGGCCTTACTCTAGGTTGGTAGAGACTTGTTCTGATTCTCCCCCTTATGTTAATTAAAAGCTTCACACTGTATATTTTTCTTCCACTGTCTTTCTTCCATCATTAGATCTGTAAAGACATGCTGTAATGCTGTCACCATACAGCAGACATGCTGTATAGAGATGGATGCCCTGCTTATAGCCTAGGGAAGGCAGAAAACTTCAATAATAGGTACATGGGCCAAGGAAGGATCACGAAGTGCAAATTGTGTTGCAGCCTTACCTAAAGAGGACTGTCTGAGCCTATGCCCTATTCTTTCTTGTGAGAGAATCAGGACCTGGCACGTTACCTTCTGTTTGGGGGTAATCTCAGTACCACCTAAACCACTGAGACCCTATAAGCTACCTTGACGTGGCCTGTCCATAAATCTCCATAGGAATTTGCTGTCTGTCTAATGTACTGGCTTTCTTACCACAATTTCTAGTAGAATAGATACTTCTTGGTGGTCTCACTGAGAATTTTGTTTGCAATGCAATGATCCATGGGATATTTTGTGGGATGCCTCAATGGACATGGTTTACATTGTGAGTAGTCTATGTAGCCAACATAGCCCTAACACAAACTGCAAGTGAACATTGCTACACACATTCATTCATGAATATTGTTATCCATGTAAATGAGTATTGTTGTACAGAAAAAACTGAATTTCCTTCTATAGAGAATACCAAAGAATATATTTACCCAAACAAAATATCCAAACCATAGACTTGAGGCCTTTTTAATCTGATCTGCTTGTGACTCCACATTCAGTGCAATAGCTGTAATCAGAACTAATAGCTGGTTGTCACACAATGGTCATTAACTAGGATCTGTTTTATTTCTGCTAAAGATAGACTGCTCAATGAAACAGAAATATGGTAGCAATCACCACTCTCATTTTTACTGATGTAACTAATTTTGCTGTCTTTCGTTCCTCTGTAATGCAATATTAAATTGGCTGTCTTAGCCGTGTGAGGTTAATTTCATCGGCTTCTAATTGCTCTTTCCCACCATGATCATTGTTTTCTCACCTACCATGGACACAGTGGGTGGGTTACTCCAAACGCCTTGTCTATCAATGTCAATTGTATCCTCAGAGTCTGGGGAAGTGATCACTCCGTGGTACCATAGATACAGACTATACTGTGATTCCATTCCTCCATTCTCTGCTACATTGACTCTACCAGAATGGCCACAAGGAAGCCTGGACCTTTGACAATTGATGTCAATTTCTATGTCAGAAGATGCCCAGAGTAAACTCTCCCTTCTGAAAAGGATACATCTCTCTAAGCTTCAATCCAGAATTCATCAAACTGTAGGCCTTTGTTAATTGTATCCCTTTTGCTATACCCTTTACTTGTCAATATTCATAGCAGGGTCAGGAATTATTTATGTTATCTAAGCATAGAGATCACTTTAATATTTGCTTGGGGAAGATATATTATCATCTGTTTTCTTTTTTTTCTTCTTTCTGTGTGTGTTCTTTTCTGTAACATATCTTAGTAGAAAAATTGCAAAAGCTATTTCCATGGTGGAGGTGGAGGAAATAGAATGGAGTGGAATGCTACTTGAATAATCAATTAGAGGGTCTCAAAATATGTTGGGCTGTTAATTCACTAAGCAATTTCTCCTGGACTCAGCATGCAAACTAGGGATTAAAGAATTGGGCTTGGAAGCTGGGTATGATGACATATTCCTTTAATTCCAGTACTAGGGAGACAGAGGTAGGAGGATTGCCATGAGTTCAAGGACAGCTTAAGACTACATAGTGAATTCCAGGTCAGCTTGGGCTAAAGTAATACCCTACCTCAAAAAAAAACTGGAAAAAAAAAAGAAAAGGAATTGGACTTGGAGCAGGTCCAGGAGAAAAACAGAAAAGTTCTAGAATGGACTCAGAACCTCACTAGACAAAACAGAGTGGCTAACTTGTATCTGCTAGAGTGAAATTCTTAGCATCTCCTCTAGGCACTTACTCTAACTGAAGAAAGGGGAAAATGGTATACTTTTTGATTTAAAGCCATACCTGTCAATAGTAGATGAGGGTCACATTCATGAAAGGACAAATATTTTCACTGGTGTCATGAGTCAACCTTTTCCAGCTAGCACTGGGGGATGAGACGATAAGTCTATGCTCAGGCAAATTTTTTACTCCAGTCAAGTCTTAGTTGCTAAACTTTAAGGCATAGAAACCAGTATTTACATCAAGCCACATCATAAAAACCACAAGCAATGCAAGTGCATTGTGGAGCAATCCTGGTCTCCAGTTACTGAAACTTTATCTCCAAAGAACAAGCTTGAGGTCTCTTCCGAAGTTCCTCTCTTGGCCAGTGATGAGCGATAGGACCTCAGTAACCTTGGTATCAAGTCAGAAGCAAATGTTTTGGGTAAATAAATCTGTCCACAAACCCTTTATGTATCCTTTTACAATCCTCCATGCCAAAGCATCTTAAAATAAGAACGTGTACCACATGTTCAAACTCCTAGAGCTTCTCATGATGCTGACTAGAAAAATTATGCACACTTAGATGTTTGGGCATTTCCATGGCTTCAGTGAGTTTTCTTACTTCATTTGACATTACACAATAACTTAGAAGTATTTTTATTTCATTTGGCTGATATCAATGACAATTAGTTACTTTTGTACACTTAAACATGAAATGAATCCCATGATTATAACGTATATTTATTTGAGCTTATTTGTAGCAAGATTTGTTCTACTCTGATTAATTTGGGTAAAGTTTTTTTTTTAATTTGATATATTCTGACAAAATTTAAAGGCAAATGAATCATTTTCGGATAATTATCATTATGTTAATAAGTGTGTTATTCTGGAGTTCTATATTACACTGTGAGAATTTAATACTCTATTGAGTGCTTATTTTGTGCAACATAGAATCAGTACTTAGGTTATACTTCATGTTGAGCCTAAAACAACCCCATAAAGAAAGCATTGCCGACATTGTTACTAGATGAAGAAACTGAAACTCAGAAGGGTTAAGAAAGCTGCACAAAGCCTCAGCCACTGTGACCCCCAGAGGCTTTCATGACAAATTTCATACTCTGTCTCTCATCAAACAAAGAGTTTTGTTCTCTCTGTCTGTTACTCTCAAATAAATAAATTAAAAATAAATAAATAAATAAAAGGGGCCGGATAGATGGCTTAGCATCTAAGCACTTGCCTGTGAAGCCTAAGGACCTCAGTTCAAGGCTCCATTCCCCAGTACACATGTAAGGCAGATGCACAAGGTGGCACATGCATCTGGAGTTCATTTGCAGTGGCTGGATGCCCTGGTGGGCCTATTCTCTCTCTTTTCTGCCTCTCTCTCTCTCTCTCTCTCTGTTGCTCTCAAAAAATAAATAGACTCTTGTTTTGCTTTGTTTTTGCTTGTTTGCTATTTTCTTTTTCTTTTTTCTTTTTTTTTTTTTTTTCTTTTTCAGGTAGGGTCTCACTCTAGTCCAGACTGATCTGAAATTCACTATGTAGTCTCAAGGTGGCCTTGAACTCATGGTGATCCGGCCTCTGCCTCCCAGTGCTGGGATTAAAGGTGTGGACCACCACTCCTGGCTTGTTTGCTATTTTCTTTCACAACTTGACCTGAGAATGGATCATCTCTAGTTTTGAATGCATGAAAATCATTGCCCAAAATGTAATATTCACAAAGGCAAAGAACTTCTTGAGAGTTCTATTGATTTTCGTGAGCACCTCAGTACTGCAGTGGAAAAACTATTTCTAAATTCAAAAGGAAGCTCCATTCACTGTGAATAGTCTCTCATTTCACAGCACTCATACAAGCAATATTCATACCTGTAGTACCAATGTGATGTAAACACTCAAAACTGAAGCACATTAGTCACATCCTATTCTAAAAAGAGATCCCAAATTGGAGTCAGTGAAGAAAACAAAGGTGGTTGAGAGGATTAACTCAAAAAAAAAAAAAAAAAAAAAAAAAAAAAACCACAGTGGAATCAGAACAGTTTTTGACATGTTTTTCATAGCCAAACATGTTGCAGATACTAACTACTACCTATTATGAAATTTACTACTCATTTTTATTTTGGATCACCAAGAGTTTCTTTTGTTGTTGTTATATAAACTCTGTCTCATGCACACACACACCGAGAGGAGTGAATCAGTGACATTTATGTCTTTTAAGTATAATAGATTCAGTCAATTTTTGTGGTTGTAAAACTCAGAATGTTAAATGTTTATTAAACAAACACATTGATGTACAAATAAAAATAAATTTATTTTATAACTTGGAGTCGCTCAAAATTTGTCTACCATCATTGTTTTGTTAGTAAAAAGCCCAAAATAAAATCATCCACTGGGAGTATGTTTTGAGCATTTAATTGAAAAACAGAAAAGAAAGCACATACCTGGCCTTGCGGTCTTAAATATTGTTAATAATTCTGACAAACTGCTTTTAAACACCATAATGTGGCCACTTTCAATTGTTACTTTGAGGTAGGATGTATTGTTAGGAATGTTAAAAGGACATACTGGCATGTTCTGTATTCCCTGATTGGAATTCTCACTGTCATAACAATTGAATGAACAGTTTTTTTCTTCATGCAGCACAGAATTATTTATCATTAAGGAGAAACAGGAAGACTGCTAGTAATATGAATAAGAAAACTTTACCTAATTAGGCAAGAGACTAGCTCTCATGAAGATCAACATCCTCACATCCTGGCAAATTAATCTCTTTTAGCAGGAACTAGAAGGAAACTGGAAAGAGGATGTTGTCTTTATCTTCCCCAGGAGTATTGTTAGTTTTGTCATGGTGAGATAGAATGGGGCAGGGCAGGGAAAGACAATCCAAGGCTGCCCTTTCATTAGCTGAATGGCCACTTACTGAAGCCAAATACCAAACAGTATTTATTTTATTTAGCATAGTTCAATACTTTGCAGGAGTTAGAAGTTTCATATTTCATATGTCAATGGGAGTTAAGTGTGTATGTGTTTGCACATATATGATTGTGTGCATGTGTGTATTTAATCTTTCATGCTGTCTATTAGACCTCTTTCACTAGAAAGGGGAACAAAAAGCAGCCATGAGAAGAAGGGTTGTTTTTTCACATTTTATCTGCTTATTTACAAGCTGAGAGAGAGAGAGAAGGGGCATGCCAGGAGCCTCTTACCACTGCAAATGAACTCCAGATGCATGCATGTGTTACTCTGTCTTTTGTCTTTACATGAGTACTGAGGAATTGAACCTGGGCCTTTAGGCTTTGCAAACAAGTACCTAAACCACCGAGCAATCTGTCCAGCCCAAGAAGAAAGATTTATTTAAAGGAAACAAAGACACAAGACACATTTTGTTAAGACAGGGGCTAAAATTAGTCAGATATTAAATGATAATGACAACAGAAACAGAGCGAAAGAATCTTTATGAAATAGATATAATGCTTACTCTTGCTTGTCAACTTGAATTAATCTGGAATCAACAAGAAACATGCTTCTGCGTGGGTCTGTGAGGATATTCCTGGCAGGATTACCTGAAGAGGAAGACCCTCCTCCACTATGAGTGACACCTCCCAACAATTGCCTGGGTGAAAAGAGGTCTGAGAAAAAAGCAGTTCAACTTTCTTCTTGAGCACTTTTGCTCCTTGCTGGGAAGTGTATCTACACTGTGGCTGCCATTATTTGATCATGTTGTATCCCAGCTTCTTTGCCTTTCTGATTGGACTTAAAGCCAGCTGCTCTTCAGGAATCTTCCAGGCCTTCTGTGCCAGATTGGAGCTGCTGAGCCATGTAGCTTTGTGGACTGAACAGCTACAGCATTTTTAGACTTTTCAGCCTGTAGATAGCCTATGTTGGACAGTGAGACCATATTTGCAAGCCAATCTTGTACATCCTTGTCGGTTATATATTACTTCATTCTCTCAGTTCTGTCCTGTAGAGAACCTCCAATAAACCACAAGTATTGATGGTTTCTTCAGTCATGATTTTGGAGTTATTTTGTGCTTTCATGACAGGTTTAACCGTTTGAATAAATTGTTGAAATGGCTTTGTATCAGTCAAAAGTCTCTAGGTTAGCCGTAGGGATTTGCAGCTGAGATCTGCCTCTGACAGGAAACTTGGGAAAAGGAGTATAGCCTCCAGGTATAGGTGCTCATTGAGCCAAGTTACTGTGTTTTCCAGACACTGACCAGCCAACAAGCATGGCTTTAAAATTGGCACCGGGAAGTGGGTTATTGCTGCTAGAAGCCTGTGTGGCTTCTGGCTCGTTGGAGCTGAATTGTGAGAGGAATATCAAAGGGTTTTAAACCTTGGCCTAAGAGATGCCTTGCAGTGCTACAAGTGCAGTTTGATGGGCTATTCTTAACAGAGTTGAAAGACCTTAATGTAGTAATAATATGGACTATGAGGTTTGGCTATGAGGATGTGAAAGAACCTTGTTGTGACTGGTCTAGAAGCAGTTTTTGTGGGGGGCTTAGAGCATTCTGCCTACTTGTGTCCTTAGAACTTGTGCAGGGTTGCATCACACAGAAATGGACTGCTGTGAGCAGAGGGATATGGCACAGAAAGAAATGAAACATATGGGCCAAAATTGTTGTCCTGTCCATTAAGCTGCAATTGTTTGAGAGATTACAACAATTGAGATAGGGCCAGT
Organism: Orientallactaga sibirica; assembly: GCA_036365145.1. Taxonomy (NCBI): domain Eukaryota; kingdom Metazoa; phylum Chordata; class Mammalia; order Rodentia; family Dipodidae; genus Orientallactaga; species Orientallactaga sibirica. The sequence goes on from JAEOAD010000012.1 coordinate 19,496,718, forward strand.
TGATCCGTATTGGGACAACAGCAAGAATGCAGACTCTTTTGAAGGGGCCTGACTGCTGAAGGAGTGATCTGTTCTTCAGTCTGCTTTATACACCCCTGAATTAACAAATTGGCAGCCCACCTGATATTATGGAATATAACACATGCAGGAAAGAGAGGGATATTGAATTTGCAACACTGTTTTGTATTTTGGAAGTAGCCATGGGCAGTGTGAAGCAGGCTTGTTAGACGACATGTGTGGAGGCCCAATGGAACCATGTGGATGACCCGTGAGTTACAGTGGAGACCCAATGGAGATGCCAGGACTATGGAATGGCTGCCAGTGAGAGTTTCTAGCACCAAATAAAATTTTTCAGGACTGTGAGTAGCCTAGCTGGAGGGGTAAAATTGGAATTCCAGAGAATGTCACTGGTCAGAATCATCAAACTTGGAGAGTTGTCATTGGTTACAGTTGTCAGACTTGGAGTGACAGATTTTGATGTTTGCCCTGTTTGTTTTAAAACTTGTATTGGTTCAATTTTTCCTTGTTATGCCCAATACCATCTTTTGCAGTGTGAATGTTTATTCTGTGCCATTATTATTAGTTTTTGGTGTTATGGCTCAGTGAAAAGTCCTTGGACTATGGACTTTGGACAATACTTGAACAGCATTGGTATTATAAAAATGTTGGGGACTTTTAAAACTGGATTGAATGCATTGAATTTTACATCATGGATGATTACCAGTTTATGGGAGCCAAGGGTGGAATGTGGAAGTTTGATTCAGGTGTCCCACAAAAACTTATGTATTCTAAATGAAAGGTCCCCAGCTGGTGGCAATTTGGGAATTGGATCCTCCTGTAGGAGGTGTGATGTTGGAGGTAGGCTTATGGGTATTATAGCCAGCTTCCCCTTGCCAGTGTTTGGCACATTCTCCCACTGCTGTTGTCCACTTGGTACTGGCCAGGAGGTGATGTCCACCCTCTGTTCATATCATTGTTTTGTCCTGCCATCAAGGAGTTTCCCCTTAAGTCTATAAGCCAAAATAAACCCTTTTCTCCCACAAGCTGCTCTTGGTCAGGTGTTTTCTGTTCACAATATGAAGCTAAGTGCAACAGCTTTGTTTTAAGAGTGTCTCAATTTGGAGGCAGCATAGCATAAGACTCTACAAAGATTCTAATGGAGTTCTAGAAGTTGAGTTTTTTGGTGCTACATTTCTCTGCCTGCTAATCCTACCAAACTTTGGGCTTTCCATCTCTTCTTTCATAGGAGTAGGCTTATATTTAATTGCTTTTCTTGCCTCTTTATGGTTCAAAGGCAAATGCTATGTATGTGTGTGTGTATATATATATATGTGTGTGTGTGTGTATTCATTTCTAATTACTCTTGATTTCTGTTGATTGATTATTGAAAAGATCTATGATATTAGTGAACCTGATGGAGTTTTCTTAATTTTTAAGTTTTATTTATTTATTTGAGAGAGAGAAAGAGAGAGAGATAAAGAAGCAGATATAGAGAGAATGGGTGTGCCAGCGACTCTACCTTCTGCAAATGAACTCTAGATGCATGTGCCACCTTATGCACCTGGCTTATATGAATCCTGAGGAATTGAACCTGAGTCCTTTGACTTTGCAGGCAAGTGCCTTAACTGCTATGCCATCACTCTGATCCCTGATGGAGTTTTAAAAGTAGACGATTCATTACCCGCCACACAGTGAGAAATGAAAATAACTATTTCTCAGTTGCATTGTGGGGTAGTGAAAATCCAACTGTTTCTAACAAATTGATGATATGTACATGTGAAAGCTAAATGACATCTTGGGTAGGCCAAGATTTTTGTCTTTTCAAAGAGAAAGAAGATATAGCTGGAAAGTAAATTTGGATCTTCTGTTTAGGACCACTGCACTGCAAAGATGATTCAATGTTCCAGTTTAGAGTTTTCTTATAAGACCTGCTTGGGAATGTTGAAGCACAAAAACGTTGACAGGGGACACCTGTGTGAATTAATACAAGAAAATAAATGCCCAGAATGTGTCACCACTTCTCTTTCAAGAGTTAAACATGTTTTTATTTGAGCAGATACATGAGGAGCTACTTCTATGTAAGGTTAATGGTACAACTTGGCTTTGAGGATGACAATTATAGTATCCAGCTGGGCATGGTGGTGCACGTCTTTAATTCCAGCACTAGGGAGGCAGAGGTAGGAGTATCGCCATAAGTTCAAGGCCACCCTGAGAATGCAAAGTGAATTCCAGGTCAGCCTGGGCTAGAATAAGACCTTACCTTGAAAAACCAAAAAAAAAAAAAAAAAAAAAAAAAAAAAAAAAGAAAATTATAGTATTGATAAGCTGGGTAACAGAAACATATAGGAGCTTACAAGTAGAAGTGAGACTCTCCACATGAAACTTCAAGAGTTAGCTTGAACTAGTAGGGTAGCATTTATGGGAATGGATTTTTTGAGTACTTGCTCACCAGAGCTAGAATGTAGGACTAGAAAAGCAAGAAAATTTTAATTAATTAATTTAATTATTTACTTAGAAGCATTCTCTTTCTTTTCAAAAAAAAAAAATTACTGGGAACTTGAGCAAATTAGTCATATTCCCCCTCTCCTCCATCCCTGTTCCACTGAGGGCCTCCAGGGGCATTCCCTTACAGTAAAATTTAACTCCCTGGCAAAGAACACAGAACATCAAGAACATTTCATGTAGAGTGGGTGTCAGAATCCTGAAATGCCTGAGTACCAAGAATCTGGTAGAGTCATAAAAAGGAGTGAAGGCGTCAGAGACATGGATAGCTGGAGTAGGTATAACACGTGATGACGAGAAGGCCACCAGAGTACTCTATTGCATGGAAGAGCACAGATGATGTATAGTGCATGAAGACCGTGAGGTTATAGGGTGAAACCAACACTAGAATGACTAATTTTGCAATCATAGTCTTTTCTGAAGGGTGGACAAAACTACAAATAGTCACATAGTTTAGGGGGGTTCGTCATTAGGGATAGTAGAGGTCTCAAAAAATTTAGTCTAGATGGCATGCACAACTACAGGAACTCAGGAAGCGACAATGACCATGAGTAACTGTGAAGTGAGAAGGACACTGAAGAAGCTTTTGCTTCAAAGAGTCTTTTAATTCCTATTCTATCAGGAAAAAGGATTAGACAGTTTGCATTCCTATGGAATCCTCAACAGCATACAGTTAAGTCTATTGGTTATGTTAGTTCTCCTGTCTTTTGTCATAATAAAATCCAAAGTGATTAGAGCCATTAGGAAATCACACAGTATTTCACCATGACCCATGGTGTCAAGTGGACATAGGAAGATGAATGAACAAGTGGTAGGATATGGGCTCACAGTGACACAAAACCTACAAAGAATCAGGGACCTGCCTCTTCTGTCAAGATTTGAGCTATCAAATGACCCCAGGGATCATATGCTTTGAAATAAAAGATAAATTGAATTTTGTGATGGTTAATCTTGATTGTTGGTTTGACAGTATTTATAGTCACCAGGAGAGAAAGTTCTGGGCCACACACACACCTGCTCATTCATCTGTCTCTGCTTCCTGACCATGATCACAATGTGACTGGCTTCCTCAAGTTCCTCCCTACAAGCAGTCAAGCACCTTTAACCACTGAGGCATTTCTCAAGTTCCCCTATTGTTCCCTATTTTCACTTCTTTTCCTTTCCTTCTCCTTCTCTTACCTTCCTTCCTTCCTTCCTTCCTTCCTTCCTTCCTTCCTTCCTTCCTTCCTTTTTTTTTTTTTTTTTTTAAACCCTACTGCTAGGTATTGAATTTAGGGATTTGTCTGTGCTAGGTAAGCACTCTACCACTGGGCTACAACCCCATCCTTCATTTATGTTTTATTTTGAAATAGGGGCTCAGCAAGCTGCTCAGGCTAGTTTTGACCTCACTTTGTAGCTCAGACAGGCCTTAAACTTAAATCCTCCTGTCTCCACCTTTGGAAGAATGCATGACCAAACTCAAATGATAACTTGGCCTTTTAAATATATAACCATGTAGAATTTTAAATATAAAAATTAGGGATGGAGAGATGGCTTAGCGGTTAAGGCGCCTGCCTCCTAAGCCTAAGAACACCGGTTCCAATCTCCAGGTCCCACGTTTAGCCAGATGCAGTGATGCAAGGGTGCAATGCTGCACTTGACCACAAGGGGCGCACTCATCTGGATTTCGTTCGCAGCAGCTCAAAGGCTGCTGGCGTACCCATCTATCTGTTTTCCTCTCCCTCTCTCTCTGTCTCTCTCTACAAAATAAAATAATAATAAACCTTCCACATTTTAATAAGATTTTAGTTTTTGCTATATATATTTAAGATGTGTAGCAACTCAAGGTTTTGATATACTTTGGCACAGTAAAGTGGTTATTTGATTGTTTTTAAAAATAATATTATCTAGAGTGCATTGCTATTTTCAAATTCTGAATCAGTTTATGGAGAATGTTCTAGGGACTTTATTTAACAAGATATCTCTAATAATTTTAAAAATATGTAGTAAGAGTGTTTAAGAAAGCAATAAAGCATTGCAAATGATATTTTTGCTGCCTTGGGAATTTTATTTCATTATAAGACTTTTTCAAAGTGCATTTTCATGAAATAGCACTCATTTAAATTGACATGGTAAACAAGTGTTTACTTATTTAGCTGTTTTTAACATATTGAAATATAAGCTCAGTTATTTATGATTTGGGGTGATAAAGACAGTAACTCTAGTGATAGCTAGCAAGTTTGCACTTAAAGGGCAACCTAAAACACTGTAGACAGTATAGAATGTCATAGAATATTTCAAATGTTTTCCCAATAATATTTATTTGACCATTTCAAAATGTATTCATTACTTCCATGTGAAATTTAATTTGTTAACCATTTTGTCTATTCCCTTAATCTCTCAGTAAGAAAAGCAACATAAGATGCCACTGAGTCATTTAAATAAAATATTTCTTTCTTTTAGGAACAAGTGAACTTTTAACAGTGTTTTTTTCCAGTTTTTTTCATCAGATAAAAGTAGTTTCCTACTCCCCCCACACTCTTAAAACTCATGACCTAGGCTTGAGCCAAATTTAATAAGTGCAAATAATACTTAAGGAGTGGAAAGAGAAATGATCAAGCAGAAACTTTTGCTTAATACTCCAATGTACTTGGAATTTAATACTCAGGTCTGTCTTGGCCACTTGAAGTTCACTTCACTTGCATCTCTCATGGTCTCTGCTCCTAGAGAATTATATTTGGTCCTTATTTCTTTTCCCATGTGTCTCCACAGAATTTTTTTTTTTTTTCTATCACTTAAAGGCTAGGATGACCAACCCATTAGGAACTTACCTGGTTTATACTCTGAATCTTCACTGTCCTCAAAGCCTCTTCAGCAATGGAAATTCAGTATAGTTAGTCTTCATAACTCAGTTCATCTCTAATGCTGTTTGCCTATTATGCAATTCGTCTTCAGTAGTAGTCTGAATAAGTGTAAGAAGGAAAAGAAGACAAAGAAGGAATAAAGGAGGATGTGTGAATGAGAAAGTATAAAAAAAGATTGAAAGGAATTTAGGAAAGGAAGGAACAGAGGCAAAAAATTCCACCCTGCTAATGATTACCCCCCTCCCCATTAGTCTGTCTCAACCCTTTATTCGCATTATCATCTCCCCTCACTCCCGTATTTATCTGGGATAGTTTCTTCTTCTAATCCTTCCCCAGTTCTTGTTGGAACTGGTAATTGAGAACACCGGCCCTGGAGCCAGAATGCCTGGATTTCAAATTGTGCATCTGCACACTGAGTGCTGTGGGCACATGCCGGGCTTCCTTGTCCTCAGCAAGGCTGGAGGAAAGTTGCTGTAAAGTTGGGGCTGAATGTGTTAGAAAATGCAAAGCAGACAGAGCTGAATAATTATTGCTTCTGGTTCCCCACCTCAGAGACCATGACAAATGGTCTTTAGCTGCCTGAATACTCCATACCAGGCACTGGGAAGCTGACCTGGGAACTTCATCACCATGTAGCACTGTTCCAATGAGTAAATTTCAAATAAACTCTTGGAAAAGAAAGTGACTGTAAGCCTAACTGTAGGTCAGATACAATTTACATTACATTTGTCATTCATATGCTTAGTTGCTAGAGCTGATTGTATCTGAGAGCAAAAATCTGGTATGAACTTTTTGCACATACATTTCTAATTTATGGATTTAAAAGTTTTGAATAACATTGAAAGTCACAGATGCTTATCTGAACCAACCCAAAATATTTGGAGGTTTCATATCAGCTATAACCATCAGAGAACTTTAGCTGGAAAGAAAAACCTTCTCATGAAAAAAAAATCCAAGGTTTCTGTTTAATATTTACCTTGAGCAAAAAAACATCCTTCTAGGTTCACAAACTATAACATATGTATACATAGATTCAGAAAAAATGCCCTAATGGAATGGGTTTAAAATATGAACCTAAGCCAGGTATTTGTGGCACATGCCTTTAGACTCAGCACTTAGGAGGCTGTGAGTTCAAGACTAGCCATGGACTAGAGAGTGAGTTTTAGTTCATCTGGGCTAAAATGAGACCCTGCCTCAAAATAAATAAATAACAAATAAATAAATAATAAATAGAAATAACATAGGACCCTAAAATAATGGAGTGTCTCCACAGAAGGGTACCTTCAATGTACAGTTATATAAGTCACAATACTTAAATTAAAGATGGCTCAATTTCAAGGTAAAAAAAATAACTACTTGGGGTAGTTCTTGGTTTATTAGCTATGAAGGGAGTTTTTTAGGTTGATTAGAAAATTTTTCTGGATAGTTATAGTGGTAGAAATAGAAGAATAAGTTGACTGCAACACAGTGATAGTTGTACCAGGAAATAGCTGTATCATTGGTTCAAAAAGACCTTAAATAGGTGGAGGACCAGTTTACCAAGCTAAGTACATTTTACCAAGAAATTCAGGAACAAATATGAAGTGACTGCAAAGAACAGAGCTCAATAAAACTTTCTGAAGATGGATGGGGGGATTTTATGGGTTTGTGAGTAGGAAAACTTAAAAACCAACTGCAATAATTTGTGGGCATGAGAAATCATGAACTGAACTTTCCACACACTAAACTGACTATAGGCATAGTCAGTTTTGCAGACAGCAGGATCATGTTTTAGATCTTAGATGCAGATAAGGCAGCTAAAGGTGGCATGGCCAGAGGATGAGGAACATAAATCAATAAACATGAAAGAGTGGCTGGTGTAGGGAACATAAGACTTCCATGCTCTTTATTTAAGAAAGGAGTTTGGAGAAAAATAAGCCAAGAGCTGGACAAGAAATAATTGAATCTGTCTCTGCTGTTACATTAAGCCAAAAATGGGAGAAAAGGTGATTTAATGAATTCTTTATTGTTGAATGTGCTCTTTTCACAAAGCTTTATCAAAGCAGTTCTGAGTGTAGAGTTAGTTGGTCAAGGTTTCATTCCTAGAGGAGCTTCCAATGTGGACATAGCTTGTATTTGTCTTTCACAATAATCTGTGAAGATCGCCATGCCGACACCCTCATGGCTCATTTCATTTTATTCCCACTCGAGGTGTATTACAGTGACTTTATAGCTGTTATTTCTTCTGCTTTGAACTGCATTACCTAGTATGTTCCAGAAGAGATATTAACGGAGAGCATTGGGATGTATATTCACCCTACTTCATAGCACTGGAATTCTAGTTCTCAGATGGTTATATTAAGCTGTTTAACCTGATATAGACTTTCAGTTGTAATTCTAATTGAGGATCTGTGGTTTCTTAGGGGCATTGTATCTTTGGGTTAGATTCCTTCCTTGGAGCCCTAGGTCCCTAACAAAGTAGATAATTCAGAAACAAAAATTTCCTGGTAAAATTGGGCATTTCCTGTGTGTCTCTGTGTGTCAGACTTACTTTTTTCTCAGAGTCTGAGATCCCTATCTGCCCACATATTTTCAAGAATGGTCACTTTGTAAAAATCACTTCCACAATCAGATGAATGGGTATACTATTTCTTGAATTATTAGGCTTTGGGTCTTGGTGACCAGACCTCTTCATGCAAAGCATGGCTACAGGCTCTTGTGGTTCTATCCGTTGGCTTCTAACATTTGGCTTCTTAACTGTGACCAATTTCTTCCTGCCATCTATAACTAGCAAAATCCTAAATCTTCATGTAACAGTTAATCTCAAAAATCTAACTTTCTAGACAATGTTTTCTCCAGAATCTATGGCTCTTTTTCCAAAATGAACAATAAACCATGAATGATAGAAGTAATTCTGACAAGAGGATTTTGTAACAAAATTACTCAGCAATGTCCCTCTGCTGTCAGTTTTGTTTTGGTAGAGGAGAAAGAGCACGGATGATTTTTGCCAAATCTCTCAATTGAAAGCCCATTAATTATTTTAAAACATTTTAAAATGAAGAATATACATAATGACAAATCCAAGAGTGTTGTAAAGAACAGCATAAAAGTGAAAATGACTCGTTTTATCAATGCTGTGATAAATACTTGTTCCAACTCCATTATAAGATTGTGCTGAAATTTACATGCAATAAGAATAAAACAGTTGGAAAATATCAACTATATCTTTTTATTATGATGTAGAGCTCAGATGTGCAAGAAATGACTTTTGTATTATTTTTCTTAAACTAATCTACTTTTAACACCAATGTCCAATTCCATCATATTATCAAGAATTCCCTAACTTTCCCAAAATAACATCAGAGAATTGGATTCTTAAATCTTTGTACAAACTGGAAAGAGGCTTGCTTCTCCCAGGTGACATGGTCACATCTGGTTTTCCTCATCCTCCAAGAGACCCTCTTGAGATATGGAAGAGCCCATGTGTTTATGTGGCATCTTGGAGTAGGAAGCTTTGGCAGGGTTAGGAACCTGGGAGTGGTCCCATCTCCCTGTATCCATCTATCCATCACTCATTGTTCTGGGATCACAGAACCTAATGCTGAACTCTGGAGCCTTTCTCACTCTCGTCCACTCATCCAAGGGTCCAGGACTGCATTGGGACCCATGACTGCCATTTTGTGTCTTTCCTAGAAACAAATGAAAAAAGATTTTCCATCTTGTCTTCCTAGCACATCCCTCTCTGGAAAGAGAAACTAATATAAAGTCTATGTGTCACTTTCTGGAAAGGAAAGTATGGGTGAAAATGAAAGAGAAGTAAAAGGGAAATGGGAAGAACAAGAATATTTTACAAACCTATTTTATAAAGGTGATTATGAAAGGCTTTATGACTAGCTGTGGGAACAACAGCTTTGGCTTCCTGCATAGGACATGGTATGCCTCTAGGGAGGCAGCTAGCTTCCTGCAGAACTTTGACTGCACTGTCAATGTTGCACCAATGGATGGGACAGGAGGTCACTTTCCTTCCTCCTACCTCTTCTCTCAATGAGGAACCTCAAGAGGACACTAGGACAGCTGGCAGAGCTAGACTTGAGTAGCTGAGTACGAGAGGGGTAGGGAGATAAGGCCATTGTGTCTCTCTTCCTCTTTCAGTGCAATTCCCCATGTTACATGTAAAGTAACCACTGGACACTCCATGGATAATTACAGCTGCATAGTGGGAGGTAAATGCTTTTAACTGATGCTAAGCCAGCATGATAAAGCAAAGACTATAAAACTCACAGCAGTATGAAGGAAACAGCCAATTTCCTTCTAGATAACACCTGTTGAAAACTATATGTGTAGTCTTCTGTAAACTTCATTGCTTTGGAATATAATTTCCTACATAAACTTTGTTCATTTTTTAAAATTTTTCTTTCGTTACTATTTACAAAGGAAAATATTATAAACTGAATTTAATAGGTGGGAGAAGGCTCCTCCCATTGCAGTTTATGCATTATTTGTTGCATAAATATGATCTACTTTTAGTCCCTCTTTTTGACATCCATGTTTTACCAGGAAAAAAAAAAAATCTATTACTGGCTCAAATGTGTCATTTGTTAGTGATTAACAAATTCAATATTTTATGACAGTGTTATCATTTTCGTGACCTGGAAACACTTGTGTATTGCTCCTTTTCTATACCTGATTAGACCATTAAAAGTACAATTTCATTTTATTGAGAAGTTTGCTGCCCCTAGGTCTTGTATGCCACACCAGGAATAAAGGATTACTGGTTTCGTTTATTTACCATTTATCATAAAGGCTTTGCTCAAAAGAAGAAAAAAAACGGTGAAATGATTGTTTTCTCAGATAAATATGTGAACAATCTATTATCTTAATTTATTTGCAAACTGTGCTCTGGATTGGGTCCCTTAGACTGGTTACTAATATTTAAAAGTGGGAAACTGTATCACTGCCATCTTTTAATCTCCACTCTTAACAACAAAGCCAGTTTAAAACCGTGATGGTTTATGAGTTTCTATGTGTTTCGTCACATTTCCAGGTTAGTGTAGCAATATTTGTCCTTAATGATGGTTCAATTTCCTGTGCATGTTGCTACAGGATGCTTGCCCCACAGTGATGACCAGTAACCATGTTTAAGGGTTTCGAACACTGACTCCCTACTCCTTTTTGTCCTACCTAAAAGGCACTCACCGAATCCTGCTTCTCCTTTCATTAAGATTGGAGGGCCCTTCGCCCCGAAGATCTGTGCGCTGTGCAAGAGTGCCCCCCAGAGGCTCAACGCCTTGCAGGCGGCCAACACCAAGAGCGGTCCCCATCGCAGTCCGGCTTTGTCAGGCCGCTCTGGAGTGCTTTCCCAGCATTTCTGTCAGAATGTGGGCTGTTTGTGGTACCCTGAATCTAAGCCCAAAGTTTCAGGATCTCTATTACCTATCGGGTACCGTCTTTGTTTTTATGAGGCTTAAAGGAATTAGGAAGGAATTGCATAGGCACGATTACGAACTTGCACAGAGACAGAAATCTAACGCCTTTGATTGCATTTTTGGTTTGGCTATAGGAAATGCTTGAAAACTAAGTCAAAAAAACTCGGGAAGGAAAAACAAACAAATCCTAGAGCGCTTTCTCCTCTGGAGCTTGCACGTGCTTGCAGCACGGGCTCGGGCAGGACTCGTCCCGGGAAACCTCAGTGCTCCTCCATTCGTTTGTAGATTTCGCTTCCCCTTTGTTCTGCGTCAAACCTTTCAGAGGGCTGAAATGCATTATTACCTTGTTAAAGCTCAACCAAAATCATTTCTACAGCCCGAAGCTGTTTTGACGTGGGTTGAGCATCTCACACACACAAAAGAATTGCTTTCGTTCCCAGAAGCTCTCATTGGCCGAACGGCCTCTGCTCCGGGCCAATCAGAAGCTAGTTGTCAGGCTTGGCAGGCTATTTTTAGCACAACACACAAAAACACTTGGTCTTGGAGGCCCTGGGCTGCAGAATGAAAGTCCCCACAGTAAAACGCAAACAGCTGAATGCATTTTGGATGTCACGGCGTGTTTGACATTTTCTCTTTAATTCTTCATACACTGTTACATTAGCATGTGTTTTCTTTGTAAACAACAAACTTAAGAGAACTGCCTGTCCCAGTTCTGAATGATCAGTTTAATGAGGAGAAAGCCACATTTAATCCAAAAGCAGTGTGCGACATATGTAGTTTTCTCACAAGTACATAAATGCTGGTTACCTTATAAGGTATAGGAAAATGATTTTACAAAGGGATTTTGTAAATTTTTATTTTGAGTTGATAGAAATTTTCATCACATTGCTCGTTATGAATTATAGTCATAATCGCATCTTTTCCCCTTGCTCTTTAAATATGTATATAATTACACAAACATGTATACACACGATGTGTAGCAATTAAAATCATAAATATTCGATGTGTCTTATGCATTCAGATAAAGCATTCTTTGGAACATGTTCTTTCACTTAAGCAATTACTCAGTGGGCAAAAGAAGTCTTTTTCTCAAATACACTTCAAGTGAAAAGGCATTAAAATACTTACTTTGTTAATTATCCAATATTTCCAGGAAATGAAAGCTGCCAAATGGGAAAATGTCAGGCCCTAAATTTTATTTCTTCCCCTCAGCAGTCTGTTTAACAAGGCAAAAAGGAGAAAAAGCCAAGCTGAACCAAAACTTTATAACACAAAGCAGTTTTATTGGCAGGAAGGGAGACCCTGTTTCCTGCAAAAAAGGAGGGAGGAAACAAACAGCTTTGACATCCAAAAGACCTTAAGAATTCATGATTGATTCTTAAAATAAGAAGTTTCAGGTTGTGGATTCAAACTTGAGGACCTCATTTGTTGTTTAAGAAAAATTTAATTTTATCTTTCCATGCAAGCCACTAACATTGAAACGGGCAATCTGACTATGGAAGAGGTGAGACTTCAAGGTAGAAGAATGACTCAAGACTTCATGGCTAGAGTGCAGAAGCAGTTTTCTGTGGCTTTTATGAGCAAGGGCGGCCAAGCAAACCAAAGAATTCATGAAAAGTTCTACCAGCATGGAGGAGCACAGAGAGGTTTGGGGAGGGTGTCTTCCTTGCCTTGAGCAATACAGAATTCACTGCTTAGGGGAAATATCCTCTGGTTTTCTGAAGGTGAATTTGAAAGACTGCCGTAATGCTCTTGGGCAAGAAGAAGCTTTTTTCTTTCCAACATCAATTTGATGCACGCTGGGACAGATTTTAAGAAGCTATGTAATAGCTCCCAGGAGCTTAGCTAGGTTTAGGTAGACAGCCAGCTGCTAACAATTTAGTTTATTATTCAGTCTTAGTAAATTCAAAGAGCCTGATAAGTTGAGAGACAGCATGATTCTCTCCTGTTTGCCCCTGGAATAACATATGGAACCCCATCAGAAATTAACCCGCTGAAATTTTTCAATCCAAGACCCTCGGTTTATTTTCTCAGTTCTCTGTGCTAGATGTTTTTGCTCTTACATTAGTCATCTGAACAATCCTTTAGTTTTATGCTTGTCTGCTTAAAAATAAATACACAACAATACACATTTATAAACCAATTTCTTTCTGTTCTCTCTAGGGATTTATATCTCAACTTCTTGAAGGCAAGAATTGAATAAAATGGGTCGGTGACTCATCTTGTCTCTTAACATTTCTAGCTACCATTTGATAAGTCTTAAACCTGCATGGAATACATTTTGTTTTCTGTGAAAACAGATACTTTGGGAAGAGGAACATGCAAATATAATTTGGCTGCATTTCTGCTGGAGTGGTATCCAGAAGAAGCCCAGGGTGATGCCAGGTCCTTAGCCAATAAAGGACATATAACACCAGGATTGAATGGATTCTTTCTGTTTTCTTTAATATGTCTACAAAATATCTTGTTATAATTGATAGTATTTGGAAGTAGTATTATAAATCACTGGTTGATAGATAATTATTCTAATGTTAATTGAGAAAGTGGAAAACAGTTTGAATTCCTGGACTCTAGCATAAATACCTACATATTTGCAGAGGCAGTGAGCCTGACAAAATTGTAAAAAGTCAAGCCAGAGTCCTTTCATGATGAAGTAGGTATGTTCTTACAAGTTACAGTTTCCTGTGTACCTGGCCAAACTTAAAAAAGCTAGGCCAGTCCTGGGTACCTTGGCTTCTCACTCCTGAACACAAGCTTCAAGTGTTATTTCCATCATCACTTCTGGGCCCATGTCATCTTAGACGAAGCTCCAAACTCCATTTCATTCCTCAGCCTCCTCCCAAATTGCACTTAGAAATGAATCCATAGGATCCTTTTCTCTTTCTTTAAATTGAAAACACGGTAGGTTTTCTATCTGCTGTGTGTGTGCGTGCGTGCGTGCGTGTGTGTGTGTGTGTGTGTGTGTGTGTGTGTGTGTCTCCACACCTTTGAATATAAGTATGTAGAACATGCCTTCATGCCCCAGGACACGTCCATTATGTTCATAGACTGTCATCTTTTTAATCTAGTTTAATTTGTGATCCTGCAGGCAAAGCAGCGTGAGTTAGTCTGGTTTTGTTGAGTTCATTATGTAGAAAGTCAGTCTCTGTAAACATTCTTCTACACTGTACAGTTTCTCTTTAAGTCTTGTAACTGCCTATCATTTTTCTCTTGACCTGTTTTTATCTTGTGAATAGTTCATTGTTGGGCAGAGCATGTTTCTAATATTTATGGGAACACTGAAAAGCATAAAATGTTAGAATCAATGCATAACTTACCAGATTCACAACAAGGGATGGAAAGTAGCATTCTGAAAATTTCAGGGCCTCAGAGAAAATGAAAGTCATCAATGGCATAAGAGTATTAGACATGGGAACTAAGGGGGAATTCATTGGAACCCGTGTTACGTGAGAGGGGAGGTCTCTGGAAGGATAACTGTTATTTATAGATTTTGGTGTGCAGTCTGCAATGAAGCCCACAAATCGAAACAGCAGAGACGATTTTAAAACAACCCCTTTAAATTTATATCTAAAATGAGGTGAATGCTTGGGGAAAGTGACCATCTTATTTATTTTTTTGCTTAAAATGTTTTTTTGAAAAATAAAACATATTAAAATCCTATAGTTGAACATGGAAAGGATGTGATCATGCACATTTTATTATAATAAGCAATTCAACTTCAAATGGATCATTACAATTATAAAATATAAAATATGGCTAATATAGCAACAAAGGCAAAATTAAAAATAAAATATGGCATATAATTGTTATTTACACTGCCTTAATTTTTCTGGGTTTTATGAATAGATAAAAGCAATGTTGTCGGTAAGGGGGGGGTACACAAATAGGGACCCAAATGGAAAAGGTACCATAAAATCCTGTGTGCTGAACATCAGTCTAAAACATTGATCCTTCAGCAGGCCCATAGAGGGAACACCTGAACCACAGGGACCTGGAGAGGACATTATGAAGACTAACCTTAATATTTTCATGTTTCTTTCTTTCTCTCTCTCTCTCCTCTCTCTCCTTTCTTTCTCTTTTATATTACCTATCTTTTTCTTCCTTCACCTTCCTTGGTACTGACTTGTAACTCCCAATACCAGCATGGGGCTAACTTTCACAATGAGTTGTTGATCAGAGAGAGCTACAAGGCTCCCCCCACCAAAAAAAAAAAAAAAAAAAAACCCACAGATTTCTGTCAGAGTTCTTGATGAACCACCAAAGGTTAATGGTAAGACCCTACTGCCGAAGACACAATATGCTGTTGGAATGAAACATGGACTGACCTGGTCGGAATCTGGAAAAGGGTCTGTCCCCAGACAGTTAGCTTGTCTAGTACCAGAGGGTGCTGCACGAGTGACTGGGGGAGATGACTGACATCTGTCCAAACAACTTGCAGTCAAAGCTACTCAGCAGTAAACAACCTGACGTGACAAATGCAATAGTGGCACACAGCCATGGTGTGGAATGGAACTCATAGCTGGAAATGGGAAATAAGTCAAAACCATGTACAAAAAATGAGCCCATTCTCCAATATCAAGCTCCCACCAAATATGGGCTAGAAGAGGGCCTATGCATATAAAAGTCTCTCTAAAATAACTATGGTCATTCCATCTATATGGTACTGACTTCTCTCTCCATTGGAGAATTTGCTTCTCTTTTCCAGATGGACAATGAACCTGATGGGAGGATCAGCCTATCACGCCCCCCAGCTGAAACCATAGAGTAACAGGGGAAATGGGCAAAAGTGCAGATTTCTTGATGAAACCGACATCAGAACAAGACTGAAGGAGATAAACACAGAGAACATTCAACTCCTACTAAGCCAGATATCAAGAGACACAGAAGCTCCTAAGCCCTCATCACTGAAGTAGAACTAAAATGAACCCAACATGGCTCAGAGAAATTCACTGAAGAGGGTCTGAAATATTGTTAGAGCCACAAGTTGGGTTATTATGCACAGACACTTTGCCTCTCCCCCATAACTGTTGGCTACCCCCATAATGCACGACCCACATTCCCCCAATGAGGAGGGTCCCTTCGGAGGGGGGGAGGAGGCTACCAGAGGCACCAACATGAATGTAAAATTAAAATATCAAAGCAATGTTGTATAGTGCATAAACAGTCTCAAAATATTCCTTAGAAAACAGTTATAATTACATTATAGTGTCTGCATAATCTTCAGTCAATATTGGAAAAAGTATAAATGGGCCCCAGAATAAAAGAATACAATTCAATTATTCCTTCTATTATTTATGCTTTATTTCTTTTTTATGTGCAGAGTATGTGTGGTGGTGTGATGTGTGTGGTCTATGCATGTGTATGTGCTGATGTGATGTTCTTTGGACTCCCTGCAGCAGCTGGAGGAGAACACCAGGTGCCCCTCCATCACTCACCTGCCTGTTTTTCCTCGTGTGGGAGTCTTTTATTGATTCCAGAGCTTGCTCTTTTACAGACCCCAGAGATCCTCTGGACTCCCCTCCCCACAGGACTGAGGTTAAAAACATGTGTGGCCACATATCTAGCTGTATAACTGAGTCTAAAGATTTAAACTCTGGTGGTCTCAGGCCCCTTTAGGTCCTCAGCTTGTGCAGGAAGTGCTCTTAACTGCATAGCCATTGCTCCAGCCCTGTTCCTTTTATTTTTAATAATACATCATAAATTATTATTATGGCATTTCCATTAAGAAAAGACATTTAGAGGAAGACATGTAAGGAATGGAAGGAAATGGGTGGGGCCAAAACAATTTAAAAATTGTTTGATATGAACATTCTTTTAGCAGATCGTTAGAATCTGGAATGCTAGCCAAACATTCCTTTTCACTACCATCCTGAGTCATGAATCATTTGGTAACTCATCACAAAATTAGGTGTCTAACAGTTCAGAAGAACATGGGGCTGGGTATTGGTCCCATAATTATGAATTCTCTAAACACAAAAGATTACAGAGCACTTAAGTTCTATGCCAGAGCAAGTGAATAAAAAGCAACAGCACAAATCAGCTCCCTTGTCTGGGAGCTCGCCTAAGGGTCTTAGTTATAGCTGACCCTTCCACAGGTAACTCTTCTTTCATGCATCTTGAGAGCTTCTGTCATTTCTAAGTGAGGATGATTTGTCGGTTGCTCCTGACAGGATTATAAAAGAATCCTTTTAAACATCCATTTTATAATAAGACTTTCAGAAAATGCTGTGAAAATCGCTTAACCTTCTTTTGTGAAGATGGGGTAGTACGGGCTCTGGAACACCTTGACCTTCTGAGTCTTTAAAAGTAGAGCAGCCTTAGTCTTGGCACCAGACTACTGGAGCTCTTGGAGCTGTCACTTCAGGTGTACATGAGCAGAGGCAGGAATTGAGTCATTAAAAACTGTTTTTTGGGGCTGGAGACATGGCTTAGTGGTTAAGGCGCCTGCCTGCTAAGCCTAAGAACCAGGTTCCAATCTCCAGGCCCCACGTTTAGCCAGATGCAAAGTGACGCAAGGGCGCAATGCCGCGATTGCCCACAAGGGGGCGTATGCATATGGATTTCATTCACAGCAGCTGAGAGACTGCTGGCACGCCCATTCTCTGTCTCCCTCTCCCTCTCTCTCTGTCTGTCTCTCTCACAAAAACAAACAAACAAACAAACAAAAAAAAAAAAACCTGTGTTTTTATCAGATTCAGCAATTCCAGAAGACAGTAGATTAACATCTCAAGGTTAAAAATTCATTTGAGAAACCCAGATCATTTCAGCAGAAGTCTGGTTACCAAACCAAAGAATTTACTCCAAAGAAATATTGGAGTGGGCTGCCCCCAAGCAGAGGTGGATGCTGAACTGGGTGGGTACTACATTGTAGATTTTAAAGATGTGTTTATGAATATTTATGTGGTGGGTAGTATATCCACTGTGTAAGGTGTGACCCTTTTCCCCTCCCAAACTCTGGTGGAACAGATCTCCCTTACAGGGTATTTTCTTTCCTGATCCTCTAGAAAAGTCCTCAAAGGGTTGGGAGTGAGGACATCAAAAAACCACACTGCAACGGGCTGTAGTGATGACTCAGTGGTCAAAGGCCCTTTCTAGCAAAGCCTGATGGCCTGGGTTCAATTCCCTAGTACTCACATAAAGTCAGATGCACAAAGTAGCAAGAGGTCCCAGCATACCCATTCCCCCCTCACTCCTCTTTCAAATAAATAAATATTAAAAAAAAAAAAAACACTGCAAGTAATATTACAATGAACTCTGGGTCTTTGGGAGGTGCAAAGTCTTAATTAGTACACAGGTGTGGAAAATGCCCCAAGCGCCTCAACAAGCAGCCTCAAAGAGGTTGATCCACAAAGCTGTGTTCTGCCTCTCGTGCGACAGCGCTCAAGATGCAGCTGCATGTTTCCTTGGTTACCTCATATTTCACTCCTTCTTTAGGAGTATCAGTGTATGGACATATAATGACTTAGGTTAGGGTTGGAAAGGAACTTTGAGAGCTGGTTTGGGCTCCCCTTGGATGTGGGCACTAATGTCCACTGGAGGCCCAGTGGACATTACTCAGATATCACACTTCTATGTTTCTTCTGATTAAAATGACAAAGTACATTTTTTTGAATATTTGATAGGGCCTAAACACCCATGGTGAGTGCTTGTGGTAGCCTCATGCATCTGTCAATGAGCAAATGACCCCTGAAAAGAGGCTTCTCCAAAGCCTCGCAGCTGTGGTGCTTGGATTGTGGCTGACATGGTTAGAGAAGGAGTCGTGATGCGTTGTGCAGTACCTCATATTAAACTGTGTCAGTGGCTGAACGTCCACTGAACAGATGATGGATGCGGCAGCTGGTATTGCATTGTCTGTATTGAGAAGCAGCACTCTTCACATGATGGACAATCCCCATTAACCTTTGGGACCAGATTTCCATAAATCTCAACCTTGACTTTCTTGAATTGGCTTTTTTTTTTTGCTATAAATATAGTTATTATCATAATTCAATGAGATAAACAGGATAAGATGGAAAATCACTTTCTGAGAGAAAACATATACAATGTGTGCGTGTTCTGCATGCTAAAGACTGAGAAATGCAAGACATTCATATCACTCGCCTGTTTTTGGTTCTATGTTAGAATGGGTTGGATATGGAGATAAGGGATCTGGAAAAGAAATTCAACATCACTATTCCAATACATTGTAGAACTCTCCTTTTCACCTTTTATGTTGTGTAATTTAACATCATCTACCAGAAGTGTCAGAGATCATATAGCATGTTCACAAATTGGACTTCAGTTCATGGCTTACATGGTTATCATCCAGTATGCTCATAATAACAGCACAGGGCTAATGCAATCCACCCAAGAAAGACCAAGAGAGGCAGGCAGAATAGCTGTCACTCACATCTGAGAGGATTTTTGTCTTTTGTTACTGCTAAGAGAAAGAAAAGGCTGAACACACACGCCACAGCCCAGGTAGAGCCTCTG
Organism: Orientallactaga sibirica; assembly: GCA_036365145.1. Taxonomy (NCBI): domain Eukaryota; kingdom Metazoa; phylum Chordata; class Mammalia; order Rodentia; family Dipodidae; genus Orientallactaga; species Orientallactaga sibirica. The sequence goes on from JAEOAD010000012.1 coordinate 19,515,940, forward strand.
ATAAGGTTAAGCTAGCTAGCTCATGCAGGAAGAAGATCATAGGTCACATTGATCATGCAGGAATATGACCATAGGACTGCTCATTTACAAAGAGAGTGTTGGGCTGGAGAGACGTCTTAGTGGTTAAGGCACTTGCCTGCAGTGCCAAAGGATCCTGGTTTGACTCTCTAGGACCCACATAAGCCAGATGCACAAGGGGCACATGCATCTGGGGTTCGTTTGCAGTGGCTGGAGGCCCTGGTGTGTCCATTCTCTCCCTCTCTCTTTTTCTCTCTCAAATAAATACATAAATAAATAAAATAGATTTAAAAAGAAAGAAAGAGTGTCTTTTCCCACAAGAGATGAGGGCATGGGGATGTTTCTGCGTGAAGTGGGTGGTGTGCAAGTTGCTCCATCTTCTTTAGGTACTTTGACTGAAAGGGGGATTTGGAGAACACATGGAAGTGTATATTTAAAAAATATATATTTCTGATTTACCATAGGCCATTGCAGGGATATTGTTTATAATTAGTCATTCCCTGAAAATTGAGATATCATGTACAGATGAAAAGGCTTCCTCTATTCTTGAGTTATCTCTGGCTAAGGTATAGATTAATGTGGGGAATCTTACAAAATTAGCCATCAAATGCTTTATTGAACTTGCACTAGATAAAATTAAGTCCAATAAGACACTGAGAAGCTTTTAACTAAGGCTCAAAGGACAAATGTACATCTAATAGAGAAACAAGATGGCTATGTGGGGAAGCAGAATGTGCCCAGGCAAAGGGAATGGTATTTCAGAAAATAATTAATAAGGTATGGTTAGTAGTAGGGGGTGGAAATGGCATGAAATGAAACCAGATAGTAAGACAAGGCTATTCCTTAAAAGCCTCATATATGATGCTATAAATTAAGTTGTTATGTAATTGTCAAAACCAGGGGAGTTTGGGGAGAGACGGAAGTGCTCTTCCCAGTGACCTAGATGTGTAAGCTAGGTGTGCTAGATGCACTGTGGAACATGATTACCACAGCTGTATGCAGTGTGGCAACAATGAAGGTCCACACTGCCACCAATCTGGATTTGATTCCTGCACACTGAAAACTGGAGTTGAGCCATGAACCTGAGAGCCCAGCTCTCCCTGGGTGGCAAAGGACAAATTGAACTGGGTGAGCAAATCCATGAGGAGACCCTTGCAATCCTGTTTTGCTCCTTTTGAGCTGTTATTACAAAATTCCTTAGCTGAGTGGTTTATAAACAACAGACATTGATTTTCCCATTTGGGGAGGCTGGGAACCCCCAGGCCTGGGTAGACTCAATGTCTAGTAAGAAACTCTTCCTGGCTCATGAGTGACAGTATTCTTTTTTCTTGTGTCCTTGATGTACGGTTTGCAAGCAACAGAGAGCTTTTCTCAGCTCTCAATGGGCTTTACCCCAGGGGCTGAGGTGAGGGGCTGGAAAAAAATCAATGGGCACCAACCTTCCATCCCTAGTCAGTGACTGCTGAGTTTGTGCTGCATGCAAACTGAAGAAAAATTAATGAATGCAGACCTCAGATGAACAAGTGAACATGGGTTTACTAAGGAGAGAGTTAGAAGGACTCCCAAGTGGAAAGGGCAACCAGAGAAAGAGACAGAACCAAGGAGCTGCCTGGTTTACCAGCATTTTATGGGATATGGCATTTATAGTGGGACCTAGATAGAGACTGACTGACTCCACTGAGGTCGGTTGTGTTTCCCAGGCATTGTAGGCCCAACCAGTGAAGGGTCTACATGTCTAATGCATGTCCCCTCAGCCCAATTGGAGGGCTGATCACATGTTGCTCACATGATCCCCATCAAGGGAAAGATCACTCATCACAATCATCTTCTCTATTCCCTCTCCCAACTGGTTGCATGCCTTCGGAGTGCTCTTACCTGAGCCCTTCCTTCCTTTGGCCTCGTGCTTCTTGTTACTGTGGCTTGCAATGTTCAAGTTGCAATGACTGGCTTATCATTGACCATGCATCCTGCCCTTGTTGCCTAGAGAAACTAACTTCTATCTCATCTTCACATATGAGGAGGGGAGAAGCATTTCCCTGGGGTCTATTTTATGAGAACACTAACTTCCCCTATAAACCCAGGGCCCCCTATACACCATCACCTGGGGTTTGAGATTTCAGCATAGTATAGTGGAAATGTACATTCAGTTACTCAGTGTTCAAAAGGTGATGCTGGCTTATGCAAGGAAAGAAAAGGGAAATGTTGGTGAGCTACTCTGCAAATAGGGCCTTGCCTCTCAACTGTTTTGCATTTAGTAAAAGTCAAAGAGAAATATTGGAAAGACAAGGGAGGATGGTAAGTCACTCTGACTGTATCTCAGTCATCTCAGTTCACTTGTATTTGTGTCACTGCAGCTGAGTTAGTGAAATGCAGCCCACTGGGTCTCCTCTGGGTGTACCTTGCAGTCATGGGTTGATGGGACAATGAAAGCAGAGATCAGGAGGGAGGGTACCTTGTGGAATGTAGGGTTCCTTAAAATACTCATAAAGACCACTGAACCCAAAGGAATACAGCTGATTCTGGCCCCCAGGCAGCTATCCTTCACAGCCTGCACATCTTTTCTTTGACTTTTATGTCTTTGGCCTCTGAAACTCTGATGTACCATTTCAAGTTTAACCAAAGAGGAACCATAAGTCTCGGAGGCTCCCCTGTTTTATATTTGCTTTCTGGCTCCGCTCCGTGTTCATTAGATAATAACCAGTTTTCCTGTTACCTCAGTTTCACATCTGATTTTGCCTTTCTCTCTTTTTTTTTCAGCTATACATTTTACAACAGTTCCCTAAGGCAAAATAACCCTCACCCAAATTCCTGTAAAACAATTTTGTATATAGATCAAATCAGCATAAACAACATTATGGCTTTAGACACTTAGCCTTTTTCTAAATGAAGTCTGACTCTTGTTTATGTATTTTAAATTAGCCTTGATACAACAAAATCTTTGAAAGCATTTTTTTTTTTTAATTTTCCTAAAAGAATTCTCTAGATGTAAAGAATTCCCACTTTCTCCTATTCTCAGAGAAAAAACTTTAGGACTGTAAAGGGAAAGAGACCAAGACAAAGATATATATGGATGTTGTTGCGAATCAGTGGAAAACAAACACAGTAACAGTCTATTTTGTTAAATTCAATTTCATATGTTATTCAAAATATGGTAGGTTCCATAGTAAGGCAGATGTAAGACTAAAGCATCGTACACACACACACACACACACACACACACACACACACAGAGCAGCAGCAGCAGCAGCAGCTCACCTCAAAGGGAATCAGAGAGTTTATTCTGGACTGAAATATGAGTGACCGTAGCCCAAGAACATGGATTTAGGTTACCTCAAAGTCTGTGTTTCGATGTGGTAACAGTTTCTTGAAGTTTTTATAGTTACAGAACAAAGAATGTCATAAATCAAAACACTGTTCAAAGACTTTGGTGGGTCCATCAGGTAGGAGGTTGTAGCAAAACAGGGAAATCTCCCTATATACCTCAGATGTCATCTGATGACATCTTAGCTAGTGGTGGCTCTAATGGCATTCCAGAAGGTCTTATGAAATAGTCACGAGGATGCTAGGCTATACACAGAAGTGGGCAATACATGACCATTTAAGGGGCAAACATAACTTCAGATAATCTGGCTGTGGACCTGCAGCTTTCAGTACTCTATAATAATTGAAGTTCTGACCAGTCAGCTTGGTAGACACACCTTCTCTGTGAGAACTTTAGTTCACATTTTGTGAAAAGAACAATTTTCAAAGTTGGATTTGGGGGCACTCAAAACTGGGTGTGTTACTGACTCTGGGCCAGGGCAAGGACAACTTCACCAAATGGATAACATCTGGGATGTGTTATGGAGCTAAATAGAGGGCCGAGCTGCAGAAAACCAGAGATTCAAATTCCTGGTCTTAATTTGCAACCCTTTTCCAATGTGGTGCTGGTGTTGACTGTCTCCAGAGATGGATTCTAAACAGAAGGGGAAAGAAACAGAGTCATGTGGGGACTACAGTTAGTCTACTAGCTGCTAAGTGGGGTAAGTGGGGTAGGTATATTTAGAGTACCATATCACTTGTTTACAAGACTCTTAATTAACCCTCAATTTTCAACATTTTTATTGCAGTTAAAAATCTTTGTGCTAAATAGAAAGCATTAGTGAGTAAGGCAAGAAATGAGATTTCAGAAGATTCTGAAGGTTGAAACCACTGGAGAGAAGCAGGGCTTTGTGAAAGCGAATCGCCCTACTTCTCCTGTCTCTCTTCTGCCCAGGATCCATCTCCCTCCCCTTTAGGATGAACGTGGTGAGGTTCCTCACTGACACTGTAATCGAGTAGACAACAAATTCTGGAAAGACAGCAGCAGTGAATTTATCAAAGAGAAGCCACGTCTTACCAGGAAGAAGGCTCCATGCCTTAGGAAGAAGGCTCCATGCCTTGCCAGGAAGGACTGGCTTTTCCTTTGCTGGTCTTCCATTATGCAATGTAAACAAGGCTGTGGCCACTCCACCTTTCTTTTTTTGCCTAATTCATAGCAACCTATTCTTTTGATATGGTGATCTAAGTTCCAGGAAAAGATTTGTGGTACTTCCTCCTTCCTTTGCCCATTACTGGTTTGCACTTGCAAAATGAGTGTGTTAACAGGATACAGGAAGTCAATCCTGAAGAACACATCTACTCTACAAATCCTTCAGCCTATCTGTGGACAAAGGAGTTCCGCAGTCAGGGGACTCTTCCACCCATTGCTTCATAAGCACCTCAGCACCTATTTCCTTTTCAGAATCAGGAAGTGCTTTGGTGGGTCGACATCTCTATCCACTTCTCCCTAGGCTGTTTTTAAATAACACGATTGGCTCCACCAATCTCTGTTTCACTGTTTGTCAGTAGAGACATGGGGCTGGAGAGATGGTTTGGTAGTTAAGTGTGCTTCCAGGACAAACATAAAGGCCCAAGACTGCCAGAGTTGAAATTTTCTGATTCCATGTAAACAGCTGGGCACGCCCACTTGACACTGTGTTCACAGTCCTGCACAACAGCAGATATGTGGGGTAATAGGGCCTCCAGGTAGCAACGCTGGTCCCAAGAAATGCACCATCATTTCTTGTGTTCCTTCCACACTACCTGCATTTGAGTAGCTTCTTTGTAAAACTTCCATCAATTACCCTATTAAGTATAGCATCTACATTCTGATATAATCCTGTTTGGTACCTGTACATGATATTACAACTGAGGGAAAAAAAACCAAAAGTTCCTTGTGTCTACTGCCCAGGTAAATCCCAAAAGCCATGTTTAATTTATGTTTTTTCCTATATTCTTTTATCTCCTTTTCCCCATTGACTTGAATGTATATTTAATATCAAGGATATAGGGAATGATTCAAAAGTTGCCTTTGTTAGACAAGACATTCTTGAGTTGTGGAAATTACTTCACATTAAAATTTTCTATTACCATCAGACAGACCTTATTAACATAAATTTTTAAAAATATTCAGAAACTGAAATAGCTGTGGTTGAAGAAGAGCTATTCTACAGAGAGGTACTTGGTCCCTTCCCCTTGACTCTCAGATTATTGAAATGATAAACCCCAAAGAATCAAAATTTCTCCAAAAATCTCATGCTGGAGAAGTGAGAGACTGAAGCCTTGGGGCCAGGTAGGGGAAAATTTTATTTCCTGGAAAGAGATTTCACACAGTGCAGTTAGCTTAACACACTCATCTTTCCTGGCCTTTATTTTTTTTTTTTTTAAAGAAAATCATAACACTACTACAGAAAAGGTAAAGAGAACATAGGAGTCCTTTTCCCCTCAGTGTGGCCAAACTATAAATACATTTTCCTTCATTGACTTGTTTTCCAACTTTTTGTATGATATTGCTGGTTTATGCATCTAAATACGCCTTCCTAGCAACTTTGCACAGCCATTCAGAAGGCGAGCATGTGGCTAACACATCTCCATGGCAGGAATGCAGGATGTTCCCAGCTGCTGGGTGTTTCTCCTTGGTCCTCTGACCCTTGGGTGTCAGTTGATTTTAAGCACGAATGGATGAATTGGCAATGGAAAATGGCTGTTTGGATTGTTACCTGGCCTTATTTGTGAAGAGTGCTCTATCAATCACTCAGCTATGTGATTTGGAGAGCTCATTCTCCTCTGGGCCCTTGGGATGTTTTGAGCACTTGGTACTCTTTGTCAAAAAGACACATCTGAAATACCATTATTTTGAAGCATGTGTTAAGCCATTTTCTGGATGGTTGTTTGAATATGTCACAGGAAAGTTCAGATTTTGTTTGGCAGAACGCTGACTTTGTTTGCTTTCCTGTATAGCCTAGTTTAATCTTTGTATTTTGGTTTAATCTTTATTCCATGACTGAAGTAGGAAAGATATTTGGATTCATCTTGGGTCACTTTGCAGTACTATTTGATATGTGATAAATTATTTTTGCTGTGTGGGACTTAAAGAGCCATTGGGATGTTACCTTTGTTGTGAGATGTGGACTAGGATTTTTAGAAAAATTTCCTGCTTACATTAGAATTTGAATAAATATTTTAAGTATGGCTGTTGTAAGAAGAAATGTTATCTTTTGGTCCCCAATAAAAACTCATTTTATCATCAAAGAATCGATTCTGAATTAAAGTAATTATTATTTTTTTAAAATTTTGTTAATTTTATTTGTATTTGAGGGTGACAGAGAGAGAAAGAGAGGGAGGGAGAGAGAGAGAGAATGGGTGCACCAGGGCCTCCAGTCCCTGCAAACAAACTCCAGATGTATGTGCCACCTTGTGCATCTAGCTTACGTGGGTCCTGGAGAATCAAGCCTTGAACAGGGGTCCTTAGGTTTCACAGGCAAGCTCTTAACCGCCATCTCTCCAGCCCTAAAGTAATTCTTTAGTGACTCATTTTGTGTGTTAGTCTGGGTCTGTGATAAAATTAGCATGATGGGTACTGAAATTTAGATGGCTGTAGCAAGGGTCTTATTAAGGATTTTTCTACATAAGAGTTCTCTGGGCTTTAAGAAGCACAGAGAAATGCTCCTTTGAGCCTACTCTGGTGACTAGTGCAGTTGCCATCTCATTGTAGGGCCAAACACCTGAGTAAAAGCAGCTGATGGAAAGGTTTATTTCAGCTTACTGTCTCAAGGGGTAGTTTCGTCATGGCAGGCAAAGCATGGCGAAGCAAAGGCTGGGTATCACATCTTGTCACACTGCCTTGGAGGTAGAAGTAAGAGTGAACCAACTAGCTGAACATCCAATTGCATTGGATTAATCTGTCCCCGGTGACACACCTCCTCTGGCAAGGCTCCACTTGCCAAAGTCCCCACCATCTGAGAATTGAGTATTAGACTTAATCACAAGCACACAAATCTGTGAGGGACATTTCACATTCAGACCACCACAGTGACTCTAGCAGATTACAATCTTAGTGGAGGTGTCATTAAGTACCTGGCTGCATGATGAGTAGTGGTCTCACAGGGAATAAGATCATGGGGAATGACCTCATTTCTGGGTTGGAAGGAACTCCAACATCTTGTCCAGGAAGGATGCATGAGAATTGGTCACCCTGAATGCTCAGCTATACCACATCTGTAGTGATGAGACACTTAAGAAAGATAATCCAGCCCGTTGGTGGCATTCTGGTTGGAATCCCTATTAAACAGCACTCATTCCATATCTCAGTCAAAGCACATGTCCTAGCATTAGCTCATGCTATAGCCACCTAAAACAATTTGCCCAGGCATTCCTTTAAAAACAAACAAATAAACGAAAAATAATATACTTGCAGCCACTTCACTTTTTATACAGGGGTTGTTGCCTATTTGTGTTTAATTTTTGTTGATGTTTGCTTATTTTGTTCTTAGTTTTTGTTTTGTTTTCTAGGTGTGCTGCCATTTTAAGAAAACGAGGCTTTATCTCAGGCCTAACTGAAACATAGATATTGAAATGTTAACACTAAGCTTCCTTGTGGAATGGCTCATATCTACCACTTTCAAAAGTTAAATCTGGGGCTGGAGAGATGGTTTAGTGGTTAAAGTGCCTGCCTTCTAAGCCTAAGAACGCTGGTTCCAATCTCCAGCGGTTCCAATCTCCAGGTCCCACGTTTAGCCAGATGCAAAGTGACGCAAGGGTGCAATGCCACACGTGACCACAAGGGGAAGCATGCATCTGGATTTCATTCGCAGCAGCTGAGGCACTGCTAGCGCGCCCATCTCTATCTGTCTTCCCCTCCTCTCTCTCTCTCTCTCTCTCTCTCTCTCTCCAAAAACAAACAAAAAACAAAAAACAAAAAATTAAATCTGGATACTGGGGCTGAAAGAAAAGAGTGCAAATAAAATCAGATAATGGTAATTGTCATAAATGTAGTTTGTCTATAACTATGTTCAAAGACCTGGTAAATCTATACAGCCTTATAAAGTTAGATATACCTAACTTCTTAAAAACCTATGAAAGTGCGGTATTTGGTTCTATTAACCTGAACATGCACTGAATACAGCGTTAAAAAGCAAGTATTTCAGAGAGACGATAAGCATTTAAAATACTCACTGAAAGGGTATTTACATAAAACAGTATATGTTGAGTCATAAAAGGTTTGTTACAAAGTTTTGTGTGGGTTACATAGATTTGATAAAGATTTTTTTCCCATATAAATTTTAGAAAGCGATTAAATTTCAGTCACTTCATTTATTTATTTGCATATGTGTGTATGTAATATAGTATGTATGTAGTGTGGGTGGTGTATCCATGAGTGTATACTCATGTGGTGACTCATGTGCTCACCTGTGGTGAGGTGTGCTCACCTGAAGTGGCTGGAGTGGTGGAACATCCACACCATCACTCTTTGCACCGTTCTGATGTGAGCCAGAGTTTCTTATTGATCCAGGAGCTGGACATATTTTTTTTTTGATGGGGGATGAGTGTAGGGGCTACCTTTGCTTCTCTGTCCCCTGCTCTCCTGTGGGCGTGGGTTACAGATGCACTTGGTCATGCCCAGCTGTTTATGTGGGTCGTCGGTTTGAACTTGGAGTGGTTTCTCAGGCCTCCTCAAGCCTTCCTGCTTGCACAGGAAGTGCTTTTAATAGTTGAGCCATGTCTCCACCCCATATTCCATTCTCTTTTTTTTTTTTTTTTTTTGAATAGTCAGGGGCAACAGAAAATGACAGATCATAAAAATCCTTTATGTTTAATACATTTAAATAATATATATTCAAATCATCTTGTATTATATGAGTATTCATATATACAAACAATTAAGAAATATGAGATTTTGTGAGCTGGGTGTGGTGGCACATGACTTTAATCTCAGTACTCGGGAGGCAGAGGTAGGAGGATCGCAGTGAGTTCAAGACTATATAGTCAATTCCAGGTCAGCCTGGGCTAGAGCAAGACGGCACTACCTCGAAAAATCAAGAAAAATATATATATGGGATTTTGATTAAGACTGTGACACACATAAATAATGGATACTATGTTTGTTAAATATCTTGATATCAAATTACCTTCTCAAAAAGGAATTACAGAGCTGGGCATGGTGGCACAAATCTTTAATCCCAGCACTTTGGGGGCACAAGTAGGAGGATCACTTTAAATTCAAGGCTACCCTAAGACTACATAGTGAATTCCTGGTCAGCCTGGGCTAGAGTGAGACCCTACCTTGAATACCCGCCCCCTACCCCCCAGAAAAAAAAAAAAAGATTGCAGAAAATCACAAGTCCTGGAAACATTAACATTCAGTATGTGGATTGGCTTTTATATTACTTGGTAATAGACAGAAGGACTATGGTATTCAATCTTATCAGAAAAGAAAACTATAACTTGCATTTAAAGGGTGATTAAATTATTACAGTGTGTTTTTGTTAATTGCTCAGAAAATTTCAACACTGCTTCTAGGCAGGCAAACAAAATGCAAATTTAAAAGACTGCAACAATTAAAGGAGCTGCCTCTGTGTAAGTCCACTTTGCATGGTTTCTGAGCTTTTTTCTGTAGGAAATATACACGTCAATGTTGAGATGGGCTATTTTTTAAGGTCAGGTTGTCACTCAAAATAAATTTATTATTAATAACTATCATACTTATTAATAAATAATATTATGAGATAAGATACTTTAATGTCTAATTTGGTATGTACATTCATTATGAGAGTGTTAAGACAAAGCTAATATAGTTCACAAAACAATGTCATATTTAGAGTCTATGTCCATTGCATCATGAGACTCAGTATTTTTGTTTTTAACAGAAAATCTTCTTATTTATACAATATAATGCTATAGCAATAAATCTGAAAAATGCAACATCATGAAAATTTTGTTAGAAATCATGTTTTATGGTTTTCACATACATATGTAGCCAGCATATATAATTCTTTACATAAACAAATCTTCATGTTTTCCAATAGCATTAAATAAAAATTGCAAAACACAAATCTTTATATCCTTCCTATCCAAGATGTGATGTTTTTAAATGAATATAATACTTACATCTATAAATGACATCCATAATTTTCTGTGACTATAGATTTAAACTTATGTATGGATTATAAAAATAAATCTAAAAATATTTATATGAACTTGAGTTAACCATAATCAAAGAACTCACACCCAAATATCAAAAATAGTGTTCTTTCTTTCTGAGGCTCTGGCTTACAGACCTTTACTCCTAGACCTTTCACCTCTTTAAAATTGGCAATAAATAGTAAGGTTGGCACTGTCTTCCCACCTGTTACCTGCCTACTTCAAACATGGCATCAGACCAGTGGGTGGGGGAGGGGAAAGGATCATCCTAGTGACGAAGGGAAGTCAAACCTGAAGCATGAGCTGGTCAATCAGCAATGTCTTCAGAGAAATTTGTTCAGTGTTCATTGGGGATGCAAAGGTTATTAGAATAAAAATGAACACATGTTTAGGCTTAGTGGTGGTTCCATATAATTCCGGAACTCAGGAGGCTGAAGCAGGAGAGTTGTGAGTTCAAGGCCAAGCTGGACTACAAAGGAAGATCCTGTCATAATAGCAGCAACAGCATGGGGACACTTGTCCCAGTTCTTCCAAAAATACCTAAAAGAGATTATGGAGAAATGGTCTAGAGTATGGTTGTTGGACTATCTGAATGTCTTCTCATCTTGTGCCCCTATATTTTGTTTCTGGTGTTTCTGACTGGAACAGCCATATTTTAGGAATTTTCATACCAAGTCCAATACATCAGCATAAGTCTTATAGCCTAAAGGACGGAACATGTTTCTCTTTAAAATAATCACGTCTCTGCAATTTTCCTTCTCCTTGTTTTTAACACTTCAATCTTGAAGGAGCTGTAGTGATATGCTGAACTTGTTATGAAAATGTTTAAAATTATGTCTTTGCTAACCAATGCAACTTAAGGAAGGGAGAGTTTCTCTTGTCTCATGTTTTGAGGTACAGTCCATGGTGGCAGGGAAGTCACAGCAGCCGATGTGGGAGGAAAATGGCCAAATTGCACTTGCAGTCAGCAAGCAGAAAGAGCCAAACTGTATAGCTGGTTTTCTTTTTTTTGGTACCCCAACCCATGGAATGGTGCCATCCACAGTTAGGGTGGATCTTTCCTCACTAGTTCTGCACTTTCGGAAACGCCCTTGTAGTCACTGTGATCCTAAATCCAGTCAAGTTGACAATTAAGATTCATCATCCAAATCTATTTTCCTTTATTACCTTTTTCCTATTTTTTAAAAGATTCAGTGGTTCTATGAATCTTATTACCCCTAGTAAAAAATAATAGCTGATATTTTTCAGCGGTGCCAAAAACTAGCTTATGGTAACAATCATCTAGAACATTCTCCAGAAGTACTTATATTTATTCATTAATATATTCTATATGTGTTATTGCTGGAAGACAAGAGTTTAAGATTTTATTATTATTATTATTATTATTATTATTGGTTTTTTGAGATAGGGTCTTCCTCTAGCCCAAGCTGACCTGAAATTCAGTATGTAGTCTCAGGGTGGCCTTGAACTCTCCTATCTTTGCCTCCTAAGTGCAGGGATAAAAGGCATATGCCACCACGCCTGGCTAATCTATTATTTTTAAATCTATAATCCTCATTTAAGGACTACAGAGGTTCTATAATTTTCCCAAGCTTAGGCAAGATGTAAACAATTACAATAATTCCTTCTGCCTCTGTTCCCCATTGCTGAGAGGGAAGAGAATAAAGTAGGGGAAGTCAATAGAAAATTTAGACAGACAGTTAAGCATTAAACAAAAATTAAACACAACCAGGTCATCTTTTCCAATGTTTAAATTCACCTCCATAATTGTATTCCAATTCAATTTCCCAGGTAGTTTACTCAGTTATTATGACTCTGATCATTTTGGCATGGCCTTTGGGTTCAGTTGTTTCCAAGGATGATGTGATAAGCCAGTGATTCCCCAAATCTGTTTACATATTAGTGATACAGGATTCTGGGATTTAGGGGGAAACCTCCAAACTTATGAACCTTAATTTTGGTTCTCCCTATTTTTAACAAAGAATAAAAACGGACTCATGATGGATAAGTTATGAATTATTAAGTTTATTTAGGGCAAAAACACAAATTGCTGGGTGTATTTAAGCGACATTGGGATCTAGGAGGAAGGCCAGAGCAGAGTCCTAAGCTTGTGGACAGTAGGAAACAAGCATTTGTGTGGAAAGCACCGCACAGTCCGTGACAGTCACTAGAGAGAAATGGCTGGCGTGGAAGTTAGAATCTTGGTGCCTGTGTAGCGAGGTTTAGAAGAAACGCAGAATCGGCCTTGAGTTTCCCCATGGAAGGAAGAGAGCAAATGGTGGGAGCTTAAGGAAAAATCGCATAGGGAAAATATCAAAGCAGAGATCAAGAAATTCAGATGAGAAATGAGCAGTAAAGAGCATTATACCCCTGGTTACCCCGCGTTAAGAGAAATTACACAGGTAGCCCACCCAGAGAAAGCACCCACCTGATAGATCCAAAGTGTAAGGGAAGTAAACACGTGGTAGATTCAGAGACCAGAGGAAGATCAAACATGTAATGAAAGTGAGAAGTCAGCTCAAAGTGTAAAGCAAGGGCAAACAGAGAAACTACCCAGACCAAGAAACAGTGTTCTGTTCTCCTCTCACCCAGCCAGGCAGGTGCGGGAAAGCCAGACTCATGGGTATCTCAGTGGCCGGAGACAGAAGCAGCAGAAAGGAGGGTGGAACCAGCCTGGACAAGCCTTTATCGTCAGTTGAAAAAGTGTTCTTTCATCAGATTCAGGTATGTAAAGGCAAGATGGCATTGGATTGCAGATTCAAAGGGCAGGCTCCAGGGCCACCCTACTTGGGTCATGAAGGCCACCCCATCTAAGGCAGCGTGCTATATTGTAGATGAATCTAGATCCCATATGAGTTCTGTTCTTGCCAAGAGTTCCATTCCTGTCAGTGTGGACTGAGTGAGTGGTGCCTTCAGCTTCTTTCGTTTGGGCTTCTGGCCCTAACTGAAACTGCCTGAAGGAAGCTGGCTTTCTCCCGGGTCTCCTACACTAGGATGGCGATTGCACAGGAAAGGCCCATTGTTAAGTGATAAGTGATGGGAACAGTCATTTCATAAATCAGAATAAAACCAAGCCATTGCTTTGAAGTCTCACCAACTCATTTCCTGAGGAGAAAGACAAGACTTTCTAAAGCCCTCCATGTAGATAAACAATATCTGGCCCAGAAAGAACCAGAATCTCAAGATAATGAACTGATCAAATATTTCCTCTCAGAAGATCATATAAGATTATTTCATTTATCAGAGGTTTTCTTTACCACTACCACCCTGAAAGGAAAGGATTAACTAAGACAGTTTCCCTTTACTAACAGAGCATGAATAGACTTGAAAATGAAAGTTGCCCATTTATTTCAGCTTGGATGAACCTCGTTGACCACTGATAACTAAAAGTAGATTTGTATTTGGCATTCTCAGCTATCTGGAACCCAAACCAGAAGATTCTCAAGCAGCACAGTCTTCATCAGGGTTAACCTGAGCATGGGTAAGTGTGAAGCGACATGGCTAGGGTTCTCCAGAGCAAACACAGAAGTACCATTGCTCTATCTTCGGCTACTGCCTAAGAGCTGAAATGTCTCCCACTGCTGTTGAATAATCTCATGTGACCAGTCAGGGTTAAGTTATTACTTATTGCCTGAGTGTCCCAACCCCTCCTCTTGTTCCAGGTTCTCTACTAACCTCAAAACTTACTTATTCAGACCCCTGTTTCTTAATGTGTAAAATAAATGCAGTCATGTGAGGTGTGAAAGCACTTGTCTTTGTTGCATGAGGTTTGCTTTAAAGAAAACAGACAAATATGTTCTAAGAAAATATTTCGTTATGTTTAAACATAGAGTGATATTTAAGAACATATTTTTAGCTAATAAAAGTTGTCGCAGACACTGTAAATCATGCAGTATGTTGTGTTAAGAGCTTATTTTCTCATTTAGTTATCTCATTCTTTGCAGGCTTCAAGTCCCGTGTTTCTTTGGAATAACTTCCATCTTGAAGATGTTATACAGTGATTTACACAATACCCATGTTTGGTGTTAAAATGAAATGGTGAGTTTTGAATTCTGAAATGTTTTGCATGGTATCAGTAGTTAAGGCCACACATACTCCCCAAAATGAAATAATCAATGTACACTGAATATCTGTGATTTCTACTTTGAAGTTTTGACCAAAAATGACTTTTTGGCCACTTGATGTCACCATTGCTCTCTATAAACTTGAGAAATGAGAGTTTTAAAAGTCTGTGCAATGGAGAAGGAAGGTGGAAATGGAAGGCTTTTCCCCTAAATTAGTATTTGCCTTTGAAAGAATTTATAATCTAACACATCCACAAGATAAACACTATCTTCCCCCTTTCTTTTCAAGTTAACTTCCAATTTCTCTTGTATAAATTTTGTTGTTGACAATTTTCATGTGAATACATAAAATATTTTAAACATAATCCCTTCCAACTGCTTTCTTTTGTCTCCCTTCTCCAACCCTTACCACTGAACCCCTTCTTTTCAGCTAGTGCCTCTTCTATTATGTTTCTGTTACTGTTGTTATCAAGTTTTTGGCCCTTCTTCACTATCCATGACGACATGCTGATGGGTCCAATATTATCATGCAGTCTCCTTCAGGTAACAACAGCCACTATGAGCTCATGACTGCACCAACCACTTTATGCGCAGAAGGCAGCATTCCAAAGCATCTTCTCCATCCTTTGGCTCTTACATTGCTCTTTAGGAAAGAGCTGAGGCTCAGAAAAATTTTTAAATTTTTTAATTATTTTTTATTTATTCATTTTTTGGAGAGAGACACAGAGAGAGAGACAGACAGAGGGAGAAGGAGACAGATAGAGATGGGCACGCCAGCAGTCTCTCAGCTGCTGTGAACGAAATCCAGATGTGTGCGCCCCCTTGTGGGCAAGTGTGGCATTGCGCCCTTGTGTCACTTTGCATCTGGCTAAACGTGGGACCTGGAGATTGGAACCGGGTTCTTAGGCTTAGCAGTCAGGTGCCTTAACCGCTAAGCCATCTCTCCAGCCCAAGGCCCAGAAATTTTGAGAGCTGCGCCTGACATGTTGCATCTACTAGGAAGACTAGGAATTCAACACAAAGCTGAACCAGGGGCCTTGTTCTGGCTCACTCTTCCGATGACCTATTGTGGGTAAACTACACACCGTAAGAAGGGATATTCCCCTGTCAACTCATCTTGGTAGCAGGATTGCTTGTCATGTACTTTAGCTTGTAGGTAGGCATCTCTCAGGAGGTGTCATGCAATTAGAATAGTAATGGTCAGTGCATACTTGTGGTTAGGAGCTATGCATATATCATACCTCAAGTTCCAGGTCCACTACAGAATTTCAATTCCTCCAATGTGGTCCTTTTCAAAGACTGTACAATAGTGCCATGAAAAATCACATTTTCAGATAGTGGGGGAAAAAAGCAAGTTATCTCTCTTCTTTTTATCCTTTCTCAAAGTCTGGTTCCTTTGTACATTTTCCATGACATTCTCCAGTTGGTTCTTGATCTCATACCCTTTTATTTTAAGCTTTCTCAATGTCAAGAACAAAACAAGGCCCAGTTTCTGTTGGTGCATGTGCCTGGTAATTTTTTTAAAGACTTACTTTATATTATGGGTACAATGGTTTAAAACAAATTAAGGTTATAAATGTAAAGTGTATCATTTTAGAGATCTATATTTTATTTAATTCCTCATGCTTCTTTAACTACTCTTTCGAGGAGTCTGTTGATATAGGCTGAGGGACAAGGTTGCGGTAACAAGGTTAGTAGACAAGGGCTGGCTGTGTTTATATGTCCTCTGGAAGCTATCTGGACTTACTTCTTGAGAACGACTTGACTGATGTCTCACTCGAATATGGATGTGTAATACCTCGCATCCTTAGCTTTAAGTCCTAGTAATTCTAGGGCAACACACAAACTTTTGTCATAAATACATGATTTTATTTAACTTCCTTTTGTGTTTTTATTCTTGGTTTAGAGAAAAGCTCAAGGGACTTGTCCAAAGTTAACAGAGCATGAGAGTGGAATTGGTACACAAGTTTAGGCTTGCCGGACTCCATGTATTGTATGTACATGTTCCTTAAGTCTGTCTCTGCATAGGCATGTTTTCCAGACAGTGTCTTGGTAGATTTTTCTGTGGATGATTTTTTATGATGTGTTTGATGAAACATCAAAAAATAAAATATACAAGGTATTTAGGTGTGCCCCTATACTTAGGGGACAGGGTCAGGAGATCCGATGGGAACTCCTGGCCTAAGTATGTCTTGTTCATCTTTTTAATTCATATCTGAGTCTTTCCCAAACACATCATGAGTAGGATAAATCTAAGAATTAGCCTCTGAGTGCCATAGTAGCAAGTTAAAAGGGAACTTCAGGTACCTGAATACTAAGAGAGAGGTCAAGAAAAGTGGGGGATGTGGGTTCTAGATCACCACATATCCTTGCTGTACAGATGTCTTAAGTGAAGAGAGATGTGCATCTGGACCAGGAGCAGTTCAGCTCAGGACAGAGCCCCCAGGACCAGGAACTAAGAAAGTGGAGCTCGCACAGGCTCCTAATTAGTCAACCACACCGCACCGGCCCAGCTGTGAAACATGAGCTGAGACTAATTTGCTACAGGGAGCACACCTGAGAGACTGAAACTTGCTGTTTGCTATGCAAATATTTGACTAAGGACAACTTCAACCTCAGCTCAGGAGGTTGTCATGCTAAAGAGGGAAAGTAGTTGGTTAAAAAGAAGTGTGGATGGGGGAAGGGGAGGGCACATTCAGAGTAATTCTTTTCAGCTGCTGGTTGTCAAATATCTTAAGTAAATATTTGCTGAGCCATCCTGTGCCTTGCACTGAAGTTGAGAGGGAAATAACAATAAAAAGGATGATGTTAATGGCAGTAATGTAGATTGTCCTCTACTCTGGACAGTTGCAAGTACTTTAATCAAATGCATCTGGCTCCTGCCCTTATAGAAACAGAGCATTTAGAGACATAAAAGACAGCAAAAGAGGAGTTGTGTAAAGTTATAGTCAGAGGTACTGAGAATTTTTGGGGTGCTCTTAGAATATTTGTTATGGGCTGAAATAAGCCCTAACTTGCAGTCTCCTTAGGATATGACTACATTTATTTAAAGAAATGGTTAAGGACTGGAGAGATGGTTCAGTGGTTTCTTTGCAAAGTCTGACAATCTGGGTTTGATTCCTCAATACCCATGTAAAGTTAGATGCACAAATTGGTACATGCATCTTTAGTTTTTTGTGTGTTTTTCTTGTAGTGGTGGCAAGAGGTCCTGGTGGTCCTATTCTCTCACTCTTGCTCATTCTTTCTCTCTGCTTTCAAATAAATAAATAAATAATTTTTAAAAATGGCTACGTTAAAATGAGCTTATGAGGGTGGGCCATTATCCACTGGGCACAGATATGTAGAGAGAAAAGCTGTGAAAATATGGGAGTAAGGTATCCATCTACATAGCAAGGACTCAAGAAACCAGCCCTGCAACACCTTGTTCTCGGATTTCTAGTCTCTATAACTATTATAGTAAATTCCTGTTGTTTAAGCCATGCAAGCTATGTTGTCTTGTAATGGCTGCCCTGGAAAACTCCTACTGTATATTTTTGAAAGGGATGACTCAAATTAGACATTTTTGAGATTCGATGAAGAAAATTTTTTACCTGGGGTAGCATAATTTATTAGTTACTTTTCCCTTTGCTGTAGCAAATATCTGATAAGAGCATGTCAAGGAAGGAAGGGATTGTTTTGGCTCATGTTTTATGGTTACGTCCACCGTGGTGCATAAGGAATAGTAGCAGGTTCTGCAAGACATCCCATCGCTGATGCTGTCTGCATTCAGGGTGGATCTCCCTCTTCAGTTACCCATTACGGAAACACCGTCACAGACACACCCAGATTTGTAGTTCTGTGAAAATTCTAAATTCAGTCACATTGACAGTGACGACGAACTATTTTAGGGAGTGATAGGGAGAATTCACGGTAGAGGGTATGGGTGAAGGTATCAAACAGAAGAAAAGAAAATGAGTCATGAGACTAGTGGAAGGAAAATCAAGGAAACTGAACCATACTGAGTAAGCAGCAGAATGGCCTTCAGAGAGTTGTTTTGTTTGGTGTGGATTATAGGGAGCTCATGGAGGAAAGTCCTCTTCTCCAGCTCAGACAGTCTCCAGATATGTGAGCCTACTGTCTTTGGAAATGTGCATTCACATGTTAGAAAGTTACTGTGAGAATTAAAAGGACAAACCTTGTTGATAGACGGAAGAGATTGCATTAAAATAATAGATAAGCTTTAAAATAATTGGTTAAGTTCATCTCTATGTTTTTAGTTATAGTGACCAATTTTGCTGACAAGAAAACTGAACAGAACTGGAATCCAGGGAGGTTAGCCATAGAAACATAGTGTATATTTATTGACCCCTAGTGGTGGGATTCTGCATTGTATTCATGTTGAAATAAGTCAGTGACAGATTTCAAGTCTTTATCAAAAAGGATATATTCCTGAAGGATCAGCCTATCACACCTCACCAGGGCCCCAGCTGATAACATAGAGTAATGTGGGGGAAGGGCAAGAGTACAGCTTTCTGGGTGAACACGACACCAGAAAAAGGCAGAATGAGATAAACACAGAGAACATCCAACTCCTACTAAGCCAGATATCCAGAGACACAGAGGCTCCCAAAACCTCACCACTGAAGTTGAACTAAAATGATCCCAACGTGGCTCAGGGAAATTCACGGAAGAGGGGGCAGAATGAGTGGTAGAGCCACAAGTTGGGTCATTATGCACAGAGACTTGGCCTATCCCCCATAATTTTTGACTACCCCCACAGTGCAAGACCCACATTCCCCATTGATGAGGGTCCCTTTGGAGGGGGGAGGACAGGGAGGAGGATAATAGAGTCACCAATATGAATGTAAAATTAGAATAATATAAACAAAATAATAAATTATTTAAAAAGGATATATTCATTTGGTTATTCTACAGCTATTTTTGAATCTACCTTACTTATACAGCACTGTTGGTTTTTCATGGAGGGCTCAACTAAACTTACTGCTGTATCCTGATTTAGCCATCGCGGTTATACAAATTCAATCAAGTCAATCGCTACCATTAATTAGAGCTTGCCACATACTAGACACTGGGCGAGACAGTTCTTGCATTTGATTTAACTTGTCTCTGATATCCAAGCCCAGAGTTGATAGCATCTTCTCTGAGGGAGAGTGCTGAGGTAGGTTATTTACCCCAAATGAGATAGTGAGTATAATGAAAAACTGCACTGACTTTCTGATGTGCCTAGCTGTAAGTCTATGTTTGTCCCCCTGTTCCACAGGGCATCTTAAACAACTCACTCATAAATTCACTTATTTGGCACATATTAACGTGCCTAGTTGATATAACGAACTATACATATGCTCTGTTACACATGGATAGTATTAGATAACTGTTCATACAGTGATTCAGAACATACTAGGCTGATCATCCCCTATGGCCCAAGTGAGGTCAGAGGAAGAGATTGAGGTAAAGAAAAGGTAGGGGGATGGTTAATCAAAATCTAAGAGGACACGAATAAGTCATCTGTGTGCTGTGAGGAATGACTTATTCGTGAGATGATGCACACCTTGACACCCGTGTGCCTAGATTCACATTGTTTGGAGTGATATAGTCAGATAATCACACTATTAGTTAAACATGCATCATTAAAAACTAGTATATACTTTCATAGGAATCATAGTTCAAGGACATACATCTGTAAGGACTTTTGTGTTTGTTAGAGTTTTAAAATGTTACCCCAGGGATATACTGCTTTAAGCAAGACCAGAGAGATGACAAAACCTGTGCCCAAGTACATGGAGAGAAAGGAGTCCCATGGGCATAGCAGCAGCCAAGAAAGCTCTTCCATATGGCTGGCAGCAGCTGCAACTATCCCCTAGTAGCAGAAAGAGTCAGGGCAGTGGGAGTGGTAGTGTGGAGCCAAAAGTCACTGAAGAATTAAGGACATGGCCGTAGGGGGACCTCTGTGGAGTCTTACCTACCATTCAATGTATTCTCACCAATGAATTCTCCGTATGCATGCAGACAATGTCTAAGAAGACTCCCCAGAATATTAGGAGAAAGAAAAGCTGGTATAGATCAAGTTCAATTTCTATAAC
Organism: Orientallactaga sibirica; assembly: GCA_036365145.1. Lineage (NCBI taxonomy): Eukaryota > Metazoa > Chordata > Mammalia > Rodentia > Dipodidae > Orientallactaga > Orientallactaga sibirica. The sequence continues at coordinate 19,536,581 of JAEOAD010000012.1, forward strand.
ACCATCTTAAGGCACACTAAATATTGACAAGGTTTTCCACTTTTTTAAAAAAACTCTTTTTATGGACCTTGAAACAGGGATCACCACTGTTCTGAAGGAGAGGGAAGAAGAGGAGGAGAAAGAGGAGGAAAAGAAGGATGATGGAGGAGAGAAAGAAGAAATACAATAAACATCATGTGCCATAATTACTGGTGGCATTCTGAAAATATACAAGATGAGCAATGATTTAACCATGAAATTATTCCATCATTAAGATTTCTCAGCTCTCTTCTTCTAAGGATGTTTGTGGAAGTAACTTCAGGGGCTAAATGCAATGAATACATACCAGGTGAGATAAAACCTCCGAGAGCAAGGCTGCAAATGAAGACACGATTATTTCATTTGGAACTGATTGATAGATTATGTTATTTGGGAACAAAAGATCATTGCCCAAGTTTGTACTAAAGCCATCTTCCTGACCAGTGCTACTTATAGAATGGTGATGACAGGAGTGTTGGAGTCCAGGGAGGGATTTTTTGTGCATAAAGATAAAGGAGACTTCAGGCCCCGGAGACCCCAACTTTGGTTCCATTTCTAAGAATTGTAAATTGCCTTCAGAGAAGCACAAAGTATGAATTATGAAATTTATTTTAGGGAGTGTTAGTAACCAGATGGAAGGCTAACTAGAAGGCCCAAGCCAGAACAAGTTTTCCTCCTTTCCAGCCAGGCTGGAAATGGGAAGTGGAGACAGAGAAAATCTCCCTTAAGCCCTCATGCCTTCAGGAATAAACCGCTGGAGAAAGGACACACACACACACACACACACACACACACACACACAGCAAGAGAGCCCAGGCCAAAATATCTCCCTGGCGGGGGGGGGGGTAAGACAGGACTGAGAGAGAATAAAGGACTCTGAGCTTAAAGAGAGATCACATCCATAGCAAAGCAGGAAGACACCCAAAACAAAGCAGGAAAGTGCCTGAACAGAAACACTCGTTCTCCCCTTCCCAGCTGGGAAGAATGAGACAAGACCTAAACAATTCTCCAGACATATGGAGGGTCAGAGAACCCAGGACCTTACAAAAGGGACCAAGGGCCAAGAATAATAAAGAGAGACCAAGAGCCAATTAGGATGATCCCAATCAGGATGAGCCCCATCATGAGACTAAGGTGTGTACCTTACCTGATTGATTGGTGGACTCAAGAGGCTAATTCAGGAAGAGCCAGCCCTGGCATTGCTAAGCTGAGTCAGAAGCAAGAAGCTTCTGCAGAGGGGTTGTTGCTTGCAGCCACCTTGCTTGGACTGGATCAGATGCAGGTTCTACTCGTGCTGGAGCAGGCAAGGTGGCTTCCATGTTTCTGTGGGCCAGTCCCTAGCATAGCATCTTGCTCTTAACCCATATCAGTAGTAGTTCCTTTCCTACTTTTCTTCTTCTAAACCAGGTACTTTCTGACGTGAAGTTTCACTGATGACTTCCGGTATCTTTGTCAAAAGTCAAAATTTGAGCCTTGGAGGCTTCCTGACTCTCCTGCCCCTTTGCCTGGGAGTTTATTCCACTTATTATTTCTATAAATTCATGGTCAACTCATTGTAAACCAGAGCCTCCCACGTCCTTAATTCAGCGTAACAGACTTGGCTTGTTGTTTTCTGGCTATCCATTCTCTACTTCTTTCTTAGTAATCAAACTTCAAGTTCCCTGCAGTAAACACTGAGCCTGGCTATCAACACCTCCAAGCATGTACTTCTGCCAGATTTATACATATGACTAAGTTCTGACCAGTGCTGCGAAGGAGAAAGCTTGGTAATAATTTTCAGAGAAGCAAAAAAAATGGCACAGAGGTAGGAAATAGAATTTCTTCTTCTAATTGTCCTTCTTTCCTTGTTAGAATGTAGATGTGATACCTGGGACTTTGGTAAGTATTTTGGAAGACCAGGTGACTTTGAGGATAGAAGCTATCCTCAAAAGACAAAAGACTTAAATATACATGCAAAAGACATAAATATAGGGGAACATTCTGTTGTGATAGTGTATCAACTCTGAACATTAAATCTCTGGATTTATTTTACATGAAGAAAAAAAAAATCAGGTCATGTTCTGTCAATCATTACCACTTCTGGCTTCTATTTCAAGCTACCAATACAACTCATGGCTGTAATAATTTACAAGTAAGTCCCTCATAGACTCAGGTGTTGTATTAAAATTTGTGACTTGAGTCTCCAGCCACATGGCTGAAGGAGTATCAACAGCCAGCCCTAAGATGTGTTTGAAGGCAGATCTGATTTCCAGCCCAAAAGATATGCACTGAAGTCTGAGCTCTGGCAGGGTCCCTGCTGTTTCCTGCCAGTTTGTGCTTGCTGCTTTGCGGTGTGTGTGTCCTGGTGCTGGTGTTTTGCTCATTGTGTTTTTTCCTCTCTGTTCAGCTTCTTCTGCCATGGATAGAACATCCCCTGGATCTGAAAGCTTGAAATAAACCCTTCCTTCCACAAACTGTGTCTGGTTTCAAGTTCATGCCAACCACATGAAACTGTCCACCATAATGTTCTGCACTGGCATGATGGCAAGGGGTCTAGTGCCAATGTAGGCCATATTCACAGTGATGCCACCTCGAGGAGTGGGTATACTTCAAGTTTTTTCTACAGAAGGATTTAGAGAGCCACTTTTCATTCTTAGCAGCATGTTCTGCCTCTTTGGAATTCCAGATATAGTACTATAAACTATATCTTTGGAATTCCAGATTTTCTTGACATCTTTGTTTTTCCTGGGAAAGATTTCATTTTTTTGGACACAGTATTTTTAGTAAGGTATTAAGGCAGTAGCAGAGGCTGCCTATCTTTGTCATTGAAATCTGTTTAAGTACTGGCAGCGGTGTAGGCACAGGAATTGTTGTGAAGGCATGACTCAGGAGGCATTCCCCATTGCTCATCTGGGACGGTGAGCTTTCAGGTCAGGAGTGCCGATGTGAAGGTGATGGAAAACCTGCCTTTCACAATAACTCCATTTGCTGCTAGAAGTTGGTAAGCCCACACTTCCCCTTCAGACAGACAGACTCTGAAGGACTTGGTAGAGCTAATGAAGACTAAGGCATCTACTATAGGAAGGTGGTTGAGAATCAGGGACGTGGTCCATTTTAGCCTCCCTTGAACTGAATGTCTCAGGTTAGCTCTGCTAACAGAGAAATCAAGGGTCCATCCTTTGAGTGTTGCCCACCCAGGGAAAGCAACCAGTTCCCTATGGCAGTTGGGACCATGCCTACTGATGATCATAATATCTTTTCAGATGGAGTCATTTTTTTTCAGGGCGAGACATTCTATGTCCAGTGTCCTTCACAGGCTTTTGATCAAAATAGCAATTACCGTGGAACAATTTTTAAGCCTTCTATGCAGAGCAGCTAATACTTTGAGAAATGCTACTAGCATCCCTTCAGAATCCTGCCAAGAGTAATTAAGTGACTAAATACACTAGCACTACAAAGTAATTCATATTCCCCCACCATTTTTCCTATTAATTAATGAAAACTGGCAGAAGTCTAGAACAAAATGAAGAGCTTCATTTTAAGATTAAAAAAAAGCCATACAGAGAATAGATTTTAGCAGTTGGGTTCTATTTTATTCTAACCTGTCATGCTTATTGGTTGGTACCCACTTCTCAAGTTCAGACTTGATCCTCGATTGAGATCTAAAGATACTGTCTAAAACCACCTCATTACAGAATAGAGAGTGCTGGTCTGTGTTAGCAGAATTCTTCAGTGTTAGTTGACAAACATTTTTTTTTTTTTTTTTTTTTTTATGAGACACCATTATGACAGCTGCTTGGGGCTAATGGAAAGAGAACGAGACTTACAATCCTCTTATTAGGATTACATAGATCCTTGATTTTAGACAATGTGTACTATTTCTAGATTGAAGCAGGTAAATTGGGATTCTTCAGCATTATATTGGTCAGAACAAGTCCGAAGACTAATCCAGGTTTGAGGGGATGAAGGAATAGCCTTGAAATGGGAAGAACTCTGAATTTCTCTGCTAAGCATGTAGAACAAATAATGGTCCAAAGCCACTTTGTTTGGCCAAAACAGCAAAAGTTATAGAACCTTGCTTGCAATCAGCCAATCAGTCTGCCCCTGTACCCTAGCACCCTAGCACAAGCTGCCAAAAGCGTAGAGTACACACATGAGCCCAGGAAGTCAGGAGGATTGTTCAAGAGGGCATGGCTGGGGACCTAATATTCAATGAGAGCAGCCACTGAGAAAGTGACCGTGAGAGTCAGGTGACAAGCAAGGTACTTGAAGGCAGATGAAATCTGAACAGTCAGAACACAGTGCTTTATTGGCCATTAGAGTATTGGTGGTGGGCAATTAAAGAATGAGAAAGGCTAAAAGCAAGTTCTCAAAATACAATCAGCTTTTCAAATCTGTTGAAAATTTCTTATTCCTTTAAGCAAGTGATGTCATTTGCTTTCTTTTCAACAGTATTTTGCTACCTTGTTCTTTTCTTAGAGCTTGAATTTTTCTGTTCTCCTTGATGTGAAGAAAAGGTGCATATGGGAAAAATGTAACTGTGGACTTTTATGTATATGGTGACATCTCTTTGACACAGTTGTCCTGACTTCTATGCTTCGAAGGACTAATGAATACAACTCTCCTGATATAGCCCCTCTGGGAGTCATTGAGAACAAATGATGTGTGGATAGATAGATGGTTGTCAGTCAATCTGCCTGAAAAGCAATTCTCTGAATGCCAGAGGATGATGAGAAACAAGAAGGGATTCAAAAGAGAAAGTGTGACTTTTAGGTCATTGACGTTTTATTTATTTATGTTGTCAAGTAACAGATATGATCAGATAGGCACAGAAGCAAATCCCAACAGCCATCAACAGAGGGAAGCAAGAGACACAAATATAATATAGAAATCAAGGGAACCATTTTTTTCTAGATGAGATCACTTGAAGCGATTTGAGTTTCATCAATTTGAGTGACCCTTTGGTTTATATAACCCACAGCTTAAAATGATCTGAGTTTTCATAACTGCAGAAAAAATATTTAATATTTAAAAATATATTTTATAAGCTATACAACATGGTTCCCAATACAAATTGTTTAGTTGTTCCAAATGAATTTCTAAGGACCAGCCTATTTTCATAATTACACAGTCATTTTAATGGATTTTTTTCAGAGTTTTAGCATTCCACATTCAGGATTTCCACCAAATATCCTCACATACCCTGGGATATGACTTGTATTTATGTGAGGCTTAACTTAGGTAACTACTATATCTTGTTTCAGTGATACTTTTCTGGTTTTTAATATTTTCTTTATTTATTTGCAGATAGATAGATAGATAGATAGATAGATAGATAGATAGACAGATAGATAGATAGATAGAGAAAAGGGATATGGGTGGGCCAGGGCCTCTAGCCACTGTAAACAAACTCCAGATTCATGCACCACTTTGTGTATCTGGCTTATGTGGGTACAGGGGAATTGAACTCAGGTCATTAGGCTTTGCAGGCAAGCACCTTAACTGCTGAGCCATCTCTCCAGCCCCTGAGGGATATTTTTCTATGCAAAGCTTGTTGTATATTTTTATTCACCCCTTTTCTAGTGAGGCAGAGCTGGACGCTCTTTTATATGCCAGCAGTAATGCTGATACCTGTTTTTAGTCTCTACTCAATGTCTTTTGTCACTTGATGTTGCAAGTACTAATGTCTGTTTCCATGATTGACCTGTGATGTCTTTGAGGATAAAGTGTATGATGTCCAGTATCCACTTATGGAAGACATCATGAATAAAGTGACTCAGGGGCAGCTTTGGATAAGAAGGTATCTATTTCAATACCAAAAGTGCATTTATCTTTATCTGTGTGTACACTTAGAAGTCTTTAAATAATGTTTGTGAAACGCTTCCTTCCACATATTCAATTATTCAGTTCATACTTACAGCAATTATCAGAGATCCATTTTAAAATGTGTAGCACTAAGGTTCATGGGTGTGATAGAGGTTCATGAAAACTCAGATATTGGGGTACAGTCTCATATCTTATATTGTATGTTCTTGAGGGCAACAGTAACTACATGGAACAGTGGTTTTTACATTAATACTCTCTATTGCAAAGTCTGTTTTCTCCCTGGGGTTCATTTCTTGTGTGTAAATGAGGGCAGTGCAGTGGACAAGGTAACCCCAAAGTTCCCTTCAAGTTAATTTATGACGTCCACGCAACTCCTCATGAAAGGCCTGTGTCTGGCCACCAGATGGTGCTGCAGCTTAACTTAGTGCCAGGGCCTGTCACCCCATCATCTAGGAAAAGGCAACTTCCCAGTCAGACATTTTTTGCCACATAAACACTCTCTTATATTTGCGAATTTACAGCCTCCTTCCCCATGTGACTTCTTGGATTCCTTTTTATAGAAAATATTTTAGGATTCCACCCATCCCTAAGAGCTAGCAAGACAAATAGTCCAGTTAAAGCCAGTGTTAGAACACAATTTTAAATGATTAAAAATAGAGAATAATATTCAGGAGAGGACATCCCCACCAACTATAAAAGTACAAAAATTACACACCACAGATCCTCAATGAAATCTAAACAAACTTCAGGTTTGTTCACTGTAGAGAATCCTTATAAATATTTAGAACTATGAATAAATGGGAGACACATGTGGTAGGAGGAGGGGATCAAGGTAGCCATGCTTCTATCAGAGTTCTGCATCACACCAAGCAGAAAATGTACCTAATCCATCTTCATAAACACATATTATATGCTGGAAGTAGATGATATTTTCTAGAGGAATAATAGTCCTAATGGCTACCATTGGTTAGTGGTGTCTTACCACTGGGGACTGTGATAGCATTCTTATGAATACATTATATATTAAGGGTTCCTGGAATTCTTTTACAGATAATACAAGGGAAGCTCAGAGAGGTTATGACAATTTGCTAAGATCACTAAAAGGTCTCCAACTCCTATTTTTATAATAATAGAAAGAAGAGAACACCAATAGAAAAGGAGAGGTACAGGATGCCACATACAGCACATGCTATCTCTAACCAAGAACTAGAAGCACAGTGGGGAATATTTTTGGAACACAATGTTTATTTCTGCCTTGGTTCTTGAAATTCATTTCCACAGGTTGAGATAAGAGAGACAATGATTTCTGCCCCATCTCACAGCAGTTATTGTCTACCAGTTCCCCTATGGCTGTGTGATTTGGGGGAGCCACTTGATGATCCTCAATCTAGTTGCAGTCATCGCCAGTAGAAATGCTATTTCATAGGCAAGCCTCCTCCAGTCTGTGTAGAGGCTGGGATACAGGTCCCTAGGAAGGTACAGCAACACTTCCTCAACTAGGCTTGACCTGGATCTCTGTAGAGACAGTAGCTTTTATGTTTATATCCTTTCCTGACAACATACATAGATAGCTTATGTCTTGCCTATATTAGAACCAGTCTGTTACATGATTAATGTAAACATACCACAATTCTCTAAGGTAATGCTACAATGTATGTTTTAAATATTTCTTGGGACCCTGTAGGTCTCCAGGTATTACTGTCACGTGTCGTCTGATCTGGGCATCATTTTCTTATGCTAGCTCTCCTTCTTTTGGGTGATATTTATGTAGTGTTTGGCCTATCATATTTATCAACTGTTTCTACACTATAGTTCTCACTAGATAAATCTGGCTGCATAGTTAGCTCCTCAAGTTTGGGGTGGCCATTATGACATAGAAGCCTAGAGTCTCAACTTTGGAGACACATATTCTGTGTTCTGTTTTTGTCCTGCCTCTTACTTTGTGGGTGTCTTTGGGCAATGCACCTAACCATTCCATACAACATTGTATGTCATTGTTCATCAAAGCAACACCATTCATTTATAATGAAAGACATTTGCTATTTGGCCTTCAATGCTCAAGTAATAAATGACTAAACAAAGCTGATCAAAACTCACTGCTGCTGTTCAAGTTAAATTCTGGCAGGAATAATAAACATAAATCACATGATCGGGCAGAAAGAACTATGGAAAAATTAATCAAAGTAATACCAATCTACTTGCATCATAACAATAACTTATGGGACTTTTAGAATTTTGACCCTACATATAAGTTGTATTTCACTAAATATATCCTCATAAAAACCCTGCCCTGTGAGATAATTACTATGGTTTCACACATGAAGACCTAAAGCTCAGAGAAGGGAAAAATTATCCAGAATCTGTTATCTTCTTGATTGTTACCTTCCTTCCTTGCTTCACCCTCCCCATGATAACCTTGACTACATCTAGATGATACAGATCTGACCTATATCATTATTATTGTCATCCAGTTCTTCTTAAAAAATTTATTTTATTTATTTATTTATTTACTTGATAGAGAGAAAAAGGCAGATAGAGAAAGAAAGAGAGAGAGAGAGAGAGAAGAGAGGTGCTCTAGGGCCTCCAGCCACTGCAAATGAACTCCAGATGCATGGCCCCCTTGTGCATCTGGCTTATGTGGGTCCTGGAGAATCGAACCAGGATCCTTTGGCTTTGCAGGCAAATGCCTTAACCACTAAGTTATCTCTCCAGCCCCTAGCCATCCAGTTCTGGCTGAACAACTGACCATGACTTGTGATTGCACATCTAACTGGCATGTTGTCAGACATCTTCAAAAATTTTATTTCTAGACCTCTGGAAGTCAACAGTGTTAGTTAGAAAGTTTGCAAGAGACAAAGAAAGATCTCAACAGCCTCCAGGAGAGTGACATGTTGGCTGCAATTGATACATCTACAGAGAAGCATTGTAATCACTTGGAGTCCATGGTTTACGTTAAGGCTCATTCTTGGTCTGATGCATCTTATGGGCTTAGGCAAACATATACTGACATTTATACACTATCAATGTTTTACATAGAACATTTGCATTGTTCTAAAATCTTCTTTGCTGTATGCAGTCTTTTCCCTCCACCGTAAACTACTGCTTTTATAGTGTCTCCAGTTGGTTTTTTGTCCACCACACTGTCTTGCAGTTGCAGTCACATCTTATTAGACTTGCCAGCTTGGTTCCTTTTCACGTAGTCTATGAACATGTTTCCTCCTGTCTTTGCATGCTTGGTAATGCACTTCTTTTCAGCACTGGGTGATATTCCATTGTTTGGGTGTGGACATCGCAGTTGCTTCTACCAGATGAGCTATTATCCATACAGTGGCTGGAAATATCTGTGCACAGGGTTCTTTTTTAATATTATTTATTTATTTGACAGAGCGAGTGAGGGAGAGAGATATATATATAGAGAGAATGGGTATGCCAGGGCCTCCAGCCACAGCAAATGAACTTTAGATGTGTGTGCCCCCCTTGTGCATCTGGCTAATGTTGGTCCCGGGGAAACGAACCTGGGTCCTTTGGCTTTGCAGGCAAATGCCTTAACTGCTAAGGCATCCTTCCAGCCCTGTGCTCAGGTTTTTATATGGGTATAAATTTTCAGCTCCTTTAGATATCAGAAATGTGACTGCTGAATTGTTGTATGGTAAGAATATACTTACTTCTAGCCAGGTGTGGTGGCACACACCTTTACTCTCAGCACTTAGAGCAAAGGTAGGATTACTGTGAGTTTGTGGCCAGCTTGGAACTACAGAGTGAGTTCCAGGTCAGCTTGGGCTAGATGAGACCCTACCTCATTAAAAACAAAACAAAACAAAACAAAGCAAAATGGTTATGTTTAAGGCTGGACAGATGGCTTTGTGGTTAAGGTATTTGCCTGCAAAGCCCAAGGACTGGGGTTTGATTCCCTAGAACCCATGTAATCCAGATGCACAAAGTAGCACATATGTCTGTAGTTTATTTGCAGTGGCTGGAGCCCATGGTGTGCCTACTTTTTCTCTCTGGCTGCCTCTTTTTCTCTCTCTTTCCCTCCCTCTCTCTCTCTTTAAAATAAATAAATAAATAAAATACTTTAAAAAAATTTTAAAGGACAGTTTACTTTTGTAATAAAATACCACACAGCTTCTAAAGCAACTTTATCATTTTGTATACTCAATAGCATTGATTGAGACTTCCTGTTGCTCAAAATCTGTGTTAGCATGTGATGTTATCCTAGTGTGGATGTGGGCTGAGATATGGTGTTATCTCATTGTTGGTCTGAGTTGATTTTCCTTAATGATATATAACCACTAGTGTCCCAATGTACCCTTCTGAATTTGCAGGATGAAGCCATAACCTCCAAGGTAACATTATGAGGAGGCAAGGCCTTATGAGAAGTGATTATGTCATGCAAGTGAAGTTCTTATGAAGAGAATTTGTATACTTATAAAGTAAACACACAAGCGTTTCTGTGCTCCTTCCTTCATGTGAGAACATGGTGAGAAGTCTGTAGGCTACATCCAGAAAGAGGGTCCTCACCAGAGAATGGGTGTGTCAGAGCCTCTTGCCATTACAAACAAATTCCAGAAGCATGTGCTATTTTGTGCATCTGACTTTATATGGGTAGTGGGGAATTGACCTCAGGCAATTAAGTGACTTTAACCACTGAGCTATATCCCCAGTCCCATCTTCTTTTTTATTGTCCATTTAATTAACAGAAAAAGGAAGTGTCCTCATGACGAGAAAAAAAAATCTGTAATGTGTGTTCTGCTTTGATAGTGTTCAGTTCTACTTTTTATGTTAAAATATATTCCTACATCATTTGCAAATTTATCATTGTCTATCAGATAAATGTTTTCTGTTATCACTAATGTGATATATATATGTGTGTGTGTGTGTGTGTGTGTGTGTGTGTGTATTTTTATTCCCTTTGGGGGATGTGGACAAAGATTTTCTCCTTGACTAGTCTCTAGCCAGCTTTGATCTGAACTCTCTTCTCAATGCAGCCTTGATTTCTGAGCTTTTGTTTTATCTCTGCATTGTCCCATTTTAGCAGGAATTCTGTTTAGCTAGAGTCCTCCATGCTCAGTGTCAGCTCTGTGCGCATGTCTGACAGAGCTCCCTAACCTCTAGCGTCCCCAGATGACTTCTGACCACCTTGCACTGCCATCAGTAAGACTCCTCATACTCAGAACCCCTCCCTTGTTGCTCCTAAGGTTTTCTCCTTAGTTTTTAGTACACTGATAGCTTACTCTTAACCCTGCCTCTTGAATTTAAATTTCCATCCTGTCTTCCCTACTGCAAAACCTACCTCAGAGGTCCCTCAGCTTGGTGATGGTCCTGTATAAAGTTTGTCTTACTGTTCCTTAACAGTTGCCATGAATTTTTTTTTCCTTAACAATGTTAATAAGGAAAATCAGAACTATCATTCCTGCTACATATCAACTGAAGTTATAGAAACAGCTGGGAAGTGAGCATTGAGTGTGTCCTTGCTCACTGTCCCAGCAAGCTTTCTGTGTCTTACCCTTGCAGTTGACTAACAGACTCAGCTGTTTAATCATAAGGATGTTTAATACTGAACCTCAACTTGTCCTCGCAATCTTTCTCAGCCTTTCTCTGCCAACAGGAATCTGCATAGGATACAAGAGATGACACTTGATTCATAGGGTCTGGTTAAGGTTCTTAAGACACAAGTGACTCTAAAGGTGAAATTCTCTCCTGCACAGATGTGAAAGCAACATCCACTATCTTCACAAAGTCAGCACAGGGCTTTTAACTCTTCCTACTAAAAAGGACAATTTTAATATTGGCTTTTCCACAGTACAAACTGTTTGAATTTTAATGGTCTGAAATCTCACAGCAATTTTCTAGAAGACCCTTCCATTTTAGCAACTAATAGCAGTGTCTTTAGTTTGAGTTGTTAAAGAATGAGACTTGAGAACAAACATTCAAGAATAACTACCATTTAGGATTTTGTAATTGTACTCAGCAAACTTTAGATGTGGCAAAGTATACCAATCTACCAGTGAAATTCACCCTGTATTTCTTCCCAGCACAACTGGAAAATTCATCTTGGAAAACTAAGGAGCCATCCTCATTCTTTGCATTTTACCTTGGTATTTTGGCATTCACCTTGGAATTCCTTCTCACTCTCTTCTTACTCCAGTTTTTTTATTTTTTTCTGTGATTATGGGCTGTTATTCCCATTATTTTGCTATTTCAATGGAAAGAATGCTCTATTGCTTTTCAGGGAACATTCAGCAACCCAAGTCTGCAATTAGTGTTTCTGAGTGCATGCCAAGTTCTGTGTTTTTCTTTTCTTCTTAAATTGAAAGACCTCATGGCCGTATTTCAAAATCACTTTGAGCTTAAGATTATTTTAAAAGCAACATTGTCAAAATTATCAAATAGCTCATCAGAAAATTATTTTCTTCCTTTACAGAAATCAAAATATTTATGTTCTGAGACCAAATTTAAATCAGGAAGTATAAAGTATATAAAGGTTGTCAAAGACAGAATTATGAAGCTGAGAAATCATTTAAAAACCTTTTGTCAAGACTGGTGGTGTAATGGGAGTTTTGGGGTATCTTGCCAATACACCAATGCACCATAAATGTGGGGTGTTCCTAGATCTTTGTCTTATGAATTTTAAGAATTAGATTCATAGACCAGTGAATAAGAATTAAATTTTATTAAATTGAGAGAAGGAAAGAAGAGAAAATACAAAGAGCAGGGTCTCTCCCCCAACTCAGCCCAGCCTGGCAAGGGGGGGTGTGGTTTATCAGAGCAGAGACCTGGAAGTTCAAAAGAGGTGAAAAGTCAACAAGAGGCCTTGCCCACCTGGTCAGCATCTATTTATAATCTTACTGTGGTGAGCTTTACCCTCAGGCTCAGGTGAGCCAGAGAGAGAGCTGATTGGTCTGGGCTAGGGGTGGCTGTGGAGTGAGGGAGTGAAAGAAATGATTAAACAGGCTGAACTCCGGTTCTGCTGAAGCAGGCATGCAGGGTGTTCCTACTTTTGTTTCTCTCTTCTGCCTGGCTACATATTTCCCCCTAAGAGGTACAAGTTTATAATTCAAGAGCTCAGACACATTGGCAGGAGGATTGTTGCAAGTTCAGGGATAGCCTGGTCTACTTAATGAGTTTCAGTTCAGCCAAGGGTACTTAATGTGAACTAGAGTTCTCAGAAAACAGTGATCCTATAAGAATATTAATTGGGGACTGGAGAGATGGCTTAGCAGTTAAGGTGCTTGCCTGCAAAGCCTAAGAACCCAGGTTCAATTCTCCAATACACATGTAAGCCAGATGCACAAGGTGGTATAGGCATCTGGAGTTCGTTTGCAGTGGCTAGAGGTCCTGGCACACCTATTTTCTCCCTCCCTGCCTCCCCCCTTTCTCTCTCTGTATCTGTGTCTTTCTCTCTAATAAATAAATGAATAAATATTAAAAAGAAAATTCATTGGTAAAAATTAAAATGTAGAGAGATTGATATAGTGAATGTCCACAGACAAATTATGTTGGGGTATCTTAGTCCTTTTCATGGCCAGTTAACATCCACCTCTGCATCTGACCTGACATACTATGACCAAATAAATCCTTTGGAAATGGAGAGACAGACAATTCACTGCTCTGCTGTAACTTGCTTGCCTGATGTTTCCACCAATGTTTTTGAAAAGTGCTTTGGTTTATAACTTTGTTTTGTTCTGTAACCTTAAAAACTTCATTCATTGCTATATGAAAACTATACTACTTAGATTTTTATTGCTTTTTTTTTTTTTTTTTTTTTTTTTTTTTTTTTTTTTGAGAGAGAGAAAGAAAGGATGAGCACAGCCATTGCAAAAGATGTGCACCTCCTTGTGTACATGTGCAACATTACACACTTGTATCACTGTGCAGGGCTATGTGGGACCTGGAGATTTGAACATGCATTCTTAGGTTTCACACGCAAGCACCTTGACCACTAAGCCATCTCTCCAGCCCCTGTTAGACTTTTGAATCATACAATAAATGCTATTGTTCACTTACAAAAGTCATGACATTGTTAATACATTAGAACATGGCATTTGGGGTAACTTGAATCTGTATTCTTGGGCCACAGTCACTCATAATTGGTTGCAAAATAAACTCTCTCTGATTACCTATCAGGTGTGTGCTGTGTGTTTTGCTTCGGCACTTGTTAGGCTCTATTTTAAAACCAATATGAAAAGCTACTAAATACCTTTATATTCTGCATGAATTTAAGTTTGGACAGAGTTATTTTAAACACAATTCTTGATGTTAATGTTACAATATAACAGCTTTAGAAACAAGGGTGAAAGCATTAAATTTCTTTCACCTTAGTGTATGATTTTTAATTCAAAAAGTATAAGTGTAGAGCTAGATTATATCATTTTATATAACAAGTTCAACAAAGCACATGGACTACTAACTTCTAAAACTGGTATCTCAGAGTTTCTTACAGGGAAAAAGGGGAGTTGATCCATTGCCAACTTTTCTGAGGCCTGTAGAGGAGCTGTGTCAATTACCTCTGATGATGCAATTTTGGAAGCAAAGGCTGTGGAAAGGCCATTCATCTGACTTTAAAAATATATTTATTTATTTATTTATTTATTTATTTATTTATTTATTTATTTATCTGTTTATGAGTGAGAGAGGGACAAAAACAGAGAGAGAGTGAGCTAGATGCACAAAGTAATTAATGCATGCATCTGGAGTTTATTTGCAGTGGCAATAGGCTCTGGTGTTCCTGTTCATTCTCTCTCTCTCTGCTTGCAAATAAATAAAATATTTTAAAAAGAATGCTAATTTTGTACATATGGCATTTAAAAAAATATTTACCTAGCTCTGATATAATGTGAAATGGTCTGTATTGTTTTGTAATCTTCAGATGCTAGTAATATCATTGCTCAGTACTTGGGAGCAACATGAAACAGCTGGGTTCTTGCAACAGCCTGAGTAACTGAGTGAAGAAAGTGTTAAGTATTGAATTCATACAGTCATATCTCAGAATTTCAGCTCTGCCACCTATCCAATATGGTACTTTTGTCGTTAGTTTTTGATAAATAAATTGGGAGTAATATCATATACATTCCAAAATTAGAAGAAGTTATTGAGTTAAGAGAGATAAAGTTCTTAGCACACAGAGCAGTAAAGGGTGTGATTTGCACAGCAGGTGTGATCCTCCACTCATCTTTGTAGTACTTCTTTGCACCCTGTTCCCTAACTACCATTATATGCCCAAATTCCCCATTACAACAAAAACTTTTCTCTAATTATCTAAGACTACAGGAGTCCTCTGGATCCATGAGCTGTAGAACAGTAAAAATTTAAAAGCCAACAAAGGAAGGAGAGATAGCTTAGTGGTTAAGGTGCTTACTTGCAAAGCTAAAGGACAGGTTATATTCCTTAGTACCCACGTAAAGCCAGATGCACAAGGTGGTACATGTGTCTGGAATTCAGTTTGCAGTGGCTGGAAGCCCTGGCATACCCATTCTCTCTCTCTCTCTAATAAATAAAATAAAATGAACATTCAACAACAACAAAACCCATTGAGGATGACACTGTGGGGTGACACAGAGGGAATCTGTATTTGGGGGAAGCACTTACTCTTCTCCTTTGTCATCTCTGCTGCTGGTGGTAGTCATACCATCGCATCAGTCTGCACAGCATGCATTAAGCACTGGCTTTGCTCCAGGTCCTGGTCCTTGTCCCTTTGTCTATTTCCTTTCCAGTCAGTGTAGGCTAAACTCTGTTCCATGAGGGAACATTTCAGTGCCAATTGTTATGTAATTGTGATTTTCTCATTTCAGAACACCAAGGAAGCTTTCCTTTGTTTACCTCCAGATTACTACATGGCATATGGTTTGTTTTTGACTATTTTCTTCACACTTTCCTAATTAGATCAACTTTGTCTTCCAACCCCCTTCTTAGAATATCTTCCAAGACTGGTTTCTGGTTACTTGTATTTTAAGCTTGAAAAGAATCTGTTCAAATTTCTGTGTATTTTTTTTCTTCCACACATCAAATTTTATCACCTTTTTTCGTTTTGAAATGTACTGGAATATAATGAGAAGTTAAAATTCTAATATGGAAGGAAACTGCCATTTTAAACAGTGTGGATTCATGTGACTTTCTCACACATCATCTCCTCTGTGATATCATGAGGCATCATGAGAAGGCAGCCACAGTGGGGGATCAGATTCACGGTGTGAATTCTTCAGTGCTGAGCTGTAGAAGGAGGGGAAACAGATCTGTCCCACAATTGCTATACATTATGTACTGGAAAACAAAATATTTCCCTTCTCATGAGACTGCACAGAAAAATAAAATTATGTAGGTATATGATAGCACTTTGGCAATTTGCAACAGGTGTTAGCAATTATACTGTCTAAGCTAGACCAGACCAACAAAACTGGAGAAATACTAACTCGGTGTAGACTCTGAAAACTGTTGAATCAACAAATAAGTAATTTATAGGATACATTATGGCCAATAATATTAGCAAGTTGATTCTGTCTGTTAGTATGCCTATAATTCCAATGCCTTTAAGAAGTGGGCCCTCCATCAGGACAGAGGACCCTAGCATGACCCTGCTTTCGATGCTCTTGACTGATAGCAGATAGGGATGGAGACACCACATCCATTGGCACTCAATAATCTATTCCATGTCTGTCAAAGAAAATGATTGTCATAGTGCCTGCATTTTTACCTTTTTTCTTTCAGTTTACAGGCCTTCTTAAAGTTTCAGTCATCTGTGCTATACACCTCCCGGGCTCTTCAGAAAAAGGGCAGACTCTGGCTTTGACTTCAGCCTCTTAGAGTTGCCTGGTGTCATCCATGGGGGAGAAAACACCTGTAGCAACAACCCAGACAACCTTAGACATGGCAGAGCAAAGAGACACAGAGCCAAGCCTGGAATGAGTTCTATAGTCACAGAGCTGTTGCTGCTCTCCTTGTTGCCCCTTTGGATTCCTCCAGCTCCTCCCTCATGCTCTGCTCTGCACAGCCCCTGCCCAGGTGAATTTCTGCCTCTGCATTGGACTCCATTAACTAAAACCACTTAAATCCCTTCTGTCTAAACCTATGCCACTAGAACATACTTTTGTCTGCCTTCCTCCTCAGGAAATGTCACTCTTCCTCACAGGCATCCCAGCTCTCAAGATCAGTCTACAAAGAAAGATATAGATAGAGTGCTTCAGTCTTCATGAGGTGTGGTGCAAGGCAGTGTGGAAGATGAACTGAGAATTCAGCATGGCTCTCAGTTGCTGCTTCAGAATGTGAAACAAGATAGTAGGGGATATTTTCATAGAAACTTAACTTACTTAACTCAGCCTGCAGTCTCCCCTTAACTGCAATGGCTACATTCTAGGAGCCCAATTGGATGTCTGAATGCATGATAATACTAACCCTAAGCATCTAGCACAGTGCACTCCAGCCCTATCGTTGCAGTACAAGGTGTAACAATAAAACTAGGGCAGATTTCTTTTCTCTTCTTCACAACTTTTGATTAAACATTTGCTCCTTCAGAGATTTTAGGAATTTCAGCAAATGTTTCCTTTTCTATTCATACAAAATCAAGAACATTTACTATTTTACTTAAGCATTCTTTTTGTTTTTTGTTTTGGATTTTTGAGGTAGGGTCTCACTGTAGCTCAGGCTGACCTGGAATTCACTATGTAGTCTCAGGGTGACCTCAAACTCTGCAATCCTCCTACCTCTGCCTCCCGAGTGCTGGGATTAAAGGCATGCACCACCATGCCTGGCATTACTTAAGCATTCTTTTGCATCCCCTCATCATAACGGAATTGCCAATATCACTACTCTTTCATTTTGGAGTCCTTATTAAGCAAATAAGGAGTTCTTTGAACACAAACATGAAAGTAAGGTGGCAGTTGTTCTGGTAACCAAGAGAGCAAAGTGGCTTTCAGGAGAGTTGGGCATAAAGCAATGATTCATATGCACACAAGACAGAATGAGAAATTACACAAATTCATCTTTACAAAGAATAATGTCTCATTTCAGAATCATGAAGTTTTTGTTTTTAGAAATTCCTACTTATATTTGGATCAAAGTTGGCTATCAGCAAGTAAAATCTTGTAAAGGAAAACTATGGAGAAGAGGGCGATTGTTGCATTTTTAGCTGCTATTGTCTGCACTATACCCATTCTTTACCAGTGATGGTCCAGACCTTAAAGAGTTGAGATGGAGAGTAAAACATTTCACATCACATGTTTTTTTTTTTTCATACACTGTTATTCAAAAAACATTTAACTTGGTATTTATTTCACATAAAATATATCTCAGATGAATTGTGCATTGCCCACTGATTAGGCAGAAAGTGAAAAATACTCTTTGTTTTATTTTGAAATTGTTATGTATCTTGTAGTTTAATTTACATTGGGACTTTTTGAGGCTGTCTCCAAGTGCATGAGATGGGGGACTATATTCATGTGGTGAAAAATTTAGGCTGAGATTCATTTTATTTCTCTTTGTGTTTTCCTGCTTGATATATTTTCCTGCATTTCTCTGAGGGCCATTGTTAGCACGGAACAAGATTTATAGTTTCCAAGATTTCCTTTGAGAAAATCAGACTTTCTCTGTGTCTACCATATGGAAGCGTGCTTTTTACAATAGTAGAAATAAAAACTACCTTGAATGCACACTCATATTTTCACCTCGAACCCTGAAAGTTTAACACTATGCCATTTCCCAAGATTATCTTGTAACTGGGACTATTTCTGCACCTAGGAAATGTATAGTGTTCTTAAAGGTTCCACAGCACTTGGGGAAGATGCTGTGTTAGGATTCCAAACACCAGTTAGGAATATGGAAGGCCTATTGCCTTGTGTTTATCGTGCCTCAATGTCTTCTAGACCTTCATGAACTAAGTGGATTATGAAACAAAAATATTTGATCAGTTAAGACACTTATCACAGATTTTGAATACAACTTAGTTTTCAATGGTGTCTGTTACTCATATGAGAATGTACAGATTTGATAAGATTCTGAGAAGACATGCAATGAGTTAAGCATGGTGGTTCATGCCTGTAATCCCAGTGCACAAGAGGCTGACTCAGGAGACTAGCCAGTTTCTGACCAGCCTGGGCTACATAATGAGACCCTGTCTTAAAAAAATAGAAGGCCAATATACTTGGAAATTTCTAAAAATGGAATAAAATGGCATATTGATATACATATGGAATAGAAAGATGCCATGTATTTAAAATAAACCTAATAATGCAACAAAAATATTGGGAGAAATTATGAATCATTGAAAACAACAACAACAACAGTATAACAGAAAATTGTCAACATGATAATAGGGTGTGTGTGTGTGTGTATGTGTGTGTGTGTGTGTGTGTGTGTGTGTGTGTGTGTGTATGGAGAAAGACTTTGGTAGGAACATGAGACATAATTTGTTTAAGGTTAAAGTCACCTTTAAAAAAATAAAAATAAGAAATCAAATATTTATTTATATTAGTTCTAGACAATGATTAATGTTCATTCCAAGTCTATTAAATATCAGTATTTTTTGTACAAAAGTTTAACAATTTGTGACCTGTGCCAAGTAAATATAAAAATCTCAAGTATCTATTGATGTTCCCAGCTTCAGTGCTTATTGAGCATTTTGTAAAGTGGACAGATACTGCAGAAATTGCCTTTGAGCTATATCTAATGACAGAAATATTTCATAAGGTGGAAATAATGTTTTACAGTTTTGGTCCATGAATTCTATGAAGACTTAAACTATCTGCAAAAAGAAGGCAGAGAGTTCTTATGCTTAAAGAATCAAAAAAAAAAAAATAACCTATTTTTCAAAAGGGACTTCATATCCTTTGCCATTCTGAGAGTGAGAAGACAACATAATTTCAGTGACACTTTGTTTCTTATTTAAAAAGCTGAATCCTAACTGATTATATTTACTTAGAGATCATGTTGGAATGGTTTGCTTTTAGTTTTGTAGGTGAGGCTTCATGAGTCTGTGTCTTAAATCACATATTTTAAAGTAGAGCTAATTTAAACATTCACTCTGTGCAATGAAAATGGTAAATGCTGAGCTGATCTGAAGGTCACATTAGTGTTATTATTAGTACAAATATTTAAGGAGCCTTCCATTCTATAAATATTTCATGTATGTATTGGAAATCAGCAGGCAAGATTCTCCTAAGAATTTGTGAGTACTTTTTATTTTATTTTATTTTTATTTTGGTTTTATGATGCAGGGTCTCACTCTAGCCCATGCTGACCTGGAATTCACTATGTAGTCTCAGGATGGCCTTGAACTCATGGCGTTCCTCCTGCCTCTGCCTCCAAAGTGCTGGGGTTAAAAGCCTGCGCCACCACGCCTGGCTTGTGTGTTCCTTTTATCTCCCACATTAACTGTTGCTGATCTATAGTTTGTAAAGCAACAGTTATGAGAGAGGTTGTTTGAAAAGAAGTGTCCCTTTCTAGGGGCAGACATAACTCCTGTACTTTCTGGGTCAAGAATCACCTGTGCGGGTTGTGGTATTGTTATTTTTGTTCAATGAATTTAGCCTCTTTGTAATCTTTTATATGCTATTTGTTATTATGAGTGTGTTAATGCAAAGATGTTCAGAGCATGGGAGTTCTATACTGAGAAAATGTAGCACTCCAATTCACTGTAGCCATGTTGTAATTCATCCTATTAGCCCATTTATTTTTCTAGCTTTCTCTCTTAATGGAATGTTGACTTCTTCCCTTAAGTGCGTTCTCTTCCCCTTTTTTTATTTAGGTAGGGTTTCACTCTAGCTCAGGCTGATCTGGAATTTACTCCTACCTCTGCCTCTCGGCTCTTCTCTTCTTCTTTTTTTTTTTTTTGGTTTTCCAAGGTAGGGTCTCACTTTAGCTGAGGCTGACCTGGAATTCACTTTGTAGTCTCAGGGTGGCCTTGAACTCACAGTAATCCTCCTACCTCTGCCTCCCGAGCGCTGGGATTAAAGGAGTGCGCCACCAAGCCCGGCTCTCTTCCATTTTTAAAGTTCAACATCAAGAAAGAAAAACGTATCACTGCTCTGTTTTGGAAAAGATGATGGGTGTATAAGGCTTATCATGGCATTAAATTCCAGGCATACTTAGGCAACTTAAGGTATGAAATCAACCTAATGGAATTCTCAGGTATGAAATGCCCTGGAACACTGAAAACTGTTTTGGAAAAATCTTATTTTCATAATATATGATATTGGAATGTCTTTGTAAATGTTGATTGCTTTGTGTAAACAGACATCTCTGACTTTGCCAGTATAAATAATTTGCATCATGGGTTTGCTTTATTTTCACATATATAATATTCTAATAGCTCATCTGAAAAGAAAAGGTCAACAGTATATTACAGAGGACAACTTCGTTAAAAGGGCATTCTCAACAATGTTTTTCACCTTGTATGTTGTACATATTGTAAATTACCAGAAATGTATAAATTATTAGAATTGATTCTTTTAATGACAAGTGTAAAACAAATCCAGAAAAATAAACAAATCCATCTACTTCTAAACTTCTACTTGATTCTATTTTTATGGCAGCTAATATCACTTAATATATATTTTGTTCATTGGTACATCCCCACTGCCTTGACAGTCCCTTGTTAAGTGCTCAGTTTATACATGTTAAATAGATCAAGAGTATAAACTGCTATATCTATAACCAAGGAAGATATTTCAGTGTTACTCCAATATTAAAATGGCATTTTCTAAGTGTGCCATCAGACTAACTGGAATAGGGCAGTAGAATGATTTCAGACAAAGATGTCTTTGTGTTTTGCCTACAGTTCATTTTAATTATACAGTCCAAAATACTTTTGATTGTGAGATTTCTGGTCAATGAAGGTTCCTATTTTATTGTCATAGCTCCTCAGGTCTTTATGATGTGTCCTTTAAGATTTTTACTTTCTTTTAATGTGGAACTGTTATTTAGGAAATGGAATGCCTGTACTTCATGACCAGTGAAGAGCTTGGGCATCTATATGTCTATCTTGGCCCTTCTGTCAACACAGATTCCCCAGAGTGACCTTGCATTGGTATCCTGACCTCCAGACACATTGGGTTCTGGGTGATCATTGATGCTACTTATGGTGGTACTCTTCTTAAATGTGACTTCTCTATAGTCATAATGATGACAAGCAGGGCTATCCTAGGGCATAAGTCCTAGACACTTGATTAAATTCTAGGCATTTACCTCAAGGAAATGAGCTTTGTGTTCTGAAGTGCAACTTACATTAGAAAGATATGAAAACTATTTAAATAAACCAAATGTTTCTTAACAAGTACCTTTCAAAATCTTATGTCCTAACAGGTTCAAGCCACCAGGAACTAACTTATCACAATTAATGGCTAAACATTACACATTCATTTATCACTGTCCTGCAAGCTGGAGAAGGACAAGGTATGGGAATGCCATACTGTGGTTAAGGGCAGTTTCTTGGTTTATAGATGCTCATGTTCTGGTTATATATGATGGAGATCATGGGGTAAAGGGACAAGAGAACATCTTCCATCTTTCTTCTTATAAGGTCATTAATCCCACTCATGAGTATTTTACCTTCATGACCTAAAATTTCCCCAAAGGCCTCATTTCCAAATACCATCATCCTGGGAATTAGGATTTTAACAAATAAATTTTGTGGGAATGTAAACATTCTGTCAATAATATATTCTTTTAAAAAACATTTTAAGATTTATTTTTATTTATTTATTTATTTATTTATTTATTAGAGAGAGAGAGAGAGAGAGAGAGAGAGAGAGAAAGAATTGGTGCACCAGGGCCTCTAGGCACTGCAGACCAACTCTAGACACGTGCACCACTGTGTGCATTTGGCTTATGTGAGACCTGGAGAATCGAACTGGGGTCCTTAGGTTTTGCAGGCATGCACCTTAACCACTAAGCCATCTCTACAACCCAATAATATATTCTTAATTGAAACTATCCTATCAGCACAGCAGCACATAACCATAAACAGCAGGAGGAGATGTAGTCAAGGAAAGCAGGAAAGCAATATGCTACTTTTATTTGAAACCCTTGTGGGCTCTGGATGCACAGAGATACATAGTATCATCAGCAGCTGAATGCTCCTATTTTGCTCAAGGAGTTCCCAAAGCAGGATATATCTCAAAGCTGTAAAAGCCCATCTAAGTCTTTAATGCTAGAACAAAATAGAGCTATAAAAGCTACGTCACTATGAAGAATGTGAAAGCATCTAAATTTAAACACATCACAATCACTGAAAGAAATAACCAATCACATTTTGTTTGGAGTTTCCATTCCAGGGAGCAGAGATTTGATGATATTTTTCAATTAATATAAATTTTATTGTAGGTATACAAATGGCAGTCATGTTGAAGAGTTTAACTGAAATAAGGAGATAAATAGCATCCAAGGTAAGTGATAAGTTTAGTGCAGAATTGGAAAATGTTTCAATATCAAAGCCATTTCCAAAACCAAACTCACTTAAGTAATCACGTTCTTCCTTAGGGTCCCTCTATCTCTCCACCATTGCTCTTCAACTTTACATTCCTACACAGCCAGGACCTCTTGATGGAATCCAGTTTGCTAAAATTTGTTTTGAAGGTTTGTTCATATATTTGTGAGAAATATTGCTCTGTAAACTTATTTTATGCTGTCTTTATCTGACTTTGGCATCTGTTAAATCCTGCTAAGCCATCATGACTTAATTTGATCCTAGAAATGTAAAGCTGGTTTCATATTAAAACCATCAATCAATTTAAGTCATCATATGACAAGCTAGAAATGGCAACACATATGAACATTTCAAGTAATACATTTGAGAAAATCCAGTATTTAATTCTTATGGAATCTAGTCGCACAATAATTTTGTGACTTTATCACAATTAACATTTCTCTGTATAAGATATTGTTAAAGAAATGAAAAGAAACAATGCATAATCTGGGGAGAAAAACAAGTGCAAAGCACAAATATGAAAATGGCTATGTCTGCTGACTATGTAAACTCCTGAAACTCAAAAATGAAGAAAACAAAATGTTGAAAAGAACTAAGAATCTCATGCTCTACCAACTGAGTTAGCCAGGTGGTTAAAATATAGAAAATATTTGGGCTGGAGAAAATGGTTCAGCCATTAAGACACTTGTCTGCAAAGCCCAAGGACCAGAGTTTCGTTCCCCAGTACCCATGTAAAGCCAGATGCACTAAGTGGCACATGTGTCTGGAGTTTCTTTGCTGTGGCTGGAGGCCCTGGCATGCTCATACTCATACTCGTACTTACTCTCTCTGTGTTAGCCTCTTTCTCTCTCACAAATAAATAAATAAAAATTTAATATATATGTATAAAAGATTTTTTTTTTTATTTTTGGTTTTTCGAGGTAGGGTCTCACTCTAGGCTGACCTGGAATTCACTCTGTATTCTCAAAGTCATAGCGATCTTCCTACCTCTGCCTCCCGAGTGCTGGGATTAAAGGCTTGCTCCACCATCCCTGGCCATATAAAATATTTGAATGAATCCTTTCTCATACATGATGGCTTATACTGTCAACTTGACAGGACCTAGAATGACCTGGGAAATTAGCCTCTAGGCATGACTGTGAGGGATGATCTTGAATGTCTTAATCAAGGTGGAAAGACCCACCTAAGAATGGACAGCAGCATCCCATGGGCTGTATAAAAAGGAGAGTGCTGGCTCAGCACTGGCATTCATCACACCCCACTTCCTGACTGTGGCTGCAGCGTGATCAGCCTCATACTCCTACAGCCATGCCTTCCCCATCACAATAGAAACTGAAATAAACACTTCTTCCTGAAGTTTCTTTAGGCCAGATGTTTGGTCACAGTGATGTGAAAAGTGGTAAATATGCCTTTTTTTTTTTTTTACTCCATTCTTTCTTTTACTTTCAGTTTTTTGTTTTCTAGGAGCTGACAATAAATTATTATTTTTGTTTGTTATTTTCTTAAGATGCATTTGGGAGAAGACATATTTGCATATGGCTATGGCTTTACTTAATGTACTTTAAACTGTAAGTTTCTGAACATAAGGTCTTTGCATTTTTTTAAAAGCATTATTAGGCACTAAATTATTTAGTGACCTAGCAGTAGAATGACTTTCTTCTATTTCTTTGTTTTCTAATAGAATTTCACTCTAGGCCACACAGTGATTGAAGCAGCTTGCTGAAATGGAAGAAAAAAATAAATTATTGGCCCTTCTGCTTGCAAGTATCTGAGAGACTTTTTGCCTCTCTGTGACTCATTTAAAAAAATATGTATTTATTTGAGAGAGAAAGGGATATATCTAGATAGATAGATAGATAGATAGATAGATAGATAGATAATAGATAGATAGATAGATAGATAGATAGATAGATGATAGATAGACAGACAGATAGATAGATAGATAGATAGATAGATAGACAGACAGATAGATAGAGAGAATGGGCACGTTGGGGGCCTCCACCCCTACAAATGAACTCCAGACTCATGCACTACCTTGTGCATCTGGCATACATAGGTCTTAGGGAATCAAACCTGGCTCCTTTGGCTTTGCGGGCAAGTGCCCTAACCACTAAGTGATCTCTCCAGCCCTCAATAGGACATTTTAAAAGATGGTTGATATCATTAGTGATTTGGTGGTAAATGCAAATTAAAAACACAAGGAGATAACATAACATATGCTGATGGTTGGCAAGGTCATTGAGAAGCTAGATCTATTTCCCATTCATTAGAATTGCAAATAGTACAACCACTTTGGAAAATAGTTTGACAGTTTATTAAATAACTTAGCCATAAATCAACTCATTCTCTTGCAAGCAATTTACTCAAGAGAAATGAAAGCATATATTTGTTATGAATGTTTATATCAGTTTTATCTATAGTAAGTAAACTTTTAAAAAATCAATCCACATGCTTACCAGCTGATAAATGGATAAACTATTTTATGTTTATAATCTAGAACACTAGTCAATAATAGATAGAAATCTGTGAAACCACACTGACATAACTATTGATAAAATAAATGCTAAACAAATTGAACCATTTGAAATGGACATAATGTATGGTTATTCTATCAGACAAAATTCTAGAACATCAAATAAATAAGTAAAATGTTTAAACAAATTATATTCATTAGTTATATCGAGTTAAACTATGTCAAACATTTTGATAATTTTGTTTTAGAAAAAGCAAAGGAAACAAAAAGAAAACACCAGAAATGTCATGAGCACCGTGATCCATGTACTTGGATCCATTTTGCTCTGGGTCACCTCGTAAGTGCACTAGTTGCATGGGTTATTTGACGTTGGGGTCAAGTTTTCTCTGTTGGATTTGCCATGTGTGGGTGATGACAAAGAGACTGTGATGCATTTCCTTGTTGCTAGTCTACAAACTTCTATTCAAGGAATGACTTGAGGTCAAAGGGAAATTTTGTCTTTCAGGCAGTCTGAGGTTGGCTTTATTCATAATAACCACTAATTTATGGTAAAATGCGTCAGTCACCAACAATAGTGATGCAGTTAGTGATGAGGATTTGAGAGATGCCTTATCCTTATGGGTAATTCATAGATCCAGTTCAACTGTGAGTCCTGTAATGCCAACACATATAATATTCTAGATGGTTCAAGTTTCACAATTCACATTCCAAAACTATGAGGTTTTCAACATGAGGTTTTGGTTTGGAATATGATACTGCACTTTACAAGTCACCTTATTTTTGTATAACCCTGTGACAGCTGCTTAAGGTTATTAATTAATGGCCAAAGACGATGGTAAAATTGCTCACCAGGAAAAAAAGAATGTAAGTCAACCTCAAACCTCCTTAATGTTGGCCAGTGAAATAATGTCCTTATGTCACCACTGTGTAGTACTCAGACTTCAGCATTACTCTCACACAGTTTAGTATTGCTTTCTTAAAAAGGCTATTTAGCTGGAGTCATTATATTATATACGATTAAAATAGAGGAAAAAACTACGAATGACATGTTCTATATTATTGTCCTATTTTTTTTGTTGTTGTTGTTGTTGTTTTTTGAGGTAGGGTTCCACTCTAGCCCATGCTGACCTGGAATTCACTCTGTATTCTCAGGGTGGCCTTGAACTCATGACAATCCTCCTACCTCTGCCTACTGAGTGCTGGGATTCAAGGCATGCACCACCACACCCGGCTCTAATTTGTTTTTGTCAAGTATTTTTATGTGCCAAGTATGATACTTGAACCCTGAACAATAGTGATCAAAACATGCCTGCTTCTTGCTTTCACAGTTTATGCACAGAAAATGCATCATTGGAATGTGCCATTAATCCCAGATTCTAGTGACAGCTTCCTTTTCCTTCTCATACAAATTAACCTCATTCAATTACTGCATATTTATTTATGTTACTAATGCTGTGGAGTTTGTATAAAGGAAAGTTTTTGGCACAGATATGTAAAAGCAAGCTCACATCTCCTTTCTTTGGCTTTCTTTTTCTCTATGTCCTCCTCCCCTTCTTCTTTGACATTTTCAATTTTGAAATAATTTTGGATGTACAATAATGTTGGAAAATCAGTGAAAAAAAATTCCCATATTTCTTAACTGGATTCCTCAAATTTTAACTTTCCACTACTCCTGATTGCTTTATCATGTCTTCCCTCTCTGTTTCCTGCTTCCTTTCCTGCCTGTTCCCATCCACGTGTCTCTCCTGTCCTTATCTTTCTAGGTGTCTATGGCTATGAGTATAGCTATGAATACAGATGACAATGTAACATGATGGCAGGTAACTTGTTTGAGAAGCTTCAGACCTTGCTTTGTACATGTAAACGCATCGGTGGACTTTGATGTTACTTAAACACCTTTCAGTGAACAAAAGCATCAAACAAATGCTGGTTAATACATGCTGTGGTTTGAATGTGAAATGTCTTCCAGAGGTTCTTGTATTTGAACACTTGTCCCTTGTTGCCCTGTTGGGGAAGCTTTGGAAACTTTAGGGTTTGGAGTCTTGATGGAGGACGTGAGTCACTTGAGGTTGTATAGCCTAGCATTCCTGTCTTCTCTCCCTTCTTGGCTGGATGTGATGTGACAAGCAAGACTCCTGCTCCTGCTGCCATGGCTTCTCCACCATTTCTTACACTGCTTCTTGTCAGGTCACAGCGACAAGTAAGACTGATATAATATAGAACAAACTAATCTAGATGCTATGTTCCCAGCTGATAATTTTTATCGCTATTCATTTCATTGTTCTCCATTTTTGGATAACATTACCTCTCAAGTTGAGATTTTTTTTTGTTTGTTTGTTTTGCATTTTTTTGCAAGGTAGGGTCTCACTCTGGTCCAGGCTGACCTGGAATTAACTATGTATTCTCAGGGTGGCCTCGAACTCTCGGTGATCCTCCTACCTCTGCCTCCCGAGTGCTGGGATTAAAGGCATGTGCCACCACGCCCGGCTTGAGATTTTTTTTTTTTTTAATGTCAATCCTTTTAATGGGATTGATGGGTGTGTTCTATTGGAAAGTGTCTGTTCTTTAAAACTGTTGGAGTCTTGTCCATGAGGAGAGATTCAACTTTCCAAATTCGCTCATATCTGCTAATGGTCACAATTATTCATGAACATCCACTTGGCCTATGTTCTTCCCCTAGCACCCTTGGCAAAATAGTCATCCTCATGGGCTGAAACCATAAGGCTGCCCTGCCATGGTTTTGCAGGATCAGTGTGTGTCTGAATCATCAATTCCTACTCTTCATATGTTTTTCAATGATAAGATTTCTTCTGTATTCTCATGATCTCCCTGACACCATTCCATGGTCTGCTATGTGATCTTTCCAGAGCTTGGAATTTAGGGACAGCACTCTATTAAGCTACCTAAAGCACACATAGGGGACTCTGAAGGATAGTCACAGATAATAAAATGAACTTACTCAATTCAACCTCAGTGCACTGCAAAAACAGGAATAGTGGTAAATAACTCTTGGAAATGAAGAATAGGCATAGGCTTTAAGTATTTCCCAAAATACACAAGTTATGAAATAAAAATTCATACATTTAAAAATAGCACTTAAGAGCCGGGCGTGGTGGCGCACGCCTTTAATCCCAGCACTCGGGAGGCAGAGGTAGGAGGATCGCCGTGAGTTCGAGGCCACCCTGAGACTACATAGTTAATTCCAAGTCAGCCTGGGCCAGAGTGAGACCCTACCTCGCAAAACAAAAAAAAAAATAGCACTTATTTTATTGCCCAATGTCTGTCTCCAGAGCTTTACATATAATACTTGAATGGCTCATAAAACCCTACAAGGTCCATGTGGATATCTCAATTTAAAAAAATCCAGGGCTGGAGATCTGGCTTAGCGGTTAAGGTGCCTGCCTGCAAAGCCTAAGAAAGCCCGTTCGATTCTCCAGGTCCCACATTTAGCCAGATGCAGTGACACAATTGTGCAATGCCACACTTGCCCACAAGGGGGTGCACACATCTGGAATTCATTCACAGTGGCTGAGAGGACGCTGGTGTACCCATTCTCTCTCTCTCTCTGACTCTTCCTCTCTCTGTGTTTCTCTCTGTCTCTCTCTCAGAAAAATCCAAAGCCTGGATTCAAAAAAGCTAAGCAATGGGGCTGAAGTCACAGTCACGGGCAGCAAGCAGCAGGGCTGGAACTCAAAACTAGTTTTAAAGGACATGTTCTTTTTTCTCTGCACTCCATTGGAAACATATTTGTCAGCAATAACTAAGCAGGGAAAAACATATTCATAGGCTGTGAAATCAAAGAATGAAATTAGGGATTCCACCAAAAGAAAAGAGGGTTCTCTTCTCTATAAAGGAAAGCACTTGAAGTGACTATGCTAGTCTCACTGGGCTCCCATTACTTTCTTTTGCTCATCTCTTTTCTCTTGATATAACCATATCTAGAAATGTGCACACATGCTCAAAAGATGAATTTTTTAAAAGTTCTAAAATCTGAGAGATCATAATGGCTGTGGTGCCTTACCCCTATGATGATCACACCTAACACCATGCTGTGAATTTCCATTTCCAGCAAATTTAGCACACTAAATTGAATTTCCTGTTTCAAACAGCAGGTGGTGGTGCTGGGTTATATTGTCAAGTTTTAGTACTTAATTATAGACACTGCTGTGTTGGTGAAAGTAATATATAATATACATTTTGGGGCTGGAGTGATGGTTTAGCAATTAAGGTACTTGCCTACAAAGCCTAAGGACCCAGGTTTAATTCTCTGGTACCCATATAAGTGAGACATTCAGGGTGGCACATACATCTGGAGTTTGTTTGCCGTGGCTAGAGGCCCAGGCACATCAATTCTCTCCCTCTATCTACCTCTCTCTCTCTCTCTCAAATAAGTAAACAAATAATAAAATATAATATATATATATATATATGTTTCACAACCATTTATATTTTCCTGATAAATACTTCATGCAACAGTGCAGGATAAGGTCTTAATATTATTTAAGAATATTGGATTATTCTTTCTTTCACTTTTCTGTCTTTTTTTTTTTTTCGAGTTAGGGTCTCACTGTAGCTCAGGGTGACCTGTCATTCAGTCTGTAGTCCCAGACTTGCTTTAAATTCACAGTGATCCTCCTGTCTCTGCCTCCATAGTACTAGGGTTAGCATGCGGCACCACACTTGGCCAGAATATTTAATAATAAATTGTTTAGAAGAAAAAATACTACTCTCAAATTAAATACATGATACTTAGTTGAAATTCACATAATCCCTTAAATGAATTTGATATGTACTCTTTTAGTAATAATATAATTAAGTTTTGGGAGTTAGATTTTTTACACACACACACACACACACACATATATGTATATACACATATATTTGTAATTATTACAAAATGATAGTGCTAAATAGTGACTAAAGAACTTATTGTCAGGCTGGAGAGATTGCTTAGTGGTTAAGGCTCTTGCCAACAAAGCCAAAGGACCCAGGTTCAATTATTCAGTACCCACAGAAAGCCAGATGCACAAGGTGACACATGTTTCTGGAATTCATTTGCAGTGGCTAGAGGCCCTGGCATGCCAATTTCTCTCTCTCTCTCTCTATCTTCCCCCACTCAAAGGAATGAATAAATAAATAAAATATTTTTTTTCAGAAAGGAATTTATTGTCATTTAGTAAAATATTTAACATTAAAAACAAGATGTTTTTTCACTCCATTAAATAATCTCTAGTTGGTATAATAATATTATCTGCACTGTACTATACCCTTTTTATTTTTCATCTATCTAAATTTTGGATGGGTTATTTCCAATGCCACAAGTTAATTTATTTTGAGTGTCAGGCTATGTTGCATTTCTTAACTGGCTCTTAGGAATACATGAAAAAAAAAAAAAAAAACCTTCTAGAATCATTGACTCAGTGCTAGTTTGGGCTAGGTGGTGGGATGAGATACTACAAAGGAGAGAACTGCATTCTGAAACAGGGAGTAAAGGGTATAATCTTTTAAAAAAATAAATTAAAAAAGGTTGATCTTATAGGAAAATAAGTTCAGTAGTGCAATGCTCTTTGCCAGAGATAAGTGTGAAGTGAAATTATTTGCGCCTGTGTTGGAAGTTCTGGTTCACACAATGAAAAGTGAACATTCTGGAACCTGAATGGTGGACTGACACTAGTAGGCAGCAGATGGCCTCTCTAGAAAGCTTCATGACTATTTCACTGTGCCTGCTTCATGGCAGATGGAATGGAGGAGTGGAGAGACAGGTGGCCGGGAGCATTTGGAATGAGGTAGAGTCATGAGGTTGGTGGAAATTAGTGGTCCCATGAAGGACCAGAGGTAAAACTGAGACAGACATTTGAAAGAAATGAGTTAGCATTACAATTTAAGTACCATGTTTCAGAATCCACAAAGTAGAGTTAACAAGACTGTTTATACTTTATTTTGGGTCAAACTTATGTGCTTTCAATATTTTTATGTTGGTTTTTGTGAAATTGAAACTGAAATTTAATGACAAGTTCACTGCCAACTGTTCGGAATGATCATGTGAATGCATGGCAAAGATGATAGGCTTTGTAATCAGTACCTCAGTTCTGCTCAAAGGACTATGGACGTGAGTGCTTAGTTTCACTGTGCTTTCTATCTACTGACTAGCTCCTTGTAAGTGCCCTCACTTCATAATCGGAAGCAACCAAAAGAGCTACAAAAACTTCAGTCTAGGGCTGGAGAGATGGCTTAGCAGTTAAGGGCTTGCCTGTGAAGCTTAAAGACCCCGTATGGAGGCTCGATTCTCCAGTACCCACGTAAAACAGATGCACATGGTGGCCAATGCGTCTGGAGTTCATTTGCAGTGGCTAGAGGTCTTGGCACACCCATTCTCTCTCTCTCCCCCTTTCTCTGTCTCTAATAAGTAAATAAATAAAAATAAAAACTTTTAAAAAACCCTTAAGTCTAATTTAAACTAAAGAATATCACTAGCAAATATGTTGTAAGACTTCATTCAGAGACCTGTGACAAAACAGCATTGTGCTATATAAAAACAGACACAGAAAAGATAAATAAAATAAGAAACCCAGATTCATAGACCAATAGAACTCATACATAAACACATACAGCTACAGTCACCTGGTCTTTGAAAAAGGTACCAAAAACAAGCATTAGAGAAGAGGATCTCTTTAATAAAAGGTTCTGGGAAAGCTTTATATCCATATGTAGAAGAACAAAACTAGATCCCTATCTGTCACCCTCACAAAATTCAAAATGCATCAAGGACTGTAATATAAGACTTGCAATTGTAAAAATGCTATGTAAAAAAAAACTAAAGTAAACACATTAAGACCTTTCTAGAAAGGAGTTCAATAGCTTAGGAAATAATTCCAAATTATTAACCAATGGGATTCTATGAAATCAAAAAGCTTTTGCACAAGAAAGGTAATAACCAGTGGTGTGTAGAGACAGCCTACAGACAAGAATAAAATCTTTGCAATTATATATCACACAGGTGACTCTTATTTAGAATCCAGAAAAGCTAAAAAATATAAATAAGCATGGAAAAACAAAATTACCCAATTAATGAATGGTCTAATGAGTTGAATTTGCAATTCTCAAAAAAAAAAAAAAAAAAAAAAAAAAGGAATATAAATGTCCAGTAAATACTTGAAAAAGTGTTTCACATCCTTAGCCATTTGAGAAATGAAAGTGAAGACTGCTTTGGGATTTCATGTTATGCCAGTTAGATTGGCTAGAGTCCAGAAAATAACAAATGCTGGCAAGAATGTAGGAGAAGAATACTTTTAACTTATTCACTGCTGGTGAGAATATAAACTGGTGACACCACTTTGGGAATCAGTTTGGAGCTTCCTCAAAAAAGTGAAACTAAAACTACCACCAATGCCACTCTTTTATATCCCCAGAGTATATACCTTAAGGATTTGAAGTTGGTATGCATATCCATGTTTATTACAGTACTATTTATAATATCTAAGTTATAGCATTAGCTTAGCTTTCCATCAATAGATGAATGTATAAAGTGTGATATATATGAAAGGACACACACTATATATATAGTATTCAGCTATAAAAAAAGAATAAAAGAGCCAGGCATGTTGGTGCATGCCTTTAATCCCAGCACTCAGGTGGCAGATGTAGAAGGATCATGATGAGTTCGAAGCCACCCTGAGACTACATAGTGGATTCCAGATCACCCTGAGCTAGAGTGAGAACCTACCTTGAAAAACAAAACAAACAAACAAACAAACAAAAAAGAATAAAAGAATAAAAGTACATCATTTGTAGGAAAATGCAGGTAACTAGAGAATATCAAGTTATGTTAAATAAGCCAGACTTAGAAAGACAAATATCACATGCTTCCTATTACATGCAGAATCTAGAGTAAATATATTTTAAATATATAGGAAACATAATCATTTAAATATTTATGTATTTTTATGATTTATATGCAAATATATTTAAATATTCATGCATCTACATACATATTTATATTTAACTGTGTAGGACATGGGAGTAGATGACGCATGTGGTGAGAGAGGGAAGAAGAGAATAATTTGGTAGAAATACAGACAATATTGCATGTTCTCTGTCATATGTGGAATCTAGATTTAAATATATAAAGCAGACTGCAACTACTTGGGGAAGGAAAAGGACCAGGGAGGCAAAAGAAAGCAATTTGGGATGGAAATGTTAATCTGCCTCAACTGCATTGATATACATGGATGAAAATGTCATAATGAACCCCATTATTTTGTATGCTAGCTAAAAAGAAATTTAAAAAGAAGACTTTCAGTTTCAAAATTCTTAACATTTATTTGATGCTCAATGTATTGGTCAAAGACTAGGAGCCTCTGCTGGGGTACAGGCATACAGATTCATACCTAGATATATACATATATACATACATACATACATACATACATACATACATATACACACTTGTGTACATATACACATATATACATGAATATATGTATTCTTTAAAAATTTGTTTATTTTCACATGTGCATGTGTGGGTGTGTGTACATGCCAGGGTCTTGCCACTACAAATGAATGCCCATATGGCTTTACATGGCAGCTGGGAAATTGAATATTGTGTAGTAAGCTGTACAAGCACCTTTAAATGCTGAGGCATCTACCCAACCCTATGTATATTCTTAAATCTGCAAACTGGATGACTGAAATGTAAACTCTTCAGGGTGGAAACTTGGGAAGCACATTTCCTAAAATGTCTTCAAAAATCTATTAGATACAATATGGTTAAGAATCCCTAGTAGGGATGTTTTAAACAGTTGCCGAAAAGAACAGTTTCAATGCTGTGCATGAACAAACAGGAACCCCAAATTTGAAGGAGCAGCACAGCTCTGGTATAGCAGACCTGTTTTGAGGCCTGGAATTTATAAACACTGTGCTATTTTTATAGAACAAAATGAAACATGACAAATAAAATATGAGGGACATAACCTAAGTTCAATCCTCCACAGTGCCAGTTGCAAAGTGGCATACCTATCTCTCACTAAAACTTGGATGTGTTCCTGCACATGTTTGAGTTGAGAATAATGGCATCTTTGAGCTGCCAAGATTAAATGAGCTAACCGTTTCTAAAGAGTAGTTCAGCATTGTACAGCAATGGGACAGTCTCCCTCTTGCTTGCTGACTACCCACATCTGCACAGTGCAGAGAGCGGATGAGGAATGCTCAAGATTCCAAAGTTCTCAGGGGACACCTGTGCCCACTTGCCTCCTCTATTCTGCTCCAGATTTCCCAGAGAAACTCCATAGTCCTCTGTTCTTGTACCTTAAAGGGTATCTGTTCACTGAATGAATGAATGAGTGGATGAATGGATGGACGCATGAAAAGCTCCTGTCTTGCCATCTACTTTCGAATTTTTTCTTTTTATTAAGAACATACATTGTATGGATACATCATGTGTGGGTACCATCTTTTCCCTCCTCCCTGCCCCCATTCCACTGGGGGCCCACCTCAGTGGAGTTGCTGCTATTGCTCCATGGAGTCGTGGGTTTTGTGTTGTGAGAGCAGCAGTCAGTTATTGTGGGAGGCGGGTGGGAATGCCTGTGGACATGAGTCCCAACCTGTGGCTCTTACAATCCGTCTGTCCTCTCTTCTGCAAAATTTCCTGTGCCTTAGTGGTGTGTGTTGTTTTATTTATTTATTTATTTATTTATTTATTTATTTATTTATTTATTATTTTATTGATTTTTAGAGAGAGACAAAGAGAGAGGGAGAGGGAGACAGATAGAGATGGGCATGCCAGCAGTCTCTCAGCTGCTGTGAATGAAATCCAGGTGTGTGCACCCCCTTGTGGGCAAGTGCGACATTGCGCCCTTGCGTCACTTTGCATCTGGCTAAACATGGGACCTGGAGATTGGAACCACTGGAGATTGGAACCAGCGTTCTTAGGCTTAGCAGGCAGGCGCCTTAACCACTAAGCCATCTCTGTAGCCCAGTGGGTGTGTCTTAAGTCTACTTCGGTTATGAGCACTTAAGGAGCCTCTGGATCTCTGCTTTGATAAGTGTTGAATGTCCTCAGTGTCTGTCTCCTTCACCCTGGTGCTGATTATCAGGCTCCCCATGGAAGCAGCACTCTTGCTCCTCTCCCCAATTCCTCTGTGGATTCAGCTGGGCTTTTGCTGAAGTGCAAGAGTAATTTATCTTCTCATCTCACTACCTTCTGATAAAGAAAACAGATTCTCCAACAGAGAATGAAGTCAGCATACATTAAATTGGATAAGAGTTATTAATTTAGTGAGAGTTTGATGGATGTAGCCCATTTAAGCCAATAACTAGTGGGTGCTTGACACTGGAGGGTATAATCTTTGTCTCCATAGGATGCTAACCTTCTTCCCACTTCCAGATATGGGTTCCTTTCCACTGAGCAGTTATCTTATCCAATCACAAAGCCATTGGTTACTCACCAAGGCTGTGTGACACCATTGCACTGGTGTGTATTTCTTGTCAGGCTGGTTGCTTCTGAGTAGCATAGACCCTTGCTTGCTCATACTGTTGTTGGCCATTTTCCCCCAGTAGATGACTCTTCTGGATTCCAGTCAGGTCTCTCTGTTCTGTTTCTGCCTTCTTTTTTTAATTATTATTATTTTTATTGACAACTTCTATACTTACATACAAAAAGCACATGATATTTCCCTCCCCTCACCCATTCCACTTTAGAACTCCAGTCTCCATCATATCCCCTCCCTCTCTCCATTAGTCTCTCTTTTAATTTGATGTCATCATTATGAATGCTTTCTTAACAGACTGAAATAAGCCAGAGCTTTGGAAGTGACAGTGACACAAGTGCTTTTTTTTTGAAGACTACATTGGTTAACTGTATGTTGGGATGATGTGTTTATTGGAGCTGAGTGGATGAATGTGATTTATCTGTAGTGACCTTCTAGAGCAAGTGCTTTTTGGTTAAAGGACTGTGCATCCATGAAAAGCAAGAGTGCCTTCAGGAGCTGAATAACATTACAAGATCACAGAGCTCAGATATGCCACAATTGCAAGAGCTTAACTTCTAAAAATGAGCTATCTCAGAAGGAAGAAAAAAATGCTAAACTTCATGATTTTAAACCCATGTTGTTCAGCTTTATAATTTTAAAGATCAAAATACTTTTCCATTCTGTAAAAACGTGAGTGGCCAAAGAACCCCAGTATTGCAACCCTTGTTCTTGACCTCATGTACTGCGTTTAAGTAATCCTAATCTTATTCTATAAACATTTAAATTTTCTTTTCCCTAATCATTTCTGATAATTCATCTACTTAATACTGCTAGTGTGACAGAATCTCAGAATACATGTATTAGATATCGTATATCTGGTTGATGAAGGTGAAGAAACTTTAATTCACCTGAGCAGTGCCTATTGGAGTACATATGTAGCCAAATAGCAGGGGCTCACTGTATCTCTTGGACTATACCAGATACAGGGATTCTAATTAGGAAAATAGCTTGATATTGTCTCTGGGCTCCTGGAAATACATTCAACAAATTTTTTTTTCTTTGGAAGTCCTTCATACTTACTTTGCATTTGAGGTTCCTAATAAGTTTTGCAAATTAGATAAACTGTCTTCCCTAATTTAATTTCTGTGATTGAAGGATTGTGGAGTAATACGATTGATTCCCATGTCCCTGCAGATGTCCCAAAAAGACAAAACAAGCAAAAAAAAAAAAAAAAAAAACACACACACATAAAACTCCAAAATGCCCATTAGTCAGTCCTGACCATGCCAAGTTGTCAAGTGATATTACAGTTATGATCTTTAAAATCTTATAAAAATGCTGGCTAACTATGTGCAAAAAGCTGAATTTCATAGCTTTTGCCTGTGCCAAAGGGATTGTCCAACAGAAAGTACCCTGGTAAACCTAATTCTTACTCCTCATAGGGTACGTGGCATTGTCAAGTTATTTTGGGCTTTTGGAAAGGAGAGCTTGTGAGAGACAACCACAGCAGGGCCTGCTGAGAGATTTTTTTCACCCCAGCTCCAGCACCCTCATGTTGTCAAAGCGTGAAGCACAGAATGCTGATTTAGTAATTATTCCCTCACGTTTTTAGGAGCAAATAATTTTGTTAAAATTTGTAGGCAAGGTAGGTAAAGGAGTGATATAAAAGTCAACATAGTCCATCTAGATTCAGCAACTGTTCTTCAAAAAATATTGTGCTACTTGCAAGGGCAGCTTTCATTTCATACTTTAAAATCATTTTGTAAATTTATTGAGGTTAATGTTAAAGACAAGAAAAGCCTTTCAGTGCTTGCACGGGCAGGTGGCTGAAGGAAAATGAGGAGATGCATGCAGAGAAACATGGGACTGTTCGCCATTTACCTGACTTTCCTCTATGCTTTGTCTGCTGTGTTTGAACTCTTCTTCAAAGTGAGAAGACTTAGTGACATTAAGCACAGAGAATCGTTTTATGAATGTGACGTCAATATGCCAATCTAATGAAGACAATGTGTCAAATTTATAACTATCCAAATACAGCTTAAAATTAAAATCAGACATACCTTCACTTCTGCCCATATTTTTTTTTTTTTAAAAAAACCAGTGTCATTTATTGTTTCATTGAATAACTCTTTGTTCAGCAGCCATTGTAGTATTTTAGGGGATAACATAATGCCTTAAAGGTGTTTACATGCTAGCCTGCAATTTTGCTTAACTCTCATACCAAACTTTATGTGAACTCAAAACCTTGGCCATTACTTCCCAAGCCCAAAATTCTTAGCAGATTCCAGGTGTCATTTTTCCCCTTTCTCTGAAGAAAATATATAAGAATTTTTTTTCTTGAGACAAATAAAAGAATGTCCTTCTGGTTTTCCATTTTAAATATTAATACCAGGAAATAGGGTACTACCTGCAGTCAAGGATTATCTTAACCAACCTGAAGTAGATGGTATTCCTAGAAGATCTGTATTTATAACCGAGCCTGAAAGACAATCACAGCATCAAGATGTGGTTTAGGATTTTGTTGTTATTTCAGACTTAAATTTTAAACTACATCAGCTATAGTTATCATTCTTTTGAAATGAGGTAAACAAAACTTAGTTATAATTCTACCCTTACTTATAGTTTGAAGTTAAATTGCTTACAAAATTATATTAGCTGTAACCTTTAAACATTGCAATAAGATTTAATTTTTTCTTTGAGAGTGAAGTGTATTGGTTTTTAAATCTGCACTTTTAGATGCGATTACAATTGCATCCAGAAGGTGGCGGTTGTGTAATCTTTTTCTTTATTATGGGGTAGAGTACCTGGGGAGCCAGAGGGACCAGAGCAAGTCTTCAGAATTACTTTGCTTCAACTCTAGGTGGCCACATAAGAAATCTGGATTTTTGCAATCGCCTGCAGCTCCTTTAGGGTCAACAGACCCTTCAAGCAAGAATTTGATTTTGTGAAAGAAAAACAGGCTTCCTGTCTTAGCTCTGTTTAAACTCTGGAGTTCTTTATCTCAAGTTTATTTTACAATGATCTTCCTTTCTGATCTCTCTGTACTATCCTGATTTTTTTGTAGATTACCTTGATCCATTTGTAGTTATCTTTTTAATGAGAATGCACAAGGAATATACAAATAGGTCTGGGTTTTGTCTGCATAAACCTTCCTAGTAGCATAAATTTAGAAGACTAAATCTACCCATCAGAAGAAATTTTCCAATTATGACAAATGAGACAAGTTCAGGGGCACAAGGGGGAAAACATACTGGAGAGGTTTGAATGAGACAGGAATTAACAGATGAGACTTAAAAGCAAACATGTGACTTTTTCCTCGTCATTATGTAAGTTTATTCTTAATGTATGCAGCTGAAAAGAGAATCGAATGATGTCTAACCACTTCCTTTCATAAATGAGGAAACTGAAAGATCTTCCCAGAAAGATGAAGGCATATGTTCCATGAAATATGACTGGATGTGTCCCACTTCTGGTGAAAGAACAGGGATTTATCAAAGAGATGTGTTCATTTTAAGTTGTAGGAAACAAAACTTTGAAACATTTTGAAAACTGCAGCCTCCTTAACAATGAGTCTTTCCTTTACAGACACGTTAATTTTGGCCATGGTGCTGTTGTAGTTCTTCTCCTCTTCTCTTCTAGGGATGAGTATGTTTATCCATTACTTGTGGAAGGTAGAGTTCTGTTTTAACTTTATCCATTAGCCATGTGACCATTCAGTTGAAGTTTAAATTAATTGCATTTCAATAAATAAAAATTAAGTTCGTCTGTTGTGCTAGGCACATCTCAAGTGCTCAACAACTACATATACTAATGGCTCCTCTGATGGACAGGACATGTGTAGACGTGTCTGTCATTGCAGAAAGCTTCTTTGGATAGCTCTGCTGCAGGTGATTAACTGTGGAGAGCATGAAGAGAGTTCAGACAAAGTCAAGTACATCTGTGAAAGGTCACACCAGTGTGCAGTCTAAATGTGTCCTTTTCTTCATTTATTTAGGTTCTTAAGTAAATTTATAACCAGCTCTAAACAGTTATCAGGCTGATATCTGTGAATGCCCTCATTTCTCTTATCTGCTTTGGCCTTCTCCAGTACATGCCACTTTTGAGGTTCCAGCAAATATTTTTATTTGTTTGTTTTTGTTTGTATTGAACTCACTGTGTAGCTTGGGATGACCTTAAATTTCTGATCTTCTTGCCTCTCCATCATTGAGTAGTAGGATTACCAAGCCTAGTTTACATTGCACTAGATTTCCAACTCAGGGCTTCATGCCTGTTAGGCAAGAATGCTACCCTCTACATCCCCAACTCGAGTCAGCATGTCTTTTATTTTAAAAAAAAATATTTATTTGAGGCAGAGGAAGAAGGAGACAGAGAGAGAGAAAGGAGAGAGAGAGAATGGGTGCACCAGGGCCTCTAGCCACTGCAAACGAACTCCACATTCATGCGCCCTGTTGTGCATCTGGCATACGTGGGCCCTGGAGAGTTGAACTGGGATCCTTTGGCTTTGCAGGCAAATGCCTTAATTGCTAAGCCATCTCTCCAGCCCCCAGTATGTCTTTGATTTGCCCCAAATAATAGAGAGGATTTTGAAAATGTATTGTAGGACTGGAATCCATGTTTATTATTCCACACCCAGGGTATTTCCTCATCGATCCCCAGCCCTGAGCACGGGCTGATTTGTACTGATTTTCTTATCTTGTCCTACATTTGCCAAGAAGCCATCAAGCATCCCATGCCTGGAATGTTATCAGCATTTATTTGTTTCAATTCCAATTTGTATAATTCCCTTGAATAAGTGCAAAATAATATAATATTTGTATTTTAGTGTAGACTTGTCTTTGAATTTCTGTGCTAATTTTAGACCTTTATATGCAGCTGAGCTATGCTTGATATGTGGATACTCTTAAATGTTTGTTGAGTTTAAATGAAGATCAAATGAATGACCCCCCCCCACCACACACATACCACAAATACACATCAATTTGCAGATGATTAGAATCACTCTGTTTGTGGGCAATCAGAGTAATATCAACGATATTCAACTTTTTAGTTTGGGTAATTCTCATGTCAATCTGTATAACAGCATGACTTATTTAGACATGCCTAAATCCACGTGTCACCCTAACTCTTAAGTACTAGAGCTATTTCTAACAACTACAGCTCATGCTTGGGGATTTGTTGACACCACTCTGTCCAGTGGCTTTTACTGAGCCCATAACTGTCTCTACCGTATTATCTATTAGTGTATCACCTACACCATCTGCCACTCAGTAAGGCCTCTTTAGAGTATATTGGAGAACATTCCTTATAAACATACATCACCTACTGTTGAATTTTATGTTTTGGTGGAAGTATTAGCTTTAGGGTTGCAAAATTCATGACAAACACTACTTAAGAGAGGGAATATTTATTTTAGCTAGTTCCGGAGAATTCAATCCATGGTAACTTGGCCCTATGTGCCTGGGCAGAAAATCATGACAGTGGGAGAGTGTGGGGGAAGACTCTCTGTTCACATCACAGTGGACAGGATGCAATAGAGCAAAGGACATGTCACTGACACTCAGCTATCTTTGACCTTTTTTCCCCTTTTCCTTCTACCTAGGACCCCAGCTGATGGGATGGTGATGTCCAAACCCGGGGTAAACCTTTCCCTCTCTTTTTTCCATCTTAACAGACATACCCACAAGGTATGCCTCAGCAATCTCCTTCATTATTCTAAATTCAGTCAAGGTGACTGGATTAGTCACGACAAGTGGGGTTTCAGATAGGATATTTAGCTGTATTTCTTTTAGGTACAAATTCTTTTTAAAAGCAATGGTATTGGGCTGGGGAGATATCTTAGTTCTTAAGGCTCTTGCCTGCAAAGCCAAAGTACCCAGGTTCAATTCCCCAGGCCCAGGGAAGCCAGATGCACAAGGTGGCACATGCATCTGGAATTCATTTGCAATGGCTGGAGGCCCTGGTGTGCCCATTTTTTTCTCTCTTTCTGCTTCTTTCTCTCTCTTTCTCAAATAAATAAAATAATAAAATAAAATATTTTTTAAAGTGATGGTATTGCATTTGCTTTTATAAAATAAACCTACTTGGAGATTGGCCTTATCTTCATCAATAGGAAGTCACAGTGATGGTGATATGTTCTCCTTCCTCAGTAATCAAATGTGCCAACAGGACTTAATCTACTGAAGCTTCTTTGATGGTTTTTCCCTGTCTTTGTGGAACACTGCCTAATCTCATCATCTTTTCAGCCGGATGTAGTCCCATGTCAAAATAATCAAAGCAAAACAAATGAATCAGCAAAAGTCTTCTTTTCTGCTTTCAGTGGATCATACTTTTTTCCAACTCATCACTGTTCATTTGGAAAATCTCACCCTTTGTATATATAACTCCTTTCTTCTTCTTTGAAGGTTTTCTCCTGCTGTCCCGGAGTTCAAAGTTCCTTATAGCCAAATATTACCAATGCATTTAAAATATA
The DNA here is from genome assembly GCA_036365145.1 of Orientallactaga sibirica. Taxonomy (NCBI): domain Eukaryota; kingdom Metazoa; phylum Chordata; class Mammalia; order Rodentia; family Dipodidae; genus Orientallactaga; species Orientallactaga sibirica. Next base: position 19,579,225 of record JAEOAD010000012.1, read on the forward strand.
TATTCTTCCATAACAAACATACAGTCTTGCCTTGAATAATGTCTATAGATCAGTATAATGAATCAAATGACAACTTTTATGGGAAAATAATTCTCAGCTATGCAATGTTGGGCAAATAATTTTATAACAATGGACTTTTTCTCTTTTGATAATTAAAAAGGAAAAAATATAGAAACATATTTTTGTCATTCTGTTGCTTTAGATTTTCTTTTAAAATATTTTAAAAGAGAAATGTAGGAACTATTAGATATTGAATAAAATATTTTGTTGAAGATGATATCCACAAATGAAAGTGATTTTGGAAAACAAACAGAAACTTGTGGTTACAAATGAAATTTATCACTTTCTTGAGAATATTTATGACTCTTTACTAAAAAGATTTGAGCTGGAAATTTTGCAAAATAAATTCCAACAGTAGCTATAAAAATAAAGGGAAATTCTTATCTCTTCAGGTAGTTAGTGAAATTATACTATCAAAATGCATACCCACCTACATTGCATAGTATTAGAAAATACCATCATATTTTTAAAGAGTCCTGACCTGGAAATTGGATGTACGTTTTGAGTGGTATGTGTACTCTTTCCAGCTGGAATCATTTGGATTTGTTCTGTGGTTTGGGGATCTCTTTAGAGTGAAAGAATAGAGGAGGCTTTCTGCTGACCAAGCTTCCAACTCACACATCTCTCCTCATCTCAGAGCCACAGAACATATTTGAAGTAGCCAATTTTGAGTATTTTAGGAGGTATGCATCTTGATCACATTGGGAATTTTTGTGTACAAGTGTAAAATAACTTTTCTTGCAAATAAAATTTATTCATTTTGTCTGTATACTGGCTCACTCCAGGTGGCTATGGTACTGCTTTGAGTGTCAGATACTCAGTGCAGCTTTCTGACTGTGTGGGCTCTCACTATTCTATGAATTCTCATAGTACATGCTGGTTCTTACCATAGTATCTTTTGTCTTATTACTTATCCCTTTAATATAGCTGTTTTTGCTATAGAAGAAATGTACACTCCTTCAGTGCATGAAATTTATTATGTCTTTGACATGAGCAAATCAACCAGAATAAAATCAATCAGAATCTAATAATAATTGCCCCCAATTTAAATGTAATCAAATTCTGTTAAAGAGTACTTTGAAAAGCATCCTTTCTACATAAAAGGAAAACAAAATATTTAGAAAATATATGTTAATAGAAATTATTTTCATTTATAGTTATATTTGTGATATTGAAGGCCTCACATACTAGGCAAGTGCTCTACCATTGGGTAATATTTCCAGCCTTTATTTATTTATTTATTTATTTTAAAAAAATTTTTAAAAGATTTTATTTTTATTTATTTACTTATTAGAGACAGAGAAAGAGAGAGAGAGAGAGAGAGAGAAAGAGTGAGAATGGTGCCAGGGCCTTTAGCCACTGCAAATGAACTCCAGATACATGCACCACCATGTGCACCTGGCTTACGTGGGACCTGGAGAATTGAACCGGGGTCCTTAGGCTTCACAGGCATGCGCCTTAACCACTAAGCCATCTCTCCAGCCCTCTCCAGACTTTTAAAAGATATTTATTTATTTATTTGAGACAGAGAAAGAGCTAGAAAATAAGAATGGGCATGCCAGGACCTCTAGCCACTGAATACAAACTCTAGACCCATGCACCACCATGAGCATCTGGCTTACATGGGACCTGGAGAATCCAACCTGGGTCCTTAGGCTTTGTAGGCATGTGCCTTAACTGCTCAGCCCTCACTCAGCCTCTCCAGCCTTTTAAAAACATTTTAGTTCCAGTCAGGGTCTCCCTATGTTACCCTGGCTGGCCTTAAACACACTGTGTATCCCAGGCAGGCTTTGAACTTGCAATCCTTCTTGCCTCATAATCCCAAGATGCTATAATTATAGACCTAGATAGACTACCAGGTCTGGCTTTCCCTTTTTAATTGTGGCCACACAACTTTGTACTCAGTTGGTAGGTAATTGTTATTTATGAATGAATCATGGAAAGCCTGCTATTTCTGAATTTATGTTTAATAATACATCTTCTAATTACCAGACTTCTTGTGATAGTTGAGTTTCACCAAAAGAAAAGGTAAATAGGTACTAAGTTAGTCAAGGGAAAGACTTTTGGGTGTGCTACTGTGAAGCAGGCTGATGATAAAATAGCAATAATATGCTACACAAAACCTAAAAGAAATAATTTAGAAGGTTTTTGCTATAATTCATTAATCTGACATGTTTAACCTGTTTCAAGCATTGTATTAGTTATTATATATATATTAAATATACACAGTGCACCTGTAATGTATATGATTTTTTATATTTATATCTATCATTTAAAATTAAAGAGCTAGGGGCTTGGGCAGATGGTGCAGTGGTTAAAGGTGCTTGTTTCCAAGCCTACCTGCCTCAGTTCTATCCCCAAACACCATGTAAACCCAGATGCAAATTGGAATATCCTAATGTGCCTACAGCAATGAGAAGATGAGCCAGGAGAATTGAGAAGCTCCTTTAAGGCCAGTAGACTGGATCACATATATCAGCACAAAAAATAAATGGAAAGAGAGGACCCTCAGGTTGTCCTCAGACCTCCATACATGTACCATAGCATGCACATGTTCCCACACATACAGTGAACATTCACATATCCAAATAATAAAAAAACCTGAAAAAAGAATTATGTAAGGATTGAACTCATTTAGAAATGACAGCATATGTTGGATGATTAGGTGAACACAAATGATTTCTTTCCTTTATGAATTGACCTTAATTGGAAAAATAAATTCTCTTAACCCAAATATGATCCTGAGTGAGGGAGTACATTATTTTTCTGGTATTAGTTAGAAAGCAGATATATCGAACAATTGCCTCAAATTTAGGAGCTATAAAATAAGGGTTTTCTGAAATCCCTTCACAGCACAAATTAAAATTTAAGGAATGACTAAGAAACTATAATTTTGGTTGAATTTGTCCAGATTAGAGATGAGACAGAGCTCTGAGCAAACTCTCCTCTGCCTAAAGTCCAGTGTAGTTCTATGAAAAATGCTTTTTATTCTCATTTTTCTATTAAAAATCTGCTTTTCATGTATTTAACAGAAGTGGAGAGAGAGCAAAAGAGACAGAGAGGGAGAAAGAGAGAGAGTTGAGGCACCAGGGTCTCCTACAGCTGCAAACAAATTTGTGCCACTTTGTGCATCTGGCTTTAAGTGAAACTGAAGAATCCAACCTTGGACAATTGACTTTGCAAGCAAACACCTTTATTCTCTGAGCCATCACTCCAGCCACATACTATTTTTTTGGAAAATGAAAATGACTTGAGTTATTTGTAATGAAAATGTTAAATTATCAAATAATTTTTATTCATTTTGCCATGACTGTAATGAAATTCATTTGACATTTTAAGCTATTTTGACTTTAAAGTCTTTTTTTATCTTAAATTTTTCATTTCTTTCTCTTATATTTTGAAAGAGAAACTTGTAGTTTCCCTAAAATGATAGCTGAACAATTTCCTACTTATAACAGCTGTAGAGCTATGAAATGGCCAAAAAAAAAAAAAAAAAAAAAAAAATCCCTCATGGATGGATAAGACAACATCACATCGGCAAATTCTTTTCATTTGCAAACATTAAATGGGACATTGTCTTTTATATGTCTGAATATTTATATCTCCAACATGAAATGAAGTCATGGTGACATGCCCATCTGTTTGTTTTTTAAAATCTGTAATGTCAACAGTTTAGAAGTTTCCAGTAAAAACCAGGAATGAAGGCATTCTTGTGGGATGCAGTCAAATCAAGTAATTCTGTCCAAAGCCTAGAAACAAACAAAATATTTGGCTTATTTTCCAGAAGAGTTAGAATCATGAACTTAATTGTTATAATTTACAAGCATTTTTCCCCAGTGGACAAAACATATTTGTACATGTATTTAATCTAGAAGCAAAAACCAAAGGAGATATCATATGAGCTGACAGCTATGGGAAGACAGATGACACAAAGCACAAGCAAGAAGCTGGTAGTGACCCCTGTGGATAGGGACCAGCACTGGAGGAGAATCTTGAGGTTCGAAGAACCAAAATTATTTAAATGTTATTTATTTGGATTTGGTTGGAAACCTAACACATGAAACTATCAAAGCAGGTGTGGCTTTTTTTTTTTTTTCCCTTTCATCTAAGATTCATCCTTCCTTGCCTCATATGGACCTCAGAAGGCTCATTTCTGCAAATTGTCTCTCCTTGTCTTCCTTGTCTGCTGACTTAAGATGTACAGAATCAGCTAGGGGACTTTGTGGGTTGAGAAAGGATAGTTAGATGAAAAGAAATTATGCATTTCTTTCTCACCTCCTTCCTTCAGCAACATGTTGACGGTGGTACTGGGTTGTCCTGCTTGGAAGCCATCCCTGTTCCTTTGCAGTTCTAATTCTCAGGGAGTATTGGTTTTCCCATTTCTTCTATTTCTCACTCTGGGGATGAATGGAAATGATTTTCCACTAAGCATAGTCTCTGGGTGCTCCAGACTCTCTTGTTTGCTCCATTTACCATTTCCATAATTCAGCAATGTATTAATGGATTTCATTTGAACAGTATGGATGGAGGTCTGTGTTCTCTCAAGATCCCCAACAACAGAAAAAAATGTATTGTTTAAAAGAAGATTTCCTAAGTGGGCCGTGATGGCGCACATTTGTAACTGTAGCACTCAGGAAGTAGAGAATGAAGAATCAAGTGTTGAAGGCCAGCCTGGTCTACATAATGTTCAAGGCCAGCATGAATGTAATCAGAGGCTGGGAGATGGTTTAGTGGACAAAGTGTGAGGACCAGTCCCACATAAATGATGAGGGGAAGTGGCAGATGCTTGTAATCCCAGAGCTCTGGAGATGGAGACAGAAAACCCTGGGACAAGTTGGCTGGGTATACTATCTGAACCAGCTCTGGACTGAAATGAAAGACCGTTCCTCTGTAGAGTAGTTTAAAAAAAGGGGTGGGGGGACCATAGTAAGGGAATCTATCCAATATCAAACTGTGGTACACACACACACACACACACACACACACACACACACACACAGAGCATATACATATACATGAGTGTGGAAATGCACACACTTATAAAAACCCTCTAAATAGCAAAGCTATACATGGGTTGGAATAAAATAGTCAGTCTTCCCTATCAGTGGGTTATAAATCTTCAGATTGAAGTAATTACAAACAGAAACTTTTCTCTAAATATCGTGTGAGTACTGACCATGCCCTAGAATTTTTGTTATTGTTTGTGAAATATTATAATAATTTGCATAATAAATGTTTACATATGTAGTATAGAGAGAACAAGATATTTTGGAATGTGTGTATAGTTTATGTACTATACTATTTTACATAAGGCACTTCAGCATTTGCAGATTTTGGTGCCTGTCGAAGTCTTGGAGTCAAATCTCAATCGATAGGAAGCGACTACTTATCTATAAACCAAATGCATTTAATAAAGGGCTATTATCCATGACTTACAAGAAACTCAAAAATCCAAAAGCAAGAAGGCAAGATAGGTAATCAAAACATAGTCAAAACATCCCACCTCCCAAGAACTTAGAAACTGAAATTTAGCTTTATATGGTAATAAGAGCTAATACTTCTAGTAGATGATTAAGTCATGAGGCTTCTCTCTTACGAATCACAGTAATTAAGCACTTAGAAAAGAAGATTAGAGACACTTTAGTTTTTTGCCCTTATTTTCTCTAACATAAGAAGACATAACACAAAGGTTTCAACTTGGAAGCAGAGAACCATCCTCAGCAAGCACCAAACTTTCTAGCATCTTGATTCTGCATGTTCTAGACTGAAGAAAGGTGGGGAGATGGCTCCATGGTTAAAGGCACTTCCTTGCAAAGCCTTATGGCCTGAGGTTGATTCTCCAGTACTCATGTAAAGCCAGATGCCCAAAGTGGCACCTGTGTCTGGAGTTCATTTGCAGCGATAGGAGACCTTGGTGCACCCAATACTCACTCTTTCTCTATGTTTACCTCTCTATTTCTTCTCTCTCAAATAATAAATCAATATTTAGAACCCAGAACTGTGAGTGATAGATTGCTATGATTTGTAACTTACTTAGTATATGGAATTGTATTATTATAGTTCAGATCCAAAATGTCTCACACAGGCTCATGTGTTGACGGCTGAGTTCACCACTTTTTTTTTGAGGGGGGGGTTTAAGGTAGGGTCTCACTCTAGCTCAGGCTGACCTGGAATTCACTATGTAGTCTCAGGGTGGCCTTGAACTCACAAAGATCCTCCTACCTCTGCATCCCAAGTGCTGGGATTAAAGGCGTGTGTTGTTGATACATCAGTGGAAAGTTGTAACACCAATGGACAAAGACAAGCCTCCATAGGAATTTCTCAGAAAATGAAAGAAAAAAACAGACATAAAAAGACCCAACAGGAAAGGGACAAGAAGCTCAACATCTCCACTCACTGGGTAAATGGAAATTCCAATCACACACGGGTTAGATTGGCTGTTCTCCACAGGAGGAGAGTATGAGCTACGACGTAGAGGACATGCAATGTGAGCAAAGACACCATATCTATACGATGCCTCTTAGCTATGTGGACAGAACATATGGGAATATGTGCTTTTTTAACATGCATAATATCTTTTTTTGATTTTTTAAGGTAGGGTCTCAATCTAGCTCAGGCTGACCTGGAATTCAGTCTTAGGGTGGCCTCAAACTCATGGAGTTCCAACCTAGGTCTACCTCCTCAGTGCAGAGATTAAAGGTATGCACCACTATGCCTGGATAAATATGTATAATATTTTTTGTTGACAGCTTTTATATTATAGACAATAAAGCATAATTCCCTTCTCTCCCCCACTTTCCTCTTCACATCTCCACTCTCTATCATATCCCCTCCCTCTCTCTGTTAGTCTCTTTTATTTTTATGATCATCTTCTCCTATCATGAGGATCTTATGAAGATAGTACTAGGCACTGTGAGGTCATGGATATTAAGGCCAATTTCTGTCTAAACAGTTGCATTGTAAGGAAAGTTGCATTGTAAGGAGTCGTACCTTTCCTTTGGCCCTTCCATTCTTTTGGCCATCTCTTCCTCAATGGTCCCTGAGCCTTGGAGGGTGTCACAGAGATGTTTCAGTGCTGAACACTCCTCCATCACATCTTCTCAGCATTATGTTGCCTTTGGGTCATCTCAGTGGTCATCGCCATCTGAAAAGAGAAGCTTCTCTAACCGGAAGTGAGAGTAGTATTTATATATGAATATGAACATTCAGTGAAATACTTACAGGGAAGTTTGGTAAGCATAATATATACATTTAGCCAGACAAGAGCAGGCATTACACCCTAAGGATCATGACCTCCCTTGCCATAAGCTATTGATTAGGTTTTCAGTATCAAACATGTATGGTCTCCCATAGAGCAGGCCTACAGTCCAATAAGAGAGCACTTGGTTTCCCCCAGAACAGACTTGCCACTGTTGTATCCATCAGTCATTTAATCTGGCTGGCCAAACTTGAGGCTTCCAGTGTTCACTGTTTTCACCACTGATGACTTCTATCACCCATAGGGCTGCGTGAAGTGCAGCTTTTTCCAGCTTTCAGTTGGCTGGTCTACAGGGAGGAGGTTTTCAGCTCAGCCTCAACTTGGTTTCTCAGTGACCTTGTGCCCAGGCATGTGGAGTCTTCAACAATAGGATCTTACTATCTGTTTCTTGGTGGGAAATCTGGGGCCTTGGCAATAGCCTGTAATGTTTTCAAGTCAACAGGGACCTCCCTGGCCAACAACTCACTGTAAGGTATCCCATCCCTGGAACTGAAAATTTTCTAGTAACAATCTATGGCTTCTGGGTGTGCAATTATACAAAAAAGTAGGCTTTCATATGTCTTATTAGAATCTTGAATTTTGGTCGACCTTCTCCCCACCCTTCTTTTACTCACTCTCTTCCCCTGGCCTTGCTTAGGCCATTCCATTCTCTGTCATCTATTCTTCTACTTATATATGTACAATACCAACCCCTTAATTCCTGCCCTCTCTTCCCTCTCTTATAACCTTTTTCTACCTTACTGGTGTCTGCTACCAATTTTTTTTGTTCCAGCTCACACAAGCCTATACCTTTGTAGCTAGGATCCACATATGAGAGAGAACGTGCAATGTTTGGCTTTCTGGGACTGGGTTACCTCACTTAGTATAATCCTTTCCAGATCCATCCAATTCCCTGAAAATTTCATAATTTCATTTTTCTTTACTGCTGAATAGAACTTCATTGTGTAAATGTACCACATCTTTATTATCCATTCATCTGTTGCGGGTCATCTAGGCTAGTTCCATTTCCTAGGTATTGTGTGAATAGAGCAGCAATAAACATGGTTGTTCAAGGCTCTCTAAGCTGGTGAGAAGAGTCCTTAGGATATACGCCTAGGAGTGCTATAGCTGGGTCATATGGGAAATCTATTTTTTACCTGTCTCAGGAATCTCCATACTGATTTCCACAATAGCTGTAACAGACTAGATTCCCACCAACAGTGCAGAAAGGTTCCTCTTTTTCCAGATCCTTGCCAACATTTGTCATTTGTTTTCTTGATGGTAACCATTCTGACAGGAGTGAGATGGAACCTCAAAGTAGTTTTAACCTCCATTTCCCTGATGGCAAAGGATATAGAACACTTTTTAAGATGTTTATATGCCATCTGTTTTTCTTCTTTTGATTACTGTCTATTTAGTTCCACAACCCATTTTTAATTGGGTTGTTTGATTTCTTATTGTTTAATTTTTTGAGTTCTTTGTATATTCTTGAGTTCTTTGTATATTCTGGATATTAATCTTCTGTCAGATGTATAGCTGGCAAAGTTTTTCTCCATTCTGTAGGTTGTATCTTTGCTCTATTCACAGTGTCCTTTGCTATACAAAAACTTTGTAATTTTATGAAATCCCAATGGTTGATTAGTGGTTTCATTTCCTGAACAACTGGGGTTATATTAAAAAAAAAAATTGCTTATGCCAATATGTGAAGGGATTCCCCTACTTTTTCCTCTAGCAGTTTCAGAGTTTCAGGTATTATATTAAGTTCCCTGATCCATTTGGGCTTGATTCTTGTGCACAGAGAGAGACAAGGATCTATTGTCATCCTTCTACATATAGATATCCAGTTTTCCCAGCACCACTTGTTAAAGAGGCCGTCTTTTCTCTAATGAATATTTTTGGCACGTTTGTCAAAAATCAGGTGACTATAGCTGCCTAGATTAACATCTGGGTCCTGTGTTCTGTTCCATTGATCTATGTGTTTTTGTGTTAGTACCATGCTGTTTTTGTTACTATGACGTTGTAATATAGTTTAAAATCAGGTATGGGATACCACCAGCCTTATTTTTGTTGCTCAAAATTGTTTTGGCTATCCAAGGATTTTTGTTCTTCCATATGAATTTTAGGATTTTTTTCTATTTCCATGAAGAATACCATTGTAATTTAAATGGGGATTGCATTAAATGTGTAAATTGCTTTTGGTAAAATTGACATTTCACAATGTTGATTCTTCCAATCCAAGAACATGGATGTCTTTCCATTTCCTAGTGTCTTCTGCAATTTCTCACTTGAGTGTTATAAAGATTTCATTGTAGATATCCTTTACTTCCTTGGTTAGGTTTATTCCAAGGTACTTTTTAATTAATTAATTAATTAATTAATTAATTTATTTATTTATTTATTTATTTTGAGGCATTTGTGAATGGGAGAGAGTCTCTGATTTCATCCTCCACATATTTGTTGTTAGCATATAGGACAACTACTGATTTCTCTGTGTTTATTTTGTGCTAAAAGTGTTTATCATCTCTAGCAGTTTGTTGGTAGAGTCTTTAGGGTCCTTTATGGATAGAATCATATCATCTGTAAATGAGGATAACTGGATCTCTTCCTTTCCAATTTGTATCCCTTTTATGAGTGCCTCTTGCCTTATTGCTATAGCTAAGACTTCCCATGCTATATTAAATAAAAGTGGGGACAGTGGAAATGCTTTTCTTGTTCCTAAATTTAGTGGAACACATCCAAGTTTTTCCCTATTTAGTATTATGTTGGCTGTAGGTTTGTCATAAATAGCCTTTATTATGTTGAGATATGTTCCTTCTATTCACAGTTTCTATAGAGCTTTTACCATGCAAGATGTTGGATTTTGTCAAATGTCTTTTCTGCATCTATTGAAATGATCATGTGTATTTATATAGCATATTTTGTATTTATATACTGTATTTATGCAGTATTATATTTATTGATTTGTGTATATTGAACCATCCCTGCATCTCTGGGATAAAGCCTACTTGAATGGGGTGAATGATATTTCTGATATATTCTTTTTTTTTTGATTTTGCGAGGTAGGGTCTCACTTTAACTATGTAGTCTCAGGGTAGCCTCGAACTCTTGGTGATCCTCCTACCTCTGCCTTCTGAGTGCTGGAATTAAAGACATGCACCACCACACCTGGCTCCGATATATCCATGTATTCTGTTTACCAATATTTTGTTGAGAATTTTTGCATCTATGTTCATGAAGAGGAGTTGTCTGTAATTTTTTTTTTTTTTTGATGCTGGATTCATAGGAGGAGTTCAGTAGTTTGAGAAGCAGTAGTGTTAGTTCTTCCATGGAGGGCTTGTAAAATTCACCAGTGAATCCATCTGGGCCTGGACTTTTTTTAGCTGGGAGATTTTTTAATAATTGCCTGGATCTCTGTACTTGTTATAGGTCTATTTAAAAGGTTTATCTCATCTTGATTTAATTTTGGTAGGTCATATATACCTAGTAAATCATCTCTTTCTTTCAGATATTCTAACTTAGTAGAGTATATGTTCTTAAAATATATCCTTATGATTTTCTGAATTTCTTTGGTATCTGTTGTAATGATGCCTTTTTCATCTCTAACTTTATTAATTGTCTCTTCTCTCTTTCTTTTGGTCATATTTGCTAAGGGTTTATCAATCTTTTTTATCCTTCAAAGAACCAACTCTTTGTTTCATTTATTTTTTTGCACTGTTGTTTTGGTTTCTATTTCATTAATTTCTGCCCTAACCTTTATTATTTCTTTCCATCTACTGATTTTTCATCTGACTTGTCCTTTTTTTTTCAAGTCCTTAAAGTGAAGCATTCAGTTGTTTACTAATTTCTTAATGCAGACACTTAAAGCTATAAATTTCCCTCACAAGACTGCCTTCATTGTGTCCCAAAGGTTTTGGTTTTTCTTTGTTTATTTTCTTGTTTGTTCAATCTCTGAATGATTGGACATTTCAGATTTCTTTTTTATTCCATTTTTTCTGTTTAAACTCCTCCAATCAAGTAGATTTAAAAGTCAAATATATACAAATGTGTCAATATTTTATTCTAACTTGTTCTTTCTCCCAGGTGCCCTCCCTAGGTGGCTAAATAATTCCTTGATAGGTTCCATTGGGTGTCCAATAAGGATCTTGAATTTATCATCCCAGAAAATGTCCAATTTATTTCAGCTTTAATCTACTTTTCTATTATTCCCAATTTACTAAATGACATAATTTACTATTCAAAAAAATTGAGAACACACTCTAGAATACTTATGATTGCCTTTCTCTGACATCTAATCACCAGTAACATGTCAAATCTATGTCTAGAACATGTCCCATTCTGTCTCAGCCTCTCTTTGCTCATTGCTTTCATCTCTTGCTCATCACTGTACTAGTTGCCTAATTGTTCCTGCCTATTCCAGTCTTCCTTTCCTTCAAGGATTTGTATAAGGCAGCCAAAAAATCATTGCAAACTTATCACACCGTTTTTCTCCTTAAAGGCCCATATTGATTTACTTATAAAATGCATTCTAACCAGTCTTTTGCATGAAGCCACAACCTTCTCTAAGTTAGTTTCTGTTGAGACAAATTCCATATTAGGAGCATTTAGTTGTTGTTACCAGATTTGCAGGTAATCATTCAATGCCATCTTTGCAACCATGGAAATGGAGGCAAGGACGTGACATTATATTGTTCTTAAAGGAACACCTGAAGACATTTTTTTAAGTGGATTTGACTCATGGCACTAAATCTTAGGTAGTCAACATTTTCTTCATTATAACATGTTTGCCACCGTAGGCTGTGATGGATATTTTTCCATATTTTGTCTTAGTAATTTTCAGAATGGCAGTTTGATGAAGGTACTGTTGTCAGTAGTTGATATTTGAGAAACAAAAATCATGCAAGGCCATATCTTTAAGCTCACAGTGCTGGGCAGTGGGAAAGCACAGACCTGAAACCAGTTTTGTAGTCCACAACCCGATCTTAACCACATGGGATACCATGTCCACAAAACAGTGGTGTATACCTTTCCTTATACCTCCATAGCATACACTCTACAGCAACAGTTCTCATTTTCCAAAATGTAAAGTTCATTTTCAGGGCTGGGTATTATATAGATTCTATATGTAGAGGGAGCACCAAGGGTAATTTTGCTTAAAATCTGTTTTATTTCTCCTTTACTTGTTTTTCCAAAATTGCCAATAATACCCAATTATCAGATGAAAAAAGAAAAGATATTTACTAAGAACACTTAAGGGAATTTTATGGAAGAAAGAAATGTATCAATATTGAGCTTGTTATAGTTTTAGTTGGAAAATAATTTAATAATTTATAACAGAACTATAACTAAACGTGATTATGACCAATTCTATGAGCTGTTTCACATCAAATGGTTTGATTCACGTGGGGAGGAGAAGAAATATTGTCTTAATTCTTAACAGAGTGAACGTCTATATAAGGATCTCAATTTTTTCATTCTGGATGAGAAACATTTTGGGATTACTAGTATTAACAACCAGCTTTTAAAATTGCCAGAAATTAGTTGACTACACATTTTGCTGCTTTGACAATGGTCTGTGCATTAATATGGTGTTTCAAGTTAATGGTTTTTTTTTTGTTGTTGTTGTTGTTTGTTTGTTTTTGGTTTTTCGATGTAGGGTCTCACTCTAGCCCAGGCTGACTTGGAATTCACTAGGAAGTCACAGGGTGGCCTCGAATTCACTGTGATCCTCTGCCTATTGGGTGCTGAGATTAAAGGTGTGTGCCAACACACTGGGCAAAACTATTTCTTTTTTTATGCCCAGAGAAATCACAAAGAGGATATTTTATCTTATTTACTTCAAAAGATATCCTGAGGGGAGACATGGCTTAGCAGTTAAGGTGCTTGCCTGTGAAGCCTGAGGACCCAGGTTTGATTTGCCAGTACCCACATAAGCCAGATGCACAAGGTGACACGTGCATCTGGAATTCATTTGCAGAAGTTGGAGACTCTGGATTGCCCAATCTCTCTCTCTCTATCTGCCCCCCTCTCTCAAAATAAGTAAATAAATAAAATATTAAAAACAGATGTCATGAATCAAGCTTATTTTCTACTTTGCCTTGTAAAACTCCTACCAATAGAAAACACCACTAGTAAGATATTCATCAATTTGGTTGTTAGAGCTATTTAAATGAAAAACTGTTCAGTGTTACAAAAGGCTTTCATTCCAATACTTCAAGTTTGGTCTTTCACCAAAATTCACTTATAGTTTCAGAAAATATTTTTTCCTTTCTCTTAGAAATAAAGAGCCAATACTATGGTAGAAACATACACATAGGTAGGCAATAATAATTTTATAAGAACGATTTTATTGTATGACTGAATAATTGATTATGCCATAATTTCCCAGAAGTATTTTTTTCATTTTTTTTTTTTTTTATTTTAGAGCCAGGTGGGGGTGACATAGAGAACTGCCAGGTCCTCAGTCACTGCATTCCAACTCCAGAAGCTTGTGCCACCTAATGGGCATGTGTGACCTTGATCTTGCCTCGCCTTTGTGCATCTGGCTTATGTGGGATCTGGAGATATGAACATGGGTGCTTAGACTTTTCAGGCAAGCACTTTAACCACTAAGCCATTTCTCTAGCCCAGCAAGTATTTTTTTTTTTTTTTTTTTTTTTTTTTAGAAACAGAGAGAGGGAGAGGGAGAGGGAGAGAGAGAGATAGAGTGAGAATGGGCACACCAAGGCCTCTAGCCGCTTCAAACGAACTCCAGATGCATGTGCCACCATGTGCATCTGGCTTATGTGGGACCTGGAGAATGGAACCAGGGTCCTTAGGCTTCACATGCAAATGCCTTAACCACTAAGCCATCTCTCCTTACAATAACAACATTATTGTATGATAACCCAAGGGTAAATTTTATGTAATGAGCTATTTTTATATGTGTATTCTGGTAAAGTTATTTTAAATTATATCCAACGTTTTCTAATTTTACCTAATATCTGAAAATGATAGCTGTTATACCTCTGCCTGACATCTCTGCATTTCTCCAGTTTCTTTAATGATATACTTCATAGTTGGTAAGTCATGCGCATCAACTGGTTACTTCATTTTGGACAATTCCCTTCTGATTTTCTGATGACTTTGAAATAGATTTGAGAACACTGAGTCCTGGCAGAATTGGCTATGAACCAAGCCCAATTAAATGCTTAAAAGTCACAGTTCATCCTACTGCATAAGATCACTCATTCCAAGGAGTGCATGTGACTAGAGACTCCCCCCCCCTTAAAAGACATTGTCACCTTTGTGACCCTCTAAATATCATTTGGCAATTATTACCTAGAAATAAACATTATTTAGTATAACCAACATATCTGGAAGAAATGAGATAGAACATATTATTAGCATTTTTCATAAATCAAATTTGTTTACTAGATTGCTCAATGAGTCATCTGACAGGTCCAGGGGAACAAAGAGAAATGAAAAGGACTGTGATGTTTTGTTGGCAATGATGTAGGAAGAAAATATCTTAAAGGAATGGTGAGAACAAACACAGGGAAGGCCAGGAGACTTGAGATTCAGTTCAAGGAGATTTCAGCATATGATAATTAAAGTATCCTTTACTAACTCTAGTCAGGTTCTTTTAGCCCCATTTTTTGACTAGATGTCATCCTAGGGCATTGCCCTTGTGCCTTACCTTCAGCTATACATAGCGAACTCTTTTTTCCCTTTTTATTTTTTTACTTTATTTATTAGAGAGAGAGATAGATAGAGGGAAAGAGAGAGAGAGAATGGGTGTGCCAGGACCTTCAGCCACTGCAAACAAACTCCAGACACATGTGCCACCTTGTTCATCTGGCTTATGTGAGTATGGGGAATTGAACCTGGATCCTTTGGCTTTACAGGCAACGGCCTTAACTGTTAAGTGATCTTTTCAGCCCGATATAGCCAACTTTTATTAAGAATCTTCCTAAGTCAACTTAGTAAGAATTCCCAAGCCTGATCCAAGCCTCCATCTCCTTCTGCCTTCCAAGTGGTACTTTATAATGCTAACCTTGTCAGCAGTAAGGGTCATGACAGGTCAGCTTAGCCACAATTCTCCCTAGCCTTGATATCTCCTTGAAAGAATTTTTCATCCAGTAACACTCCCACATGTCAACTTACCCATTGCTTATAAGTCTTTTCTCTATTCCTATATCCATAGTAGAGCACAGTTTATCACTAAATCTCATTACACTATTGTAATATCTCCAGAGTAAGATTTTCTTTAACTATTCAGATATAATCTAGCTTTGCATTTTAATGAGCAGCATCAAATATCTGTTCAAAGAAGGTACAATAGTGTATTACTAAGAAGCAAGAGTGATTGGAATATCACAGGAGACTAAGGCAAATGTAATTAGATTGGATTATATCAAATGAAGAAGTTTCTAGACAGCAAATGAAACACACACACACACACACACAGAAGAGACAATGTGAAAAGTGAGAGAAAAATTTTCAAGCTATCTATCCCACAAGGGATTCTATAAATTGTTAGGATTTCAAAAGACCCAGCATTTAAAAAGTAATTAAATTAAAAAAAATGGACAAATAAGAGACTAGGGCTCACTGGTTAACAGGTGTTTGCTTGCAAGCTTGCTGATCCTAGTTTGATCTCAGCACGCTTGTAAAGCTAGACACAAAATGGCACACAACTCTGTAATCCCAGCACACCTATGGTATAAGAGGCAGAATCAGGAGAATATGAATGTTTGTAATCCAGCTAAGACTGGCGCACATGCAGCAGTAAAAACAACAAGAGCACCTCTGTGTCCAGGAAAGTGGAAAGAGAGGAAAAATATTGGAGGTTGTGTGTGTGTGTGTGTGGGTGGGTGTGTGTGTGTGTTGTATGTATACACACACAATGGACAAATGCTCCCTCAATGGCAAAAATAAGAATATCAGCAAAGTCTCAACATTATCGATTATCAGGGAAATGCAAATTAAAACCACAATAAGATATCAACTCACTCCAGTTGGAATGGCTATTGTTAAACGTGGCACTTGCTGGAGACAATGGAAAGAGAAATATTATACACCATCTTAGAAATGGAATTTAGTCATCGTGGAAAACAGCAAGATGGCTCCTCAAAAGACTGACACTAGAACTACTGTATGATTCAACCATCCCACTACTGTTTTACACCCTGAATATTTAAAATTAGAATACTGAAGAGGCAGGTGGTACCTTTCACAATAGTCATGGCACAGAATCAGTGTAGTTATCCATAGGTGGATGAAAGGATAAATAAATATTGACATGCACAATGGAATATTATTCAGTTGTAGAAATAAATCTTGTGATTTGTAGCAACAAGAATAGAACTGAAGGTCCTTTTAAATGAAATAAGCAGGTCTCAGTTAAGCAAATACCGAATGTGTAAAAGCTCAAAACAAACAATATTGGTCTAAAGTGGAGATAGGGAAGAAGGGAAAAAGGAGAGAGAGAGGTTGAGAAACAGGTGCAAAAATACAGCCAGATAAGAAGAGTAAATTCTACTGATTCATGACACAGTAGGGTGACAATCCTTTAAAAGATTATTATATGTTTTATTTTAAAAAAAACTTAGAAGAACTGGAGGTTTCTAATACCAACAAATGTTAACACTGAAAATAGTGAAATGGAAATTCTAATTAAATTGTTTTTTTGGTGGGGGTGGTGAGCAATTTATATTGTCTCCACTGGCCTTGGATTCATGGTTATCCTTCTGCCTAATCCTCCTGAGTGCCAGGAATCTAGATCTATTCTACCAAGTTTGGCTTAGTTACCATGATTTGATCCTTGCGCATTATGTGACTGTATCAAATGAGCAAGATATACCTCATGAATTCCTGATTTAATATGTGTCAGTTAAAAATGTAAAAGTAGTCCTTGGAACTAAACATGAATGGTGAATGAGTGAAAAATGAGAGGATGGAAGAGAAACCAATAGGAAAAACATGGTCTGTTTCCACCAGGGCAAGATGTGTGTGTTCTCCAATATAGCTGACGTACATGGGTGGAAACTCCCCAACTTTCTCCAGATGGGCAGACTCCTTTTCCTCTGTTTCATTCAGTGCATCATGCTTTCCAGACAGTTACTCATTGGCCTATATTGTTTACCCTGCCACTTTCTTTGACGTCCTTTACTTGTGTTGCTCTTACCAGTGTTGGGAAATAACCTCTATTCATGTGATGCATTCCCTTCCCATAAATCTCTAGTATGGACTAGTTAAGACTTGCCAGAAGTTGAACTGATGTCATCTTCTTCATAGTGAATCATAAAAAGTACTGAGGTCTTAATTTGTCATGGCACCCTTTGAAGGCTATTTGTCTGTCCCATTGCACTTTCCTTCTGTGTGTCTCCTTGGGAACTATGCCTGCTTCTCCTTCACCAGCTTCTTTGATGAAACAGAGCTCAGCAGACAGAATGCATGTTCCACAGCCACTCTCTGCAATTGCTTCCTCTGGGTCTCTCTCCCCATTCCTTTGTTCCTTTTTAGTGGAATCTGATGAGCTTTCTTCTTATTTCTGTTTTTCTTACTTAATAAGGGTTCTTTTCTTAAATAAATGACTTCTAACTGCCATATCATACCACTACCTGAAAAACATCTTAATTTTTCTTTGCTCTTCAATAGGCTGCTTCATAATATGTCCCTTCCCTATTGTTTTTTGGGTCATTGTGCAGCTGTTACTATTCAGTTTTTTAATTACCCTTTCATTCTGACATGTGACCCCGCTGCATCTGTCTCTAGTCATGTTGACTTGTTATTGAAAACTTAGCTCATGTTTATTTTCTCTGCATGTTATGTTCTATGTTGTGCTTTGTGTATGCCTGTATGCGTGTGTGTGTGTATGCCTGTATGTGTGTGTGTGTTTTATAAGCAGGTTGCACCTGTGTTCCGTATACCCTAAATTTTTCTCAAGTACAAATTACTTTAACTTCTTCTCAGTCTGTTACTTGCATACAATTTTTCCTCTCACCTGTCATGTTAATACCTCAAATTAACATTTCCCTGAAATGGTCTGGATATTTGAGTCTTGTCTAAATTCAAATATTGTAAATGTAATGCTCCAAATGATGTTTTTAGCAATACAGGCAAGGGGGAGGTGTTGAGATCATGGGGCAAACACCCATGCCTGCTGTTAGTGCCTTTAAACTCACTCCCCTGCCCCTGTCAAGACTCTTCCTTTCATCATGATATGAGGGTATAGATAGAAGGGACCATCTGTGAGCCAGAAAGAACTTTAATAGAAAATGTATCTGTTACCACCTTGATCTTGGACTTCTGGCCTCTAGTACTATGAGGCATGACATTCTGTTAATTATAAATTATACAGGATGTGGCTTTTTTTTTTTTTTTGTAGCAGTCTGAACGTTTTAAAACACCCTGCCACAGATCACTCTCTTCTTGTAATGTCTGGCACATCATAATAACTCTGTCCTAGTGACCTTCTATCAGCTTCAAACCAATGAGTAAATGAGTACTTAGCTACTCACATCATGGCTCCTTGACCAGCACTATTAATGTTACCTAGGATCATGTTAAAAACCCACATGCTCACATTGAACTAGAGAAGTTCTGGATTGTAAAATTTACTTTAACAACATCCCCAGGTAGCATGTGCTCACAGTAAGAAAGGTAGAACTGATATCACCTGAATAATCAAAGGTTTCATGATCTGTGTCCAAACCATGTTGCTCCAAGGCCTCATAGTTTCTTTAAGTACAAAAGACAAGACCCAGTATAGTTCCTATAGTCTATCTCCTTATTCACATTTTCCAAACTCTCCTTCCTATAACTCACTGTGGCTAGACAGTACATTACTTCCCGTGATCATGAGCAAGATATGACAGTTATGTTTTCATTTCACTAATGGAAAACCTGAGAAAAGAAATTGAATTTGTAGTCATATTGCAAAGGTAATATGTATGCAAATACCTTAATCACTGATCTAAAATGATTGGTCTAAAACAATATTCTACTGTGTGCTGAATGACATATAATGCTATAAATGTTTGATCACATTTGTGTCAGTATTTTCTAATGTTAAGACACTTTAGTTTCAGATTATTGTCACTTACTGGAAATACAATGATATCTTTACCATTTTGTCATGTGATCCAAAGAAACTGAAGCTTTTATATGCACAGAAGTCCTATTCCATATTTCGTTACAAATGTACATATAAGATGATGACATTTAACAAGAAATAATACATTAATTCCCACATATCTTTGGGTAAATATTATCAAAAATATTCATAAATATTTGCTTGCATCTCATTGCACCTGTCTTGACACCCTTTCCTATAACTCCCCCATCAGTTTGTTTCCTTTCTCCTTAAATCTGTGCAATTGTTATTATTTTTCTGACTCATTCATCTCCACATGTTGTAAATGTTTTTAAAATTGATCTTGCAAGGGCATCAGGTTTGGGAGAAGAAATAAAAGTATTGAGGGGCATTAAAAACTTTATGGACATCCACAAAATGTTAAGAATTATTTTTTTCACAGTGTAAGTTGAGTGCTAGCCTAATTTAAGAGTCTTAATAGCTAGACTATAAATAATTAAATATGTTTTATACCTTTCCAGTATGCAAAATAAATCTATTAGTTAGTAATTTTGTCATGTAATTAGAACATGAACATCTGTGGCTGAAATTAAACTGTGGTACTTAGTCATAACCTAATATCCCATTAAAACTTCTTCCTTAAAATCTTTTATTGCTATGGAAGACTTTAATTATTTGTAGCATAATGTGAGAACAAATGTTGTGGATGAAACTCAAACAACGAGACAGCATGTGGATTGCATATAGAATCTGGGGGTCTGTGTAGGTCTGACTTTGAACATTATATCCATCTCTTATCATGTAAACTTGGATTAGTGATTCAGTAACCTGTTCTTACTGGTTTGCTTTAGACTCCTGTGGTTTACAGATAAGAAGTCCTGTTGTAGAAAACTCCTTTTATTTCAGGCAAACTAAAACAGATGCCTACCCTAATAAGTGAGTTAGACTTCTAAGGCTCAGATCCATTATGTGAATTGTACACCCATAAAATCAGATTTGAATGTCTCTTCACATATATGTATGTATTCTACATAATAACTATAAAAGTTAATTCTCCATAAGGCTATACCACAGTTACGTTAACCATAGTTATAGTAGGGAAGAAAAAATATGATACATCACATAGCAGAATTTGTGCTTTGACATACACCTGCGCAAACACAGAATTTTTATAAGTACCCCTGAAGTACCATCATATTTTGAATGGAAAACAAAATGTAACCTTGACTTAGGAATGGTGAAAGGCATTAAGATTTTGAAATAGATCGTAGTCTGGAAAGTAAGTTTTCAGTGTGTAAAAGAAGACTGGCAATGCAATTTAGTCCACAATTGCAATGAGAGAATTGATGTCATTTTCCACTGAATTCCACAGAGGTTCATGGGAGGTTATTCCTTAAAGAAAATAGCAGAGGTATCTGTATGGTTCACATCCCACTGGTAGTAGTCATGTTAACAAGATGCTTTCTAGCATGTGGAGACCCCTGTGCCCTGTGGGCGAGCTCCCTTTATTCAGGTCTTGCAGTCCTTAAGTAAACTCATGACTAGACCTCACTTATAGTAGGCAAGGAGCGTGAGGTTATGGGTATCAGTTTATAATCTCTCCCTGTAAGTAATTCATGATTTTAGTGGGGAAATTTAATAATTAAAATGCCAACACATACCAGTTGGACTCCAAGCTATACCCCAGAGAGAAACATAAATTTAAAAAAAAAAAAAAAAAAAAAACTGCCCACAAGAGTCAGAAAGGCGTTCAGAGCTTGCAACACTTGACTGAAGTCTTAAAGGGTGACAAAAAAATCCACCAGTCAGGACACAATGAGAAAGAGAATCCCAAGAGAGAAGTGAGAGATCCTCATGCAAAATAAGCTGTGCGAAAGCCTGACATGCTTAACCCTGACAGAATATTGGTAACAAGATTTTTAAAAGATGGCCAGAAATGAGTTTTAAGAGATTTTCACATTGCTTATAAGCATTTTTCTCATGTTGAAGAAACTTCAAAGACTTTTAAGAAATAAATGGAAAAGCTTGAGCTCTTTGCTTTTGAAAAAATTAAATTTGAAAGACATACAATGGAAAAATTATTGTGGTTAAAAAATAAAAAAAGGCTGCTGGGTGTGGTGGGGCACACCTTTAATCCCCGCACTTGGAAGGCAGAGGTAGGAGGATCACTGTGAGTTCAAGGCTACCCTGAGACTACAAAGTAAATGACAGGTCAACCTGGGCCAGAGTGGTGAGACCCTACCTCCAAAAAAAAAAAAAAAAAGGTATAGGTTAAGGTGATAGTGTTAATCAGGAGGTACATAAACATAAACAAAGAAAAGTAGTTGTGAGGAACAAGAGAGGAGAGGAGGGTTTTATTGGGCATCTTGTATGGGATTCTTTTGAGTATTGGGAAAGGGGTGCAGTGTACTGAGGAACGTTTATCTAACTGTAAATGGACTTCTTGGAAGCAGTTTTACTTGATCAGCTGTCTTCGTCACATGGGCAGAATGATGAAAGGAACTATGTTTAGCCATCGGGACATTTGTGGACCATTGTGAATGCCAACACTGGAATTTAAAATAAGAGAGTTGCCTTCAGAGAGGGGAAACTAAGTGACCACAATCTATGTTCTACTTGAGTTCCCAAGGGGAAGAAACTGCTCCTATAAGCATAGTACTTAAGTTGTCAAGATGAGCCTAGGGTTCACAGCCTGGTGACAGGGCACACTGAAGTGGAATGCACACTTAGAAGTGCAATCGGGCTGCTTTTCACTTAGAGGTACGGGCCACTCTTCCATTCACATCACATCCAAGGCTTTCCAGGACCCCAAGCAATATCCAACATTTATCTTGGGTTTAATCTGGAGTCTTTGTAATTCAATAAATGGTTGTTTCTTAGAGAATGAAGCCAGCAAATACTACAGTACTATGGAAACTGGAATGCACCAAGAGACACTGTGCCTTTGAGTTCTGGCAAAGCATAAAGAATTTAGTTGAAATCTTTAAGTAAACAAAAGTGGGGCAATGAACTCTGGTAAATTAGTAGATAAAAGTGTTGTAAATTGTAAGGATTTACCAGAAATCCCTTTAAACTTGGCTTACAGAGCTATCCTAACACAACATAAATAATTGCATGATGTAAATAACCGTTGCAGTAAAAGAAAGTTGGCATAGCATTCTTTCCTTCAGGGAACGTAATGGAAGTGGACAAGCAACTACTAGTATGGGTGGGTACAGAGGTAAAGCTGAAAGGCTGAGCTTGCCTGGGAAGAAGGTGAAAGAATAGTGCTTTAGATCTGACCCACAAATGAAATGCTCTGCTTCTGATATATTTTAAGGTATTAAAAATATAAATGTAGCCAGGGGTGGTGGCATATGCCTTTAATCCCAGCACTTGGGAGGTAGAGGTAGGAGGGTTGCCATGAGTTTGAGGTAGCCTGACTATACAGTGAATTCCAGGTCAACCTGGGCTACAGTGAGACCCTAACTCAAAAACTAATGTGTGTATGTGTACACACACACACACACACACACACACACACACACACACACAAAACAAAATAATAAAAAGATCAAAAAGGTTAAAATATCTCCCCACTTGACTCCATTCTTCTTTGTTCAAGCACATTTTTTCTGAGAGTAACAGATCAATATTTTTTACAAACTATTATACACATAAAATGGGGTTGTGTGGCAATATTTGTATAAAAGTAAGATGTGACCATGTTTTCCTGTGACTTTGCATTATTCATTTTCAAAAATAATCTATGATTATTTTTGTTGTATTTTATTAGATATTATAGTTTTTTTTAGTTTTATTTTTTATTTTAGCTTTTATTTGCAAGCAGAGAGAGATAGAAGGAAGACAGACAGAGAGAATGGGCATGTCAGGGCCTCCAGCCACTAGAAATGAACTCTAGATGCATGCACCACTATGTGCATCTGGCTTTATGTGGGCACTGGGGAGTCAAACCCAGCTTGCTAGTTTTTGAAGGTAAGCACCTTAGCTGCTGAGCCATCTCTACAGCCCCAGATATTGTATATTTTTATGTTATGTGAATGATGTTTATTTATAAAAATCAACAAATGTTGTAAATGCAATACCTATATATTATACTTACAGATTTTTCAGGTTTTTCTTTTTCAAGGTATGGCCTCACTCTAGTCCAGACTGACCTGGAATTCACTATGTAGTCTCAGGGTGGCCTCAAACTTATATTGATCCTCCTACTCTGCCTCCCCAATGCTGGAATTAAAGAATATGCCACCACACCCATTTTTCAGGTTTTCTATACACTCAACGACATAATCTGTAAAGACAGCTTTGGTTCCTTATTGCTAAGAGTTATATTTTTAAATTTAATTTTGTTGGAGTAAATCTACATATGTTAATAGTCAAGGCCATATGTATAGTGCCTAATTAATTATCACAAAATGAACACATGTGGAAATCAATACTCTGTGAAAAATTAGATATGACTTGCACATATGTTAGGTCTTTTTCTTTAATGTAGCATTTTAAGCTGACTTCAACTGAAGGAAGAGTTTTATAGTACTGGATTATACATATAGCAGTGCAGATTATTCAAAGAAACAAAAATCTTAACGTCCTATATCTTTATAAGTGTACCTATATTTATAAATCTAAAGCTATATATTAGTATGTGTTATACACACATATACATACATATATATGAGACACCCTTGTTAAATTAAACAAATGAATAAATGATTAGTAAATGCATAAGTCTATTTCTGAAGTCTGTTCTTTATCTTTGGTTTATTTGCCTCTTTTGTTCTAATATTGTGTTCTATTCATGACAGTAAATTTATGAAAATACTGCATATATAGTAATAATTCTCTAATCTAGTTCATTCTACAAGTCTTTTATTTTGGGGGGTGTCTTGGCCATTTATATTCCATATGAAAATTGCTTCTGTACCTCATCAGCCACGCTGGTGTTGAGTTGGGTGCATGCCCATTAGTCTCTTTTTTAATATGATGTCATCCTCTTTTACTTCTACTATGAGGGTCTTGCGGAGGTATTGTTAGGCACAGCAAGGTCATGGATATCAAGGCCAATTTCTGTCTGGGCAGTTGCATTGTAGGGAGTTGTACCCTTCCTTTGGCTCTTCCATTCTATCCGCCCCCTCTTCCGCAATGATCCCTGAGCCTTGGAGGGTGTGACAGAGATGTTTCAGTGCTGGGCACTTCTCCATCCCTTCTTCTCAGCACTATGTTGCCTTTTGGATCATCCCAGTGGTCATCGCCATCTGAAAAGAGAAGCTTCTCTAACCAGAAGTGAGAGTAGCATTAATATGTGAATATGAGCATTAAGTGTAGTATTTTCCGGGCAGCTTGGTGGGAATAGTATATACATTTAGATAAGGGCATGCTTTATACCCCTAAGGCTTATGACCTTACCTACCATAGACTTTACTTAGGTTTTCAGTACCAGGTATGTATTCCCTCCCGTAGAGAGGGCCTTTAGTCCAATTATAGAGCAGTTGGTTACCCCACGAGTAGACATGCCACTATTGCACCCGTTCAGTCTTTGGGCCTGTCTGGCCAAATTTGAATATTCAGCGTCCACTGTTTTCACTGCTGATGACTTCTGTCTCCCATACTCTGCATGCAGTGCAGCTTTTCCAGCTTTCAGTTGGCTGGTCTACAGGGAGAAGGTTTTCTGCTCAGCACCAGCTTGCTTTCTCAGTGACCTTGCCTCTCAGGCAAGAGATGTCTTCAGCAATAGGGTCTTACTATCTGTTTCTCAGGGAAAACCAAGGGCTTTGGCAAAAGCCTTTAATGTTTTGGAGGCTACCGGGACCTCCTTGGCCAACAACTCACTGGAAGGTATCCCATCCCAGGTACTGAAAATTTTCTAGTAACAGTCTACAGCTTCTAGATGTACCATTATTCAAAAAGTAGTTTTACATAAGTCTTATTCACAATCTTTTGAAATTAGATTGACCCTCCCTTGCCCTTCTCTTATGCATTCTCTACCCATGGCCTTGGTTAGGCCATTCCCCTCCTTGTAATCAGTCCTTCCACTTACATATGTGCAATACCATACACTTCAGTCCTTCCCTTTCCTCCGTCCCTTATAGCCTTTTACCAGCTTACTGGTTTCTGGCACCAATTTTTGGTTCCAGTTCACACACAAGTCTGTCTATTTGTAGCTAGGATCCACATATGAGAGAGAACATGTGACGTTTGGCTTTCTGAGCCTGGGTTACCTCACTTAGTATAATCCTTTCCAGATCCATCCATTTCCCTGCAAATTTCATAATTTCATTTTTTCTTTACTGCTGAGTAGAACTCCATTGTGTAAATGTACCACATCTTTATTATCCATTCATTTGTGGTGGGACATCTAGGCTGCTTCCATTTCCTAGCTATTGTGAATAGAGCGGCAATAAACATGGTTTTGCAAGTATCTCTAAGGAAGTGAGAAGAGTCTTCTGGATATATGCCTAGGAGTGCTATAGCTGGATCATATGGTAAATCTATTTCTAGCTGTCTCAAAAACCTCCACACTGATTTCCACAATGGTTGGACTAGGTTACATTCCACCAACAGTGTAGAAGTGTTCCTCTTTTTCCGCATCCACGCCAACACTTATTGTCCTTTGTTTTCTTGATGGAAGCCATTCTGACAGGAGTGAAATGGAATCTCAAAGTGGTTTTAATTTGCATTTCCCTGATGGCTAAGGATGTGGAGCATTTTTCAGATGTTTATATGCCATCTGAATTTCATCTTCTGTGAATTCTCTATTTAGTTCCATAGCCCATTTTTAACTGGGTTGTTTGAATTCTTATTATTCTGTTTTTGAGTTCTTTGTATATTCTGGATATTAATCCTCTGTCAGATGTATAGCTGGCAAAGATTTTCTCCCATTCTGTAGGTTGTCTTTTTGCTCTACTCACAGTGTCCTTTGCTGTACAAAAGCTTTGTAATTTCATAAGGTCCCATTGGTTGATTAGTGATTTTATTCGCTGAGCAATTGGGGTTATATTCAGAAAGTCCTTACCTATGCCAATATGTTGAAGGGTTTCCCCTACTACTTTTCCTCTAGCAGGTTCAGAGTTTCAGGTCTGATATCAAGGTCCCTGATCCATTTGGATTTGACTCTTGTGCATGGAGAAAGACAAGGATCTATGTTTATCCTTTTACATACCGATGTCCAGTTTTCCCAACACCACTTGTTAAAGAGACTATCTTTTCTCCAATTAATATTTTTGGCATTTTTGTCAAAAATCAGGTGGCTGTAGCTGCTTGGATTAATATTTGGGTCTTCTATTCTGTTCCATTGATCTACCTGTCTGTCCTTGTGCCAGTACCATGCTGTTTTTGTTACTATGGCTTTGTAATATAACTTAAAATCGGGTATGGTTATACCACCTGCCTGATTTTTGTTTCGCAAAATTGTTTTGGCTATTCGAGGTTTTTGTGTTTCCAGATGAATTTTAGGATTGTTTTTCTATTTCCGTGAAGAAAGCTATTGGGATTTTAATAGGGATCGCATTAAATGTATAGATTGCTTTTGGTAAGATTGACATTTTCACAATATTGATTCTTCCAATCCAGGAGCATGGGATGTCTTTCCATTTCCTTGTGTCTTCTGTAATTTGTCGCTCGAGTTTTTAAAGTTCTCATTGTAGAGATCCTTCACTTCCTTGGTTAAGTTTATTCCAAGGTATTTTATTTTTTTGAAGCAATTGTGAATGGGAGAGATTCCTGATTTCATCCTCTGCACGTTTGTTGTTAGTATATAGAAAGGCTACTGATTTCTGTGTGTTTATTTTGTATCCTGCTACATTGCTAAAAGTGTTTATCAGCTCTAACAATTTGCAGGTAGAGACTTTAGGGTCTGTTAGGTATAGAATCATATCGTCTGCAAATAATGATAATTTGATCTCTTCCCTTCCGATTTGTATCCCCTTTATGAGTGTCTCTTGCCTTATTGCTGTGGCTAAGACTTCCAGTACTATATTAAATAGTAGTGGGAAAGTGGACACCCTTGTCTTGTTCCTGAATTTAGAGGAAAAGCTTCCAAGTTTTTCCCCATTTAGTATTATGTTGGCTGTAGGTTTGTCATAAATAGCTTTTATTATGTTGAGATATGCTCCTTCTATTCCCAGTTTCTGTAATACTTTCACCATGAAGGGGTGTTGGATTTTGTCAAATGCCTTTTCTGCATCTATTGAGATGACCATATGATTTTTGTCCTTCAGACCATTTATATGGTGTATTACATTTATGGATTTGCGTATGTTGAACCATCCCTGCATCTCTGGGATAAAGCCTACTTGGTCAGGGTGAATAATCTTTCTGATAAATTCTTGTATTCTGTTTGCCAGTATATTTTGTTGAGAATTTTTGCATCCATGTTCATGAGGGAGATTGGTCTATAATTTTTTTTTTGATCTGTCTTTGTCCGGTTTGGGTATCAGGGTGATGCTGGCTTCATAGAAGGATTTTGGTAGAGTTCCTTCCTTTTCTATTTTATGGAAAAGTTTGAGAAGCATTGGCGTTAGATCCTCCAGGAATGTCTGGTAAAATTCAGCAGTGAATCCATCTGGGCCTGGGCTTTTTAGTTGGGAGACTTTTATAACTGCTTGAATCTCTGTGGTTGTTATAGTTCTATTTAAATGGTTTATCTCTTCTTGATTTAATTTTGGTAGGTCATATGAATCAAGGAATTCATCCATTTCTTTCAGGTTTTCAAACTTAGAGGCATATATATTCTTAAAGTATGTCCGTATGATTTTCTGAATTTCTTTGGTATCTGTTGTGATGTTGCCTTTTTCATCTCTAATTTTATCAATTTTTGTCTCTTCTCTCTTTCTTTTGGTCAGATTTGCTAAGGGTTTGTCAATCTTGTTTATCCTTTCAAAGAACCAACTCTTTGTTTCATTGATCTTTTGATTGTTTTTTTGGTTTCCATTTCATTAATTTCTGCCCTAACCTTTATTATTTCTTCCCGTCTACTAATTTTTGGTTTGCCTTGTTCTTCTTTTTCCAAGGCCTTAAGGTGAAGCATTAAATTGTTTAGTTGTGAACTCTCCAATTTCTTAATATATGCACTTAGGGCTATAAATTTCCCTCGTAGGACTGCCTTCATTGTGTCCCAAAGGTTTTGGTATGTTGTATTCTCATCATCATTTGATTCTACGAATTTCTTGATTTCCTTTTTAATTTCTTCAATGACCCATACATCATTCAATAAAGTGCTGTTTAGTCTCCATGAGTTTCTGTATGCTCTGTATATTTTCTTGTTGCTGATTTGCAGTTTAATCCCATTGTGGTCAGACAATGTACAAGGGATTATTTCAATTTTCCTGTATTTGTTAAGATTTGATTTGTGTCCTAGTATATGGTCTATTTTAGAAAATGTCCCGTGTGCTGCTGAGAAAAATGTATATTCTGCAGCATTTGGATGGAATGTTCTGTAAATATCTGTTAGGTCCATTTGTTCCATGGTATCATTTAATGCAGATGTCTCTCTGTTTATTTTTGCTGGGTAGACCTGTCAAGTGATGAGAGTGGGGTATTGAAGTCCCCCACTACTATTGTGTTAGGAGATATCTCTGACCTTAATTCTAATAGTGTTTGTTTGATGAAATTGGGAGCCCCCATGTTAGGGGCATATATGTTTAGGATTGTAATGTCCTCCTGTTGGAGTGTTCCTTTAATCAGTATAAAGTGACCTTCTTTATCTTTCCTCACAAATGTTGGATTGAAGTCTATCTTGTCAGAAATTAAAATAGCAACCCCTGCCTGTTTTCTAGGCCCATTTGCTTGAAATACCTTTTTCCAACCTTTCACCCTAAGAAGGTTTCTATTTTTTATTGAGAGATGAGTTTCCTGGAGGCAACAGATGGTAGGATCCTGCTTTTTAATCCAGTCTGCAAGTCTGTGTCTTTTGATAGGGGCATTGAGACCATTGATATTAAGAGTTATTATTGACATATATGTGTTTATTCTCACCATTCTTCTTATTTTTAGTTTTTCCTGTTTTCCCTCTACTCACTTGTTTTAACTGTTATTTGAGTATGGTTTATTTTTCCTATTTCCTGATGTGTGTGCTTTGCTTTCTCCTCAGCATGAATGATTCCTGCAAGTATTTTCTGTAGAGCTGGTTTAGTTGCCAAAAATTCCTTTAGCCTGTCTTTGTTGTGGAATGTCCTTATTTCTCCATCTATTTGGATAGATAGTTTTGCAGGATAAAGTAATCTCGGTTGACAGTTTTTATCTTTCAGAACTTGGAATACATTACTCCAGGCCCTTCTGGCCTTTAAAGTTTGTGTTGAGTAATCTGCTGTGAGTCTGATGGGCTTCCCTTTGTAGGTCACTTGCTTTTTCTCTCTAGCTGCTTTCAATATATTTTCTTTGGTTTGTATGTTTGGTAGTTTAATTATAATATGGCGGGGAGAGGTTCTTTCCAGGTTTTGTCTGTTTGGTGTTCTAAAGGCTTCCTGTATCTGCATTGGCAACTCTTTCCCAATTTGGGGAAGTTTTCCTCTATGATTTTGTTGAAAACACCTACTATGCCTTTGGAGTGAAATTCTTCTCCTTCTACTATCCCTTGAATTCTTATGTTTGATCTTTTCATAGTGTCCCGAATATCCTGTAATTCCCATTCATACCTTCCTATTATTTTGTCTTTCTCTCTGTTGGACTGTATTAGATCAGCTACTTGGTCTTCTAGCTTCGATATCCTGTTCTCTCCTTCATCCATTCTACTAGAGAGATTTTCTACAGAGGTTTTAATTTCACTGACTGTGTTCTTTATTGCTAGCATTTCTGAGTGGGTTTTCTTTATTCTTTCTATTTCCGTATTTATGTCTAGTATTGACTTCCTTATTTCATTAAATTGGTTTTCTGTGTTTTCTTTGAATCCTTTGATTTCTTCTTTGAGGTCTTTGAACCCTTTCATTTCCTCTTTGAGTTCTTTGAACATAATTATAATCATTCTTTTGAAATCTTTCTCGGGGATGTCCTCTAAGTCAGCCTCACTGAAGGTCATTTCAGATATATTAATACTTTTGGTGGATTTATATTGTCTGGATGTTTTGTGTTTCTTGTATTGTAATGTAGAGATCTTTGCATCTTGAATTAATTTAATGCTTGGGTTTTCTAAATATCTGCAGTAATGTTAGATGTATCAATCAATCTGATATTATATGTCTTCAGTGTAGGAGTTTAAGGTGTTAAGTGTGGTTCTTAAGGCTCTCAAAGTAATCACAGAAGTGACCCTTGCCTGCTATGAGATTATCAAGTGGGGTGAATGGAACAGAATACAGTCAAGATCCAAAAATTTAACACAACAATGTACCCCTTCAATGAAATACAGCACAGAGTATTTGTGCAAAAGCAGGTATTATGACAAAGTCACAGTTCCTAAGGATATGTGTTAGCCCACGCCCTTAATCCTGTCAGCTGGGAGGCTAAGATTTCTGATCTGTAGAGAGTTCCAAGGTCAGCTTGTGATCAGAGAGACCCTTCCCCAATGAATAAAACCAAATTACCTTTTGGAACGGGTTTGATCACAGCTATGCTGCCCGGCTGCTTGGTTCCTTTGCTGTGACGTGGATTCAGGAGGTCAGCTGCGTTTGTGGGACTCTGCTTTCCCTGCGCCCGATGCTGCCAGCGAGCTCTTTCCCAAGTCTCTGTACTCGCCGTACTTGCATCCGTGGTGGGGGAGGGGAGGCTGTGAGTGGCGGCTGAAGTCCGTCTGTTCCTCTACGCGATCCTCTTCCTCACTAGCCTCTTTGTTGGTCTCTACTGTCCTCCTTCCACGCTTCTTGAGATTGTGAGGAGGCGGTGTGAGTGGAAAATTCTCCTCGCCCGCCTTTAAAAGTTCTGCGGATCAGCTGTCTCAGGCGGCGCCTAGCCGCGCCGCCGCAGGCGGCGGCTGTGGAGCCGCTTCTGTGGGCTCCAGACGCTCTGGAACTCTCCTACTTCTCTGCTGGGCTTGCAAGTTTACTATGTATCTCACTTTTTAGTAGAAAAGTGTATTTTGCTGGGGTTTGTTTTGTTTTTGTTCGCTTCCCTCTTTTGGCGAGGTTCCTATGTCGCCATCTTGTTATGTGTATACAGAAGACAACAAAGGGATTAAAAACACAACTTAAGAAAAAACAGTCTCCTGCTTCATTGGTTTTATATCTTATTTCTTAGTAGCTGTTTTAATCTAGTCAGGCTGATATAACAAAGTACTACAGTCTGGATGGTTTAAATTACAGAATTTTCTCATAGTTCTGAAGGTCACATTTTATCATTTCCCATAAAACTATTGATATACAAAAATATTAATACCAGGGGCTAGAGAGATGGCTTAGTGGTTAAGGTGCTTGCCTGCAAAGCCTAAGGACTCATGTTTGATTCCCAAGTACTCACGTAAGCCTGATGCACATAGTGGCAAGTGTGGAGTTTGTTTGCAATGGCTAGAGGCCCTGGCATGCTATTTCCTTTCTCTCAAAAAAATAAGTAACTAAAAATATAGAACTTTTAAAATATAAATATCAAAACTTTACCTCACTCAAAGACTTCTTCAATGCTGAGTTTATGCCATGGTCTAAGTAGCTTCACAGAATATTATGGAAAATGAATGTAATTCCTGGCTTCCCAATTTCTTGACCTTATTTCCAAAGTTATTTTTGATCCACTGACATCTTCAATAGGACTTGCCGTTCTTGACTTCCCTAAAGAGGCACGATGAGGTTGAGGTGACATGGATAATTAAAATAAAGGTATAATATATGTAGTTAGATTTAAATGAAGAATTTTTTTTTAGTTCCATGGAATTGGGAGAGAAATGTAACAGAAACCCCCATGATAACCTGGCAGGAGGATATTGATTAGTGTCATATTAAGAGTGGGTTAGAGGTTAAACCATGACTAGCTTCAGCTTTTAAAAGGAAAACTGATAACTGTGAGCCAAAGTCAAGAAAAAAAGTGGCCACAGAAGTGGCAGGAGGCTCCAAAACCGCAGAAGCCATGGGAGGATGAGAGCTGCTCCGGAAAGAGGCAGTTCAAGGACGTGGAGAGTCAAGTGGAAAACGTCTAGTCGTTTAAGTGTTATTGAGGTTATTTGAGTCCATCCGAAAAACTATTTTCATGACATAGAAGAATGGAATCCACATTGGGGAAGATGAGTAGATGAGAGGAAACTTTTTAAAGTAGGGTATATTAGCAACTCTTCTGGAAATTATATTATGAAGGACAGAAGCTAAGTTCATAGCTTCAGAAGGAATTGCTCGTTTATGTTTTTCCTCTATTTTCAATGAACTTTTATTGACAACCTCCATACGTGTAGACAATATACCATCATAATAACCTGTTTCCACTACCCTTCCTTTTCCCCTTTCCAAGGTCCCACTCCATTGAATCTTTTATTCTCTCCAGTCAGTCTCACTTCTATTTTTATATCATCATTTTTTTTTCCTTTCTGTTATACAGATCTTACACAGGTAGTATCAGCCACTGTGAGGTCTTCAGAGCCATGTCCACTTGGTGTTTGAAAGACAGTGTTGCAAAGAACTCTTCCCTTTCCTTTGGCACTTGCATTCTTTCCACCACCTCTTCAGCAGTGGTCTCTGAGCCTTGGGGGTGGGGTGTGATAGAGTTGTCTCAGTTTCGAGTTTTGAGTCTCTGCAGTGTCCATCACCATCTGTAAAGTGAAGCTTCTCTAATCAAAAGTTAGAGTAACATTAATATATGGACATAAACATAAGTATTTAGAGGGCAGTTCAGCGAACAATATATATGCATTTACCCAGACAACAGTAATAGATTCTCCCTAAGGGGTTAGGACCTCCCCAGCCATAGGCTTTTGATTAGATTTTCAGTTCCAGGCATGACTTCCCTCCCATAGAACAGTCCTCATTCAGAAAGCAGTTGGTTTCCTCTATAACAGACATGCCACTGTTGCATCATTTTGCCACCATTTTCATGTTTGGCCTAGCTGTCCAGCTGTAAGGCTTGCAGGGTCTAACACTCATTAAGACTGTTGATGACCTTTCTCCTCCAACAGGCTACATTACTCTTTCCATTATCACAAATATATATACACCATCATATAAAAGGAAGTGTGGTGGTAAAAGATTATTATGATGGTATATGTGTAATATGTTATATATTATATATATTATTTACATTATATTCAATATATATAATGTACATATATACACATAATAATTACATTATATATGTATGTAATGTAAAGTTAGACCACAATTTCTTATTAGTTTACCATTTAAATTTCTTTCAGTAGAGTAGCTTGTTTCTACTGCCTCTTCCAATGCACCTTCACTGTCACCCATCACACTATTCTCTATTGACCCAGTTATTACCTTCTTATTCCAAGTTGCCACCTATTTGCAGAGAACACAGCAATGGCCTACTCATTACTAATCCTATGCATCCATCCTCAATTTACTAATTGTCCACACAAAAATCAATGCAATCTTTTCACAAGAAAACCATATAATCTCCAGGTTAAAGTACTCACATGGTTTTCTATTACACTTGACCTAAAGAAAACTCTTCACCTAACATGCAATGCCTCCTGTGTTGTGGTTCTGCTTTTAGATTTTAATTAGTTCATGGTAGTTCCTGACTTTAAAGTCAAATAACACTGAGTCATATATATATATTCAGTTCCCTCAACATTCTTGTCCAGCACCCTCTAAGTTTCAAGAGACAAATTCAGTCTGCTTTGCAAAGTAAGCTTCCTCTGAGTACCTTGTGTGTGATGAACAATTAATAATTTCTTCCATGTATTAATATCACCAATTGGTATTAAATAAGCTAGATAAGGAAAAGGAGAGTTGAGGGAAAGGAAGGAGGGGGGAAGAAAAGTTGAAGAAGGTTGGAGAGATGGCTTAGCAGTTAAGGCACTTCCCTGCAAAGCCAAAGAACCCAAGTTAGATTATCCAGAACCCATGTAAGCCAGATGCAGAAAGTGGTACATATGTCTGGAGTTTGTTTGCAGCATCTGGAAGCCCTAGGTTGCCCATTCTTTCTCTTTCACTTGCTCTCTATCTCTCTCTTTCAAATAAATAAATGAATAGAAAAAAAATATTAAAAAGGGAGAAAAGTTGAAAAGAAAAGGAACCAAAGCAAAGATTTTTTAAAAAGAAAGAGTAAAACACATACAAAGGGCAACAAATACATTTTTTTTTGTCCTGAATAAATCTGAAGTTTTCCAATAGCAGTGCCTCCCACTTTCCTTTCCTCTCATATCCCTTGACTACACTTAACATTCCCTTGTGATCCTTGGTCCACACTCTCCACCACATTATGGTACCTATAGCATAGATTTGAGACCTGGAAAACTACATTACTATTTACATATGACATAATTTCCATATATTTTATATACTTTCTGACTGCTAGGACTTTTAATGGCTATTGCTTATTCAAGAAGCATTTCTTACTCGTCAAATTCACTATTATCCTTTGGATTATTTCCTACTACAAGTATGTCTTAGCTTAGATCTTCCTTCCTTTGGAAAGTCTTTCCTTCATTATAACAATATATAAAGCATATAAATAAGTGTAATTGTTTATGGTATATACTGTGACCTCATTAATTACTATGGAAGTTGTAGATTTTATTGTTTCATATAATATTCAGTAAGATTAAAGGGAATTTTTCCTCAAAATTTATTGCTGTTGTTAAATGTTATAAATGATAGGCTACAAAGAGTGAATCACTGTATTTTTCAAGTTCTTATTCATTTTAAGCCACATTTGATTCAATTGAAAGAATAATAACAATAATCAAGGAATTTACTGTTTTGCTTTAATTTTTATTTATTTATATGAGAGAGTGAGAGACAATAACAGGGGGTGGGAGGAGAATGGATAGAATGGGTACACCAGGGCCTCTTGCCATTGCAAAGGAACTCAACAAGCATATACCACTTTGTGTATCTGGCTTTACATTGGTACTGGAGAATTAAACCCAGGCCATCAGGCTTTGTAAGCAAGCACCTATCACAGTTGAGCCATCTCCTCAGCCCTTTGATGCTAACTTTCTTTCTTGTTGCCTTTGTATTGCTTTGCCATTAACATCAGCCAACAGTTGTTATACTGATAATTTATCTTTGTTGGGAATTTACAAGCATTAACAAACCCTGTGATACATATAGACACATTTGGCTTCCCAGAAAGTGGAAAAAGTAGAGTGAGGTATTCCTCTGAGAATAGATGATGCATAGGGGAGTGAATTATTCAGATAGTGAGGGCTTGTTATCTTTCTTTTAGACATTTTGAAGAAAACATACTATTTTATTGATTTTGCAAGCAATATTCTTGGGAACAATAGTATTTGTAACAGTATTCTTCTGAAAGTTTCATTTTCTTTAAGACCATTCCCTGAAACACACACACACAGATATGGCATGATTTCATAAATAAGATATATAGGAAAAGATTCTTATTTTTAGTACTTTATTTATTTATTTATTTATTTATTTATTTATTTAAGAGAGAGAGGAAGAGACAAAGAGAAAAAGAGAATGGGCATGCTAGGGCCTCCAGCCACTGCAAACAAACTCCAGATGCATGTGCCCCCTTGTGCATGTGGTTTACGTGGGTGTGGGGAATCAAACCAGGGTCCTTAGGATTCAGAGGCAAATGTCTTAACTGCTAAGCCATTTCTCCAGCCCAGGAAAAGATTCTTAAATCATGCTCTACATCTGGAATCTGTTCCTAGACTTTAAGTAAAGCACCACTCAGCACTTACATGGCATTATGTAAAGACATGCCCAGTTGAATCTATACAAACAATCTTTCTTTTAGATAGTCAATCCATATATAAACTCTTTCTATAAATGTCAAAACATTGGAATATTAGATCAATTTAAAAATATT
Source organism: Orientallactaga sibirica (assembly GCA_036365145.1). Lineage (NCBI taxonomy): Eukaryota > Metazoa > Chordata > Mammalia > Rodentia > Dipodidae > Orientallactaga > Orientallactaga sibirica. Next base: position 19,615,461 of record JAEOAD010000012.1, read on the forward strand.
GAGTGGATTTAATCATTGTTTATTATATCCAACTTTTAAGCATGTGCAATAATTTTTTATAAAACATACTGCACGTTCACCATGTAATTTATCTTTTATATGAATGTATAAGTATATATACACAAACATATTATATATCTCAATCACTACATATCAGAGCAAATAAGAGACAAGTATGTCTGCTTTGGGACAATAAATAGACAAATCTTGTGTGTTAGATAATCTTCAGTGATATGAAAACAACACAACTTGGTAGAGGGAGGGACGGGAAATGCAGGGATGGGAGAAGAGCTGCTGATTGAAAAAGAGTGCAAGGAAGGGTTCTGATAAGGTGGTAAGAATGGTCCCATAAGATACTTGAGGAAATACATTCCAAGAGCAGAGCAAGGGCAAAGCCCTAGAGATGCACCTGTGCATGTCAATTTTGACAGGATGGTTAGGAAGCCACTGTACTGTGATTCTGAAATTGCTGAACCAGCATGAAGGACAGTGTGAATGGAGTCATGGGACCTGAAAACTGGAATGTGCACTTGTAATCAGTTGTAATTGTAATCATTTCTATGCAATTATAGATCATTAAGTGAGCAATGCTGGAAGAATGGCTAAGTCAGGAACTGGACTCTTTGTAGAAATGAATGGACTGATCATGAGTGGGGAGAGGAGAACAAAAAATATGGTACCTTCTGTTAAAATGACATTCAAAGTAAAGTATTCTCCCAGGGAGATTTCTCCCTTTCCCAGAAAGTGTGGGCTGAAAAGAGCTGTTTATGGTGGTACAGAGAAGACACCTGGGTACAGTGTCCAAAAAATCATGAAGCCAGGCTGGAGAGATGGCTTAGCAGTTGAGGCACTTGCCTGTGAAGCCTAAGGACCCATGTTCAACTCTCCAGATCCCACGTAAGCCAGATGCACAAAGGTGAGGCAAGCACAAGGTCACATATGCCCACTATGTGGTGCAAGCCTCTGGAGTTCAACTGCCCTGGCTGAGGCCCTGGCACGTCAATTCTCTTTCTCTCTCTCTCTAAAAATAAAAATAAAATAAAATAAAAATTTTAAAAAGCATTCAAAAAATAATGAAGCCCTATGTAGGATTCTGAGGGCAGTGGGGAAAAAACTGTTTTGCTTACTTGGACTGTAGAGTAAGAGTGCCCTCAGGAATAAGAAATGCAACTAGAGAAACAAAATGAAGGCAGAAAAATCAAGAGTAGTGAATTGTGTTGATGACTAACATTGAATCAGTTGTAAAATACCCAATTATAGGAACTTCACAAGGTTTTATTTGTCTTAAACATTTATATATAAAACCTGTGTCATATGTGTTGGTATTTAGAGCTAGGACACAGAGATACCAATTTTGCATAACTGGTCTGAATGTGCAATACATAGAGTTTGACTTTTATTCAATTATAAGAATAATTGTAATCATCTTTTTGTGATTAATTTCATTGTTTTTTCAATTTATTTTTCAGAACAGAAGCTATATACAGACATAAAAGCAACAGTTTATTAAATAGCCTGAATGGAAGTAAACAAAAATAGCCAACCAAGTATATACCTATGGGGCTGGAGAGATGGCTTACAGGTTAAGGCGCTTGCCTGCAAAGTCTAATGACTCAGGTTCGATTCTCCAAGACCAATGTAAGCCAGATGCACGAGGTAGCGCCTGCTTTTGAAGTTTGTTTGCAGTGGCTAGAGGCCCTAGCATGACCTCTCTCTCTCTCTTCCTCTTTCTCTGCCTCTTTCTCTCTCAAATAAACAAATACTTTTTTTCTCTTTTTAAAGAGTATCCTTGTGGATAAGACAAGACATGATGAGATAGTTTAGGGGAACAGGGCAACATGAAAATAAAAATGCAAAATGTGGAGCTGTACTAGGAATCAAGTTCTTATCTGTTTCTCCCTACAGATGTCCTTGCAGCATCCACCTTGTTTAGACAGCAGAAATGTCAGAGGGCCTAGTTTTTACTTATCTCTTCTTTCCTAAAGGATTACCCCTTTCGTAGAAGAGATAAATAACCCTTCTAAGTAAGTTGTACCCTTTCCAGGAAAATGACCTCTCACAAGAAGAAGATTTCTGCTTTTCTTAGAAACCAAACCCTCTACCTAGAAATGTGGTACACCTCATTTTTCTTTCCCTAAAGGAATTCCTCTTCCCATAAAATATCCTAATCATGGTTAGTAGGTGGGCTTTCCCATTTCTTTTTTTCAATAATTTATTTTTAATTTATATTATTCTAATTTTACATTCATAATGGTGACTCCATGATCCTCCACCCTGTCCTCCCTCTTCCAAAGGGACCCTCATCAATGGGGAATGTGGGTCATGCATTGTGGGGGTAGTCAAGAGTTATGGGGGATAGGACAAGTCTCTATGCATAATGCCCCAACTTGTGGCTCTAACATTCTTTCCTCCCCCTCTTCCACAAATTTCTCTGAGCCACATTGGGATCATTTTAATTCTACTTCAGTGATGAGGTTTTGGGCTTTCCTATTTCTTGAGACACCACCTCTTTTCTTACAGCAGGAGGTCTTTTGCATTGTTTACTTTTCTTAAATATTTATAAGTAAAATATGGATAAATATATGTGAATATATATGTAAAATAGACGTAAAATATTTCTACACTTCACCCTCTAAGGTTTACACATTTCAGCTGTCAAAATTTGTAAGACAAGAAACAGAAGGTCACTGACTCAGTAAACTGTGTATAGCTATGACCACCCGGCACTCTGAGTCCCCAAGAAAGACTTAAAGAAAACCTCCATGTCTTTTAAAGACATTCTACATTCCTTTGTTGATGATACAAAGAGCACTTTGGAGAGCTTCTACCCAATTCTAAATTCCAGAAAGTTTTCATAGGAGGCATGGTGCTACTTAAAAGTTGCTTCATTTCTGGGCTAGAAGAGACTCTGGTCTGCTCATTTAATTTTATAGGGAGAATAAAATGACTCGTATTTTGGTTTTAAAAAAACTAATTAGCTGAAGATGATTTGAGTAAAGTTTTAGGCTATGAGAGAAACGGATATATTTCTTGTTTTCCTCTTTCAGAACAGTAATGGAGGTGAAAACAAAATTCAAGAAAAGATTCTTACACATATTTGTTTGTGTGTGTATGTTATGTATTTTTCTTATTTCATCTTATATGACATGTGTTAATGAATTTGTATTACTTCCTTTTTTAAGGTAGAATAGGTTTCTGGGTCTCATATATACTCCAGATGCTGGATACATGGTAAATTTTCAAATACTGAATTATTTTGAAAAACATAAGCTATTCTTATTTTCCAAATTTTTCATTTTTTGATGTATGAGTGATTTGTAGTAAAAAATATCTTTGGGGCTTAAAATGGATTATTCATTAATAGTTAGATAACAATAAACAAAAGTCAATATTGATGTGTTAATGGTTTGCATTTGTACCTCAGTATAATTTCTTTTGCTTCTTAGTCCTTGAGAGAAAGAATTCCAAGCAAGACATAGTGGCTCAGGCCTACCATCCCACCAAGTGGGAGTTTAAGACAGGAGGAAAGCTGTGAGTTCAAGATCCATAGAGTTCCATGCATTCATAGGCTATAGTGTAAAACTGTCTAAAACATAATTACACAAATAAAAAATCTGAAACAAAAAGGAAAACATTCCCAATCTGAAAAACAAGCAGTTAATGTTTTTGAATGTGTGATGAATGCAGTTCCACAGTGAAAAATTTCCACCTTCAGATGTAGTGTGCATAAAAATTAATTTTATCATGTCTAATGCCAACATCATTTTCAAACAGACATAGCCTGCCAACCAAGTAGTTAAAGGCGATCTGTATTTTTCCTAGAGTGGCGTTTGAAATTGCCAACAAGAGTTACTTACAAAATAGAGCTTAATGCTTAGGAAAACTTCCAATGAATGTCTTTTTACTATCTCTTATTTGAAAATGGGCCACAAAGAAGTGACTGTCAATCTCTCCGTTATCTTTCTAAATACATTAAATTCTCCTTTGACCTTTCCCTATATATTATTATAGAGACATTATATATGTTTCTACATACTATATTTTTGTCATTATTTTATATCCTGACTTGTTGCAACCCCCATTTACATTAAAATGTACAGAAGTCTCTTGGCAAGGACTAATCTTTCAATGAAATAGAAATAAATTGGGCTGAAAACTCAAGCCTTCCTATCTTATTCTTGGCCAAATTTATTTCAGCAGGGGCCGGTAGAAGAAAGTGGGATATAGAAATCATTGTTTTGGGGTATTAAAAAAATTTAGTAAACTGTGTTTACATTAAGGTTTTAAAGCCAAAGGATTTTCCTAGGTCTTTGTTTTAGTTCAAATTTAAAGAGAAAATTACTTCAGCTTTCTTTCCATACAGGGGTTGATTCCTTATGCAAAGATTGCTTTGCTTTTGCTATGCCCATCTTAGGGATTTCTCTCATCATTCCCATAAAAGAAAGATTATAACACTGAGCTTCATAGAGGGCTGCAAAGAAAGGGAACTACCATCTTCCAGAAGGTCTGTAAAGTGAAAGGGAATATAGATTTCTCTAATTAGTAAGAGCAGGCTCAAGGCAGCCAGACAGCTTTCTGTTTACCTCAGAACTAGGAGAAAGACCAGCTGGCTCACCCTCAAAGACAGCAAATGCTGTGTAAAAAACATTGCCAGATTAATTATATTTGAAAAAAAAAAAGAAAGAAAGTTCACATTGGTATTTTCTTCAATCCCTGAAGAAAATGAGTTTGATAAGAAGATGCTCTAGAAATCATGTTAACTATGAAGGTTGCTTCCCTTCTGGATCTACAAAATGAAAAATAATAGTGTCACCAGGATGTCACTTTGGTTTCCCCTGAGGTCCTAAGTCCCTGTGATCGCCATCAAAAGAATTCAGATGAGACACACAGGGCATCAGTGTACAAGATAGAGTTTAATGTGCAATGAAGGAAAATACTCAAGGAATGAGAGTGCTCATTGGTTTAAGACTATTTGTGCCCATTTATATTTTAATTTTATATAGAAACTTACTGGACAGGTTTTATATTGTATCTATAATTTAAAAGCTTTCTTTAGAGAATTTTATGTCTAAATTTTTGGTGCATCCATTTGTATTGATTTATTTTATTTTAATTAATTAATTTGTGTGTGTGTGTATGCATGTGTGTCATGTCACACATGCATAAGGTCTTAGCACAACCTTGAAGTGTCTGTGCTCTTCCAGCTTTTTTAAATTTGATAGAGACAGAGAGAGAGAGAGAGCTAAAGAGATAGAGAGAGAATGGGCACACCAGGGGCCTCTCAGCCACTGTGAAGGAACGCCAGACAAGTGTGCCACCTTGTGGTCACGTGTGGCATTGCATCCTTGCGTCACTTGCATCTGGCTAAACGTGGGACCTGAAAAATGGAACCCACATTCTTAGGTTTCGCAGACAGGTGCCTTAACTGCCAAGCCATCTCTCCAGCCCTCTTCCAGCTTTTTTGAGACAGGAAATCTTGCCACATCAAAATAGTGCCAGTCCAGCTGGCCTGTGAGAGTCTGGTTCTCCTGATTCCACTTCACATTGTTGTAAGCACCTGTGGCTTTATGTGTGTGCTGGGGAGAGCTGAACTTGATTTGGCAGGCTTTTCAAGCAAATGCCTTTAATTGCTGAGCCATTTCCTCAACCCACCTATTTCATTCTTGTCGCTTTTTGTTGTTGTTGTGTATAATGGATGTGTCATGTTTATGTGTGTGAATGTGGGCACGTGGGGGCTGCTGTGCACTTATGGATGTGAAAGGACAACTTTCAGGTGTTCATCTTCACCTTTCCACACAGTTTGGGCAAGACTCTTCCATTACACACTTCTGCATTCACCAGGCGAGCTGCTTGCCACCTTTCTACACATTCTTCTATCTGTGCCTCCCTTCTCATTGAAAGCATGCTGGGATTTGATCCTCTCACTACAACATCCAACTTTATATTGGGTCAGGAGAGTGAAGCTCTGATAGTCATGCTCAAGCTGGAAGCACTTTATCCATTTAGCCATCTTTCCAGCTCCCTGGATTGAGGCTTATATGAAGAAGGCATTAGGATGTCCTTGGATTTTATAAGAAAGCCTGCTGCAACACAGTACTCCTGTAAGGTTTAGAGCTGCTGGAAACAGGTTTAGATACTTATCCATTAATGAGAAGTTCAAGGGGCCCAAATGACTCAGCTCCCATCCCTCTTAGCAGTAATAACAGTCCTGCAGTTCCAGCCCTTGGTTTTACAAGCTGTTTTATTATGAGGGAAGAGGTTAGCCCTGATGACCTCTAGTCCTGCCCCTGCCAAACTTTAACTAGCTACCTAACAATAGTAAGTGAATTATCTAGAATCTCGAATTTCTTATGAAGATCGCAGAAGATGATTTTGTGTAAACACATAGAATATGTATAGATTTCTGTTTAAATTGTAAAAATATAATTCTACACATCTAGAATTATATTATTATTATTATTATTAGAAAAAAATTTCAACTGTCTTTTCTTGTAATAAGTTGATGGGGTGATGTATTTATTGTCCCACATGGACAATAATGGAGAAGCAATTTAGCAATTAGAAAATACTTAAATATTAAATGTCTACCTAAATGTGGTACCAGCTTTGAAGATTCTTAGTTCTAGTATGCACACATGCATATAACATCATAGTTTTTCTTTAGTAATTACATATATTGGAAATGAACTATGAATCAAGGAAGAATTAAAGATGAACAAGTTGTTTGTGATATGAAGAGGGAAAATGCATAAAAAGACTAGTCAAAGTTGATTCCACTCCATCCTATTTTAAACTGATTCCACTCCATCCTATTTTAAACTGATTCCACTCCATCATATTTTAAAAGTGAAACTTGCAAGGAAATTGAAGAGTGACAAAATACCAAAACACCAAGTTATTTTTAGACTTCAAATGACATATTGGGCCAGGAGTGGTGGTGCACACCTTTAATTCCAGCACAGGGAGGCTGAGGTAGGAGGATTACTGCAAGTTTGAAGCCAGCCTGGGACTACATAGTGAATTTCAAGTCAGCCAGAGCTAGAGCAAGAACCTACACTGAAAAAAAAAATCATACAACAGTTGTGTTTTTAAGCAGGTAATCCACTTTGTAAGCCAGTTAGGTGTTAGCACTTTTAAAATCATCAATAACTTTTCTTTACCATGTCTTGGAAACTGAAAAAAAAAAAAATCTTAGCCATTATTCTATTTATTTATTTATTTTTTATTTACTGGAACTCCTAATAAAAACAACAGAAATCAAAACAATGAGGAGGCTCCTGTCTTCATTGTGATAAAAACAAGTCCCAAATATCCCCACATATTCCAATCCCCCTTGGCTACTGGTTAGGACTACCTTTAGTTTCCTATGAGTCAGTTCACTGCGCACAGGATGAATCAGAGGAACAACGAAGTTAACTGATTCTCCCCAAAACCGCAGACTGCAGACCTAGGAGGTACCTTTCCATTTGGGGCTTTTCCAGGAACTCCTGTCGAAGTCCCCTTGAAGTGTGATAGGAAGTACTGCGGGAAGCTAGACAGATGCTTGTGGCGGCGGGGTGACTGCAGTGAAGGAGAGGCAATGGGAAAGGAATGCCACTTTTTCATAGTCTTTGTAAATTGCTTGTGAAATTAATACGTACACCTATGATTTTTTAAAATTACTTTTGGGGCTGGGGAAATGGCTAAGTGGTTAAGGCGTTTACCTGTGAAGCCTAAAGGCCACAGATGGATTTCCCAGGACCCAAGTAAGCCAGATGCACAAGGGGGCGAAGGGGTCTGAAGTTTGTTTTCAGTGGCTGAAGGTCCTGGCATTCCCATTCTCTCTTTCTTTCTCTCTCTCTTAAATAAATAAATAATAAATAAATAAAATACATTTTAAAAACAAAAAAGGTATTTCTTTTAAAAAATTACTTTTGGTATGCCTTCTTGCTGTGCCTAAAACAACAACAACAACAAAATAAACAAGTATAATTAAGAATACTTTTAGTACTTTGGAAAAAAAAATGATGAGAAGTGCAGTTTGGGGGAGAGGTGGGTTTCTTGGGCTTCACTATAACTTTCATATATGCTCTGCTTTTTAGTAAGAAATTGAATACCATTCTCTCATTTTTCTATGGGATGTGAATGAAGTATTTCCACATTTAATCTATTAATGCCCATTTACTGAAAAATTGCAGAATCATGGAATGATAACATAGGTTGGACCATTGAAAACACAGATGACAAAAATCATTTTTCCCCTAGGTTTGATATTTGCAACTGTGTTTTCTCAGGAGAAGCAGAAGGAAGTCCTTGGAGATTAAGTCATCTCCAATAGTAATAAACACTCTATTTTTGGAATTGATAGTACCATTTACTGACAGAAGATCACCAGCTGCCTTTATTAAATTAAAATGTCCCTCTTAAGTGGTATAGAGACCTCATTCTTTGGGGCAATATTCATTATGTTTCACATATTTTCTCCACCGAGGTCTTGCATCACATGCAAAACTCAGATGGGAATTAAGCTGAAATAAAAAGAAACTCATTGTACTACCAAGTCACTTCCTCAAATCTGACTGCCCTCCTCCTCTTCTAAATCCACATTTGCTGGGATTTATCATCCCCTTTGAATTTACTGTTGCCATAGAAACATGTGTTCCTAGTTGACCTTTTGTTTTTCACGGGGAAAGATAAACATGCCACCCACCAAAGAGCTCAACCAGAGGCTGTTCCCAGAGCACCACACCTCCCCACTTGCAGGCTGCTTGCAGCAGAGAGCAGCCAGCCCTAGCGCGCTGTTGGCAGCAGTGAACACCAGCTGTGCTAGGGCTGGAGTTTGAGAACCCTCTTCTCTAAGGCCACATCCTGTCTGTTAAGAGTAAAGGAATGGCTCAGGTCAAATGGAGAGGAAAGTTATGCAACACAACCCCCCCCAGGGTTAATCTTTTGCAAATAACAGCAGGCAGGCCACCGGAGGTGAAGGGTGACTAAGAAAAATCTCTCTGATTGGGCATGATCGAATTAAAGCTGCATTTTATAGATTAGCAAACTTAATATTAATGTTTATAAATCTTGCAGGCTATCGATGGAATTTCAGTGTAGAAGACACTGGGCCTTGAGACTTGGAATTCAGACCAAAATCCTAGCAGGTCTGCATCAAGTTTATCCTGAGTCTTCACAGGACCCTTAAACAATTGTACACTGGCAGATGCTGTCCCCGGTGCCTTTGCATAGAGAAATAGCTATACAGGCAAAGCAGGGAACCCTGCATGTATATTTGCCTCTATATTTGGCAGTTTTCTCTCTGTGTGTGTGTGTGTGTGTGTGTGTGTGTGTGTGTACACGCACACACGCGTGCACACCTGTGGATTTAGGATTGAACCTACAGCCTCACACATGCTAGGCAAAATCTCCGCCAGGCCACTATAGTCTCAGCCCTCTTTTTACTTGTTTTGACACAAGGTCTTACTAGGTTGCCTAGTCTGGCCTTCATCTCTGTAGCCCAGGCTGACTTTGAATGTGCAGTCCTCTTGCTTCAGTCTCTTGAGTGGCTGGGATTTCAGTCTTGCAGCCACCAAGCCTAATATCTGACCAAACAGAGCCCTTGACTTCTCCCACAACCCCTTTCCTCCTCCACATCTTTTGTCATGTCAGTAAATCCATATCCACATAGTTGTTTAAATCAGATTCTCATGGTCATTCTAGAAGACCTCTTCCCGGTCCATGACACTCGCCTCCAAAGTACTTCTGGAGTTTACTTGGTTTCCATAGCCACTCCTAGCCAAACCACTGTCCCCTCTCACTGGGACCCCAATGAAAGCCTCTGACTCATCTCCCATCATACTCTGTTCTCCACACAGACACCAATGTTCTATTTTACAAAGCTGAGCAGGACAGGTAGTTTTCTTACTACAAGTCTGAAGTGCCTTCTAGATACTCTGTCACAAGGCTGTTTTACTTGCCTCATCACCATCCCCATTCAGCCTCCTCAGAGCTTGATGGGTTCCCATTCTTCACCTGACCTATTCTTCCCCTAGAACTTTCCTAACTTCACCTTCACATTTTCATGAAGGGTTCTAGGAATAACTTTCTGTAACAGACCTGTTGTAATACAGTTAAAACAATTAAAGTAACTTAAACATATAAACAGAGAAAACTCATTCCCAAATGCTATTGTTTCAATCAGCTTACTTCTGTCACAGCATAATCTAAGTTTATTAGTTTTCTTGTTTATTGGCTGCCTCGGTCCACTAGAAGACAGGACCTTGACTGTGGTTAAAACCTTGCTGCAACTGGGAAGATGGCTCTATGAGGATGCTTGCTCTGAGTTCCTGTTTCCAGACCCTACGCTAACAAATAGACTGTGGCAGGCTTCTGTAAATCTAGGGTGTCTATAGTGAGAAGGGAGGCCCGGACATGAGAATTTCCTGAAAGTTTGTGAATGGAGCAGTGAACAGAGTCTGCCTCAAAATGGTGGATGGTGAGATCCAACTTGAAAGTTCTCTGCACTCCATATGTGTGGCATGTGTATGCCTGCATTTCACTCACACAAGTGAACACACACACACACACACACATCAGACAACTAAATAAAAATTTCAAAATAATATTACTCACTGACAAGGGGGCATTACATCAACACATATACACTTACTTTTAAAAATCCTGGGTTATGCCTTTAATCCCAGCACTTGGGAGGCAGACATAGGAGAATCACCGTGAGTTTGAAGCCACCCTGAGACTACATAGCTAATTCCAGGTCAGCCTGGACCAGAGTGAGACCCTACCTTGAAAAACCAAAAAAGAAAAAAAAAAAATCTTGGGTTAGATGGTACAGCAATTAAGGTGCTTGCCTGTGAAGTCTGTGGACTTAGGTTTGGTTTCCTAGTACACATAAGCCATATGCACAAAGTGGCTCATGCATGTAGACTTCATTTGTAGTGGCTAGAGGCCATGGAGCACTCTCCCTCTCTCCCCTCTTCTTTATCTCTCTCTCTCTCTCTCTCAAATAAATAAAATGTTTTAAAAAGTTAAAATAATGATAAATCCAGTGTAATTTTTCTATCACTGATGACCACCTCTGTACAGTTGTTGTTTGTTTGTTTGTTTGTTTGTTTTTAACTTTACTTTTTTAAGTCTCCACTAGAATTGAACTGAAGCACAACTTGGGTTTAGCATACTGGGAAAATGGGCTAACCCATCATTCCATAGGTACTGTGGTACAGTTCCTCATTGGTGATCTGGGAGTTGTGTTGTCCCCAAGGGGCCCTACACAGGAGAGCACTTGGATCCAATGCTTTGAAGAGTTGGAAGCATTTTGTCTTTCTAGTTTGGTAGAGAAGAAATAAACAAGTTTGGACTCTTCATGCTTCAGGGCATGAATGTGTAGATTACTAAGCCACTCACAAAACTTTCTCCTGGAAAATGCGCATATATCCAGACATTATACACCCTTTGCAGAGTCCAATTAACTCCTGGGTGGTCTGGCTGGAATCCTCACATTAACAGCTCAGTGTATTTTTCATAGTGTCTTGAACCCAAAGAAATCTAAGGTTCATTTATATTATTACTTACTTAGCATTAAATCATACTTCAGATATAATAATCAAAGATACTTAACAAGAAAAAATAACTTCTGCCAGACTGTCCATTCTTCTTTATAACCAGTGAGAACAAACCATTGTATCTTTGATTTTATCAAGTCATACCATGTTTTTTCCTTTTACATCTAGAGTGATACTAACATCAAATTACTTTATTTCTTTATGTCTTATTATTGACAACTTTTAGAATTATAGACAAGAAGCCATAATAATTCCCTCCCCCCTCCCTTTCCCCTTCACAACTCCACTCTCCATCATATCCCCTCCCCCTCTAAATCAGTCATCATCCTTTTCTCCTTGTGTATGTAAAATTATTTTTATCCCCTAATTATAACATGAATTTTTGGTTTCTTCTTAACATCATGAGGCTCTACAAAAACTTTGTATATGTAGCTTATTTTGTCATTTACACCCCTTCATATCACAAAAGAGATTTAGTGGCCCCAAGCATCACGGATCTTAGAAATCAAACAAGTTTGTCTCACTCCCTCACCCTTGCTCCTTCCTCGGGCAATCTTTCGTTCTTGCTGCCGAATTTCAGTTTTCATAACTCAGGGATTTGTCCACGCTTCGGTTCTCTAAATTGTTAGAAGCTCCAAGGAGAAGTGTCATTTAGTGAAGAGAAGAATCCAGAGAACAAGACTGAGATCTCTGACCTTCTACCAGAAAAGGTCACCCCAGTGTGTTTTAAATAGTACAATTTTTAATATTTTGATATGGGTAAATTTGGGGGCCATATTTCCTGAAACCCCAAGTCCTAAATTCATGTCTGTTTATTAACCAAAGAATTGGCAACACAGATTGAGAATAATTTGTTTACCAACATATTGTATTCAGACAGGAAGGGGCATGTGAGAAAGGATGGGTGGAGGGTTCAAGGGCTGAAGATGAAAGGAAAGTGACATTTGAGAGAACAGGGAAAATACACCATGTGGTCCAGGAGCCCATGTAAACTAACATGGACCTTGGATCAAAAAAAAAAAAAAAAAACTGTGAAATGGGTTAAAAAAATTATGAGCTTCCAAAGAGGTTAAAAAGTAACGATAGTAATCATAAGGTGTCCATTCCCAGCCTTGCTTCCCGGGGTGGGACAGAGAATCTTACCAGTGCTGTGTGTGCAGCACAAAGGCCGGGGAGGAGGCGAAGCCTTCCCTGTGGGCCCAGATAAGACATTTTAGAATCTGAGCTCAGGAGGAGGTGGGTACGCTTATGCCAGGTATCCCAGCCAATCAGCCTGGGCTCAGAGGAGAAATATTCCACCCACAACTGGCCAGGGTGCTTGCTCCAAAGAGATTGGATTGGGTGAATTGAGTTCTGAGACTGAAGCCTGTAGTGAGACAGGCGTGGCAATAGTGTGATGTAAGATCATAAATCTCTCTCTTTTGGGACGTGCTGTCTACCTGTGGCTAACTTAGCCTCTCACAATTATTTCACAAATTAGTTTTCAACCTTCACCACAAGTTGAACATTATTATTATTATTATTTACATGTGTATGTATATGTGGTATGTGTGTATACATGGCTGTTGTGTGCATGTGTCTATAAATATGCATGTGTGTGTGTGTTTGCACGCACATGCGTGTGTAGCTATGTAGGCTACAGGCTAATGTTGGATGACTTTCCCAATTGCTTCTCAACCTTATTTTTTGAAATAGGCTCTCTAACAGAACTTGGAACTCACTAATTCAGCTTGACTAGCTAGTGAGCAAATCCCATGGAGCATGCTGTGTCGGCCTCCCCAGCAGTGGAATTACAGGCATGCACCACACTGGCTTTTCCATGGGTGCTGGGGATCTGAAATCTGGTCCTCATGTTTGCTCAGGCAGCACTTTCCCACTGAACCATCTCTATAGCCCCAGTATTGTAATTTGACCCACGATTTATTATTACAAGACCAGGGCTAGGCTACAAGCCTAACATACATACTGCTACCCAAAGAACTTCATTGACAAAGCAAAAACAAAAAAGTAGTCTTTCCAGGAAGTATCAGGATAAAACTCAGGATTGCAGGAGAAAATCCAGCCCTTTTATATATGTGCCTGGAAGCAAGCTCTCTTCCTCTCTTTCTCTCCTAAAAATACTGTAGCCATTGTCTTTCAACTAGACCATGACTTTGCTACTTCACTATAGTTGACAGAGACAGTAGCCCATAGTTGGGTATGTATGCCTGCAATTTCAGCACTTGGGAGATGGAAATAACCTCAAGCATCAGAAGTTCAAAACCAGCCTTTGCTACACAGTGAGTTTGAGGTGAGACTGGGCTACATGTGACCCTGTGTCAAAAAGTATTTTGTGTGTGTTTGTGTGAGAGAGAGAGAGAAAGAGAGAGAGAGAGAGAGAGAGAGAGAAGAAAGCAGGAAGAAAGAAAGAAAGAAAGAAAGAAAGAAAGAAAGAAAGAAAGAAATCTTTGCTCTTGTTTTCTCTCCTTTACTCTGACTACATTCCCCCTAAGTTTATCTTCTCCAGGGGAAATCTCTGCTTCTTTAATTTAGGTATTGCTCTATCAAAAGTCCTACTTATCTCTCCAGAATGAATGAAAACTCTATCTTTTCTATAAAATTTACTGTTATACCATCAAATAGAAATGGTTACTTCTTATGAATAGCCTTGTACTTCAACTTGGTACTGAAATTATCTGGTACAGTCTGTAGTAGGTACATGCTGCTTCTTCTTGGGAGCAGACTCATGCCTCACATTTTACTAATCATCTTTACTCCTACCTTTACTACTTAAAATAATATAATGTTAGACTAATGTCTTTGTACTCAGTAAATACTTAATAGGTTACATTTTGGGTCTATTAGAAAAGAAGACTAAAAAGTCAAGATTCTCAGTTTTATGCATCATGAACCAACCTATATGAACTTGACCGAAAACGTAATTTACTGGGCTGGGCAGATTGCTCAGTGGTTAAGGTACTTGCCTGCGAAGGCTAATAGCCCAGGTTTGATTCTCTAATACTCACATAAGCCAGATGCACAGTGACGCATCTGGAGTTCGTTTGCAGCGGCAGGAGGCCCTGGAATGCCCATGCCTCTCTCTGCCTCTCTTCTTTCTATCTCTCCCTGCTTGCAAATAAATAAAAATGTTTTTTAACAGTAATTTATTGAACAATATTTATGACTTGTGCTTAACGCCACACCACCAGGCTAGATTTCTAAATCTAGGGAGCCACCACTGGGTACACACAGCTGCTGTAGCTTGGGACCATGGATGCTGAGACAGGGCCAAGCTGGCAGACGTACATCTAAGGCCTCTTTTGGGACTTGATGCAGTTTTAATGACTTTCTTCCAGAGTGGATTGTTCAACAGTCCTTCTTTGAATTAAACACTTTATTTCAAATTTGTGTGTGTTGTGTGTGTTGTTTGAGCACACACACATGTGCATGTGGGTGCAACATGCATATGCATGCACACACACACTCGAGGATATTTTTGCCACTGCTAACATATTCCAGACACGTGTTCTGCCTTTTGCATCTGACTTTCTGTGTTGCAGCAATTATCTTTTCATTGCTGGGACAAAACACCAGACCAGAAGCAGCTTATGGATGGAGAAGGTTTATTTGGGTTTTCATTTTAAAGGGGAAGTTTCATGATTGTGAGGAAACCATGGGTGAGCAGACAGTCTGGAGGCACATCTTGTCACAGGAGCTCAAAGGAAGCACTCTCAGTGAGCTAGCTGGCACTGCAAGGGGATAGCTACTGCTAGACATTTTATAGAAAATATGTGGATTAAGAAATACAAATTCAAATAACACAGAGAAAGATTTCAGCAAATAAAACATGGTAAAAGAGAAATCAAAGAAAATATGATCTAAATGAAGAACATAGAAGGAATCATTTCAAAATCAATTATTGGGCTGGGGAGATAGCTCAGTAGTTAAAGGCACTTGTTTGCAAAGCCTGACTCTGAGTTTGCATCCCCAGAACCCACGTAAAGACAGATGTACAAAGTGGTGCATGCATCTGGAGTTCATTGGTTGGAGATCCTCACTTTTCTCTCCTCTTCTCTATTTGTTTCTCTCAAATAAATAAATAAATAAATATTTAAACAAATAAAAATTAAACATTATATGGAGGTCAAATCTTCACATTTAACTATCAGAACATTTTTTGCATTCACCAATGCTGCTTCTGTAATATATGATTGAAAGAATTAGATGATGCATTTTTTTCCAAATATCAGCTAGCTAGAGAGAATATTGGAGACATTTATCAAAGGTGCAGATTGAGAATATATTGAAAAGAAGGATTCTACAGAAAACAAAAGTTTGAAAGGAAAATAGATAAACCAAGATCTAGCGATGAGGTGGAGAGAATAGATGGGGGGTTAGCCTCATTAAAGATTTGTAGAAACTTGGGTGTGGGGGCACAAAACTGAACCCAAATTGAATTGGTAGAAACCTATATCGTGAAAGTTAGACTAAAAGGTTGAACCCTCAACAGGACATTAGGGGCCTCACCCGAATTGAAGGGCCCTGGAGAGGGTGAGATGAAACCTAACCTCAATTTTTTCCAGTTTCTCGCTTTTTTTTTTTTTTTTTTTTTTTTTTCTTTTTGTTTTCCCTTGGCACTGGCTGGCACCAGGGCACATTTAACATCCACAATAAGCTGTTGATTGGAGAGAACTACAAGGTCTCCCAAAACAAATAAGACAGACTTTTGTCAGAGCACTTGATTACCCACCAGAAGATAATGGTAAGACCCTACTGCAGAGGACACCATACACTGTTTGCACAGACCACGGAGAAGTCTGATTGGAATCCGGAAGAGAGCCAGTACCTAGACAGTTAGACCATCTAGAGCTGGAAGGTGCTACATGAGCTATGAGGGGAAAAGTGGCCAATATCTGCCTGAGCAACTCAAAGTCTAAGCTACTCAGAAGCAAACAACTTGACGTGATGCTCCCACAAGTGCAACAGTGGCACCAACCATGGTGCATAACCTCTTGGATTGGCTAGTGGATCCACTTAGTGCAAAGGATACCATATCTGGAACTGGGAAACAAGTCAGAATCATATCCAGATAATCATTTGTCTTTCCAAAGTCAAGGTCCCACTAATTTTGTGATATAAGAAGGTCTACGCTCTTTAAATTCTGTCTAAATGAATAATGGTTATAGCACTTAACCAGCGTTGACTTCACTCTCCATTGGAGATTCTGTTTCTCTTTTTCAGAACTGGACCTGAGGAGATTAACAATGCAGCACACTTCACCCAGGCCTCAGCTGAAACCACAGAGGAACTGGGGAAATGAGCAAGAGTGCTGCTTTCTTGGTGAATCTGATATCAGCACAAGGGTGAAGGAGATAGACACTGAGGACACTCAACACCTACAAACCAGAGATCCAGAGGCTCCTAAGAGCCCATCACTGAAGTAGACTTAAAATGCACCCAACATAGCTCATGGGAATTTTGCAGAAAAGATTGTTAGAGCCACAAGTGGGACATTATGCACAGAGACATTGCCTCTCCCCCAGAACTGACTTCCCCAATGAGGAAGGCCTCTTCAGAAAAGGGGCAGGGAGGGGGGAAAGGATGGTACCAACATGTGTTGTTTACATACTAAGTATGTCTGTATCTAATAAAATTAATTTAAAAAGATTTTTGGCAACTTATTGGAGACTTAAAGGAAGCAAAAAAAGATTCCTGTGGATGGACACACTATTATAATTCTGGATGTTTAATTTTTCTGGTTGTCCATGCATCACATTTCTGTATTAGGAGAAATACAGAAGAGGTGACTCAGCTTGGATTGGACATAATAGAGACTTGGAATTTATAATTAGAAGAAGTAAAAGGAAGTTTATTTAAATAAATTTGAGAAAGTAGATTTTTCACATTGTTTTTCATTTTAGTGTATTATTTCCCACATATCTGGGTGCTGTAGAAGTTTAATTAACTAATCCAGCAGTCTTTTCTCTCTTTCTCTCTTCCTTCTTTCCTTCCTTCCTTCCTTCCTTCCTTCCTTCCTTCCTTCCTTCTCTCTCTCTCTCTTTCTTTCTTTTTCGTTATTTTCCCACCTTATCTCCAGATTGACCCAACTTAAAATTTTATGTGTTTTCTCTTCAAACTTCCTGGACAATTGATATTTACCAAAGCAGAGTGCAGGCCAAGGGGTGTGGACAGGCCTCAGGGCAGCTACCCTGCAGCTGTGCACTTCCTGTTTTGTTCTTACAGAATGTGTTTCTCCCATTGCTTCGTGGTGAATCTCACATAGATCAGATTGTCCAGTGCACTGAAGTTACATCTTCTTTGTTGAGAAGTCTTAAATATTGCTATAAAATATATAGATGTGTAACATACTTCCACTGCTGTGTCTGGCAGACAAAATGCACTTTTAATATTTTTGGGAAAAAGAGTTGGAAGAAATAGACAGGAAGATATCTAAGCACCATCTCCCCAGGCTGGCCTCCTTCATGGCAGAAACATGGTATATAGAAGTTCTGAGTTTTACATGTAATCACCATGACACTTAGAGAAAGATTTTTCTCAAATAAACAAAGAATTGCTCTGAAATTCAATATGTTTGGATGAATGTGAACATATTGTTCTAGTAACTGGGATTCAACATGGTTTTACATGGGCTTTGGTGACTGTGAATCTCACTAAGTGATGAGGGTAAGATTATTCTGATTGGTTCAGACCAAGTCGGACATGTTTATAACTAAGAATGAGATCAATTCATCAAATTAATCAATTCATCAAATAGGTCTTTACACAGAGACAATGGAATATGGTGGATACTGTTAAGAAAATATAATGCTTACTGCCATAGGCTTACAGGCATTGGTGCTAGTCTATCTTCAGGGAAGGCTCCCCTGAGAACACTGGCTTCATTTGTGCAGGGTATATGTGGAGTCCCATACAATTACTGAATTCTACAGATGTTATAGTCACCTTCACATTGCTGGGATAAAACACCTAAGCACAAGTAGCAGATGGGAGGAAAGAATTTATTTATAAAGTCTCGAGTGTATAGTTCATGTTGTCAGGAGAAACCATGGCATGAGCAGATTTGGATATCACAATCTGCCACAGCAGGTAGGAAGCATCAGCAGGAGGATTTGCCAAGTTCTTCCAAGGGTGAGATGGCTATAAAACTCCAAAGCCTGCCCCAGCAACACATCTCACCAGCAATGCTCTACCTCTCTAACTGCTACCCGCTGTGGGGAAATCTGATTCAAACCATCATGAAAGACTATAGAATGCATAGAGTGTTATGTATACAATTTGCAGAATTGATTATAATTTATTACTACCTTCTTGTCCTCTTTAGGGTATATTGTATTCCATTTGGTAACACGCCAACTGATCATAGTAAGAAAGAATTCATGCAGCTAAAAGGTGTTAGTCACCTGACAAAGGAAGAAAAGTCTGTTGCTGGTTCCTCATACCCCATATGTGGTGGTTTAATTTGAATGTATGATCCCCATAGCCTGAGGTACTTTTGACTAAGCTTGCAGTTTGAGTATCCAGCAGTCTGCCCATGGGAGTGTCACTAGTGGTGGATCTTTTGGTCCAGCCCTGAGGTGTGTATGGAGCAGTTTGAGCTCTGGTTTGTGTTTGCTGCTGTTGGTTTTTCTCTCTGTTATAGATGCTACTATAGAAGTGAGCCAGCTTCTTCCACTGGTGCTGTGTACCCTGGATTCTGAAAGCCTGAGTTAAACCCTTTCCTCTCATAAGTTGCCTGTGGTCAAGTGTTTGTCCAGCAACATGGAGTTAAGTACAACACCATGGAAAGTACCTTGATTTACATATATCAAAGAAGCTATATTTGTAACCAAGCATATGGTCTTGTGCATTTGCTTAATTTCTTTAGCAACTAATGAAAATGATAATAACAGTAATTGTTGTATGTCATTGGCATGTTCTGAAGCTGTGGACCCCTTCTGTTTTTTTTTTTTAATTTATTCCTACTTGTCTATACCTTTGTTTTCATTATTACTATTATTATTATTATTATTATTATTATTATTATTTTGGTTAGAGAACACAATAAGCATTGCTTTAGAAACTAAATATGCATCTTAAATATTTACCTTAAGCACTGAATATTTTGTAGTATGCAAATATTAGAATAATGAAATATATAATCTCATTTATAGTGATAAAATTTACAATTAAGAACTTTGATATATGAGAATGTAGTAGATGTCCTCACTACTTTCTGCATGGTAGGAAGCTTCTGACAATGCCATGGTTGCCAGCAATGTTCTTACAGGGCCATTACATTCAATAGTGCAGACTGTCGTGGGCATGGTCAAACCCATGGTGGACCCTGTGGGTTGCTCTTCATGTAGCTGTAAGATATCACATGTGATAGTTGCTTGTAAAAGTTCTGCATGATTTCAATATTTTAATTAAATATCTCTTCATAACTTTTATAATGTATCTACAACTGATATGTTTTTTTTCTTTTAAGAAAAGGAATAATAAAGTAACTGGAGAAATGAGAACTGATTACTACTGAAGAGACTATAAGAACCAGGTGTGGTCACACACGCCTTTTATTTTCAGCACTTGGGAGGCAGAGGTAGGAGGATTGCTGTGAGTTCCAGGCCACCCTGAGACTACATAGTGAATTCCAGGTCAGCCTGAGCTAGAGTGAGACCTTACCTTGAAAAAACAGAAAAACAAAACAAAACAAACAAAAAAATGAAAAAATAAAAAGAACTATAAAATATAAACTAATATCCTAAACAAGATATGTTTATACCATTGAAATTATTAACAACTCTCTTAGAATATGCAGTTTTTTTAAATGTGTATGTGTTTTGTCCAATGACAATTTTGGTCTTGTGTGAAAAATTCCATCTTTATTCTACATGTTCAAGCACTTGGCAAATAATTTATACAAAAAGAGTCTCTTAATATTTTTGTTTTTCAGGAATAAATGAACCCTTGGGTAGATAGCACGATTGAGATGAGTTGCCGTCCCGGTTTTACTGAGAGTGACTGTGCTTCTGCTATGTATTCTATTCTTTTCTCACCTGTCAGCTAAACAGAGCTGTGGTTGTGGAGTAGGAGAATATCTGGACATGTCATAGCCTATTGGAATTTGAGTCTGATTGGGTATGCTTCTCAGAAATCCTGTCTCATTGTGGCCCTCATTGGAGGAGTGACATATTGCAACCAAGTTAAAAGGCTGGAATCCTGATAAATTGCAACTTTCCATAGAAACACTGGTTTCATTTTCCTGGTCACTAAATGGGGCATTGGGATTGCAATGCTCAGCTTAGCAACAGGAATAGCACATGAGAGTCTAATTCCTTTCCTATCCCATCAAGCTACATTGGGAACAATTTAAAAAATCATTACATGTATATTTATGTATATATATATACACACACACACATACATACATATATCTCCTAGGGTTGGTTGACAATAAAACTGTGCCATCCTTGAATATTTAATAGGCACAACGGGGATGAGTCCTCTACATATATTCATTTAATTTGTCATTCTCTATGAGAATTGGGAGATCTCAGGGGATGACTGTAGTCTACACCTGCCCTGATCAGCATTACTGTACTCTATATGGAATCCCTATAAGAACAAATAAATTAAACCTCAGATGTATGGAATTTACTTATTTGTTTGGCAAATGCATCCTTTCTCAAGGCAACGATTAGCTACAACTGAGGCTGTTCACGTTTTTGAGACACAAAATAACATTCTCCACTCATCTCTTTGTCTCAAGAGTATGTTTATGTTAACCCTCTCAAACTCAGTAATAATAAACTCAAAGAGATGGATGCAATCTAGGAATCTCACAGGACATCACATTGATCCATGATATTGATGACACGTCCCAGCTCAATCAGAAAGTTACTAAGACCAGGGTCTAATGCAGCCTATACTTACAGCACAGAGACTAACTTGAAACGTTTAAAGATTCTAAGATACTACAGTTCAGGAAAAATTTTAAGGTCCACCTGGTACAACTTGTACAAAGCAAAGGATAAACTAGCATCTGGATCCCTTACCCCAAAGATGCAGTGACTTGGAACAGCTTGGGGCTTTCAGAAGCGACCATTTGGAGCATCAGCTCTATTTCTCTAGCTGATACACTGTGCAACATACAAAGCTTCAAGCTCTAAGTGGAGCCAAGAGCAGAAGAATCAAATTCAGACAAGAATAGGCCTGCCATAGGGGTCATGTAACCCAGCCAGGGGTGCTTGAAGAGAAAGTGATTGAAAGAAATCCAGTGTGGCCTCATGACATGTCTCAATGGGAGAATCATAGAACAAACTCCTGGAATGCTGGGCCACGATTATGTTCTCAGCAGAGAATTTTACCCATTTTGAGAAACATCTTCTGGAAAGTTACTGGTCAGTGGAAAGTCCAAAAAACAAAACAAAACAAAAAAAAGTCACAAAGCACCAAGTGATTGCCTGGGAAGGTGTTCAGGATAAGCTGCGTGAGATATGTGTGACCTGCCAAGAGGAATGTGTGAAGCTGCTGTGCACTCTCAAGACTAGGGAGTGAGCGATCATCAGCAAGACCAGGAAGACAACGAGGCAGCAAGGGAGGCAACCCTGCTCCCCCATCACTCACCAGGGCTGAATCAGTGATCTTCCTGCAGTTTCCAACTCATCAATGGCCACAGCGTCATGTGCAGCTAGGTGAATGAAAAGAGTAAGTTTGTTTCATGGAGAGGAGCACAGCATGGATAGGTGTAAACCAAAAATAAATGGAAATGTTGTCATAGATACAATGGAAGGAAGAGGAATGGAAGACCAGAGAGAAGGGTATCCAGAGTTATGGCTTGAGAACAGACATGCACTGTCAAGAATTTGGTTATGTCAAGCTGCTGCTGGTGGCACATGCCTTTAATACCAGCACTCAGGAGGCTGAGGCTGAGGTAGGAAGATAAACATGGGTTAGAGGCCACTCTGGGTTACAGAGTAAGTTCCAGGTCAGCCTGGGCTAGTGTGAGGCCCTGCTTCAAAAAAAAAAAAAAAAAAAAAAAAAAAAAAAGAGAACTTAATAAAAAGAAAAAGATTTTGGTTATTTCATGCTATATCCACCAGAAACTATGTACCCTAGAGGAACAATGGAATAGACAAAATGATTGAACCAGCCTCCCTCTTAAACTACAGCACAATGGGCACAAAGACTGTAGCCATGGAAACAAGATGAACTGTGTTCACTGGCCCAATGGAATTTTCTTTATTTACTAAGAGTACTCTGTCCAACCTGCTAGCACAAGGACCAATGCTGAGAAGTCAGTATAGCACTGTTGCTCAAAAATACCAATTGTCCACTGCTGGGGAGTCACTTGCTTTGTTCTTCCTTCATGCCAGAAGACTCAATGGTTGTTTGTGTTCCAGAGCCACAGTGGAGCTCCAGGCAGCATAGATATCTGTTGGTTTATATACTTCCAGATCTATGAACAGAGAATCCCATGTGGCAGATTACTGACCAATGGGGGCTTGCTTCATAACAAAGTTGGTTCAAAATTACCCATAAGTTCTTTACAAGATGAATTGCAGCAAATATTATCTATGTCATGAAAAATTGGCTAGCCTAATAGAAGACTGGAGTGATGAAAGAAAATACTTGGTGAGGAGAGGGTCCATCCTCAAACATGTAGTATATTTACCACATCAGACTTATGCCTGAGTCACCTGCTTAATATTATTTACCCCATGCATATAAGGTAGGGCATTAGGTTATGCCACCGCAAGGAAAAATATACATTGGTTCAGGAATGAAGGAGTAGGAAAGAGGTGTGTCCTTACTTAGTACTCTTCCCAGTGACCTGCAGACAATTTGAACTCCTCTTATCCAGGATGGAGCAGGGGGAAAGAGGAGGTACAAGACAGCTGATGGGAGGAGTTATTGACTTGTACACTGAGGCATGGAGGAATCCATGTGGGATCCAGTTGATATACTTGGGCATCTTTGTACACCTTACTCTGGCTATGACTAGTCACTTGCAGCAATTGTAGCCTGGCATTACCAGAGGCTAGGTCTGACCAGGGATGAGGGCTTTGTTTGCAATACCTCAAAGCCACCCAAGACTTGAGCAGGCAAGACCTGTGGTGGAGGGAAATTTAGAAAGGATAATGGAGGTGAGATCCAGTGATGTTTTATCAGTCAGCCCTGACATCATTGCAACAACTAATGTTATAAATTGTTTAATGCTTCTTTTAGTAGGAGAAGGACAGTGTTGGAAAGAGAGAAGAAGAAAAGGAGGGGAGGAAGGAGGGAGGAAGACAGAGAGATCTGGAGAGGAGAGAAAGAGAGAGAACATTAACAGCACCACTGAAGAACTGCTCCCTAAATACATGTACAGAGAGGCTTTGTGTGGTGAGGGGATAAAGAGGTGCTGAGCTTGCTATGAGAAGAGTGGCTGGTATACTTCAAGCAGTCACAAGGAATGTTAAGCCCATATCTACCTTGACTATGCCAATACTAGAGCCTATGAATCATGGGCAGGCAGGGGACAGACCATCTCTATTCCATACAAGGTCCTCTTAATCACAGAACCTGCTAATCCAAAACCATTCCCATACCAGAGAGCAAGTGAGCATTGTGTTTGTTATGTAGAAATGTTAAAGGTAATCTTGTTCCAACCTCATGACTTCCCCTGACTCCTTGTTCTCTCTCAACATACAATAGAATACCTAGTTATTATCCCACGGGCTCAAAGTTAAGTCCAATAAGTAAACAGCCCTTTAGTTACATAATGAATCCTTTAGTTAATAGTTTTCCTGTGACAAACACTGCCAGATGAGTCTTATTCCAAAGTCTTGTGATGGCTTTCAGTAGGCAAAAAATAATGAATAAGAATCCCAAGGAAATTGATTCTTAAGCAAAATCTTCCTTTAATTTCCCCTCAAATGAAACTTCTGTTTTTTACCAAAGCATAAATTTGAAGATTTATATATCCAAGAAACACTCTCTCTCACGTTTAAAATGTGCACTTAGTATTATTATTATTATTTATTTTATTAGTTATGATCATAATGTGAATACATTTATGTTGGTGCCTTTGGTAGCCTCCTCCCTGTCCTGCCCCCTCTGACGGGACCCTTCTCATTGGGGAATGTGGGTTGTGCATTGTGGGGGTAGCCATCGGTTATGGGGAAGAGGCAATGTCTCTGTGCATAATGACCCCACTTGTGGCTCTAACAATCTTTCTGGCCCCTCTTCCGCAAATTGCCCTGAGCCATGTTGGGTTTGTTTTAGTTCTAATTCAGTGATGAGGTCTTGGGAGGCTCTGTGTTTCTGGATATCTGGTTCATAAGAGTTGAGTGTTCTTTGTGTCTATCTCCTTCAGCCTTGTGCTGGTGTCAGGTCCACTGAAAAAGCTGCACTCTTGCCTATTTCCCCCGTTACTCTATGGTTACAGATAGGGCCCTGGTGAGGTGCGATAGGCTGATCCCACCCCGTTCAGGTTCTGTGTCCATCTGAAAAAGAGAATCAAATTCTGCAACGAAGAGAGAAGTCAGCATCAGATAGATGGGGTGGCCATTATTATTTTAGAGAGAATTTTATATGTGTAGGCCCTCTTATAACCCACAATTGGTGGGAGCCTGGTATTGGAATGCGGGCTTATATTTTGGACATGGTTTTGACTTGTTTCTCAGTTGCAGCTATGAGTTCCATTCCACTGAGCGGATCTGTTAGCCAAATCAAGAGCAGTCCGTTACCTACCATGGCTGTGTACCACTATTGCACTTGTTTGAGCATTACATCAGGTTGTTTACTGATGAGTAGCTTAGATTACGAGCTGTTTGGACAGATATTGGTTATTTTTCCCCAGTTGCTCATGTAGCACCCTCTGGAACTAGACAAGCTAACTGTCTGGGGACTGACCGTCTTCCAGATTCCAGCCAGGTCACTCCATGTTCTGTCCCAACAGCACATGGTATCTTGGGCAGTAGGGTCTTACCATTAACCTTTGGTGGGTCTTCAAGAACTCTGACAGAAATCTGTCTACTTTTGGGAAACCTTGTAAGTCTCTCTGATCAACAGCTATTTGTGAAAGTTAACAGCATGCTGGTACTGGGAGTTAAAGTCAGCACCAAGGAAGAAGGAAGAAAAAGATAGGTAATATAAAAGAGAAAGAGAGGAGAGAGAGAAGAGGGAGAGAGAGAGAAAGAGGAAAAGATTAAGGTTAGTCTTCATGATGTCCTCTCCAAGGCCCTTTCTATGATATAGGAGTGGGAAAGACTTCCTGAACAAAACTCCAGTAGCTCATGAAATTAAACAATCATTCAACCATTGGGATCTCATGAAACTGAAAAGTTTGTTCACAGACAAACATACAATAACCAGAGCCAACAGATTACCCACAGAATGCGAGAATATTTTCGCCAGCTATACAACTGACAGAGGCCTAACATCTAGAATCTACAAAACACTCAAAAACGTAGATAATAAAAAGTCAAACAACCCACTCACAAAATGGGGCGGAGAAATGTACATGGAGTTCTAAGAGTAAGAAATACAAATGGCAAACACACACTTAAGAAAATGTTCAACATCCCTAATCATCAGGGAAATGCAAATCAAAACAACAAATTAAAACCCCAGTAAGGATAGCTAAGATAAAAAAAAAACACAAAAAACAACAACAACAACAACAACAACAAAAAACCACTAATGAAAACAAATGCTGGTGAGGCTGTGGAGAAATAGGAATCCTTTTTCACTGTTGGGGGGAATGTAAAATGGTACAACCACTATGGAAAGCAATATGGAGACTCCTATAAAGGATGACTATATACCTACCAACAGATTCAGTTATTCCCTTTCTGGAAATTAACCGTAAAAGCTCCAAGCTTCAGATCAGAGAGATTTGCTCAAGCATGTATATTGCGGCTCAATTCATAATAGCTAAGAGCTGGAATCAACCCAGATGTCCATCATTAGATGAATGGATAACAAAGATGTGTTATATCTACATTATGGAATTCTACACAGCAGTAATGGAAAAATGACACGATGAAATTTGAAGAAAAATTGTCAAACTTGGAACAGGTCATTCTCAGTGAGCTCATCCAATCACAGAAAGAATCTTCACATGGTCTCACTCATCTGTGGCTCCTAACCTGAGGACCAGACAATGGGGAGGGTGGGATGGGAGGAGAGGGTAAGGGTGGTATGGGTGACACAAATCAGGACCCAAATGGAAATGGTACCATAAAATCCTATATCCCAAAATCTGCACTTCCATAGAGAGAACACATTCAGGTTTCTAACCTCAGCATTAATTACATTTCCTTATCTCTTGGAGTGCTTTGTTAAAATGGTGATCAAGAGCAGACATGAATGTATTTTACAACTCTTTTATGTCATTATTGAAAAGTTTAAGACTATTTTAGAAGAATAATATTTCATTTCAAGTTATTGATTATTGCAACTCATGGCAATGATGGGATATTTAGAGTATGCATTGATGGAATGTCAGAGAATCAATAAGAAAATTCCCAGCACTTGGAAAGTTGAGGCAGAAGGATCTCACTCCAACCCAGGGTGACCTGGAATTCACTATGTAGTCTCAGGGTGGTCTTGAACTCACAGTGATCCACCTACCTCTGCCTTCTGAGTGTTGGGATTAAAGGCATGTGCCACCATGCCATGCTAAATTATTGGCTTTTAACAAAAATAAAAGGAAAGTCGATTTTAGCTATTTATTCATTAAGAATATTTTAAGCCAGATATCCAGAGACACAGAGGCTCCCAAAACCTCATCAAGGAAGCAGAACTAAAATGACCCCAATGTGGCTCAGGGAAACTCACGGAAGAGGGGGCGGGAAGATTGTTAGAGTCACAAGTTGGGGCATTATGCACAGAGACTGGGGCCTATCCATCAGAACTCTTGAATAAACTCACAATGCATGACCCACATTCCCCATTGATGAGGGTCCCTTTGAAAGTGGGAGGACGGGGAGGAGGACAATGGAACCAATACGATGAATGTAAAATCAGAATAATATAAATAAAAATATATATTTATTTAAAAAAAGAATATTTAATGGCAGATTACTGTGATTTCTATCATATGAATTAAAAGGTTAGGACTGGAGAGATGGCTACTCAGCAGTCACTCAAGGAACTTGCTTATAAAGCCCAACAGCCTGGGTTCAATTCCCCAGTACCCATATAGAACCAGATGCATAAAGTGACACATGTAGCTGGAATTTGTTTGCAGTAGCAAGAGACCTTGGTACATGCATTCTCTCTTCTCACTCTTCTCTGCAAATAAATAAAAATTCAAAGATTACAAATTGACTTTTTTCTTAATCATTGTTTTTTTAATCATCGAGTAATCATATACAATGATAATTGCACACAAAGTATTTTAGCATCTAGTGACTTAGGATTCCAAGAAATGAATAAATACATAAAATTACAACTGAAATATTTCATTCATATTATTAACAGAAATTAAATTATTTAATTAGACTAAATTCTATTATGTGATATGAATAGCAGTAAATTCTATGACATATGCTAAACCATTAAAATTCTATTTAAAATTTATATAATCTATTTTTTTACTTTAGAAATTATGTTATAACAATTAATATTTGTTTTTGATGTTAAAATACAGTATTTTGCAAACCATTAATAGGGAATTGAATTGGAAATATTAGTATAATAATTCAAGAATGATGGAAGTTGGGTGTGGTGGTACAATCTTTAATCCCAGTATTTAGGAGGCAAAGGTAAAAGGATTTCCATGAGTTCCAGATCAGCCTAGTCAAAGGAGTCAAAAGTCCAGGTTAGAGTGAGCTACTGCCTCAACAGCACAAACAAGAAAATGTCTAATTTATGTGTAATTTATGTGTAATTGATGTGTAATTGACTGTCAACGAGCTGGTTCATGAACAATGTATTGGGTGAAAATGGATATTAAGTTACTTTGCAATTTAAATTTCAAAGGGAATATTTAAAAATAGACACATTAATTTTATTTTAAAAATCAGCACTAGGGTTTACAAAGCTCCACTCCTCCTCGAGGATTTGGAAAGAGCTAATGTAGCTGATGAGAGATGCTCATGAGGTCTCACCCCCTCCTGAGGCGCTACTAATGTATGCTGGGAGAGGAGACACCTTCTTCAGTGGTGAGCTGGTAAGTTGGCCATGCTCCAGTAAATTAGCCCTCATCCATGCTCAGGTAAGCCACCCTAATTAAATTTAGTCGCACATAGGCCAAAAGAATAATAAGAAGACATTAAAGTATAAGAGTGACTAGTTGAGAAAAGGAAAAGGGATAAGCAGGCATGGGAATGGGCATAGAGAGGGTAGTAAGAGACAGAGGCAAACAAGGGTAAAATATATATATATATATATATATATATATATATATATATATATATATATAATCAAAACAGTTGAAAAGTATAAAAATGTTGCTATTTGTGGGTCCTTGCTACTCCTGGAGTTCATTGGCCACCAATGTCCCCAGCACAGGAGGAGCTGGGGGAAGCAGGGTCTTGGAGCCATGAGTGCAGCAGGCAATGAACCACCTGGGAGACTATCTGATGGACAGCACTCGTTTATTCAAAAGGGGAGTGGGTTTATACACACTTGAGAAATGTTGAGAAGGCACATGCAGATCATAAGGTGATTAGATACATAGGTTTATGGGTTGCTATCTAATTGGCTGGTGTTAGAAGGCAGAAGTTGTGAGGAAGAAGTTGCAAGGGAGATAACAGAAGTAGCAGGAAAAGCTGCGTGACTTCAGCCACATATCAGATGACTGCAGCTGCAGGGAGACTGTTTACTACCATATAAGGGTCTCTTGGGCAGCTGGCCACAAGGTCATGGAACTGTGGGGAAGGCAGAACCTGAGGCTGTAGAATACTCAGGTGCTGTGGGATGGGGGGAGGGTCCAATGGTCCCATTTCCTCTGAGTGAAGATGAGACACACTATGACCTCACGAGAAGGGAGGGCCAGCTCTGGCCCCAGAGTGGGTTCCTGATGATAAGGCCTGCTGCAACCCCCACAGCCCAAGGTCCCTGGCCATGTCCAACAGCCCAAGCCAACTTCCTCACAGTTCTAGCCTGTGTTTAGATTTGTCCGACAGGTGTTTAGCTAGAAATTAAATCATCTCACATTATATACATGTCTATAAATAGTTTTAGAGAGTAATTTAAAATACATGAGCATTTGTACATGATTCTTAATATATTTGATTATTAATATATATGAGAAGAAACTAGAGATCAGTGTCCTAGCCCTTCCAGTTTTGACAGGATGTGCCTTTTAAGAGTGTCTGAACACCCTTATTCCATAGCAGTCACTATGAAATATTACAGTACTCTATTTATTTATCTGCTTCTCTACTATAAAGAAAGTTTCTGTTGTCAGCAACCACAGTCTGCATCTGTCTGAATTGTTTGAGGTGAATGCACACAAGCCAGTTTTTTTGGATGACTCATGTGTGGGTGCACATTTCCCTGTATTTTGCCATTTTCATGCATAGTAGTTATGTTTATATTCCATCTTTTGGAGCGTAGGAATGTAAGATTTTCTTGCAAATGAATTAGTATTGTTTATAATCAACAGTATACCACTGTAGGCTATTTGGATGCAGTCCAAACTCTAACAATAAAAGAACTGTGTAATTTAGACCAGTCAAATTTCTTAGGCTCAAAATTTCTTTATTTGTAAAGTTAGGTGTGTTACATAGTTACCAAGTTACTTCAAAAATGATTTATTGCCTGCCTGTCTATGTCCACACAGTAGAGAAGGAAGCCATAATTGCTGCCTCTATATAAAAAAAATTTCAGTCTTTTTGTCTTAGATGACCCAGAGCTATCATCAGAGCTTCCTGCAGAGAGTAATCCCAGTCCCAAGAGATAGTTCAGAAACAGAGATCAAGAACTCAAGCATCACAGCATAATATATTTAAATTAAAATCTCACTCATGGAATTTTGGGAAAATTTTTACACAGTATATTTTAAAAATCCTTTCCCATATAATGGTATAATACAGTCCCTAGCATGTTTTGATGTTATTAAATGATTCTATAAATACCTACATACATTTTGAGAGGACAAATCATGAAAACTATGATTCCTACTGTATCATTCAGTAGAGGAATGTAATATATCAAATTGATAATAATAATTTTACCCTAAAATTGTGCCTAGAAGACAAAATGTGATTCTCAAAAATTATGTCTCCCTAACTGTTGCTGTTTTAAAATTTTACCAAATATCTTATAGATGAAGCCAGCCATCTAAAATAATTACATATGAATTAATCTAGCTACCTAATAATTAATCAATATTTTTCATGTAATTGTTTCTTCCTATAAATAGGAGTAAGTTAGAATAATGACAAAACATCATAACTCATGTACAAATTTAAGACATATATTGTCTGTTATCTCTGTAGCAAGTACTGGGCATCCATAATGAATGCTCCTCCTCTAGCTGGTGAATTCCTACTTGAGACTTTGAGTTCAAGGCTCTAAAAATGTGTGTATGTGTGCCAATTCTATATGCTTTACCCCTGTTGATAAAATACTGAAATTAAAGAATAACCTAACATAGAAATAGCATAGAAATAGCCAGCAGTGGTCAACATTAACACTCCTCAGGAAGATGTGAATCAAACCCATAATGAGGGAGCACCTAACATTTGTCATAATGGCTATTATTAAAACTGCAACATCACAAGCCAAACAAGCAAATACACACAACCATTATCAACATTAGCAAGTATGTAGAAAAATTAGAATATGTATACATTGTAGGTTTACATCATAGGTGGGACTGCAAAGTGACATAGTTATTTTGACAATGTAGATGTTCCTCAAAAAATTAAGAAAAAAGATCTATCATGAATTTCAGCATCTTCTAGGTATTTATTCAAAAGTACTGAAATCTGGATTCCTAAGAGGTATTAATACAACCATGTTGAATACAGAACTGTTCATGACAGCCAAGATTTAGAAATAACATAAATGTTCCTGGAAAGGCAAATGAAAAGAAGTAAAGGTGGTATACTCATACATAAAGTTATTTTGATTTCCAACAGGGGGAAAAAAAAAGATGGGCAGCATGTAACAACATAGATGAACCTTGGGAACATTACATTGAAGTACATTAGACAGGTGCAGTTGAGGGAAGTCTAATACATGATTCCACTAATATGAAGTATCAAAAATAGACATTTGTGTTGAAATAAGTTGTGGATTATTGGGATAGGTGAATTTAATAAGCCTAAAGTAACAGGCAAGAGGAACACATTCAAGAGATTTATGATATAATATGCCTATTCTCAACAATGTTTTATACACCCAAAGCTTTTGCAGTAAGATCTCATGTTATGTGCTCTGATTACAAAATAAAATTAATAAAGTAAAAAAAAAGTATATTTGTCTTGGTAGCTCGTGATCCCTCTGGCATATCCCTGGTCTGTGGCTCTCTCAGCTGCAATG
The DNA here is from genome assembly GCA_036365145.1 of Orientallactaga sibirica. Lineage (NCBI taxonomy): Eukaryota > Metazoa > Chordata > Mammalia > Rodentia > Dipodidae > Orientallactaga > Orientallactaga sibirica. The sequence continues at coordinate 19,647,470 of JAEOAD010000012.1, forward strand.
TAATGAAAACTATTATATCATGTTTTCCCTTCAATGATGTGAAACCCTGACTACACAGAACCAAAGTTTACTCAAAACACTTACAGAGTTTTCAAGCATGTTATTGATCTGAATGGAGCAAATAAGATGAGAGCACCATGAAAGAAAATCAGAATTACAAACTGCGTTATGTTCAAACAGCTTAGGGTTCATAATCAGAACTCTCCCAGATGTTCTCAGAAAGTCCCAGAGCAGTCATGTGAAAAATAAGGATATTAGGCAGTGAGAAAATGTTGTATCCTGGGGATTCATTTCTTTATAACAAACTCCTTTAAAGCAGTTAATCAAAGTCACCAAAGAACTGAAGACATTTTAACATGGTTTATAAAACCTCAAATGTGATGCTCTCACTTTGGAAATTGAAAAGGCTGCAGGCTTTTTGTGATTTTCCTTTTCTTTATAAGGTAAGATTTCCATTTGCCATCATGGCAGTAAGTTAAAATGAGAGGGAGAGTGGTGTCAGAATTCAACAATGGGAGAGAAGCTAGAAGTTACTGATAGAATTTATGTGTGAAGCCATTCTTAAGATTATGACACAGTGTGTACATGGAAATAAAGACTGCCTTGAAGAGCAAACTTTGGTTTAGTTTTTGAGTAAACAGCACATTTTGTAGATTTTTTAAGTCCATAAACATCAGGAACTAATCTGTTACATAAGGCGTTCTTCTATTATCTTCTCAAAGTTGAGCTCATACTCTAGGGAGATAGGGGTAGGCTTTTTATTTCACAAGCACCCTTTGTTGGCTGACAATAACATATAAATAATTTTGTTACCTGAAAATTTATATGAGCTGAAAACAATTTTTGCACATATCCATCAGAAGAGCATAACTATTTGTAAAATTTGACTGTAGGGATTGATAACTATTTGTAAAATTTGACTGTAGGGATTGATACTATTTTGGAGAATTTTGTAAAAAAAAAAAAAAAACAGTTGGGACAAAGTCTGCTGCCAACAGCAAACCTGTTTTCAATTAAAACCCTGTTCAACATGCTTACTGAAGAATTTTCTTATTTTCTTGTTATATAAAGAGGTACTGATTCAGCAATTATTGAACCCTGGACACATTATAAAACTCTTCTGAGACTACTTAGCCAACAAAATCAGCTGTGATTCATTAGGTAAGAACACTATGAGGAGAAATGTTCCCTGGTTATCCCTTTGTAAAAAGTCTTTTGTAGTTGCAGAAAAAGTCCAAAGTAAGAAAAATCCTTATCATTTTTAATATAAATCTTCATAATGAAATAGTAAAAATGAATTTCTATCTGGAAAGGCAATGAGCCTATGTAACAGTCTATAAAAATTAGACAAATCAGGTTCCAGTTACAGTTTTCTCAGTCATTGATTCATTTGCTTGAGCGACAATATTATGACTCAATTTTTAGCACAAAATGTAATATAAACTTTGTGTATTATGGAACATTATACAATTCTAATTTTAATGTGATCATACTATTGAATTATAAATACATAAGATTTAAATTTTAAGCATACTCTTAGACACTTGATTATCAAAAATTCTTCTCATGATCAAAATTTGCTACTTCTTCTAGCACCAAATTTTGTCATTTCACCACTAGCTATGTGAAATATATACATGCATATATATACACAATCTCTATTACTTTGCCACTTTATTTTCTGGAAAGAATATTTGTAATAGTGAAAGAAGAAAATTCACATTTTTTTTTTATTTTTCAAAGATTTTTAAATGATGAACTAATCGAACCTGTATTTACACAACCCTTATATAGTGACAAAACATGATTTCCATTATAGAAATCTATCAAATCTCTCAGAAATTCATAAACCTTTTAGGCAGATAATCAGAGATGATATAGAAGACTCAAATAACATAATAAATTATAATGATACAATTGTGATCTGCAGAATTCTGTACCCCAAAAAAGAATTCAGTAACATACAAATTACTAACACACATATTATATTTGAAAAATGCTCACCAATCATCAGGGAAATCAACTTTAAAATAGTAATGAGACATTACTATTATCAAAAAAGAAAAAATAATAAATGCTTTAGAAGAAATGGAGAAAGGACAATTCTTATTCAAATTTGTTAGGACTTAAATTGAGATAGTCCTTACAGAAAACAATGTTAAGATGTCACCAAAAATTAAAAATAGTTTTTATAAGATTTAGCTATCTTACTTCTGGATACATAAACCAGAGGAAATGAAGTGAGCATGTGCAGGAAATATCTTCCTTCATATATCTGCAGTACTTGCATAATGAATAGAATGACAGCACTATGCATTATAGCCAAAATGTTAACACTGGGTATCTTTGCCATCGATGGAGTCATTCCTGGCTCTTCGCTGGGCTTTAACTCAGGCAGTAGGTTGCTGGATGGCGGCCTTCACACAAAACCTTCCACTGAGCCTGAGGCCACCATGCATTCCTCCAAATTCAGAACAAGGATATCCGTAGACCACAGAGGGGGAGGTTTAGAAATATTTTTGCGGCGGGGGGGGGGGAAGGTATTATAGCATTTAACAGAAGAAAAGAAGGGAGAGCTCCTGTACAACAGGAGGGGCTCCACAGAAATGAGAAACCTGCCTGGTGACTCTCATAGGGCTGTTTGTGGGAATGGGACCACCATTAAGGATAACCGAGGATAAACCTCTGTTTATATGACAAAGTATTCAGGTTTCTAGGGAGAGAATCGGGTTTCTATGAAAGGGGAACTCCTTTAGAGAAAGAGATAAAGAAGAGCTGGATTCCTCCTTATAGCCTCAAGGACATTTCCCACATAAAACAAAACAAAACAAAATAATAAAACAAAAACACAAACAAACAAAGAAAAGCACTTGCTTTGGAGGCTTTTTTTTTTTTTTTTTCCCTTTATTTTTTTGGGTGTTTTTCAAGGTAGGGTTTCACTGTAGCTCAGGCTGACCTGGAATTCACTATGTAGTCTAAGGGTAGCCTTAGATCCTCCTACCTCTGCCTCCTGAGTGCTGAGATTAAAGGCATGCTCTACCACGCTGGGCTGGAGGCCTTTTTATCATCAGCATAGCATCGTTAAATTGAGAGGGTGTGAGGTAGCTTTGTTAGGTAGTTTAGGGTGAATGACCCCCTGAAAGGAATTTCTTTGGGCTTATCCTTACAGTCTTCACTTTTCTAGTCATCAAGTATAATCTGATTTATCTTGTCCCTAGATCTGTTTTTCAACAAACATCCTGATTCCCTCCTAGGAGGGAAGATACCTTTCCTAGAATTTAAACCTAAAGTCCTTACATTGTGGTTGGTCAAGTTCAACACCCAAAATTTGGTGTCATGGCTAGCCTCTTCCTGACTCAGCCTCTAGTCCAGACCAATTAGCTCTCTGGCCCACCTGAGCCAGAAGGTAGGGCCCACTACCATTGGGTTATAGATTCATTTAGCAAGGGGAGGGAAAGCTCCCCCCTTATATCCACATAGGCTCTTTATCCCCTCCTGCCCTTGGCATGGTAGAAGGTCTTTGTACTTTCTTTTCCTTTCTCTCTAACACTCTTTTTACATTTCTTCTAGCTCCATCACATGGGCTCCATGGGTGTATCTATTTTCCTTCTCTTGGTTTTGTACTTTCCTAAATAAGTATAATAATTTAATAATTATCCTTCTTAGTCTTATTTTATCCAATTTTTTTGGTTAAAAGCAGACAAGAACGAAGGGTTTGGGGTTCAAGGACTTTCCTGGACTCCCTACACACCCTGAATAAATATCTCCTTCATTAATATGTACTCAGCCTAGATGTTAATAGATGGAGGAATGAATAAAGAAACTATAAAAACTTAATGGGACCCCATATAGCCATGGCATTTACAACATGAATATACCTGGTTATCATTACTTTAAGTAGAATAAACCAGACACAGAAAGACAAGTACCATATGATCTCACTCAAATGTGGACTCGAAGTTGATCTCAGAGGATTAGAGGATTGACTGGTGGTTATCAGAGTTTGCAGACAATAGGGAGAAGGATGGAACTGGGAAAGTTTGACAATGGCACTCAGGTACAGTTAGATAGGATTAAGATGTGGAAAACAATTATGTACTATAAATTTTAAAGAACCAGAAGCCTCCATGGTAATAAAATAATAAGTGTTTGTAGGAAATCAATGGCCATTCTAGATAATGCTCCCAAACTCTCAGCAAGTTAGGATTAGTCAAAAAGAAATCTTTTTAAGTAATATCATATTTAATGGTTAAGGATTAGAAGCACTGCCTGAAGATTAGGAACTTTGTGAAGGTGTGTGACCTCACCTCTTTTATTCAATATACTTCTATAATGTCTATCTACTAACATAAGCCAAAAGTAAGTAAGTAATAAATAAAACATAAAATCAAGGCATACAGTTTGAGATATAAGACATAAAACTGTCTCTACAATAACATGATTGTTTATGAAGAACATCTCAATGTATTTATAACAATCTCCTAGAACTCTTACTTTAGTTCAGTAGTTTGAAAGATATAAACCCGCTCATAAATTAATAAATAAAATATTTAAATGAATAACTAGAAATGAAACATAATACTATTTACAATCATTTCAAATAAAATGAAACATATCTATGAGGAAAATTTGGACAGACTCTTCATACTGATAATCCCTAAATACTGTTCTAGGAAATTAAAGGAAACACACATAGAAGCTGATAGTACCATGGTCTTGAACCAGAAGACTCAAGACACAAAGCTATTTTCAAGTTTATCTATCTAATTAGTGCCATCCCCAGAAAGGTGTTTGGAGTTATATTCCCAAAGGATTCCTGGACTGCGGAGATGCCTCAGCAGTTACTGGTGCTTGCTTGAAAGCCAGCTGGTCCCAGTGTAATTCCCCAGCATCCACTTGAAGCTGGATGCAAAGCGACACATGTATTTGAGGTCCCAACATGCCTAAAGCAATGGGAGGTGGATACAGGAGAACTGCAGCAAAACAATGGAGATGGAGACACTGTCTTAAAAAAGATGGAAGGAGAGGAGAAACACCTCTTGTTGTCCTTTGTCTTCCACATGCATGTGAAGACATGTGTTCACCTATACACACTCTCTCTGTTATACCCCCCGACACCCCTATATACACTCATAGATACATACAAATACATTAAATAAAAAAATTCTTAAAAAGAATGCTATCAGCATTTATCCTATATCTAGCTACAATAAATAAGATAATGTTCAATGGCATAGAGACAAGCATAAGAGATAAGTGGGGAAAAAAAAAAAAACCCTGGGAAATCCTGGAATCAACCCATACAATTACTCAACTAATTTCTGACAAACGTTAAAAAGCAACTTGATGGATGAAGGCTAGTCTTTTCAATGAGCAGTGAAAGAACAATTATATAACCAACCACCAAAATAAGCCTTGAGATATAAATTTCATTCAAAAATAAAATAAAAACAAATCTTAAACTTGGCTAAGTAAATGAAGGAATCTTAATAAAACTTTTCTCTGGGATCCTGTTAAGATGATAAAACTTCAAAACCACAGAGCTGGACAAAATGTTTGTAAAACACACATCTGACATAGGACAGAATCTAGAATTTATAGTGACTTCTCAAAATGCAGTCTCAAGATGAAACAATTCACTTAGCAAATTAATGAAAAACATGAACAGACATTTCACTGATGGGATAATTAGATTGTAAGTAAGCAAATGAAAAGATATTCAACATCATTAATTATGAGAGAAATTCAGATTAAAATCATCATGATATATCACAGGACTACTATATGATAAAAAAAGAAAAGAAAAAGTACAGCAAGCCATGCTGGTGAGTAGGCAAAGACTCACAAATTGTTGGTTTGATGTCACATCTACTATAAAAAAGAATTTATCAGTTCCTGGGCTAGGAAGATGACTCAGCAGTTAAAAATGTTTGCCTGCAAATGCTGCTGGCCTGGGTTCCATTCCCCAGTACCCAAGCAAAGCCACATGCACAAACTGAGAGATACATATGGAGTTTGTTGACAGCAGTAAGAGGTCCTATTGCATCCATATTCTTTCCACTCACAAAGGAACAAAAATAAATATATTTAAAAATTATCTATAAAAGAATGTATATAGAAGAAAACAATCTATAGAAAAGATTCATAAGAGTCCTAACCTAGAGGACAATTTAGATTTTGTTTTTGTTTTTGTTTTTGTTTTTTTGCGGTAGGGTCTCACTCTGGCCCAGGCTGACCTGGAATGAACTATGTAGTCTCAGTGTGGCCTCAAACTCATGGCGATCCTCCTACTTCTGCCTCCCAAGTGCTGGGATTAAAGGCATGCACCACCACACCCAGCTCAATTCAGATATTTTTGGCATGTATTTGTGTGTAGAGTATTTGAAGCATGTGGTGTGGCCTGATGTATGGGGCTGTGCCCTCACATGGAGGTGTTCTCCACTATGACTTATCCGCATGCTTTCAGGAGACAGTGTCTCCCCCAACACAGAGCTTCCAGTTTATGGTCAGCAAGCATTTCACTAGCCTTTCTCTCCTCCCTCCTACTGCCACCATTGAGTAGGGTTACACACATGTATGGCCGTGCCTGCATTTGTACATGGGTGCTAGGGAATTGAGCTCAGGTGGTCTTAAGCCTTTTCAGGCCCTTATGCTTATATGGAAAACACTTCTACTGGTTGAGCCATTTCTCTAGTCCCCAATTAGTATGTTTTTAAATCAGTGAATAAACGCACAGATACTCATATGATGGAACACTGTTATAGTTATTGCTGGCAGAAAACACCTGACCACTCTAGGAGGCCTTAATTCCCAAATCTCCATCAGCTGATGACCTAGCATTCAGTGCACCTAAGTTTATGGGGAACACCTGAATCAAACCACCACAAACCCTAAACAGTAATAGAGGAGAAAAAACAATCTATGTTCTTCCTATAACAATATTACAGATAAAGTACAGTACGCTTAGTGAGAAAAGACAATGCCTAAAAGTTATATATTGTATTATATATATATTTGCAAGCAGAGAGAGACAGACAGAGAGAATGGGTGTGCCAGGGCCTCTAGCCACTGCAAATGAATTCCAGATACATGCACCACTTTGTACATCTGGTTTTACATAAGCCCTGAGGAATCTAACCAGAATTGTTAGGCTTTGCAGGCAAGTATCTTAACCATTAAGCCATCTCTCCAGCCCTCACAACATTCTTTTTATTATTGTTATTAAGTATAAACATGTCTGGACACATCATATGTTAGTACCATCATTTCCTTTCTCCCTGCTCTCATTCTGCTGAGGGCCCTCAGTGGGAATGCTGGTATTCCCCATGGGATTGTGGGTTATGAGATGTGAGAATAGCAGTCAGTCATTGTAAGGTGTGTGTGTGTGGGGGCAATGGCTCTGGACATTCCCTTCCACTCTGTGGCTCTTATAAATCTTTCCACACTGTCTTTCACAAAATTCCTTGAGATGTAGTGGGTATGTTTGAATTCCACTTTGGGTTGTGCTTCCAGCAGGTTCTGGATTTCTGCTTTGGTGTGTTTTGACTATCCTCAGTGTCTGTCTCCCTGACTCTAGTGCTGGTTTACAGTTTCGCCATTGAAGCAACACTCTTGCTCATCTCTCCGGTTCCTCTGTGGTTTCACCTGGGACTTGGCTGATGGGGGGCATATCTCCTCAGATCTAGCAGTCGTTTGAAAAAGAAAAACAAATTCTCCAAAGCACAGGTTCAATGGCATAAGCATTATTAATTAGGAGAGATTTTGATGGGTATAGTCTCTCTTTTGTCTAAAGACTAGTGGGAGCTTCTTGTTGGAGTCCATGATCTTGGTCTTCATAGGATTCTGCCTCAGTTCCCAGTTTCAGTTTCCACTGAGTGGATGCCTTAGCCAATCAAGGAGCACCTAGGCTGGGTGCCACTATTGCACAGGCATATCCATCTTATTAGGCTAGTTTTTACTGCATAACAGTGTCCTCTGATAGCATACAATATTGTTGGCCATTTTTCCCCAGCAGCTAATGTAGCACTATTTGGACAGACTATCTGGGAAGTGGCTTCCTTCCAGATTTTAGCCAGACCTCTTGATGGTCTATGTCAGAAGCGCATGGTGTCTTCAGCAATAGCATCTTTTACTTCAGGTGGTTAATCGGGTGCTTTAATAGAAGACTGGAGCCTTACACAGATGTCATGTATGTGGCGGTGGCGAATAAACTGAATACACAAACTCATAATAATGCAAAAATTAAAGGGAAAGGTATATTAATGAAATTTTTTAACATATTTTTCCTTTTAAAACTGACAAGTGATGGTGTTGTACTTAAGTAAATGATTCTTTTTAAGTTATCTGTTTATATTTTTTTCTTTTATTTTTAAGCTTTATTTTATCACTCTTATCCAACACACATCAGAAAGCATATCAACAGTGCATCTTATAGGAAGTCAGTTTACAACAAAAAGTATGCAGTACAGTCCATTGAAACGCAGTGTTTATACTTGTTAGGCTCATAAGAAAGTGTAAAGTAAAAGTCTTTTGCTACTCAGCAAGAAAATGCAAGTTTGAAAGACCTAAATGAAAATCAGAAATTCAGGGATTTGAGAAAAGAACCTCTTGGTACTTGTACATATCTATCTACATTTATAGTCCCACTTGGTTATTAAAAAAAAAAAACCTCACAAATAAGACAACACACATACACACACACACACACACACACACACACACACACACACACACACAGAGAGAGAGAGAGAGAACCAAAGTGCCAAGAAATGCCAAGACCAATAGCCTATTGACACAACCGGTAGAAATGTTACAGACAACTACTGACTATGTACTGTATTCTTGTAGTTCTGAGGTGAAGGTAAATCATAGGAGAGAAAACTCCTTGAAACTGGCTTTGGTTTAAGTGATCTTTCACAATTTTAACCAAACCTTCTATTTCAAAAGTAGCAATTCCATGTTTCCAAGGGAATAGTTTTGATATTCTCAATAACTACTCCAGTGCTGGCAGTCTCAAGATACAAACTGTTCACTGAATCGATCACAACTAGATTTCTAAGTCATGAAAAACAGAAAAGATGGAGCCCTTTTTTTGGAAAATAAATGAATGCTTTCTACCCCAGATTTGACACTATTTAGAATATTCTGAGGAATGTCAAATGTGTGTCTGTATGACAGAAACCATTGCGACTGCAAATGAACAGTAGATGCTTGTGCCATTTGGTTTTTTCCTCATGCTTATATAGGTGAATTGAAATTGGGCCTGCAGGCTTTGAAAACAAGTGGCTTTAAGTGGTGAGCAATCTTCCCTGCTCCTAAAAGCTATTCTGAAGATTACTGGTGAGGTAACTGTTGAAGAAATAAATAAAACAGAATAGCCTATAGTACATCAACAAGACTTCAAACTAATACTCATGAATAGCAAAATTAATATTTAATATACTTATGCTTTTAGAACATATCAGCCAGTAATTCTTATGCTTAGAATTTTCTATGTAATTATGTAAAGACTTTTGATACATGACAGTAGAGTATGTTTTGTATAAAAATCGGATCATTTTTAGCATCACACTTTCAGAGGATTATGAAATATTTCAAAGTAATTATGAGCATTTCAGAAAATGATTAAAGACTTGGAGGGGGACAAAAGCCTTTCTAAGTTAATGCTCCAGGACATAGTATTGTCTGATGTAGAAAAGAGACTGACAAAAAAATCTGCAAGTTTTGCAGGAAGTTATTAACAAAAGATAGCAATTGGCCATTATATTTACAAAGGATTAAGCAAAGTGACAGGTCTACTTCTCCATCTGAAAAAAGTAGATGATAATGTGATTTTATTAAGTGGGAACTTTATCTTACCCTCATTTTTTTAGTAGATATTGTCACATCCATAAAAGAGGGGACATGGAGTCTCCGGGGGGTTGCATTTTGCCTATCTATGGCTGTGTAATAAGTTCCACTGTGTTTGTGTAGTGAAGAATGGCTAGGTCTGGGCTTTTAGCTCAGAAGTAGAGTACTGGCTTGCTTAGCATGAGTAAGAACTTGGGTTTGATTCTAAGTACCATGAGAGAAAAAAAAAGGCTTTTTTCAGGTGTTTGGCTTTTAACCATTATACCAGGTTAGAGATGGGCAAACTACCACCCTTATGAAAATTCACTTTTGGCCTATCTTTGTGCCAACCAATCACTAAGCATCCTTGTGTTATATTTGAGCATTTGAAGGATGAAAACTATGAAATTATGTTTCATTCATGAAAATGCATGAAATTCCAATTGTCTAGTGCTACTGAAAAGATACCTCAAATGCAGTAGGTAGGGACAACAGCTCTCTCCGTACTCCAAAAGCAAAGTCCAACAATTTAAGTGGAACTGCATCTTCCTTTCCCTGAGGAATGAAAGGAGAAAAAAAAATGAAGAGAATGTTGCCTGTTGCCTCTATTTCAGCTTTTCCATTCACAAAATAAAATAAATTAGTTCCTTCTCATGGTCACCCTCAAAGGACACGTGACTCTGGAGGCTAATAAGAAAACACAGCAATAGACACAGACCTTTAGAAAACAGTCCCTCCCACTCAGTCAGTCAAGGGCCCTATTTCAATGTAGTTTTGGCTCACCTAGACTGTGAGACAGAAAAGTGACATTTTTAGGAATATCAGCCATTTCATGCTGGCAACCACACCTGTCTTCTGGTAAGTATTCTATAAATCTATCCCTCAGCATAATGCTACCTACAGTGTGCTTACATACAGAAAACAATGCACCCTGATTGTGTCAGGACTGCAAGAAGTCCTGGTATGATTCATGAGTGCTTCAATACTGGATGTTAACAACCAAAAAGTTCTGTTTGTCTATGACTAAGAATGGATGTCTGCAGAGGTTCAGAAAAAGTTCACATTGCCCTTGAACAAATATGTTTTCCATATTTCATTGCCAGACTGGAGAGAAATAGAAGGCCAGAAATTAGTGAAAAATTCTGATCTCACTTTGTGTTTTTGGACTTCCCTGGAATAGAAAGTACCAAAAATCACACTGGAGAGGCTAATGCCTTTTTCCCATTGTTTTTGCCAGGAGCGAAAAGTATTTCACATAGCTCTATGCCTAAGCTAATAAGAGACTCGAATTTCCAGCTTCCTCAGACTCTCAACCACCAGCACATTTTAGTTTGTCCCATTTAAAGACTCAAATATTAAAAAAAAAATAAGTAGAAATCATAGGCCAATTACAAAATTGAATTTCACGTATATACTATTAAATATGATTTCCCCCTTTAGGGAAATTATGAGTAAAAGTTATTTATATTTATATGATTTGTATCATTATTGTATTATATATTTATATTAATTATATTCTTATGTTTACATATAGTCACTAAGTATTGCTTGATTTGTCCTGAAATATTTATATGATATTAATTTCAAAAAGAGCTTCAACTTATTATAGTATAAAGTTACATGCAAACCATATAGGATACTAAGCCTGGTGGTAATAAGGCTTTTTAAAAATTATATTTTATTTATTTATTTGCGAAACAGAAAGAGGCAGAGAGAGAGAGAGAGAGAAATGGGCATGCCAGGCCCACCAGCCACTGCAAAAGAACTTCAGATGCATATGCTCCCTCCGGCATTTGGCTTATGTGGGTCCTGAAGAGCTGAACTGGGATCCTTTGGCTTTGCAGGCAAATGTCTTAACTGCTAAACTATCTCTCCAGCCTGTAATGACGCTTTTAATTCTGCCAAGATTTCTAGATTTATTTGTATTTATTTGTTCACTCAATTTTTTTTTGGAGAGAGACACAGAGAAAGACAGAGAGAGAGGGAGAGGAAGACAGATAGAGATGGGCACGCCAGCAGCCTCTCAGTGGCTGCGAACGAAATCCAGATGTGTGTGCCCCCTTGTGGTCAAGTGCAGCATTGCGCCCTTGCGTCACTTTGCATCTGGCTATACATGGGACCTGGAGAATGGAACTGCTGGCGATTGGAACTGGTGTTCTTATCCTTAGGAGGCAGGTGTCTTAACCTCTAAGCCATCTCTCCAGCCCTCATTCACTTTTTTTTTTTTTTTTTTTGGTTTTGCAAGGTAGGGTCTCGCTCTGGTCCAGGCTGACCTGGAATTAACTATGTAGTCTCAGGGTGGCCTCGAACTCTCGGTGATCCTCCTACCTCTGCCTCCCAAGTACTGGGTTTAAAGGCGTGCGCCACCACACCTGGCTCATTCACTTTTTTAAATTGTACATTCACTTATTTATAGTAGATCTTAATATTTTCTAAATGGTATTATTTTGGCTTAAATATAGGTAATTTTTACCAATGAAATGAGCAAACTACTTAGATTATTTATTCAATTGTACTGCCCATTTTCACCACAAAGGAAAGATTATTAATGTTATGGCTTTAGGTACAGGTGAAAAACAATAGTAAGTTATAAATCCTAGTTTTCGACTACTTAGTTGATAGATGTTTCCAGATTGCTTATCATTTGGCCCTTAGTTTCCTTGTAATAAATATAGTATTCTTATCTGCACCTTACTTGGTAGTTCTAGACATTATTAAGTATAATTTGTAAAGTGCTGAACACATAGTAAAGCCCAGAGTATGTGAACATAAACAACAGGCTTTTTTCGCCCTCTTCATTCCTCCTTAAAGCTAAGAGTGACTGGAACGATTATCTCACAATCTTACGATGTGTGTCTTTGAACAACTCAATTTTTTCCTTTTGTGTTCATAATAGTGAGTGGCATTGTCTTATTAAGGTTTGTAGTATGCTTGCTGTCAGCACTTTGTTCATGGGCCTTCAACCCACAAGTACAAAGAACAAACAAGTATACATGATGCAGAGTTGTCACCATTTGTAGTTGTACTCACTGTTGGCACTTTGGTATGTTCATGGCTGCTCAAACATATGTCATGGTTGTTAAGTCACATCTCAAACTATGAACACCACAAAGTCAGAAGAACCTGCTGCAGTCAGTAGTATTCACATTTATTTTAACTAAAGGGATACTTAATTAATATTTAAATGAACAAATATTAATAACTAAATAAAGAGCTAAGATATTCTAGGGCTATTTGATGGTCACAGCTGATACCTATGCAATATGCCTGTGAATTGGATGGAAGTTTTATATCTGTTTTTGGTCATATTTGACTTACTCTTTAGAAGTTACCTTGAAAATTCTATTAGTCACGACTCTTCTGGAGCTATAAAATCTGATGATTTTGTGCTAAAAAAGTCTCAGCTGTTGAAATATTAATATTTAGTTTCATTGGTTAGACTTGATATTTACCAGCTGGTGGGACCCTAGAGCTATGTAGTAAGCTAATGGCATTATTGATGGAAGGTCAAGGTTGCAGTCCTTGATGAGATTAGACAATGTTTTATAATAAAGTCAAAATTCTAGAAAAGCAATGATTATTTAACATTTTCTTAACTTATAAGAATGTTATCTTATAAGGTAATCACTGGCTACTTGTTATCATTTTATACTTTTAAAATAAAGTTAAGTGTATTTATTATTGTATGTGAGGTAATTACCAATAAATAAAATGTATGTTGACTTTTAGAACTATAGTTTGAAGCTTCCAGATCACAGAACATTTTGAACTGGATGAAATATTTTTCCTTCTTGATAATATGATAATGTTTGGTAGTAATGATGCTCAAATCCTTTCTATAAATGTAGCCTTTTGATATCCTTCCATATACTTTAAAACCATCTTTAGCTTATTGTATTAATCAATATTTTCATTGCTTTGATGCTGGAGAGAAATAGTTTTAAGAGAGGAAAGGTTTGTTTTGGCTCAAGGCTTCAGAGCTTTCATCTGGCTCCTTTGCTCTTCATCCTGTGGCATGGCTAGAACATCATTGCAGGGAGAGAGTGGCAGTGCAGAGCTGTTTACCTCAGAGCAGCCAGGAAGCAGTGAGAGGAACAAGAAGACATGAGGGCCAATATAGAATCTTTCAAAAACATACTACTAATGAGCCACACACCCCAGAAAGTCCTTACCGTCCTGACAGGATATTTAAATTTTGTGTCCATCAATCCATACAGCCATTGGTTCTATGACAGGTTTCATGACGCTGGTCATCTCTGGGTATTTCACACATTTCCCTATAAGTGTGATTTATTAATATGTTAAGCTGTTCCCAATCAACCTGATAGTCAAGACTACTCATCAAAACCACTTAGACCTCATACAAGATAAATGCTATGGAAATAGTTACTATGAGGTACTGTTTAGGAAAAAATGACAAGAAAATGTTGGTACAAATGCAGTCGTATTTGAATGTTTCTGATATTTGGTTTATTGTATATTGTGAACATACCAATATGAAGAGACTATATATATATATGGTATATATTTATAATAATCCACATCAAATATATAGTCATGTCCTACTTATAGACCTTTTGACCAATCAGAATGCTATATAGCATAAAAATTTGGTGTATAGTTGGCAAAAAAGTCACCAGTTATACATTTCTGTGAATGTATCCCTGTCGTGGTTGTACAGTTTTATTACTTTTATATATTTAATATAATAGAATAGTAATGAGCATAAAATTGTTTTCCCATTCCATAAAAATTTATAAAATGTTACCAGCTATATAAGACCATGTTATATGGATTCTTCATAGTTTATTTGATCCAAACCCTGTCATTAAAATAGGTGGTACTTCCAAATTCTATTAAATATTATCAGTAGTGTTGTGAATGTCTTTGACTTGAAAAATTTTTCTATTAACGCCTGAGCTACATAAGTTGTAAATATTTTCTAGGCAACTTCTTTAAGGATATTTGATGATGCTCATTTTTCAAATGAAATTTGATATTAATCATTTGCTGGCTTGTTTAATGCTTAAGCCATAATGTCTTATTCATTTTGTTTTCTAGCGCCACTGTGATTACTCACAACATAGTGATGCTGTTTCATTATCTCTTCTATATAGAATTGTTTTTATCCTTGTTGGCATGACAATGTGTTTGTTAAGTTCAGGATAGCAAGTGTTCATTAGGGACCAGACTTTAACATTCTTCCAGTTTGCATCATTGCCATCCCACATTTTCAGATACATTCATTTTATTTTTTATCTGCTGGATAATAGTGAATACATATACATGTTATTTTTTTTCCTCAAAAATATCATTTTAAATAAATTTGCTGGATTTACATCTTTTATTATTTATTTGAAGTTAAGCAAATGCAGTGTTTTATCATTGCAAAATTAAAACAGAAAAAAATTTCCAAAATTTGACAGAACTCTGGACTTTCTCCAAAGTATTTTATACTCCCTTCAAAAATTCCAATGTTTTTCATAAGTTCCATTGTTTTTCACAATTTCCTTTAGTTTTAAAATTTTAAATGTTTTAAATTAGTTTCAAGATTAAGACAATAATGAATTCATATATATATATATATATATATATATATATATGTATAATTTTCTCCAAATATATTTAAAAACATAATTATTATTATGGTTAAAAAGGTATTTATGATCTTCACTCAATTGAAATTTCCATGTTATCTGAGCAATGTAAATAATGTAGGGAATTTTATGTAGAGTGATCCATATTATCAATGATAGTTTAAATTTTCTTATTTTTAAAAATAGAATCAGAAAATATGTCAGGCTTATTTATTATTGATTTTTATATGTTCTGCTGATTTAGAAAATTATTTGCTGTTAAGTTTAAAAGAACAGTAAGAAATTTAAACAGTATTTTAGTTTATATATTGTTTGCTTTTACTTTTTTACTTTTTTACTTTTTTTTTTTTTTGTTTGGTTTTACGAGGTAGAGTCTCACTCTTCTAGCTCAGGCTGTCCTGTCCTGGAATTCACCCTAGTCTCAGGGTGGCCTCAAACTGTCTGCAATCCTCCTACCTCTGTCTCCCGAGTACTGGTATTAAAGGCTTGTGCCACCATGCCCAGCTCTGTTTTTACTACTTCTAGAAAAATTTTAAAGTGAATTACATATTACCTCTTATTTTGTACTTGGTGGAGAGTCAGAAAATACTATAAACTATAGATGAATGAATAACCACAATTAAGTAATGTGTTAGTACCCTGATGTCCATTCCAAAGTCATCATGCTTCATGTGCAAACTGATCAAATGATTTTTCATTAAATTATAGACACTTTTTTGGTCCATTCTTTTTAAATTTTTATTTATTTTTATTAAGTATATATTTTGTATAGACACATCATTTCCCTTCTCCCTGCCCCATTCCACTGAGGGCCCTCCTCAGTGAGATTGCTGGTATTCCCCTATGGGGCTGTGGGTTATGCATTTTGATAGCAGTAGTCAGTTATTGTGGGGGTAGGGGGATGTCAATGCTTCTGGATAGTCTTTCCCACCCAGTGGCTCTTACAATCTTTCCACCCCCTCTTCTGCAAAATTCCCTGAGCTCTGGTGGGTGTGCTTTAACTTTTAATTTAGTGTTGAGCTCTCAACAGCTTCTGGATTTCTGCTTTGATAAGTGTTCTATATTCTTAGAATCTGTCTCCATCACCCTGATGCAGGCTGTCAGGCTCACCAAATTATGGATACTTTTGGGAGTGAAAATGGATGCCATCATATAATCTTACCATGCCTACTCTCACAAAGTAGGATCTGTGCTGGGGATCTACTTCAAAGAATGAACTTTACAGATTCAGGCCCTGGCTTCCCTTAGATGTCAAATTCTAAGGATATGGTTTTCAATCCTCAAGAATCAAGTCAATTACCCTGGAATGTGTTTCTATTAGCATTTATAAAAATAATTATACTACTTAATTTCAACTAGAATATAAATGAGACTTTTACATTGGGTTCAGCATGGGCATATGGTGAGTACTGTACCTGGTGTGATTCCTTCTCTGTAAATTAAAAATGTAAGAAGTTCTCTATCATGTCACCCTCCCTTTTTGTTCAATGCAGGGTCTCACTCTAGCCCTGGATTTTCATGCATGAGCATACTATAGTTTGGTCATAATCACCTCCCATTACCTTCTTTTGTCCCCCCTCCTTTTTTTTTAGAGAGACACGGAAAGAGACAGAGAGAGAGGGAGAGGAAGACAGATAGAGATGGGTGCTCCAGCAGCCTCTCAGAGGCTGCAAACGAAATCCAGATGTGTGCACCCCCTTGTGGTCAAGTGCAACATTGCGTCCTTACGTCACTTTGCATCTGGCTAAACGTGGGACCTGGAGATTGGAACCGCTAGAGATTGGAACCAGCATTCTTAGGCTTAGGAGGCAGGTGCCTTAACCGCTAAGCCATCTCTCCAGCCCTGTTCCCCCTTTTTCACTCCATTTCGCTGAATCTTCTCCTCTTTCTGACTAGCCCTTTTATTTTGACATCTTGCTCTCTTTTTTCCTTCCATCATCCATGTCAAAAGGTAGATGGGCTCAACGTTGTGTAGTTCTTGTGGCGGTAACAGTCTCCAACAGCTGTTATGATATTGTAAATTCACCAGTCACTTCAAGTCAGGAAGATATATCTATTTTGGAGAGAAAAAAATGAGAGAGTAAAAGAGAGAGAGAGAGAGAGAGAGAGAGAGAGAGAGAATAAAGCTTTTTGAGGTATAAAAAAATAAAATAAAATGGAAAATACTAGTAGTCTCTCTCCTTTCTGGCCCAGTCCTCTTGATGTGGAAAGCATTGGCTTGAGAAGTCATATTCTTCTTTTTGCTCTTACTTGTCTGTAACCAAAGTAGCATTTCAACATCATTTTCAAGCTTAAACCTCTACTTAGCATAGTTTAGCATGTGCTGTTTGGGGTAAACCCAGTCCCTATCATCTATACTTATCCCAAGGTAAATCACAACTCCATCTTTCCCAAAACAAAAGAGCATAAACAAATAAAATGGGTTGACTCTGTAGTTGAAGGTAGATGTTGGCTTCTTAGGAGTTCCACTGACCCAGTGTTAGTGGGCAAACCTATTTTTGGTACACAATTTCAATGTCCTTTTTATCCAGCAGATGTACCCTGATCAACTCTCAGATATAAGGAACAGCAATGTAAAATGATGTTTCTGTACAAGATTGTTGTAATTGAAACTACATTGCTCTTTGTGCAAAAAAAAATGTACATGAAAATGCTAAATTAAATGTTTTCATCTCATTGGTTATATATTTATTAGGTATTATCTTAAAATGTATTTTAGTCAGAAAAATTTTATGTAAATTATATAAGAAAGCTGTTTTCAATATGTATATTGGTTTGTTTATTTTTAAAATTTTGTGTGTGTGTGTGTGTGTGTGTGTGTGTGTGTGTGTGTGTAGCATCTGGCTTTTCCTGTAGGTTCTAGGGATCAGATCACAGGCACTCACGCTTTTGTTGTAAGCACTTTATGCACTGAGTTATCCCTTCAGGCCTATGTTGGTTTCTTCGTGTATATATTTTCATTTCAAAAATACAATCCCTTCTATTCACATCAAAGAAGCCTTTGACAAAAGCTTAGCTAGCCCAATAACTCCCATCATGGGGCACAAAACTTACAGCAAAATATGGTGTCACCATTGCTTCACATTTAGCTCCTATATACAAGTAATTAGGGTCTATATAAGCATCACATTCTTTTATTAGAATTCTGTTATGTGTAATCTGATTCCCCAAGCAGCTAACAGTCTAATGGCTAAGTAATACCAATAAATATAAATATGTTAGATGCATTTGTGCATGTACAGTTTAAAAATTATGTAAGTGCTTGCATAAGAAGACAGAAAAATATTGGTTTCCAAGTTTTCTAAATTTACCCTTTAAATTGAACAATCATCAACATGTTTATTCATTTATTTAACATAACACTTTTAGCTTGATGTAAATTGCATGAGATCAGGTAGAATGGTGTGCTAGATAGTTTTGCCTAAGTGTATATACCATAGGGAATATCTCGTTAAGAAAATATAATTCCACTAAAAGTCAAACATAAGAAAGAAATGATTTGGGATCCCAGGTAGGATATACTGAAAATGAGTAGAAGAGCTTATCCAAGCAAAGTCAGTATTAATAAAAACAATACCAGCAAAACTAAAGAATCAATAGGAAGTTCAGCAGTGACAGACTAGTGTTTGGAGTTTACAAGTAAAGAAATAGGTCAAGTTGAGTGAAATTAAGGTAGCAAAGTAGTATGAACTCAAAAGAGATGGAAAAAGCATTTGAGATTACTTAATTTTTCATATGAAATGGATGTGATATATTTTTATAAACTTAAGAATATTAAACTTTAAAGAAACACGGGATTGTTCAGATGAGGAAACAGACCAGAGTCTGATATGCTGGTGTGCTCACAATATATCATAGGAAGTAGGGGTTCAGTATGCAGAGTTCACAAGTTCAATAGACTGTGAAAGTTTTCTATAAATGACAGATCAGAAAAGTAGAGTTTTCTGAAGAGTTGAACAGAACATTCTGCTATGAAAGCATGACCCATTGAGTATAGAAATTAATTACTTTTTAATTAAAATAAAATACATTCCCCCCAAAGTGAATACTTACTTAACTCTGGACAAATGGTGCCATGGGTCATCTTTAAGTCACTTCAGGCCAACCAGTTTTCTCTTTGACCAGATGACACAACTTTTCAGACAACAGTCACCCATGTACCATGTCCTGCGGCCTTCCCTGCTTCCTGTCATGACTCTTCTCTGTGGAATCTGGTCAAAGATAGGAAAATACAGTCTTCAAAATTTCATAGATTTACTCTGAACGATGAGAAACTGGAAATGGATTATTGAATCACTTAATAATCAAGCTTTTATTAGTTCCTCTCTGACTTGTCTAATGCTTGTGATGGCCTTCTGTAGATAGTGCATTTCATACATAATTTCATCTAATGAATCCTGAACTTATGACTATCCCATTTTGTTATCTTTATTAACTTAAGGTATTGTGGACCACAGACCATTCTGTGCTTACCTGTAAGTAGTTTAACATTCTCCAGGATCCTAATGGATATAGACCGTGATATATTGTGACACACTTTCTTTTTCTTACAATCCAATTTGTCCACCACATTTGCAGATCCTTAAAAGCAACCCATTTTTATTCTTAGTCTCAATATTTATCGTAACAATAATTCTATTTTTCCATTATCTTTCTGAATGCTTTAGTTTGGGAAGATAGCTTTTGTGTCTCCCTTATACCAGTCATCACTTCTCTTCCATGGAAATTATTTACTTGTCTTACTATATTTATAATTCCTAGGAGAGGGTGATGTTCCTAAAGAAGTTCCTAAAACTTCAGACTATAGCAAGCCTATAGACCTTGAATCATAACTATTTGCTGAAGACCCTGATGACTAACTGAGCATTTATTTGGTTCCATTACTGTGGCTCAGACATTCATGACCTGGTCTCCTAGACATTCCAACTATTTTTCTTCACCTAGTTAGTTTTAATTTATTCCAGTGTTCATCACAGTATTTGATTTAAAATCATGAGTTTCTCCAGTGATCCACTCTTCTAATTCTGTCATTGGAGAGAATGGGGAGGGAAGCTCTTGCATTTATGGACAGCTTAGCCTACAGTGACACCTTGTCTCAAAAACAAATAGATACACTAACCCCCACAAATATACACACATTAAAATTAATTAATTTCAGTTTCCCCCAGTTAAGTTCTACTTCATATGAATGTCCCAATTCCATTTTAGATATCATTTCTTTATATCTTGTTTCCCCAAAATGATAATTTTCGGGGGATTTGTTTGACAATATTATATTCTCTTGCAGCTGGGTTTGAAATACCTAAATCTGCTATAATATTTACTGAAAACATGCACTGTGTCTTCTTTCCTCAACTAGACTGTTAGACTATGTTGTTTACTTGATTGTACAACACATTTTTTTCTGCATCATGTTATCACATCATAATTAATGAACACTGACAGAGTCATGGTGATTATGTCAGGTTTATGATGATGTATTGACAGGATTTGATAGGAAGAGATAAGAATGCTTTCATTAAACTACAGAGACAATATTGAGGACAAAATGACATATCAGCTAGTAGGAAAACCTGTTTATATAGAATATGGAGGATTTCATATAAAACACAGACGTTTGTTTTAGATGTGAGAAAGAGGCAAATTGTCTATGAGGCATGAGTTTGGAACAATCTTTTATATCAGAATGACTGAAAAAAATCAGAAGAAGGATTTAGGGCAGAAAGGGAACCATTATAAGGAACTGGATAAGTATAGACAGGTAGATTGGAGAAGCTGCACTCTCAGTTAACAAACTACAAGGTCCAAGGGTACTTTAATTAATTTCTAAGAGTTGGAGATTTCTGTTTATTTTTCACTTGCTAATATTGCAGTGACTAAAGTATTGCTGGGATCCTAGAAGACCCTGTAACTTCTTCAAAGCTGTGACAAGCTTAGTTTTTATGTTAGTAGTTAAGTCATTGCAAAACTAGTGTCTTGAATGTAACACAGGCAGAGTAATTTGATGAAGTCAAATAAAAAGGCTTGCAAGCAAATCAATCAAATACTATTTTTTGTTTATTTTTTTATTTTAATTTTACATTCATGTTGGTGCCTTCGATACCCTCCTCCCTGTCCTCCCCCCCTCTGAAGGGACCATCCTTATTGGGAATGTGGGTCTTGCACTGGGGGGGGGGTAACCAACAGTTATGGGGAAGAGGCAATGACTCTGTGCATAATGACCCAACTTGTGGCTCTAACACTCTCTCTGCCCCCTCTGTGAATTTCCCTGAGCCATGTTGGGTTCATTTTAGGTCTACTTCAGTGATCTTGGGAGGTAATGGGAGCCTCTGTGTCTCTGGATATCTGGTTTAGTGATCCACTCAGTGGAATGGAATCATAGCTGGAACTGGGAAACAAGTCAAAACCATGTCCAAAAAATGAGTCCATTTTCCAATATCAATCAATACTTTTTAGCATTGCTGACAACATTTTTTAAAATTTTATTTATTTATTTGCAAGCACAGAGAGAGTGAGATAGAGAGAAGAGAGACAGACAAAGAGAGAATGGGCACACCAGGGCCTCTATCCATGGCAAACGAACTCCAGATGCATGTGCCCCTTGTGAATATGGCTTAAGTGGGTCCTAAAGAATCAAAGCTGGGTCCTTTGGCTTCACAGGCAAGCGCCTTAACTGTCAAGCCATCTCTCCAGCCTGCTGACAACATTTTTGAAAGCAGTCCCATAGCATCCATGATTTGAAGCCATCATCTGGTCAGTGGCATATAACAGGGTGGAGAAGGATTGTTTTGACTTCTTTTGGATGAGTTCTTAAAAGACTAGAGTGATTTTGTAAAATAACTCAAAATAACATAAGAATGTGTCCCAGAACAAAATAAGAAAATGCATTTTATTGGATCATGATAAAATCTCAACAAGAAAAAGATATTTAAGAAAATATAATGGTTTTGCTTCATTTAATGGGATTGTGAAAAGCTCCCACAAATTAATGACCATGATGACAATTCATGATTTAGGCCCATTTTGGTTTTCATGCAGTGAGCACAGAGAATGACGACATTAGCTTCTCCTCTGAGTCTGGAATGAAACCTAGTCTTTGCCAAATAGCTTTGGTTCAGGAGACAAACCCCAGACCATGTCTGCTAGAACAACTACTCATGTGAGATGGAAAATAAAAACAACCTTGTTTAATGGTGATGTGCTAACATTGTTAGTTGTCAATGAAAGTTACAAAACATCAGAGTTGGAAATAATTTTAGGCTGACAACGTTAGACAAATGTGTATTTTAGTAAAATAAAGAACCCACAAAAAACCCCACAAAATATACTTGGAATGTATGAATGTCAACCAAGTCTTTGTAATACGTATGGCAGGAAAAGCCACACCAACTGTCCTGTGACAATGGTTCAGATCACAGTGACTGTTTGAATCCAGATCAAGAATAGCAAGCAGAAACTTTGTTCTGGATCCTGGATTCCCAGATGTGATGGAGTTTCTGGCTGAAAACAAAGTATAAACAAATCATGAAGTCAGAACATGGAACGAAATATTAAGAAAATCTTGGTTATTGTAAAAAATGTGTTTTACTTCAAAAATAAGAGCTAAAGCAAACCAGGCGCACACACTTTACAAAACTTTGCAGAGACAAGAAAAATGAATTGTGTAAGCTTAAAGTAACTTATGTAAAAAAAAAAAAAACCTGGTCACAAATAAAAAGAGCTTTCCTTTCATATCATCCTTTTGTGCACACAGATTCTCTATCCATATAGTGCTTATGATTCCCCAGCACATCCCCTTTACCTACTTAGGTTTGATTTACTATTTGCTCAATGTTTTAGATAAAGTAAGAATTATGCCATGATGAAAGTCAGTACTTTGTTAATATTATCTCCTTCGCGGTTCTAATACTCTTCTTTTCCTGAAATACTCTCATAATTAATTTGATATATCTTTTCTGTCCCCTTAAAATATTTTCAAAATATTGCTTTAACTTATTTGCCAGGAGAGAGAGAGTGAGAAAAGGAACAGGCCAGGGCCTTGTGCCACCACAAATGAATTCCAGGTGCATGTTCCACTCTACTCATCCAGCTTTTCATGGATATGGGTACTGAAGACTCAAAAGCCAGGCTCAGACTTTGTAAGCAAGTGCTTTTCGTTGCTGAATCTTCTCTTCAGACACTTTTAAAATACTTTTTCATACATTCATATATAGAAATGCATGTTCTACTTTTAAAGAACAGCATACCATATGTAGTTTCTGCCCTGCCTTTTTACTTAAACCATATCTTTATAACCAATTTATGATTTTTATCATGGATTAGTATTGTTCCATGTGAATTATATATATAAATTTACCCTTCTCCCCCGAGACACTTTAGGTTATTTCCATTTTAACATCATATACAAATAACCCTACAGACATCTTAGCACATATTTTATGCAAGGACACCTAACATTGGCCATTTTCTGAACACTTTGCTGTATATTCTGATTTAATCCTTTCACAAAACCCAAGAGAAATGCTATGTAATTGATTTATTTTTTAATCTTACTTATTTATTTATTCACTATGTATTTGAGAGAAAGGTGGGGATTGCAGATAGAGAACAGCCATGCCAAGGCCTACAGCCACTGCAAATGAACTCCAGATGCTTGTGCTGCTTTGTGCATCTGGCTTTATGAGGGTACTGGGGAATTGAATCTGGGTCTTCTGGCTTTGCTGGTAAGTGCCTTAATAACTAAGCAATCTCCCCAGGCCCTGTAATTGACTATTCAATGATTAAGTTTTCCAGTTAACAAGCATTCCAAAATTCACACCTGTAATAAGAAAGAAGGGTGCTGGGATTAAGTTTTCATATTTTGCCAATTGAAAACTTATTTATTCACATGTGATTTTTTTCTCTTGCCCACTCTCATTAAGTCCCATGAGGATAAGGGACTTTAATTTCTTCCAATATTTGTAACATTCTCTGCATCTGACACAGAACACAAGTGAACAAATGGTGGATGCATGCTTCAGAATGCAGACAGCAATATATATATATATATGTATGTCTGGTCTGGTGTTCCAATATGAATTCGTTTTAATTCTGGTTAGTTCCATTTTCAGCAGAGCACAGGAGTGCTTTCCTGAGTGTGGAGCCTTTTCAGATGTCTGTTTGCTCAGACTTTGCATCCCATGATGTGTGTACTAGGTGAGCAACCTGTTAGTCATTTAGGATGTCATGCAGAAGGTTTGTTGTTCCAAAGGAAAGCCCCACCACGTCTAAGTCAGCACAGGTCAGCTGTTTAATTGAATTTTGCTCATTTTATAAACTCTTGGAATACATAAACATCTTCAAAGTTACAGACACGTCATGCTTTTAAAAGTGAGTGATTAAAATAATATGAATTACTAGTGTCTAAAGCCTCAAGAACAGTGCTGGTTCTGGGAAAAATACAGTTTTGCCATTCACTGTTTTTAGGGCTTTTGGTGACTTTTGTTTTCTATTTCTCAATTCTCTGCCATAGACATTAACTAAAGCATGAAGAAGAAAACTGTCCTGCTGTTATTATGATGTAGGACTAATATCAGCAATGGATTTCTCTGTCATTGATTTTATTCTACTATGCTCCCTTGAAATTAATTGAGTAACCCTAAATTATGGAGAATGGTTGGCTCTTCTCATTAAATTTCCTAGTTAGGGAAATTGTAAAAGCATCCTTTTAATGATCCTTCACCTTAGCAACTTTCTCAAAAGCATCACCAACGTCTCTGACCTTGAATATTCAGTATAATGATGCAAGCCCAGTTTTCCTTTAGAGACCTTTAGCTTTCTCAGAACTGTCACCTTACAACTATCTAACTTGCAGTAAGTCTTGGTAAGGTTTTATAAGAGCAGTGCTGGAAGAAATTGCTGAAGAAAGCATAAAATATAGAATTAGTGTTTCAATGACTATATGTTTTTGTCAATCTATTTTGGTTCATTATTGGTAAAGATGTTAATGATGGGTCTCAATTACTTTATTCTATGGGATTATTATTTTACTAGATGGCACATAAAATAAACTGATATGAGATTTTAAAAGAATCCTACATATCCATATTTTATACTTCATAGAAATAATACTATATTAATATCACTAAAATTACATTTCCATGAAAGCAAAAATGAATTTACCTGAAGTAGAAACTATAACTCTATAACATATTAGTCATCTGACAATATCTTCTTATTTATTATAAGTATGATTATGGGTGGCTCTTTACTTTAAAAAATAAAGAATGTTTTATTACTTCTGTAACACAAATTAAACATTATTATTAAGAAATGGGAAATTAGAGCTGGAGAGATGGCTCAGTAGTTAAGGCGCCTGCCTGCTAAGCCTAAGAACACTGGTTCCAATCTCCAGGTCCATGTCTGGCCAAATGCAGTGACACAGGGTGCAATGCCGCACTTGCCCACAAGGGGGCACAAGCATCTGGAGTTCATTCACAGCTGCTGAGAGACTGCTGGCATGCCCATTCTCTCTGTCTGCCTCTCCCTCTCTGTCTGTCTCTCTTCAAAAATAAAAAATAAAAAAAAATATTTAAAAAAAGAAATGGGAAATTAATTCTTTCGATTTGCTTTTTGCTTTTTAGGTGTAAACTTTGAAACAAAAACAAAAGTGGGGGCGGGCATGGTGGTGTGGAGTGAGTAGGCCAGACCCTTGTTTCCAGGCTCCTCCAAGCTCTCTGGTCTGGGTTCCCTGAGCAGACAATGTGCAGGCAGGAGTTGCAGGGTGGAGTGACTAGGCCAGAGTCCTGTTTCCTGTCTCCTCCCAGTTCCCTAATCCAGTTTCTCTGGGCCATTGTAGCAGTGAGTGAGTAGGCCAAATCTCTGTTTCCTGGATCCTCCCAGTCCCCTGGTCCTGGTAGGTCCCCCTGTGCCTTGCTTGAGGAGGCCTGGTCCCTGTGTGAGCTGTGGAGTCAGGCTTTTACTCTGGTATTCTGACTGGTTAGTGGGTACC
The DNA here is from genome assembly GCA_036365145.1 of Orientallactaga sibirica. Classification (NCBI taxonomy): domain Eukaryota; kingdom Metazoa; phylum Chordata; class Mammalia; order Rodentia; family Dipodidae; genus Orientallactaga; species Orientallactaga sibirica. The sequence continues at coordinate 19,673,885 of JAEOAD010000012.1, forward strand.
AACATCCCTGTTCACCTGAGTCAAAGGGTGCATGGGCAAAAGGACAAAAACTTGCTTCCTCTTCAATAAAATAGAGTCTCCCTAAAATGGGTAGACAACAATGAAAAAAAAAAATGACAAAAGTCAGAAAACTGAGAGATCTCCACCAAGGATGCCTAGTCCTACAATGGAAGTCTCCAATGAAATCACAGAGACACCAACAGAAATTCATTCCCAAAATGAAAACACAACAACCAATGAGACCCTGATCAAAAAAATTACAGAACTGGAAGCAAACCATGAAAGAACCAACAATCCTTTAAATGCAATTAAACAGAATCATCTCCTAGAGTGTCAGCTTTTGACCGTAGGCTTAACTTGATGGAAGAAAACATTAGAACCCTCCAAAGAGGTGAATTCCAGGTTAGCCTGGGCTAGAGTGAGACCCTACCTTGAAAACAAACAAACAAACAAACAAACAAACAAACAAACAAAAAAAAGAGATGAACACAATGCAAAATAACACAACAGAAAACAAAAATCAAATAGAAATTATAAAAACCTCTCTAGAAACCCTCACCAACACCAACAGAGTTACTCATGGAGAAGACTGAGCCACTGACCTGGAAAACAAGACAGAAGAAATTGATCGGGAGGCCAAAAAGTTTGCTAAGTTGGAAAAAATCAAGTGAACAGTATATGAGGGAACTGTGGAATACCCAAAAATGACCAAACGTCCAGATCATGAGTATTCCAGAAAGGGAGGAAATCCAGGCTAGAGGCATAAAGAACATATTCAACAAAATTATTGAAGAAAAATTTGAGAGAGGCCCATCCAGATGCAAGAAGCCCACATTGAACTGGTACCATAGAAACCTTTATCCTGGATGTTAGACTAAAAGGTTGAGCCCTCAAGAGGACCTTAAGGGGAGCACCTGAATTGAAGGGCCCTGGAGAGGGTGAGATGAAGCCTAACCTTAAAGTTCTCCTGTTTCTCTTCTTTTTCCTTCTTTTTCTTTCTTTTTTTTTCCCCTTGGCTCTGGCCTGTAATTCTCTGTACCAGAATGCGGTTAACATCCACAATGAGTTGTTGTTCAGAGAGACCTACAAAGTCTCCCAAAACAAATAAGACAGACTTCTGTCAGAGCACCTGATTAGCCACCAGAGGTTAATGGTAGACCCTACTGCTGAGGACACCATACACTGTTGGCACAGACCATGGAGAGACCTGGTTGGAATCTGGAAGAGAGCCAGGTCCCAGACAATTAGCCCATCTAGTGCTGGAAGGCACTACATGAGCTACCAGGGAAAAGTGGCCAACATCTGCCTGAGCAGCTCAAAGTCTAAGTTACTCAGAAGCAAACAACCTGACATGATGCTCCCACAAGTGCAATAGTGGCACACAGCCAAGATGAGTAACCAAATGCTCTTGGATTGGCTAACAGATCCACTCAGTGGAAAGGAAAACATATCTGGAACTGGGAAACAAGTCAGAATCATATCCAGATAATGATTCTGCTTTCCAATACCAAACTCCCGCTAATATTGGGCTATACCAAGGTCTACCCCCTTTAAATTCTGTCTAAATTAATAATGGTTATGCCATTTAACCAGTGCAGAGTTCATTCTCCTTTGGAGATCCTGCTTCTCTTTTTCAGACGGGAGCTGGACCTGAGGAGATAAATGTCTCAGCACACTTCCCCCAGGCCCCAGCTGAAACCACAGAGAAATTGGGGGAATGGGCAAAAGTGCTACTTTCTTAGTGAATCTGATATCAGCATAAGTGTGAAGAAGATAAACAGTGAGGACACTCAACTCTTACCACACCAGAGATCCAGAGGCTCCTAAGTGCCCCTCACTGTAGTAGACTTAAAATGTCTCCAGCATGGCTCAGGGAATTTTGAAGAAGAGGGAGCTGAAAGATTGTTAGAGACACAAGTTGGGACATTTTGCATAGAGACATTGCCTCTCTCCCATAACTGATGGTTGTCCCCATAATGCATGACCCACAATCCCCATGGGGTTGACCTGTATCCCCAATGAGGAAGAACTCTTCAGAAAAGGGATGGAAAAGGTGGTACCAACATGTGTTGTTTACATGCTAAATATGTCCATATCTAATAAAAATAAAATCTAAAAAAGTGTGCTGGAGAGATGGCTTAGTGGTTTAAGGCACTTACCTGAGAAACCTAAAGACCCAGGTTTGATTTCCCAATACCCACATAAACCAAGTGCACACGGTGGCACATGCATCTGGAGTTTCTTAGCAATGTCTTTGATGCCCTGGTATGCCTATTCTCTCTCTCTATCTACCTCTCTCTCTCTGTTTCTCTCTTTCTCCAATAAACAAATTAATAAAATAAAATAAAATATTTTTAAAAGCTTTGTCACAAACATAAATGGAAATAGCATGATGAACTCTATGGAAATATACACATCCAGGATCCACATAGAGCTTATTTCTTTCTTCTACATGTACACACACCACTGATTCTCTTCCTTCCTGGTCTAGAAGTGTCAATGAGCAAACAGTAAACAACCTGGGTCTGAGACTTACTCGAGTCTGCAGTGCTTCATTGTCTCTGTATCTTATCTCATCTACCTTAGATGGTATCTACAAGCAAATATCTTTGAGCACTTTCTTCACCTTGTATATCACACTACATTGCTCTAGTATTGGGGCAGTGTACTGCACTGACCACACTGTGTCTTCAGTGACATTTCTTTTTTTAAATGGACACTTGAGTAAAATTTGCTTAGGCCTCAAAGGAAAAGTGATAACCAATTTAGAAGTAGCACTTATAATAGAATTGTTCTAGCCATATTCATGCGAGCATCATGGGGTCATGGAAACAAGGCTGATGCCAGGAAAAGAGGCAGCAATCAGGCTCACATTTAAAACTGACACATTTGATCCTACATCCTCATGAACTAAATATCCTTAACTCAACATTTCTGAGAAATGACCAGTGACGTGCTTAGTGACACACACTTAGGAAGTTAAGTGTCTGTGACTGGAAAGCAAAGTTGTTATATTTCAGACATTATGTTTTATAAACAATCAAGCTGTCTATGCAGACAGGCACTATAGGAAGTGTGAGAATAGAGACTGGGATTAGGCGACATGAAGCAGAGCTACTCTGTTGGTTATATACTGTTGTGTTATAGATTTCCTAAAACTTAATGGGTGTCCTGCTACTCTAGTACTACCACAAAGGTTAAGAAATATAGAAGCTTCTGCTATTGTGATCTGGGAAACATTATCTGTCATCTAAGGTGTTGGAATATCCCTACATAACCATGATGTGAGAGAAGCAATTTAGCTACAAAAAAGACCATATTAGTGAGATTATTCAAGTTTATGTCTAAGTGGTGCCCCTCCACCCTCAGGAGAGGTCCTAAGTAGAGTGACCCTCAGAATGGAAAAACGCATAACTCAGTAGTTTTGCATTACAATTATGTGTCATATTTCACAGTTTCAGTGATGTCCTTTTCATTAATGTTTTATTCTTGTCTAGTGACTCTCAATTATTATTAAAATAAATTAAATGACAAATAGATAAGCATGTGACTCAATGAATAAATGCTATGGAGGTTGTTAACTTTTTGTGCTTGTTGTTTATATGACTATTTTGGTACATATTTTCTTTTCTACATGTGTATTAGAATGACTGAGTAAAGGGATGGACAACATATTGAGAAATTTTGATTTATTACAGAGGGGAAGCATTAAATGGAGGTCTCATATGAGACAACTAAAAACTTCTAAAATTTAACAGCAAAGCAAAACTTATATAAATTCATAGGCAATATCTCTCTTTTTTTCAATATTTTATTGATTTATTTGCAAGCAGAAAGAGAGAGAGAGAGAGAAAGAATGGGTACTCCAGGACCTCAGGTGGCTATAAATATACTCCAGATGCATGTGTTACTGTGCATAGGGCTTTATGTTGGTACTGGAGAATCAAACCTGGAAAGTTAGGCTTTGTAGACAAGCACCTTAACTGCGAGCCATCTCTCTATCCCACTCAGGAGATATTTATGTAGAGATATGAGATGCCATAGGAAGAAAGGAGACTAGCAGAGACTAATTCAGAGAAAATAATGTGGATAATCTAAAGTACATCAAACAGATCAAAGGCATAAAATTTTACTAAAAAACATTCTGGACATGGCTGTGTTCAATGGTAATCCTGGAGAGGACTATGCAGGCTGATCTCTGGAGCTTGCTGGCCAGACACTCTTGTCTAATTAGTGACTGCCAGGCCAATGGGAGCAGAATTCTTGTCTTAATAATGGTGGACAGTGGGGCTAGAGAAATGGTTTAGTGGTTAAGGTGCTTGTCTACAAAGCATAAGGACCCAGGCTCGAGTCCCCAGTACCCATGTGAGCCAGATGCACAAGGTGGCACATGGAGTTCATTTGCAGTGGCTGAAGGCCCCGTTGTACCAAGTCTCTCTTCTTTCTCTCGTCCTTCCCCTCTCTCTTCAATAAATAAATAAAATATAAAAAAGAGAGAAAAATGGTCCTGAGAAATGACACTCAAGGTTGTACTCTGGCCTCCAAACACACTTGCACACACAAGTTCACCTCCTCACACACAAATATACACCCAGGCATACACATACTTGCCTATTCACACAACACACAGATGCAAAGGCCTATTTGCGGCTTCCGCCATTCACTCTCTTTCTCTCCTCATGTGGCAAATAGACATAATAAAGAATTCTGAAAAAAAAAAAAAAAGTTGAACATGTTCAGTGAATGTAGGTCTGCTGAACAAAATTGTAGCAAATTGTCACTATCAAGAAAAAATGGCTGACTATTTTCCAAAGTTGATTGTTTATTAACCAATTTAGATAAAATATTCCAATCTTAACAAAAAGTATTAAGGAAAACTTATCTTTCAGACATTGTTAGTTGCTATGTAAATTATTTTTATCTTAATAATTATATCAATAATACTTTTATTTATGGGATAAAATGTTGAATACAGGATTATAACAATGAAAGTATAAAAATTTCTACTTTTCCAATGAAGACCTGTGCCATAGTTCTCCTTGGCATAGTCAAATTTCAACAATAATAAGTAACTTAATAGAGGAATGATGAAAATATTTGATCTTTTACTCAAAATTATTCCTAGAATTTAGCCAAATGTTAAAATACTTTAAAAAGTTGTGAAGGGGCTGGAGAGATGGCTTAGCGGTTAAGGAACCTGCCTCCTAAGCCTAAGAACACTGGTTCCAATCTCCAGCTGTTCCAATCTCCAGGTCCCATGTTAGCCAGATGCAAAGTGATGCAAGGGCGCAATGCCGCACTTGACCACAAGGGGGCACACACATCTGGCTTTCATTGGCAGCAGCTGAGAGACTGCTGGCACACCCATCTCTATCTGTCTTCCTCTCCCTCTGTCTCTCTGTCTCTCTGTCTCTCTCCAAAAAAAAGCTGTGAAGTAGAATATTATATCATTTTTTATTTTTATTTGGCAATTGTATACCATTAACATGCAGAGTATAAACCAGGAAATTAGGCTCAAAATACATATGGCAGAAAAGCTTTTTAACACTATAATAAGATAAATAAATACATGAACAAACATAGGAGACTTAATTTGTCTTTTAGGGCAAAAATCAAGTACTGATTTGAATAAACTGATAACTTAGGTCTGACTCAAAACAAATATATTTTATAACTCCTGTTGTAGGCATTCAAAAGAAGACAGTGAAGAACATACTAGTTACTTCATTGGAGTCTGCATTATGACTGTGGAGACAAAAATGAATACGAATGATTGAGATGCATTAGTTATTACTCATCCAATGACACATCTGCTCACATGATTTGAGCAAGTTCTTTGGAACACATGGTTTTTATGTGAATTCCTATGTTCTAATTCCCTGAAAAGTCATAAAATCAAGCTTTAAAATTCCATAATAATTAAAATACAAAAATATGAGTTTTTATTCCAACTTCTACACACTCAGTCTTCCTATTGGTGGATACCAAATCCTAGAAATATTAGTTGATTAACATTAATGTTTATTTTATGTCAACTATTTGTCTGGTTTTTCTATAACGTGTGACTTGGAAAGAAACAAAATAAACCAAGATCCTGTTTTAATAAAGATCATATTGAAATTAAACAGGATATATCATCTACTGTAGACTTGAACTTCATATCAAAGAAGTAGAATTAGATGAATTCATGCTGATACATACTACACTTATCAGTGTCATAGCATCAAAGATCACAGATGCTTTCAAATTCAGTTTTGAAAGGAAAGGTTATTATTCTTGTATTTAGATTGTCATGCCTCTTTTTTCTTAATAGTAATTCTAGTTTTATTCTAGAATTATTACTTAATATTAATTATTCTTTGTCTGGGGAGCTCATGTGAATGGAAGAAAGGTTCTTGTAGCTTCTGGTATATCCAACTGAGTCATACTCCTGATGTTTGGACATGAATAGGTGACTCAGGTGGATGTGATGGGAATGGCTATTTTCTGAGGGCTTCAGAAGAAGTACTTTCTTCATCAATGCTGTCTTTCTGCATAATGTAATGAGAAGCTACAAGCTGAGGAGATTTCTACTAAAGGTAAGAAGCAGAGTCCGCTCAACAAGCTAGTTGGGCTGGTGTAAGGTGGCTAAGGGAGACTTCTCATGAGAAATGGTACTGAGGTGTCATTTATGAATGACTGAGGCAAAGAAAGAGAAGAATTGTTATTCCAAAGACATGGATTCAGTACTACTAATGATAGTAATAATAATTGTTAGTATTTGTTTTATCAATGCTGTGGTTAAATACCTCAATGTTGAGCTGGGTAAATGGCTTAGAAGTTAAGGCACTTGCCTGCAAAGCCAAAGAACCCAGGTTTAGTTCTCAAGGACCCATGTAAGCCAGATCCATAAGGTGGCACATTTGTCTCAAGTTCATTTGAAGTAGCTCGATGCCCTGGTGTGCCCATTTTCTTCCTCTCTTCCTCTCTCTGCCTCTTTCTTTCTCTCTCAAATAGATAAATGAACATAAAAATATAAAAAATGTTTTTAAAAGTAAAAAACCTCAATATTGTCTCATTTAATCTCTACATCTTTATGAAATATGTTTTATCAAATGGAAAAAATTGAAGCTAATAAAAGTTATGTAATTCATATAATTTTAATTATCAAAGAAGTTGCAGATCTGGAACTCAGTCAAGCATGTTGACTTCAGTATTCACATTCAAACTTTTGTCTACCTGTATATGGTATGTGGAATCCCAGATCAAAGAGAATAAGGGAAACTCTGACAATGGAGAATTCAATCTTTCTTTATATCTGGAGCCTTAGATATGAGGAGAAATGAAAATAAATGATGAAGGAATATTATATTCCAAAGTTTGTCTTTCTGTTCTGAAAATTTAAGTTAATAAAATAGGTTCTAAGGGTTATAATCCTTAGTCTTCTCTAAGCTGCATATGATAACCACAAAGAGTCAAGCAAAAGTTAAGTACTATAATTTAATATTATTAACATGATTCTAGTAAGTCTAGGATTCACCAATAGGATACATAGTTTACAGTAATAAAATATACATAAAATGTGGTGGCATACACCTTCAATCCCAGTATTGAGGAGACAAAGGTAAGAGGATTGTCAAGAGTTTGAGGCCACCCTGAGACTACATAGTGAATTCCAGGTCAGCCTGAGCCATAGTGAGACCCTACCTCAAAAAAACAAAATCAAAAACAAAAGTATCAAAGTTTAACACACATAGCTAAAACTTCTTAAATGATCTTTGTAAAAAACATTTAATATAAGCCAGGTGTAGGCAGAAGTAGGAGGATCACCATGAGTTCGAGGCCATCCTGAGACTACATAGTTAATTCCAGGTCAGCCTGGACCAGAGTGAGACCCTATCTTGAACAAACAAAACAACAACAACAACAACAAAAAAAAAAAAAAAAAAAAAACAGAGAAACCACATTCAATATAAATAGGATATCTTATATATATTTTAATGTCTAGTGACTTCTGTAAAATTACACAATTTAATATATAAAATACTTTTTAAATAATTTTTTATTTGAGACAAAGTGAGAAAAAGATTATATATATATATGAGAGAGAGAGAGAGGGAGATAAAGAGAGAGAGAATGGGCATGCCAGGGCCTCCAATCACTTCAAACAAACTACAGAAACATGTGTCACCTTGTGCATCTGGCTTACATGGATCCTGGAGTTTTGCTGGCAAAGCCTTAACTGCTAAGCCATTTCTCCAGCCTTTAAATATTTTTAATTTTTAAAATTTATTTATTTGGTTTATTGAGGTAGGGTCTCACTGTAGCTCAGGCTGACCTGGAATTCATTATGTAATCTCAGGGTGGCCTTGAACTCATAGCAATCCTCCTTCCTCTGCCTACCAAGTGCTTGGATTAAAGGTGTGTACCACCATGCCAGGCTAATATTTTTAATTTTGTATAAATAAGAATGTTTAATGGCATGAAGTAAAGTTAATTGATGTAAATATAGTAAATTATTCATACTGAAAAGTTATTTTGATGGATTTATTTTTCATTTTTATTTTTAAAAATCACATTTGTATATAAGAATTATTCATTGCTGGTAAGCTTTGTAAGATAGTTTAACAGAAGTTTATAAAATTAAATAGAACTCTACCACATGGTATCGTAATCATGCATCTAGGTATTACTTAAATCTGGTGTAATTTTATTTGCATACTCACACCTTCACACATATCTAAAGCATTTTTTCATGATTGACAAATATCAGGTAGAAGTAGCCAGATGTCTTTCAATGGAATAATGAATATCTAAGGATAGTATAACAATATAATTTAATACTATATAGCAATAAAAAGAAATGAATTATCAAATCACAAAAGTCACAAGGTACCTTTAGTACATGCTTCTAAGAGAAAGAATCCAGTCTAATAAAGGTTATATGTCATATGATGGCAATCATATGAGAGTCTAGAAAAGACCAATAGAGACAATAAAACCATCAATGATTTCCAAAGGTAAGTGGAAGAGAAATAAGCATGAGTAGTGGAGTGATTCATCTATACACAGAACGCTTGTGGGTTGTCCTGAGTATTCTGTATCACAAGTGCATGGTAGATGTATTACATTAAGCATTGGCCAAAAAGTGTACTAATAGGAGGAGCAGTTATGTGGGGCAGCACAGAAGGAACACACACAATTTCTGGGTTTTCTGTACAATTTTTTAGTAACACCAAGCCATACTAATTAACAAAATATGTTAAAAATTAAAAAACCACACATTCATTTAGAGGCCATATTTTGGACAATGCAAGCCAAGGATAACTGTATTCTCAATTTCAAATAAGTTACAATACATTTCACAGTTCAGAGGGGTTTTTGAGCATCCATTATGAATGTCTTTATTCCTTTTAAAAACTAAACTCCTGAAAGTCTAGTGACTATCCCCAAGGTGACAAACTATATACAAGAGACAATCTGAACTTGAACTCAGTGTGTTTGACTCAGAGTGTGTAAAAGTCTTCACCACAAGAATGGACTGGTAATTGTGAGAGACTTAGGGATGGTTCACTAGCCATGAAAGACTTAGCTGTGAACATGTGGAAACACATTTTCTAAATACCTCCTCTCCCCATTGGTGGTCCATATTTTGAAACTGCACAGTCATAAACACAATACACAAACACACCTGATACATGTTTCTAGGCACTGCACACACAAACACATTTTCATATTTAAGCACCCTTTTACCTTGAGCCTTTGATGGGTTTTCTTAAAAGAAATCAAGATGATATCTTAAAGCAGAATAAAATAGAATGTTTAATGGCATGAAGTAAAGTTAATTGATGTAAATATAGTAAATTATTCATACTGAAAAGTTATTTTGATGGATTTATTTTTCATTTTTATTTTTAAAAATCACATTTGTATATAAGAATTATTCATTGCTGGTAAGCTTTGTAAGATAGTTTAACAGAAGTTTATAAAATTAAATAGAACTCTACCACATGGTATCGTAATCATGCATCTAGGTCTTACTTAAATCTGGTGTAATTTTATTTGCATACTCACACCTTCACACATATCTAAAGCATTTTTCCATGATTGACAAATATCAGGTAGAAGTAGCCAGATGTCTTTCAATGGAATAATGAATATCTAAGGATAGTATAACAATATAATTTAATACTATATAGCAATAAAAAGAAATGAATTATCAAATCACAAAAGTCACAAAGTACCTTTAGTACATGCTTCTAAGAGAAAGAATCCAGTCTAATAAAGGTTATATGTCATATGATGGCAATCATATGAGAGTCTAGAAAAGACCAATAGAGACAATAAAACCATCAATGATTTCCAAAGGTAAGTGGAAGAGAAATAAGCATGAGTAGTGGAGTGATTCATCTATACACAGAACGCTTGTGGGTTGTCCTGAGTATTCTGTATCACAAGTGCATGGTAGATGTAGTACATTAAGCATTGGCCAAAAAGTGTACTAATAGGAGGAGCAGTTATGTGGGGCAGCACAGAAGGAACACACACAATTTCTGGGTTTTCTGTACAATTTTTTAGTAACACCAAGCCATACTAATTAACAAAATATGTTAAAAATTAAAAACCCACACATTCATTTAGAGGCCATATTTTGGACAATGCAAGCCAAGGATAACTGTATTCTCAATTTCAAATAAGTTACAATACATTTCACAGTTCAGAGGGGTTTTTGAGCATCCATTATGAATGTCTTTATTCCTTTTAAAAACTAAACTCCTGAAAGTCTAGTGACTATCCCCAAGGTGACAAACTATATACAAGAGACAATCTGAACTTGAACTCAGTGTGTTTGACTCAGAGTGTGTAAAAGTCTTCACCACAAGAATGGACTGGTAATTGTGAGAGACTTAGGGATGGTTCACTAGCCATGAAAGACTTAGCTGTGAACATGTGGAAACACATTTTCTAAATACCTCCTCTCCCCATTGGTGGTCCATATTTTGAAACTGCACAGTCATAAACACAATACACAAACACACCTGATACATGTTTCTAGGCACTGCACACACAAACACATTTTCATATTTAAGCACCCTTTTACCTTGAGCCTTTGATGGGTTTTCTTAAAAGAAATCAAGATGATATCTTAAAGCAGAATAAAATCTGCTAATTTTGTAGCCTTTTTGAACAGTATTTTTGTTTGTTTGTTTTTGTTTTTCAAGGTAGGGTCTCACTCTAGCTCAGGCTGACCTGGAATTCACTCTGTAGTCTCAGGGTGGCCTTGAACTCACCGCAATCCTCCTACCTCTGCCTCCTGAGTGCTGGGATTAAAGGTGTGTGCCACCATGCCTGGACTACCAGGATTTCTTTCAATAATTTGATTTCTTTCTTGGAAGAGATAGAGAATGGTAGCTACTGAGGAACTTCTAACTTGTATAAATCCTTGCTGTTTAAAAAAAATCTAGCATGTATGGAAACTTTATAGCTTGGCAAATCTTGTATCTAGAAATGACAAATTTCAGTTGGAAAAATATGTCATGAAGAATTGTTCACATATCACATCACAACTGAAGCCTCTGCTAAACTCCAAAGCACACCTGGGCCATATTTATTACATAGCTGTTTTATTTGCATTCTTTAACCCTAAGGATAAGTGAATTTCCATCTGGCATATTAGATCACTCTTCTTCTATGATGAGAGAAAATGTTTAAAAAAATTAACTTATACACAGCATAATATCAGTTACTATTGTCAAATTATTTGAAACAATATTTTTGTGTACTAAACAAGGAGCTATGAAACCAATCATATCTAAAAATGAATTAGTCTGCATATGTAAGCTAAGAAAATTCACACAGACTAAAAAGTAAAATGAAAATGTCTCACTGTTTCTTTAGGAATGTATCTTTAAACATATGGTCTGGGCTGGGGAGATGTGTCGATAAAGTATTTGCCACACAAACATGGAGACCCGAGTTTAATTTCTAACACCCATGAAAAGCTGGGAAGGGTAGTACATGCCTGCAATCTCTGTAGAGAAAGAAAAGTCCTTAAGGCCCCCTGACCAGCCAGTCTAGCTGAATTGGTAAGCTCCAGGTTTGTGAGAGTCCCTGTCTCAAAGTATATGGTGGAGCAATTGAAGATGACACCCAACGTCAACCTCTAGTTTTCACATGCATGCACACATCCACCACACACATGTATGCCCAAATATATACAAATACACATGCATACACACCATGTGCACATACATAAGCAATAAAATAAAATAAAATAAAATAAAATAAAATAAAATAAAATAAAATAAAATAAAATAAAATAAATATTATCTGCATAATGTTAACACAGTGCCTTCCAGATTTCAAAGTTAGTCCAAATGAAACTCATTCAAAACTTTCCAGGCTTTCCCTGGGATGAATCACGGTAGGATTTATGTTGTCAAGAATTGAGAGTGATGGTAGGAGAGAGTAATGAATTGTCTAAATTAATTGTAAATTTAAAAAAATCCTATCTCTTGTGTGATTCATCTCTAGCATAGAGCAGGTGTTAATGTCGTAACATTGCCAAAGAAAGCAAAGCTGTCCAGTGAGCTGAAGAATGGTTTCTGAGCTAGTGAATAATGCAGATGAAAAATGCCTGCAATCTTCTACTTTAAATTATAACTTCCTGTTTCCAAAGCAATGGATACAGAATGCTAAGTGTAATCATAAGCCATGCTAATATCTAATTCCACCTGAAATATTTTGATGGACAAAATAACTAAAAGGTAACAACCACTTCATACAAAATGGATTCTCTAAATGAAGGTTACTGACACAACTATCCACACACAACTTTCATTTACTAAATTTTTCTAAGTTTCCTGTTCAGGCTCCAAGACAGGAGATGAAACACTGCTCGTATGGTGCATCTTTGGGAGAGTTTGTGGTGAAGGGCTGGTATTAGAAGCACTCTGTAGAATCACACAGGCAGATGCATGTCTTGTCTTTCCAGTCAAGGCATTCCTGACAATGATTTCCCACTACCAGACCATGCTGACAATGCTTCCTTTATAGGCACTGTTGACCTTGAGACCTTTAATTACAAAGAGGTGTTCCAATGGGTGAGAGAGGGTCCTGGTGTACACAGCCATGTACACCATCAGATGTCAAATTTGTATTGGTGTGCTATTCAAATGCCTAAATCAGACTTAGGCATGGATATACTAAACAGATCATTCCCAAACCCATGGCAGTAGGATGGACAGAACAGAGTGTGTGTTTACTTGACAAGCAGATTTGGCTGCAATAATTCATGTATGTGGATATAGGAGACCTTAGGAGAACACTGCTCAATTGTGTACCATGCAGGTTATTCCTTATTTGCTCTTTTAATCCTTGAACACCAGTCTCTACTCTGTCCTGTGACAAAGTTATGATATCTACAGGCTTTGCTAGGTGCTTTCCTTGCCTCTGACTTTCAGAAGCCAGATGAATCAGGTGCATTGTAAACTAATCAGAAGAGAGGAAGAATTTAGTCATCCTTATGTAAGGGTGATGGGTTCAAGCACCCCCATAAACATTAAAATCTGTGACAGTTAAACTCCTTTAAATAGAATGGTGTAATACTTGCATATAAGCTACCACATCCTCTTACATACTTTAACTATCTAGATCACTTACATTATCAGTGTTATGAAAAATAGTGCTGTTGAATAACTACAAGAGAAATGTCATATTCAAAGCAGACATATATATATATATATATATATATATATATATATATATATATATATATTTTTTTTTTTTTTGGTTTTTTGAGGTAGGGTCTCACACTAGCCCAGGCTGACCTGGAATTCACTATGTAGTCTCAGGGTAGGCACTAACTCATGGCAATCCTCCTACCTCTGCCTCCTGAGTGCTGGGATTAAAGGCTTGAGCCACCACGCCCGGCTACAAGACATGTATATTTTTAAATTTCCTCATCGCTGGCTGGCTGAGCCTGGAGGGGTGGAAACCATAGATACATGGAAAGATGACTGTACTGGCCTCGCGTTTTTTTCTCCTAATACCCATAGTTTTGTTACTTCTGTGTTTTCACACTCTTTCACATTTATTTAGTAACCTACTATCTGAAGTCATAATCTTTCTTGGATTCTGGTGGCTAAGTCTCAACCTTCCCTGTATGGATAATCACTGTTTGCCATTGTCACTGATTTCTGGATCATCAACTATGCTTTCTTGGTTCCTTCATTGCCAGACCATATCTTTGGATAGTCTTCATGAGTCTCTTCATTTCAATACTTTCAAGATGTTGTCTATTTCTATAGTAACTCTAACACACATGAAATAATAAGATTATATAGTGAGGTTGGAGAGATGGTTTAGAGGTTAAAAGCACTTCCTGTGAAAACAAGAGGACCCGGTTACTTGAGCTCAAGCATGAGGAGTCATATAGACACTAGGACATGGCTATGTGTGTCATCTGAAAACCCTGTGTCATAGGGGAGTAGGAAACCAAGAATTGCTGGAGCTCATGAGACCATGCCAAGCTCAGGGATCAGTAGGAGATTCAAGTTCAAATAAAATGAGTAGAAGAGGGCTGGGGAAATGTCTTAGTGGTTAAGGTGTTTGCCTGTGAAACCTAAGGAGCATGGTTCAGTTCCCTAGGACCCACATAAGCCAGATGCACAAGGGAGCACATGCATCTGGAGTTCGTTTGCAGTGGGTGGAGACCCTGGTGTGCCCATTCCTTTTCTCTCTATCTGCTTCTCCCCCCCTCAAATAAATAAATAAAATAAAAATAATTTTAAAAATGAGTAAAAGAGTGATGGAGTACACCCTATGTTCTGCTCTGTCCACTGCAGGTGAATATAACCTGTCAGAGGCAATAACATGTGGAGCTACATGGGCATATACACATGCATATACCACACATACCACAAACTGCACTAGGCACACAAAGAAGCAAGCAAGAAAGAATAGCCAATGAATATGATGACATGAGTATCATCATGTGCCCAGTGTTCTCTCAGGAAAGGAAGACTTTTCTTACATGCTTATCCCATCTGAAGCTGATGTATATTATGCACAGGTAACTCTTCTCAATCTAAAGGAAGTTGAATGACTTTCTTTAGACTATGCATCTCATGTGGATGAACTAGAACTCAAACTCAAATTTTATGACTCCATCAGTTCGTATCTTAATTATTATCTGTCCTTACATTAAAAAATTATCATATTCCTAAGAAATCAATGAAATACATATTTAAAATTTGCTAAGAAAAAAATTGAAGTTATTGAGAAAATGAAATCACAACTAACTTCAAATATTTCTCCAAAAGCATCAAATTTTCACATTATACTGACATTTTCAAGATAAGCTGATAGAGCAGGCATTCATGCTTAAACAGCCAGTATATATTTTCCCATGTGGAAATTCTGGTTTTATCATTAGCGAGGGGTAGTGTGATGCCCATATAAATCTGCCCAAGAGCAGAAGAATGAGTGATACAACATCTGTCACTGTTTTTCATCAAAAACACCAATAGCCGTGCAAACTAATCCCATGGGGACAGAATGATCTCATGTTTCATTTGATGTCCAGAGAAGAATCTACTGATTTATAAGACTTATCACCAGCTGTGAAAGAGGAAATGTATCCAAGTAAGTGTTATTTGTTAGCTTTTCCAAGAAACATTAACAATGCCAGACAGTATCTTGTCCACAAGTTCTTATCCAGTAAAGTTTCAGGTTGATCTTGCCTACTTACTATTATAGGAGATATAATAAGTAGATATTGTCTGCTAGAGTTATACCAAAATATATTGATATTTCATGATGGGGACAGTTGAATAATACAGATAGCTATAAAGTTGAATTGGTACTATTTATTTATTATATGTTCCAGGCAATGTCATCTCCACTGTTTATGTTATTTTATATCAGAAAATAACGTAAGAATTAACTCTGAGGGCAACACAAATGTTGCTGAATTAAGTTCTATGTTTATGTTCAAGTTCAGATGACAAGCTTAAAGCCAGATTTTGCCTTGACCATTTTACCTTCCAAGAAGTGGAAATAGCTATGTATTCAAAGGGGCCAGTGTATGTGAATGAAAAAGCAAATCATGTATTTGACTAAACCATTTTTTTCTTAAACACTGAGGACTAATCAATCCTCTTTAGTATAATTAATTAATTCCCCTACTATTATTATTATTTGTGAGGAGAGAGAGTGAGAGATAATGAGAATAGGCATGTCAAGGCCTCCTTCACTTGCAAACTAACTCCAGATGCATGAGCACTTTGTATATCTGGCTATATGTGAGCATGGAGTGAGGGGGTGGGATTGAACCTGAGCCTATAGGATTTACAATCAAGTTCCTTTAACCACTAAGTAATCTTCCCAGCTCCCAATTTTTATTTTTTGAATGAAGGTTTTTGTATGAAGATCTGGCAAGTCTCGAACTTGCAATCCCACTACCTCAGCTTTCCATATTCTGAGATTACAAGTATGTACCACCATATCAAGTACTAAGTTTAAAATTTCTCATTTATTAATTCTTCCCCTATTTATAGTCACTGAACATACCTATATGTGAAACACTGACTTTGTTATGGTTTGACTCTAAAAATGTCCCTCAAAGACTCATGTATTAATGACATAGTTGCAAGCTAATGGACTTTGAAAAAGTGATTATATAATAGGACTCTAGCCTCATCAGTAGATTGAGCCCCTGCTGAAGTCATCATAGTTGAATGGACCATTAGGAAGCGCTACTTGGTTGAAAGAAGCCATTCACTGGGAGCTAGTCTGTGAAGTGTATTGTATAATTGTCTCTCTGCTTCCTGGACAGAAATGAGCTGAGCATAAATGATCTGTCTACCACAATGCTCTTTCTTAACAGAGGTCCAGAAACAGGGAACCAAGTGATCATGGAATGTAATCTTTGCAACTGTAAGGCAAAATATTTTTCTCATTTTTGGTTGTTTGTGTCAACTATTTTCACAGCAATGCAAAATAACTGATAAGGGCTTTTAAAATTATTTGTATCTGTGCTGGGCATGGTGGTGCACGCCTTTAATCCCAGCACTCTGGAGGCAGAGATAGAAGGTTCACCTTGAGTTTAAGGCCAGTCTGGGGCTACAGAATGAGTTCCAGGTCAACCTAGGATAGAGTGAATTTCCGTCTCAAAGAAACAAACAAACAAAATGAACATATTTGAACCTTAAGAAATTATAGAATATAGACAAAAAATAATTAACAGATAACAGCCTTTGATATCAGAGCTGTGTTTGAGTTCTAGATGAATAATCTAATATGGACCCAGAATTTCTGTATAGAAAGGGCACTGAATTTTAATCACCACCAAACTCTTTCTGGAAATAGATGATCCAATTATGGTATAACATGGAAAATTTATTGATACAAAAACTTATATTGGAGGATAGATGTGGGTTGGATATGGGCACATTCATTTTCCAGTGCTAGGGATTGAACACAGGGCTTTATGCTAGGAAAGTGCTCTATGACTGAGCTATATCCTAACATTGCAAATGAGTTTGAAAATGTTCTTTTAAAAAAAATTTTTATTGACAACTTCTATACTTAATACAAAAAAAATGCTTATTTCCCTCCCCTCCCCCATTCCCCTTTAGAACGCCAATCTCAGTCATATCTCCTCCCTCTCTCCATTAGTCTCTCTTTTAATTTGATGTCATCATCTTTTTCTTCTATTTTGAGGGTCTTGCGAAGGTATTGCTAGGCACTGCAAGGTCATGGATATCAAGGCCAATTTCTGTCTGGACAGTTGCATTGTAAGAAGTCGTACCCTCCCTTTGGCTCTTACATTCTTTCCGCCCCCTCTTCCTCAATGGCCCCTGAGCCTTGGAGGGTGTGACAGAGATGTTTCAGTGCTGGGCCCTCCTCCATCCCTTCTTCTCAGCACTATGTTGCCTTTTGGGTCATCCCAGTAGTCATCGCCATCTGAAAAGAGAAGCTTCTCTAACCAGAAGTAAGAGTAGCATTAATTTGTGAATATGAACATTAAGTGTAGTGCTTTCAGGGCAGCTTGGTGGGAATAATATATACATTTAGTCAGACAAGAGCAGGCTTTATACCCCTAAGGCTCATGACCTCCCCTGCCATAGACTTTTGCTTATTTTTTTCAGTACCAGGCATGTATTCCCTCCCATAGAGAGGGCCTTCAGTCCAATTATGGAGCAGTTGGCTACCCCAAGAGCAGACATACTACTATTGCACCTGTTCAGTCATTGTTCCATTTTACTCCTGTCAGAATGGCTACCATCAAGAAAACAAATGACAATGAGTGTTGGTGTGGATGCAGAAAAGAGGAACACTTCTACACTGTTGGTGGGAATGTAATCTGGTGCAGCCATTGTGGAAATCAGTGTGGATGTTCTTGAGACAGCTAAAAATAGATTTACCATATGATCCAGCTATAGCACTCCTAGACATATATCCAAAGGACTCTTCTCACTACCTTAGAGATACTTGCACAACCATGTTTATTGCTGCTCTATTCACAATAGCTAGGAAATGAAACCAGCCTAGATGTCCCTCCACAGTTGAATGGGTAATAAAGATGTGGTACATTTACACAATGGAGTTCTATTCAACAGTAAAGAAAAATGAAATTATGAAATTTTCAGGGAAATGGATGGATCTAGAAAGGATCATAGTAAGTGAGGTAACCCAGGCTCAGAAAGCCAAATGTCACATGTTCTCTCTCATATGTGGATCCTAGCTATAAATGTATAGACTTGTGTGTGAACTGCAACCAAAAATTGGTACCAGAAACCAGTAAGCTGGTAAAAGGCTATAAGGGAGGGAGGAGAGGGAAGGGCTTAAGTGTATGGTATTGCACATATGTAAGTAGAAGAACAGATTACAGGGAGGGGAATGGCCTAAGCAAGACAATGGGAAGAGAACACGTAAAAGAAGGGCAGGGGCAATCAAAATTCAAGATAGTGTGAATAAGACTTATGTTAACCTACTTTTTTGAATAATGGCACAGCCAGAAGTTATAGAGTGTTACTAGAAAATTTTCAGTGCCTGGGATGGGATACCTTCCAGTGAGTTGTTGGCCAAGGAGGTACCAGTAGCCTCCAAAACACAAAAGGCTATTTCCAAGGCCCTTGGTTTCCCTTGAGAAACAGATGGTAAGACCCTATTGCTGAAGACATCTCTTGCCTGAGAGGCAAGGTCACTGAGAAAGCAAGCTGGTGCTGAGCAAAAACCCTTCTCCTTGTAGACCAGCCAACTGAAAGCTGGTAAAAGCTGCACTGCATGCAGCTGTATGGAAGACAGAAGTCATCAGTAGTGAAAACAGTGGACACTGGAAAATTCAAGTTTGGCCAGACAGGCCTGATGACTGAAAGGGTGCAATAATGACAATGTTCTTTTTTATTTTTTCTTTCTTTTTTAACATTCATCCCTGACTTAGGTATTAGCTTGGCACTCCAAGGCAAATTTAGGGTCTATTGAGGGTAAACCCATTTACCAATGTTTTCTGCTTCCCAAAGTTCCAAGATAAAGAAGTAAGAAATTTGAGTACATAAAAATTTCCTATTGTTTACAAACATATAGTAATTAAATTCCATTTAACATAGTGCAAAGCGCATACTGCTGAATTCCTGATGGTTATTAGTGCTACAAGCACAAATGTCCCAATTTTTATATTAAGGCAAGTGAGCTTCAATAGATGATATTAGGTGTCCAAGTCTCACAGAAACAATGACTTTGAGCTTGAGTCACACTCTTTGGTAGGCAAAAGATAGTAGGCAAATTAATGATCCCTCAAGGAGACCCACATCTCATCATTTGATATTGTGACACGGCAATGTCTCCTACAAAGTTCATGTTGAGAGCCACACAACTGTGTTACAAAAACTGATGCAAAAGCATCTCAAAATGTAAGTAAGTTTACAATTTTTTTTTTTTTTTTTGACAAGGAAGAATTAACTCAACAACTAGCTGGCTGCAAGTTAGGGGGAACAATCTGGACTATGTAGATAAGCTCTATGTTATTATATGTGTCTTTAAATGTGGAAGACAAAAGCTTGAGTCTGTGTTGCAGTGATGCTGGAAGAGAAGGTAGAACACTCTCATTGAGTTTGAGTATGAAAGCTACCCCCCCCCCATGAATTGTGGACAGCCTGGAGAAAACAGATTCTATCCTAGAGGCTCCAGGAAAAAAATGTAGTGTCTCCCACACCTTCATCTCAGCTTAGTGAGAACGTTTTAGGTTTCTCACTTCTATGACAGTAAAATTCTAAGTTTATGTCACTTCAAACAACATAAACTTTAGTAAAGTTTAAGACAAAATAGTGCACTGTAGGAAATTTCAGCAGCAATGTGAAAATAATAGAGTCTGCAAAGAAAATTACTTGATGACCAGAACCATACTATTTCTCATTCTGTGGCTCCCAAAAATGCAAGGTTTGTCTCAAAGGCTGAGATTCAAGGGCTAGTGCTAGTCCCGCCCCCCGCCCGCCGGGCAGGTAGGGTTGAAGAAAGAGCCGGTCCAGCGGCTCCTCTTGGGGCCCCCTCCTCTAAGACACCAGAGAGAAAAACACACTGGGCCGGGAGTCTTGTCGAAGCAGGAACTCATTTTATTGTAGTAGGAAGGTGTTTATATAGCTTTGAGAAAGAGGGTGGGTCTCAGGATGAGAGAAAGGTGTAAGGGCCAATAGTATTTCACCACGTCAGCAGTAGCTGGGCGGAGGCAGTTTGGCTTAGGCCTTGCTGAGTCACTCCTAAGCAGAAGTAGGCCAAAGACAGGTCACCAAACTCTAGTCAGGCTCAGGAAGTTCCACTAGGCCTCACACCCGGGCCTCTTAGGGCCCAACAGGCTAGGTGGTAAGAACTCCTGAAGCACTTGAGTGGAGGCTAGATGGGTCATTTCCTATTGATATATGTTAGAAACCTCACTGAAAAGGTTTCAGAGAAGTTGTAGAGAGAGTACATTCAGTACAGTACTTGCTGCAAAAGCATTAGGATCTGAGTTTGATCCCTAATACCCATGTACAAATTCAGGGTATGTGCCTATAATCCCAGTGTTGGGGTAGTGGAGATGGGAACATCCCTGGTGCTCACTGGCTAGCTAGTTAGCTTAAAAGGTAAGCTCCAGGCCAATGAGAGATCCTGTCTCAAAAGAGGCAGGGGGGCTGGGCACGGTTGGCACACGCCTTTAATCCCAGCACTCGGGAGGCAGAGGTAGGAAGATTGCCATGAGTTCGAGGCCAACCTGAGACTACAGAGTGAATTCCAGGTCAGCCTGAGCTAGAGTGAGACCCTACCTCGAAACCCAAAAAATAAAAATAAAAAAAATAAAGAGGCAGGGGGTGGGAAGCAGCATTCTTTAAAAAAAAATATTTATTAGTTATGTATATAGTATATATACAGCCATGATGGTACCATTGTTAGCCTTCTCCCTGTCCTCCTCCCATGGGTAATGTGGGACTTGCCTTATATGGGTAGCCATCAGTTATGCAGGAGAGGCAATGACTCTGTGTATAATGACCCAAGTCATGGCTCTAACAATCTTTCCGCCCCCTCTTCCACGAATTTCCCTGAGCCATGTTGGGTTCATTTTAGGTCTAGCTTGAGGTTGTCCTCTGGCCTTCAAGTGCACACACACTCATGCATGCATGCATACCCACATATACATATGCCCACACACAGATGAACATGCAGACCACATATGCATATGCAAAAAGTAACAAAATAAGTAAATAATAAAATAGGTTTTTGAGAAATGTGTATGAGGGAATAAACCCTCTTACCTCAAAGCATTTCAGACTGTAGGAAAAATGGAGTGAGATGGCAAAGAAAGTGTTTCTCAGGCAGTTTTCATGAACACATTGTGCTTTGTCTGCAATTTTAACCACACACTGTCATTCTGTGGCTCTGTCAGTAAAAATGGGTTACAAAAATATAGATTACTCCAGAGCTCAAGAACTCCAAAACAATGTATCATGTCTGTTTAACTGTGTCTTTTAATCTAACACTAAACCAAAGCATTTTGTGAGAGAGGAAAAAAAAAGATCCAACATTAAAATTTACTTGTTCTATTTTGGAAACGAGTAAAAATGAGTATTAGTAGTTTGGGTTAACTATAACTTTTGGAACCTACACTGTCCTTCTAAAAGAGAGATGTCCAAGCCCATTCCATCTAGTAGGAATCTGCGGTTTCATTTGTGATCTAAACTTGGGAGGAAAGCAGTGGTCGCCAGAGGACGGGAACTGCCATTGCCCTCATGCAGGACAGCATGAGGAAATCATAAATAAATCTAGTCAGCCTTTAGTGTCTTCATCATCACTGAGAGCCAAGTGTAACATTTCCTTGTCATATCTTTCCCATTCTTCCCTTAGAACCATTTTGTGGAAGATGCATTAAGATTTGACTCAGAATTCTGGATTCCCAGAACATATTTTATTTCCAGACTTGTTTATTGCTAGCATCATTGTCTCTTCTTTGTGCCTAGAAGCTGCATTTTTAACCTCATAAAAATACAACCACTGCTTTTAGTCGTGACGTGGTGTGAGATGGAGCTTTTGGGATCTCAGTTTCTTTCCCTAGCAGAGAGTCTAGCAGACACAGCTTATGCAATCCCTCTGGAAGTTATTCTTTGATGAAATGCAAATTTCCAGGAGAGTATTCATGTCAGTGAAAAATATTTTCTGGCATATTCATTAACTAACTTGCTTGCAAAATTTTGAGCAATTGTCCAGGAAAAGAAATATGCTCACTGTGTGAATAAAGGTGGTATTAATAAATAGAAGACATTGTTTTAACAAAATTGTAACTTTTTGAAGAGCTGAAAATTGATCATGCAGATGAGGATTTCCAGGTCTTGTGATGTGGGTTTCAATATTCTTAAACCCTTAATTTGTGGATTTGTTTTTATGTAAATGAAATCTTTATCATGAAAGTAAAATGTTCTTTCTCTTTCCTAATCTATTACCACGAAATCTCTGGACCATTCATTATGTAATATCTTAGAATGCAGTGCATTAACCCCATTGGGAAGCTTTTACAGATTGTTAAATAAAACAAGTACTTTAAGTAAATAAAAAATCCTGACAGCCATTTGTGTGAGAATGCTTTATTTTTAATGATAAAACAATACTCCTCAGTTTTCTTTAGACTGACCTGAAAATCCTAGATCTTTTCTTTCCAGTTGCCACTTCCAACACTGGCCCAGAGCTTTTTCAATAAAGGAAGCTTTGGTGGGGGACTCAAAAGGTCTACATTTTAGGCAGGTGAATTAGAAAAATGATCACATTTGGGTAGAGAAAAACACACTGCAGGTAGGTGGGATTAAAAACTCTCTTCAGGGGCTGGAGAGATGGCTTGTGATTAAGCACTTGCCTGAGAAGCCTAAGGACCCTGGTTCGAGACTCATTTCCCCAGTACCCATGTAAGCCAGATGCACAAGGTGGTGCATGCATCTGGAGTTCATTTGCAGTGGCTATAAGCCCTGGGGTGCCCATTCTCTCTCTCTGCCTCTTTCTCTCTCTCTCTCTCTGTCGCTCTCAAATAAATAAATAATTTTAAAAAAAAAAAAAAAAAAAACTCTCTTCAACTCATGGAAATACACATTTGTTTCAGATTTTAAGCTGTTCACAGATTCCCAGGAACTTTATGTAAGTAGATATCTAATAACTAATGTTTTACTTTCACTTATTCAAGGCTTTATAAAGTGCTTTCTTTTTCTTTTTTGTTTGTTATGCAAAGGGTATTTGTTATGTGGGTGTAAGCCTATGGCCCATTGAAAGGAGCAAGCACATGTGAAGTAATTATGCTACTAGAAAGGACAACCAACCCTCCCCCTTCCCAAGTAAACACTCATAAGTGTTAGTAGCCATAGTAAACTCAGAGCACTGCAAGAGCAATGCAATGGCACCAAATGTAGTGGTTTGAATAGATGTTCCCCAATAGAGGAGTTTTATTAAAGCTTGTAATTTGGTATTACTGTGGGTGGATCCTAGGATCCAGTCCTAACATGTAGGGATGGACCCAGAATTGCAATCCAAAATTATGTAAAGTACTGGAGTCCTGCCTGGGATCTCTGGAGTGTGCTTGCTTATGGTGCTGGTGGTTTCTCTCTGTCTTTCTCTTTTTCTCTCTCTCTCTCTCACTCTCACTCTGCATGGATCTGTGAAAGGAGGGCCAGCTTCTTCCATCATATGGAACTTACCCTAGTTTTGTAAACTTCAATAAATCCCTTCCTCCCATAGCTTGTGCCTAATTTGGAAGTTGATACCAGCAATCTGAAGCTGACTGCAACACAAATAATCAATGTTTTTGGAGTACTTTATCCTTTATGAAAGCCTTTCCTGCCTGAGTCTTGATTTCACTTGGTCAGATGAATTGTGGGAAAGAGTTGCTTCCTCATTTTTCAGATGCACTCTGTGAAGTACAGACTGTGCACACTTGTGATATACATAATATATTGATAATAGAATGAAGATAGTCACATATGTTAGACCACTTGTCACAGAAATTGGAGACCAATTAAAAGGAGGAAAGACTGATATTGGCTTATGTTTTCAGATGTTGCAGTTCTTGGCTGACTGGCTCAAGTGATATGGGATTGATGCAAAGACAAAGCAGAGAGATAAGATACATGGTTCTAGTCATGTAACCAGTGACTCACTTCCTTCAAGCCCACTTCAAGTCACTATAGCCCAATCACACTGAATCTAATGATGGACTGATAAAAGTAATGGCCTCATGATCAATCTTATCTCAGTTGTGCCACCAGCCAGTATCCAAACTTATATATGAGCATTTGGGGACCATTTCACATCTAAGACATAACATCAGATCAAGTCCTATGTAAAGGTAAAGATCACCCATTGGTAGAAGATCAATGTTGCGGGGGAGGGGCAGGTGTGGTATGTGCCCTGCTGGTCCTACTGAAGCATTTTTTTCGAAGATCTACAAAAATTTGACATATTTAAATAGGTACATTTTATGTTCAAAAGCTATATTTTCAAGTGGCATTTTAAACTGGCACCCACCTGAAGTAATAGCCGCACTGTTTCCTGAAAAAATTACCACTTTCCAGTGGCCAATGTTTCTATAACTAGTTCACTCTAGGAAAACACACTTTGAGCAGCCAGTTTCAAAGCAAGAGGAGTGTTCTACTGCTCTCCTCTTCCTTCTGCTTAATTTTCACTGAGCCAGTGTACATATGAATGCTGTCTAGTAGGTAGATTACTTTGAGCTTGGGAAAAAGTAAGAAATAAGAGAGACAAGATCCCTGCCCTGATGGAAATATGAAGTGTTTTCAGATTTAGATGTACTTTCTACTGTTTTATATGTGAGCTATACTATATTTTCTTGTAAATGTCACAAGCAATAATTTTGACAGATAGTTGCTGACTTATTTTATTAGGTGTTTTGGAGTCTGTTCATGACGTGAATACACTGAATGTCTTATCGCAAAGGGAAATCCCCACAGTAACTCTAAATTAGGGTACTTATTCTCCTTACTTTTAATATGGATTTATAAACAAAGCCTAAGTGCAGAAAACTTGTTCATGATCTCTCAATAATAAAGTAATAAATCCATGACTCATATAAGAGAAGGATTAACAAAAAAGACCATCTTTCTTTTTACAAGCAATTATCTCTTGCCTCTACATTTGGCTTGGAAATCATCTTGTTCAAACCTGCATGTTTGTTGGTTCCATTTTCTATTTTTTTAATTTATTTATTTGTAAGGAGAGAGTGGGAGAGGGAGGGAGGAGGGAGGGAGAGAGAGAGAGAGAGAGAGAGAGAGAGGGAGAGAATGAATATGAATGGGCACTCCAGGGCTTCTTGCCTCTGCAAACAAAGTCTAGACACAAATGCCATTTTGTACATCTGGCTTTATGTGGGTACTGAGGAACTGAACCCAGGCCATGAGACTTTGTAAGCAAGTGCATTAATCAATGAGCAATTTCTCTAGGCCCCATGGGGTGCATTTTCTACGTTATGGCAGTATATTTTTACTGCTAGTAGGCAATGTGGGCTTCCTTATCTTCAGCTTTATGTTTCTTTCTGCTTTTGATTCTTTTAAAAAAGCTTCTCTATTGTCCCAAATTCAATACCTAATATTTTAGGTTTTTGCTGCAGGGTCAGCATACTCCATAGGGCTAGCTTTCCCAGTGAATAATTCACTTGCAAATTTTCTGATTTATCATGGGCAACTTTCCCTGCTAGCCATGTGACACCACTATATATATATATTTATGATTGTGACATGAGTCAAAATAGACAGAAGTCAGAAAGAATAGTGTTGGTGATTGGAGAACTTTGCCCCATTGGTAATATGAACCATATTGCTCAGAATGTGTAGCTGACAACAAATTCTGCTTTAGAAGCATAACTGTAAGCATAATTAATTTTTAATGCTATTAATTTCTTAAAAAGTATGCTAAAAGGATGTCTGATAAAGCTGTTTTATGGATATTACAATTGCATTTGTTAATAGAAATTCTAAAAAATTGACTACTTTCCACAGCCAAGTTTTAAAAAATAAAAAATAACTTCTGAATTTTAATATTTACTCACATCATAAATCAAGGAATTCTTTGTCTACATGTCAACCAAGAAAGAGTAGTTATATACTATTTACAGTTATCTTCAGGCAATAATTTAATACAAGTGAAAGCATGAAGTAATGGATCACTCCAAAAGCACAAATTATGTGCCTACATGATTTATAGGACTATTCTTCAGAAGCATTATGGGAAATACATTTATTTTAAAGATTAATCAAGTTTAGACAATTATTCCCTATCAAAAGAAAAGATGAGGAAAGAGAACTATCAAGTGGTTTAAAAAATTGTCAATCTTGGAATAAAATTTTGCTTGTTCAAAATCATATTATAAGCTTTCTTAAATCAGAAATTCTTGTGTGTTTGGTTTTGCATATGAACTGGGGAATCAATCCCAAAGAGGCAGGCTTTGCAAGCATGCAACTTTAACTGCTGAGACATCTCTCCAGCTCCTAAATTGGCAATTCTTACTTTCTTGCATTGGAAACTCATTAAATTATAAGACCAGGATTTGCACATGTGAAAGAACAAATGTGTCCCCTCTCCTCTAGATTTTCATATGTGACTTCCCAGGTCACCATGAAGACATACTGTAGTAGAGCACCTTGGTACCAGATTTGACATTTCCCATTGCTCAAATTTCAACTGTGTGCACCACCTCAAAGTAACATTGCATGGAGAGATATGATGGTGGAGCTGAAAAGAAACTGTTTTAAATTATAAATTATTTGCCTAGAAATAACATATTTGTCTCTATCAAACTTTAGTAAATTGTGATAATATTGTTCTTAAATAAATGTGAGAATTATCCACAATAGTTATTTATTAAAAGACAATGTAACTAGTTTTTTTTTCTTGTATTAACTTTGTTTATTTGATATTCTTTACCTGAAACATAACAGTATAATTTTATTTTTATAAATATCAAAGCCCCTTTATAAATGTACTATCAGTACAGAGTTTGAGTCTGTATCTACCTCTCACCCTGAATGATCTGCAAGTTTATCAGGAATTTCAAAGTTGGATAGCTATTGTTGAACTGATTAGTATCATAGACCTAATATACCATTGTATATTCACACACATTCAGCATATACTTATTTATCATGCACCAAGTACTTACTGTTCTTAGTAATAAAGGTTATAGTGTTATGTCTTTATTCTGGAGAAATGTACTTGATATACTACTTTTTGATGAAGGACAAAAAGAGGGCTTGAGAGATGGCTTAGCAGTTAGCCACTTACCTATTAAGCCTAAGGACCCATGTTTGATTCTCCAGATCCCACATAAGCCAGAGGCAAAGAGGTGAGGCAAGCACAAAGTTGCAAATACCACTAGGTGGTGCAAGTGTTTGGAGTTCAATTTCAGTGTCTGAGGCCCTGGCACACCAGTTTTCTCTCTGTCTTTTGCTCGCTCACTCTAAAATAATTTTTTTAAATAATTAAAAATTTTAAAATGAAGAGAGAAAGATATAATAAACATGATTGAATGTTCTAGATGATTTGATAAAAGTCTAGTTCAAGTACATGACAGTGTACATTATATAAAGTTAGTAGCTACTTCCAAAAATTGGTGCAATGTTAAATACAGAGTTGAAATTAATAGTGAAGTTATATTTTAGATGAATATACAATAGTCCTTTACAGAAAAAAAAAATTATAAACATAATCCAGCAGGGACTTGAACAACATGACTAAAACAGGGAACTACCAATTGTTCAGTATGACTGGTGTTTACATGGGCATCAAAGAACAAAGAGATGAGGCGGAGACCTAATTATTCATCTAAAATTAATCTCATGTTATTGACAGTGGCTGTTTTCAGCATTATGCACTAAGATAATCACACATAGGTGGTTATATAAATTATAGTGTAAGTTATTTAGATGAAGAAGTATATGATTATTAGGTAATTATTAAGCCTTTTGATTAAAAATTAAATGAAGTAAAATAATTGAGGGGATGGAAAGATATCTTGACTAATAAAGTTGCTCACTTGCAAAGTCTGCTGATCTGGCTTCAATTCTATCACCCATGTAATCCAGATCCAAAAAGTGAAACAAGTGTTTGGTATTTATTTGAAGCAGCAAGAGACTCTGGTGTGCATGCATGTGTGTGTGTGTGCACGCACACACACACACACACACACACACACAAGAAAAAAAAATTGAGAAAAAAATATAACCAATGTTCAGCTTCTGTTCTAGTTACCTTCATGCCACTGGACAAATACTCGACCAGAAGCAGCTTATGGGAGGAAAGGGTTTATTTAAGGCTTACAGACTCCAGGAGAAGCATAATCCTAGCTCAATTGACTTTTTTTTTTTAAATACTTTTTAAAATTTATTTGTGGGGGGAGTAAGGGAGGCAGGAACAGAGAGAGACAGACAGACAGAGAGAGAGAGAGAGAGAGACAGAGAGTTAGAAGGAGTGTGAATGGGAGTGCCAAGGCCTCTTGTTACTGAAAACAAATCCCAGATGTATACACTACTTTGTGCATCTGGTTTTGCATGAGTACTGCGGAACTGAACCTGGGCTGTCAGGTTTTGTTAGTAAGTGCTTTAACCTCTGAGCCATCTCTCCAGCCCTTAAATGAGTATTTTTTTAAATTTAAATTTATTTTTTTAATAAATCTGTTTGTAAAGAGAAAACACTGTTGAGAGAGCAAGAGAAAGAAAGAGAGAGGGAGAGATAATGGGAGCACCAGGACCTCCAGCCACTGCAAATGAACTCCAGATGCATGTGCCACCTTGTGCATCTGGCTAATGTGGGTCCTGGGGAATTGAGCCTGGGTCCTTTGGCTTTGCAGGCTAACACCTTAACCGCTAAGCCATTCCTCTAGCCCTCAAATAACTTATTAAATGAAGAAGCAACTGCAACCATAAGTTTGAAGAAACCGTTAAATAATAATTTGTATAAATTTATAAATGTGGCTTAACATGAACATGAGCAACTCCTGGGTACTATTTCATCAAGTTCTCAAGTTGACAAACTAGCTGCTATTATGATTCTGGAAAGGGAAGAAGGTTTAAAAAATGTGTGATATGTGTGCCCATAGGATTCTCTCCCTGTATTGATGACTCACAATCCAGGGTAAAACATTTACTAGTTTCACATCTCTACAGAGGGGAGCACTGTTCTGTTACTTGAGTCTCTAATCCACGTATTTTAGCAAAGCAATGGAGAAGCTAAACCAGAAGAGACACACTTGAAGAGGCCAGCATCCAGGCACACACAAACACGAAACTCTAATGGTAAGTTTGTAGAATAAGGCTTTCT
Source organism: Orientallactaga sibirica (assembly GCA_036365145.1). Lineage (NCBI taxonomy): Eukaryota > Metazoa > Chordata > Mammalia > Rodentia > Dipodidae > Orientallactaga > Orientallactaga sibirica. Next base: position 19,703,699 of record JAEOAD010000012.1, read on the forward strand.
CTCCCCCATATGGCTCCAGTATACTAACAGAGAATGAACCAGGAGATAAAAGTCACAAACTTAGGGGACAAGAGTGCTTAAGGACTCCCATCACCCACCAGACACAAAACAAGGAGATCAGAGAAATTTTAGCCTTTTCTAACCTATATCTACATAGAGTAGGATAAAGTCAAGTTCCCATATAAATTAAGGGCTGGAGAGATGGCTTAGTGGTTAAGGCACTTTGCCTACAAAGCCAAAGGACCTCAGTTCAATTCCCCAGAATCCACATAAGTCAGATGCACAAGGGGGCATATGCATCTGGAGTTTGTTTGCAGTGGCTGGAGGTCCTGACACATACATTCTCTCATTCTCTCTCTCTCTCTCCCTGCCTATGTCTGTATCTCTCTCTCTGTTTCAGTTAAAATAGCTCCTCCTATTAAAGAGTTACTTTCCCCAGTTAAAATCTCCTGATGTATTATGGGTTTAACAATAACTAAAAGAAGACAAGATATTAGAAAACAAGAATGATAGAAGCTATATCTCAGAAATACACTCAGATGACACAGATAGTAGTTGTAGGTAATTAAAACTATGATAGTATGTTATTAACTGTAGTGAAAATGCAGATGACATCTAGGAATAGGTAGTAAATAGTCATAGAAGGAAAAAAATCTCTGAGAGAATCCACACACACACACAAATGGTAGAAATCACATACACAGCAAGTACCACTGTAAGTTCTGCCACTGGATGAGATAGATATGTCTGAGGATGAACTTCCCATGGTGAACTTCAAAGAGAGAAAGAACAAAAACTGATGGAAAAGGGGCAACTATATGAAAACTGAAAATTGTTAAAAGTTGTCACAGATACCTAACTCACATGCATCTTGGGCAGATTCAGGTTAGGAGCTACAGATGAGTGAGACCATGCAACACTTATCTTTCTGTGATTGGGTGACTTCACTGAGAATGATCTGTTCCAAGTTTGACCATTTTTCTTCAAATATCACTGTGTCATTTTTTCTTACTGCTGTGTTAAATCCCATTGTTTACTATGCCACATCTTGGTTATCCATTTGTCTAATGATGAACATCTGGGTTGATTCCAGCTCTTTTCTATTATGAACTGAACAAATCTCTCTGAGCTGAGGCATGGAGCTTTTAGGATAAATGCCCAGTAAGGGGATAGCTGGATCTGATGGTAACTCTATAGTCATCCTTTTTAGGAGTCTCCATTATTGCTTTCCATAGTGTTTGTACCAACTTACATTCCCCCAACAGTGAATGAGGGTTCCTATTTCTCCACAGCCTCACAAGAATTTGTTTTCATTATATTTTTTAAGGTTAGCTATCTTCACTGGGGTAAGGTGGAATCTCATAGTTGTTTTAATTTGCATTTCCCTTATGATTAGGGATGTTGAACATTTTCTTAAGTGTGTGTTTGCCATTTGTATTTCTTCTTCTGAGAACTCCCTGTACAGTTCTCTGCCCCATTTTGTGAGTGGGTCATTTGACTTTTTATTGTTTAGGTTTTTGAGTTCTTTGCAGATTGTAGAAATTAGGCCTCTGTCAGTTGTATAGCTGGCAAAAATTTTCTCCCATTCTGTGGGTAATCTGTTGGCTCTTCTTATTGTATGTTTGTCTGTGAAAAAACTTTTCAACCCAATGGTTGAGTGATTGTTTAATTTCCAGAGCTACTGGGGTTTTGTTCAGGAAGTCTTTTTCCACTCTTATATCATGGAAAGTTCCTCCTGTTTTTTCTTCCAGTAGTAGCAGAATTTCTGGTCTTATATTGAGGTCTTTGATCCATTTGGACTTGATTTTTGTGCATGGCGAGACATGTGGATCGAGTTTCATTTTCCTCCATATGGTTATCCAATTTGTCCCGCAAGACTTGTCAAAGATGGTATTTTTTTCCAGTCTACATTGTTAGGGCCTTTGTCAAATATCAAATAGCTGGAATTACTTGACCCAAAATCTGGGTCCTTGATTCTGTTCTATTGGTCTATAATCCTGTTTATATGCCAATACCATGTTGTTTTTATTATATGGCTTTGTAGTATAGCTTTAGATCTGGTATAGTGCTGACTCCAGAGGTATTTCTTTTGCTGAGGATATGCTTGGATATCCAAGGCCTTCTGCCATTCCATATGAATTTTGAGATCATTTTTTCTATCTCTGTGAAGAAAGAAGTTGGGATTTTTATTGGTATTGCATTAAATCTGTATATTCCTTTTGCTAAAATTGCCATTTTCACATTGTTAATTGTGCCTAACCAGGAGCATGGGAGGTCTTTCCATTTTCTCAAGTCCTCCTCAATTTCTTGTGTGTTTTTATGTTTTCATTGTAAAAGTCTTTCACTTCTTTGGTTAATGTTATTCCAAGGTATTTTATTTATTTATTTATTTATTTATTTATTTATTTATTTATTTATTTATTTATGTTGCTATTGAAAATGGAACAATTTCACTTCTTTCTCTGTATCTTTGTCTTTTGCATATAGAAAGACTACTGAGTTTTGTTCATTCATTTTGTATTCTGATACTTTTCTGAAGTTGATCACCTTTAAGAATTTTGAGATGGAGGTTCTTGGGTCACTTATGTACAGAATCATGTTGTCTGTGAATAGGGCTAACTTAACTTTTTCCTTTCCAATTTGTATCCCTTCTATTTTTGTATCCTGTCTTATTGCTTGAGCTAGGACTTCCAGTGCTATGTGGAAGAGCAGAGGAGAGAGTAGACACCCATGACTTGTTCCTGATCTCAATGGGAATTCCTTCAGTCTCTCCCCATTTAGAATTACTTGACCTTTAGGAGCTTCACATATAGCCTTTATTTATGTTGAGATATAAACCATTCATGCCTATTCTCTCCAATGTTTTGATCATGAAGTGATGTTGTATTTTGTCAAAGGCCTTTTCTGCATCTATCAAAATGATCAGGTGTTTTTTTTTTTTTTTAAAGCTTATTTATGTGGTATATTACATTGACAGATTTCTTATGTTGAACCACCCCTGCATTCTGAAGCCTACTTGATCAAGGTGGATAATGCTTTTGATGTGTCATTGAATTTGGTTTGTGAGGATTTTGTTCAGGATCTTTGCATCTAAGTTCATCAGAGAACTAGGCCTATAGTTTTCTTGGGGCATGCCTGCCTGGTTTTTGAATTGGGGTGATACTAGATTCATAGAAGGAGTTTGGGATCTTTCCCTATTCTCTGAGTGTGTGGTGCAGTTTGAGAAAAATTGGTTTCAGTTTTTCCATGAAGGTTTGAGAAGCCATCTGGTCCTGGATTCTTCTTTTTGGAGAGGTGTTTGATTACCTTTTCAATCTTGGTGGGTGTGATAGGTTTTTTTAGGAGATTAATCTGCTCTGGGTTTAGTTTTGGTAGGTGGTATATGTCCATGAATTCATCCATTTCCTCCATATTATCCAGTTTTGTGGAGTAGAGGTTTTTGAAATAAGTTCTGAAATTCTCTCAATTTCACTTATGTCATTTGTGATCTCTTTTTTTTTTTCATTTCTAATTTTGTTAATTTGAAGCATCTTTCTCTTTTTTTTTTTTTTTTTATTTTTGCAAGGTAGCGTCTCACTCTGGTCCAGGCTGACCTGGAATTAACTATGTAGTCTCAGAGTGGCCTTGAACTCTTGGTGATCCTCCTACCTCTGCTTCCTGAGTGCTGGGATTAAAGGCATGTGCCACCACGCCCGGCTTGAAGCATCTCTTTTCTTTAGCTTGATCAATTTGGCCAGGGGCCTCTCAATTTTTTTATATTTTCAAAGAACCAGATCTTTGTTTCATTAATTTTCTTAATTGTCTTCCTTGTTTCTAATTCATTAATTTCTGTTCTTATTTGATCATTTCTTTCCATTTGGAGCATTTTGGGTTGGATTCTTCTTGTTTTTTCAATGCCTTTAGGTGGATAGTTAGGTTATTGATTTGGTATCTCTCTGTCTTTGTTATGACGGCATTTAATGCTATGATTTTTCCCCTGAGGACTGCCTTCATTGTGTCCCATAAGTTTTGGTACATGTGTTCTCATTGTCATTCAACTCTAGAAATTTTGCAATTTTATTTTTTATTTCATCCACTATCCATTTATTGTTTAGAAATGTGTTGTTCAGTTTTGAAGAACTGGTGGGATTCCTGGCACATCTTTTGTTGCTAGTTTCAAGTCTTACAGCATTGTGGTATGATATCATACAGGGAATTATGTTGATGTTCCTAAAAATATGGAGGCAGGCTCTATGACACAGTATATGATCTAGTTTAGAGAAGGATCCATGGGGTGCTGAGAAGAATGTGTAATCTGTGGATTTTGGGTAGACTGTTTTGTGGATGTCCATTAGGTCTAATTGCTCTATGGTGTTGTTCAGTTCTCTTACTTCCGTGTTAAATTTTCTGTTTGGGTGATCAATCTATTGCTGACAATGGGGCACTGAATTCATTGAATATGATGGTGTTGGTGGTTATTTCTGTTTTGTTGTCAGTTAGGTTTTGTTTTATGAATTGTGGTTCACCTGTGTTTGATATGTAAAGATTGATGATTGTGATATCCTCTTGTTGGATTGTTCCCTTGAAGAAGTTGACCTTCTTTGTCTTTTTGATTACTTTTTTTTTGAAGTCTGTTTTGTCTGATATTAGTATAGCAATGTCTGCTTTTTTTCTTATTTCCATTTGCTTGAACTATCATTTTCCACCCTTTCATCCTGAGAAGGTGTCTGTCTTTAGTGGTGAGGTGGGTTTTTTGAAGACAGGAGATTGAGGGGCTTATGTCTCTTGATGGGTGAACTAAAGCAATTAATATTTAGGATAATAACTGTGAGATTTGATTTAATTCCTGCTATAATGTAGTGGTTTATGTGCATTGGTGTTTTTTTTTGTTTTAATTTTATTTTGGACTGACCTGGAATTTTTTGTAGTCTCAGGGTCTGAGTTTGGTTATCCTTACCTCTGCCTCCCTTCTTGTAGGCTTTTGAGGTTTTTTTTTTGATTTTATTTTGACTTTGGAGAATTTCTGAGAAGTTACTCTTTTGTAGGTTTGGCTTTTTGTAGGTTTGGCTTTGTGTTCATTTAGTTGTATAGCTGAGCTTTATCATGGAAAATTTTTCTTTCACCAGCTATTATGAGGGATACTTTTGCTGGGTAGAGTAGTTTGGGTTGGAATCCACAAGTTCTTAGACTTTGAAGTGTTCTATTCCAGACCCTTCTGGTTTTCAGGGTTTCCATTGAGAAGTCTGAAGAAATTCTTATGGGGTTACCTTTATATGTAATGTGTTGTTTTACCCTAGCTGCTTCTAGGACTTTCTCCTTGTTATCAATATTTAGGGTCTTAATGATAATATGTCTTGGCGAATTTCTCCTTTGGTCCAGTCTGTTTGGAGTTCTGTTAGCTTCTTGAAACTTGATGGGGCTTTCTTTTGAGAGAGTGGGAAAGATTTATATGATAATTTTGTTGAATAGGTTCTCCATGCTCCATGCTTTTGGTCTGAATTTCTTCCCCTTCTGGTATCCCTGTGATCTGAATGTTGGTACATTTAAGGGTATCCCACAGTTCCCTCATATTCTGTTCACAAAATTTTTTGACTTATTGAAACTTTTGGATTCATGAACTGTTTCTTGTATTTTGTCTTCCAGTTCTGAGTTTCTATCTTCCACATGGCTGACTCTATTCTTGAGAGCTTCTATAGAGTTTTGGACTTGTGTTTTCTACTGCTTATTAATGTATTGTTTCCATTCCTCTATCAAGTTCCCTTTTCACATCATTTTCTGATTTTCTTAATGCTCCTTGGAATTCATCCTTGAAATTATTTATGTCTTCATTGACCTTAGCCAACTTGTTATTGAAGTCTTCTCTCTTTTCTTGCTCTCCTTCAGGTCATTTAACTGTCTTTGGAGCCCTTCCTGGTTCTATTAGGTCTAATCTAGTGAGAAGAGCATTCATACAATTATTGGCTGTTTGTTGATTTTCTGCAAGTTCTGCTATTTTCTTGTCTTCATTTTTGGGTTCTGATCCTATTATCTCTTTATGTTTTCATTAGAGACATCCTTTGTGGTTCTGGGGTACTGGGCCATCTTGTTGGATTTACTTGCATTTGATTTTTCTTATTGTTCCTTTGCACTGTGGTCTGCTCATCACACTGAAAGAATCTTTTAAATTTAGGAGGAAGTTGTAGTTTACTCTTGAAGTGTCTTCAGTGATTATTCCATTTTATGTTTGCTTCGATTATGCTTCTGATGGCAGTGGTGCCTGCCTACTCAGTGAGCAAGTGCCCATGAGTGTCTGGTAAGAGTTCAAGGGTCTGATGAAGGTGCTTGTTCTTCAGTGGTTAGGGCAGAGTGATGTTTTGGCTTGGCTGCATGGGGGGGTGTGGGAATGCATGGTGATTCTGTGATGCTGAGTGTTGAGGTGATGGGACAGTGGGTCAGTTGGAACTATGTTGCAGGGAGTGGCTGGGACTGTAGGGTCCTGTGATAAGGCAGAGGAGGGATTTGGGACTTCCTTGGGTCAGGTGAAGCTCACGGGGGATTAGTGGTGGTCCAGGTGGGGTGGCAGAAAAGTGGATGGTGGAGTGAAGAATAGCCTTGTTGGCCTGGGTCCAGGTCACCCATGGTGTGAGGGGTGTTGGGGCACTGAGGGGGATGGCATTTGCGTTAGTAGCTCCCACACCTGGGGTTGGGGGCAGGCAGCAGTGAGAGGAAGGGAGGGGTTCACTTGTGGATTTTCCATACCTAGGGGTGGGGGTGGGTGGCATAAAAGGAAAAGGAGGAGTTTACAAGTGGAGCTCAAGTTCTTAGGGGTCGGGTGGCAATGGGGAAGGAGCTCATTGGGCTTGTTGGCAGTGAGGGGAAAGGAGGAGTTCCTAAGCAGAGTTTAGGAACTCCGGAGTGGGCAGCAGCAAGGGGAAAGAAGGATCGAATGAGTGGATTTCAGGAGCTGGTGGGGGTGGGGGTGATGGTGAGGGTAAATGAAGAGTTTGGGAGAGAAGTTCCCATGCAGGGAGGGTGGGGTTAGGGCAGCAAGGGTGACGGAGCTTGCTTATGGAGCTCCACAGGGGAGGGAGCCTAGGGTGGCAAAAAGGCTAGCCTACTGGCCTGAGTCTGCTTAGCTAGAGAAGGAGGAACCCCGGCAGCTGGGACTGCAGTTAAGATGGCTTTTTGAGAGGATTGGGGGACTGGTGGGCTACCCAAGAGCATAGGCATCAGGAGAATTCCTACTTTGCTCCTCTGTGCCCTCGCACTGGACCCTAATGAACCCTAATGGTCTTGCCTTTCCTTCCCTGCCAGGTGAGGTGTGTTTAGATGGATGCCATCTTGACCAGAAGTCGCTTCTTATCATTTTGTGTATTTGGCTTTACATGGGCACTGGGGAATTGAACCTTGCCATCAGACTTTGCAAGAAGTACAATTAACTACTGATCCATATCCCCAAACTTATTTCATTTTAGAGATGCTTATAAATGTTAAACATTGGAATGAAGAGGTTGATTTTTTTAATATATGCTATAAAATGACTTTAGATTTATTTTATGGACTTTTTCTTAGTGACACAATGGTATGAACAGAAAATGTCAGTGCTACTGTGGTTAAAGAGGATACTTAAGGAAGAATCATACATTTGTGTGAAAAGTTTTATTATAATAGTTAAGTATAACAGCAACAGGACTATCACATAATGATTCAATTTTGCTGACTATATATTTTTTTTATTTTTAACACTTATTAAGTAGATAAGATAAGGTAATAAAAGGTTATGAAGCTGGTAATTAACTGATAGATTTTTGCATAAACTAGTAGTGTTTATAGAAAATATCCATCTTAGAAGATCCTTAGGATATAGGCATAGAACCAGAAAGAAAATGATGAAGAATAACAGAAGAGGTTTCTTAGTATAGATGCTGGCAGGGGCGGGGGGGGTGTCATTTACAGGTCTTCATTGAAAACAAATATGGATGTTGAAGTCTGAACTATGGAATGTGGAGGGAAATCCAGAAGAACAGATGTCCAAAATCAACACTGTGAAAGGACATTCAGCTTGGCTACCACTTGGACTTGATCCTATGCTAATCTAACATGTCATTGCCAGTGAATACAATCTTTTGGAGGTATAAGGGATGTAACATCAACAAATAGAATGCGTGTGCTCTGGTGTTTGCAGAATTATAGGTCCTATAGGATAAATCTGCAAGTAACCATTTAATTACCACAGGTCTGTGTGTATCATGCCTGTCTAAGACAATAGAAATACAAGAGGAAAAATGCACAATATACCTCCCTTTATAGAAAGTGGATTCTGGTAATGACATCTAAAGTGATCTAGTATAAATTACGCTTGAGGAAAACTGAATTTAATTAGGGTTGTTTGCATGAGCATGTCAGGGAAAGGGCTACATCAGTGAAGAATGACTCTCTTTCCCTTAACAAACATTAACTGCCAGGAGCTCCTCAGAGAGGAGTATGGGCTCATAAGACCCTCCCTCAACACTAAGGGAATGTTGATTGGTCCAGTCATGCAGGTTTTGTGCAAGTGACCACAGCAACTATTGTCAATTCCAGAAAACAACTTTCCACAGCACTGCTCCTTACCCTCCAGCTGTTACATTCTTTCTGAGTCTTCCTTTCCTTGTTCCCTGAGCATTCTTTGACTATTTCATAATAGCTTAGCTGAACTTCTAAAACAAGACAGAAGTATTGCTGAAGCTCTGTTACTGGTACCATGTAGAGAATTTAAAGTAACCTCCTGCTAATAAAAAGTTAAGTGGGCATGGTCACATGCCTTTAATCCCAGAATGTGGGAGTCAGAAGTAGGAGGATCACTGTGAGTTCAAGGCCACCTGAAACTACATAGGGAATTCCAGATCAGTCTGGGCTGGAGCAAGACCCTACCTCAGGAAAAAAAAAAAAAAAAAAAAAAAAAAAAAAAAAAAAAAAGAAGTCAAAACCATTCTTCAAAAGTATCAGCTGTTCTACAAATTATTTATGAACACTGTGGTAGTTTGAATGGATGCTGCCCAACAGATTCAGGAGTTTTAGTCAAGTTAGTAAGTTGGTGTCACTGTCGGTGCATCCTAGGTTCCAGCCCTAAGGTGTGCAGGCAGATCTGGAATTCCAGATTAAAGATATGCAGAATGCTTGAACTCTGCCTGGGGTTCCTGGAGTTTGCTTCCTTATTGTGCTACTCTTGGTATTTCTCTCTGCATGGACCTCTGAATGTGGGCCAGCTTCTTCCACCATTATGGAATTTCCCCAGATCTGTAAGTTTCAATAAATCCATTCCTTCCATAACTTGTGCCTGGTTTGGAGGTTTATCCCAGCAACATAAAGCTGAGTGAAGCAGAATTGGTACCAGAAGTGAGGCATTGCTGCATGATGAATCTGACCATGTTGATTTTGGTCTTTTGGAACTTTTGTTTGGTAGTAATGGGCATGGACTTTGTACTTGCAACTGAAGATGTCTTTCCGAGTGATAAGCCAAGTCTTATGGGCTATTTTGGTGAGAGTTTGAAAATGTTAAGTGCCAAGAAAATCTTATTTGGAGGCTTTGCTTATGAACTTTCTAAGGGAAAGGAAAGACTGAAAAGATATTTGTTGGAACTAGGCTACTGGCATAAGGGATGGCTGTATTCTGTTGACCATGCCCAAAGAGTTTGATCAAGGTTAAATTTGAAATGGAGTGATATGCTTGGCTAAAGAAATGGAACTGAGAAATTTAAGAATTAAAGTAGGAAAAACTCAAGCAAGTTTAAAATTGCTAGTCCTGAGACTGGTTGCTGAAGATCCTACTTTCAAATACATTAGCATTTTGAAGGAAGATGGCCCCATTGCTTTATTATGAAACAACGAAAAGGATGTCTAGGGAAAGAATGAATGAGAAAAGTGCAAACTTTTGAAAGGAGTTAACTGGAAGGAAAGACTTTGCTCTTCAAGGGCATGATTTATCTCCTCCCTAAATTAAGAATATTTGGCTATGTCCTGCACACTTGGTATTGGTTTTGGAAGCATGAAAAATGTGTGCAATGGGTCATGAAATACAGATGGTTCCAGGAACCTCTGCTGATATGAGGCATAGGAAACAAGATATTCCTGTGTTAAAAGCTGGAAAGACCAATGTTTAGAGATAAGATGGATCATGGTTTGAAGTGCAGACCCAAAGATATTTTGAATATACTACCTTGGAGTGCTATTAGCTCAGAATGGAAGTTTCCCTGGACACTCAGCCAAGCTGAAGGGGCAGAATTGGAAAATTCAGAGACTTGTTACTTGTCACTGGTTATGATATGAGACTTGAACTGGAGATGTTTTATGTTTTCTTGATGGTTATTGTGTTTGCATTGGTCGAGTCTCTCCTTCTTATACCTTATAGCAGTAGGAACTGTTACTCTGTGCCTTTATATAGTAACAGGATTTAACTTGTTTTGATTTCACAGGACTCTCAGCTAAGAGACAATCTTAAATCTCAGATGAGACTTGGGACTTTGGAACTATTTTAAGATGGTAAAAACTATGGGACCTTTGAATTTGGACTGGAAACAATATACAATGTGAGATTGTTAAGAATCTATTGGAGGGCTGGAGAGAAGGCTTAGTGGTTAAAGCACTCATCTACAAAGCCAAAAATCCCAGGTTTGATTCCCCAGGACCCATGTAAGCCAGATACACAAGGTGTTGCATGTGTTTTGAGTTCATTTGCATTGGATGGTGGCCCTGTTGTACACATTTTCTTTCTCTATCTGCCTCTTTCTCTCCCTCCTTCTCTCTCTCACACATAAATAAATAAAAATTAAATTTAAAAGTAAAAGAATCAACTGGAGGCCAGGGGTGGAATGTAGCAGTTTGAATGGATGTCTCCTAATAGATTCAGGAGTTTTATTTAAGCTTATAACTTGGTGTCACTGTGAGTGGATCCTAGGGTGCAGCCCTCAGGTGTGGGGGCAGATCTGGAATTCCACCCTAAAGATATGCACAGTGCTTGAGCCATGCCTAATATTCCCAGAGTATGCTTGTTTATGATGCTACTGGTGGTATTTTTCTCTGTGTGGAACTGTGAAAGAGGGCCAGCTTCTTCCACCATTATGGAACTTGCTCTGGATCTGTAAGTGTCAATCAATCCTTTCTTTCCATAACTTGTGCCTGGTTTGGAAGTTCATTCCTTGATGAAATCAAGGCTTCTTTGATGAACTATTTTATAGAGAAAAATGTGTATATTGCAATTGCTATATCTCCTTTTTAAAAATATATTGTATTTATTTATTGGAGAGAGAGAGAGGAAGAGAAAAAGGCAGAGAGAGAAGAGAAATAATGAGCACACCAGGGCCTCTAGCCACCTCAACCTCAGAGGAACTCTAGATTCACATACCACCCTGTGCATCTGGCCTACATGGGTACTGGGGAATCAAACCTGGGTATCTAGGCTTCACAGGCAAGTGCCCCAACTGCTAGGCAATCTCTCCAGCTTCAAATATCTATGTTTCCTTTTGGTATTTATTTTGATAACGATTGTCAAATATTTCAAAATTCTACCTTGGATACAAGCACAGTAAGCTCTGAGGTCCTTGTGTCCTGTCCGGATTTATAAAATGACTCCAGGACAGGCTTCTGATACACTTTCCCCTAGAAAGGTCATAACACTGCCTGTGTATTGCCTAGGGAAGTTTATGTCCATGCTATCCCCTTCCCATTTAAAATTTGATGAGAAAATATAGCTCTTTCCCATAAAATAGAAAGCTTACTTTCCCTTAAATTAAAAGTTTATTATGATTCTATGATATCTCCTCAAGTTGGCATATTTATTGAGGCAGAAATTTGAACAGAGGTTACAAGGGGCTGGGGAAAGAAGAAAATGTGAGCTGTTTTGTTGAGACAAAGTTTAGGAGGATAAGATGGGTCTGGAAATGGATAGTGGTGATGGCTTCATGATACTATAAGTGCACTTTATACCACTAATATACTAACATAAACACAGAAAATGGTAATATTTATATTGCACTTTTTATAAGGAAGAAAGAAAGAAAATGCTCTCAAAACCAGCAGAATTGCAATAGCATCATTAAATCCTTGCTAATGTAATGCTGGCATTGTAACTGCCTGCTGGCAGCAGTCAAGATTCGAGACTACCCAGAATGAAAAAAACAAAAGAATCTGTACAGCATTTCCTATAATCTCTCGGCAGATTTCACTGTGTGGTTTTAATGCCCTCGGATGGCTCGTCTCCACAGGGTAAACAAATCACCTCTTTAGAAAGTGTTTTGATAGCATAAACTTCTATGGCTCTTGGCCTATGGGAAACATTAAGCACTCTCTTTCTAGATGGATTTTGTGTTATCTTAGACCATGAGTCATGCTAGAGAAGTCATTGAAACTGGCCTCCAGGAATGAAGATGTTTCATGAGAAGCCAATCTTTTGATGAAGAAAGCTCTAAAGAGATTTAAAACTGAAACACCAAGCCAAATGTGATCATGCCCCAATTTTCTTTTGTTGTCCCCACAGGCTCATAATTATAAAGTAAGCATGTATGTTGGCAATTTAGTGTCTTTATAAATGATAAGCTTAGACATAATTCCATAAAAATGGGCACATAAATTAGTTCCAAACTGTAACAGTTCCTCAGGTATTTGAAATGAATTGATTCAAAACACGGAATTCTTTCCCAAAATAAAAACATTAAGGAATTCAAAGGGAAAGCATGTTTCACATTCTCATCATGGTAATATCTATGTTCCTCAAACATTCATCTCATAAATTAGTGAAGAAATAACCTCAACAAGGTAAATACCATGGGTTGAAATATTACCATTGAAGTTTGCAAGGGGCTATGGACTATCCCCAAAAAAGTTCCTAAATGAAGTCCTTATTTTACAGTGCTGGCTTCAGAATAAAACCACTCATTCATTTGCCTTTGTAAGCTCTGGAAGGCTGCACTCAGTGGCATAGCATTTACTTTACCTAGGATACAGGGTAAATTAAAAGGAGAATATTTACAGACCAAATAGGTACTCTGTAGTAAATACACACTGCAGGAATGACCTGCATTGGAATGTTCCACTCTTGACAGGACATTAACTTTCAGGGTAGAGTGTGAATATGTGACCAGAAAAAGCAGAAAACAGTTTTATACAACCTTCAGTCCACTCTGAAATCATAATTGCTTGATATAAATATATAGAGCTTGTTCTTTCTGATAGGGTCTGTTCTAGACCATTTTTACACCATTTACTTATTTTATCTGCATGTGAAGTAGCTCTTTACATTAATGACACAATTGCACAAGGTCAAACAGATAACCTGACAGATAATCAGAACTAAGTGATCTGACCCTGTGTAGCATTGGGCAGACAAGGAATCTTTGTTGAAGGAAAAGAAAAATATAGGGTCTTTGCTTTTCATAATTATGGGATTGCTTTTTGTTCAGTGATGGGGCTGGGCATTAAACCAGGTCTTTGGACATGCTAGGCAAGGACTCCCATGGAGTCACACACTATTCTATTGAATGTCATCTACACTGAGCATCAAGTTTAATCTTTACACAGGATACTTCTTCTTTATTGAACATTGCTCAGGCAGGAGAAGGGTCTAGGAGTTTGATCTTTCTCTGACATACTTCCAATAGTCATTTCTAATAATACTTGTAGGTCCAAAGACAGTCTTATTTCTGTTAGCATTCTGTCAACACTTAGTGACAGAAATCTTCCTTCTAGACATGTTCCTTTCTCATGAGAGATTTCACTAGATGGAGGAAGATTCTATGCTAATCTTTCCTTCTTTTCACTCCCTAATTTAGAATGTGTGGCTTCTCTCTTGTTACACTAGCATCCTATCCCGAGTATACATTATTGTAGTATCCTAACAATGGACTCATACACAGTAGTTAATTTCGTGTGCGTTTGGCATACATTGAGAGCTTTAATCAATTCTCTTATTTTCTTTAGTTGTTTGGCCTCTTTCCTGCCATCACTTGTGTGACAGCAGTTGGAGTGTTTCAAAGACCAATATCTGGAGTACATGTTAACATTGTACATCAGCTCTGTCTTTTAAAATGATTATAAAATTAATTAGATTTATATCTAATTGATAGGCGTATAATGATCCTTTATTAAAAATATTTTATTTAATGTAAGACTAGGGCATGATATAGAATAGGTGCTCCAAACATTCATCTTTACCATATCAAATGTGCTTCCTGAGCAGTGGCCCATTTCTGGCTTGCTCATCTTGTTACCATTGTGTTATGGAGTGTGACACATTGTGCCTAGAGAAAAGCAATGACCTCTGAACTGCAACTCCTAGCTTGACTCTTGACCGCACTGAACATGCTGGGTGGATTTGATCTGTTAAAATAAAACTTTTACTATGTTTCTGTGTCATTCAAGTGCCTTTGATACAGGTACTTCCAGCTGGCCACTGGAGCTCATTAATCACTAAATAAATGTTTGCTGAAGAAATGAGTGGGTACATGGAAAGGTGCCTCATGGGAGACTTTCAAGCCCTTCTAGAGGTCAACTCCACACTCTTAGGTTTTGATCTTCATAAGCAATGAATGCTTATTGGGTAACTTTGACATATCAGATACTGTGGTAATTTGAAGATCCAAGGACCAGTAAAGGTCTCATGACCTATTTGAAAGGAAAGAAAGCATTATTTATTTATTTATTTATTTATTTATTTATTTATTTATTTATTGATATCCATTGCTTTTCCATTTCCAAGGTTATGCTAGTGTTGTTTGGCCATCCTCCAAAACCCATGTCTCTCTTTTCATTCCAGGAAAATTCCTTTTATCCCTCCGGATTCAGCTCAAATTATACCTTGTTCTCCAGAAACACTTACCCAATCAGATGAATGTAAAATGACCTCTCCCTCATTTCTCCTCTGACAAGTTAAGATGATCATTGTTCATTACATCATTTTATTCTGGCCAGAAATTGGGCATTATATATGTATTGGTATGTTATCACTATTCTGATATAATAAAAATAGTTAATATCCATTGTCAGCCCTTTGAAGTCATGCCCTTCACATTGTGCCTTGTATTCATTGATGTCACTCTCAGGGCCTGGCATTAATACTTTCCCCACAGTGGTTCCTTAGTCAAGATTTGTTAATTGATTGATGGATATGTTACAAAAAATTCCCTTTGTTTAACAGAAAACAATGTGCTTTACACGGGTACGTCAGATCAGATATTTAATAAATGTGGATTTACTGTCTAACTACAGACTGATTTGGCAATACAATAGGATGAAAATATTTTTATTGCAGCTGACAAAAGAGGTACATGATACAAATTCATAGCCTGGATTTTTAGCCTTGGGACCCCTATAAAATAATTAAATGTTTTCAGCAGAATTGGAACCCAGTAAACATTGGGCATACATAAGATAGGTATTATTTATTTTAAATATTTGTATTTATTTATTTGTGTGCATACACATGGGTGGCATGTGAGAAAAAGAAAAAGAGAGAAAGAGAGAGAGGAGTGTGTGTGTTTTGGCATGCTAGGATCTGTTGTCATCACAAATAAACTCCAGATTCATGTGCCATTTTGTGCATCTAGCTTAACATAGGAACTAGGTAATCAAATCTAGGCCTACAGGCTTTGCAAGCGAGTATCTTTAACTACTAAGCCACCTCCCCAGCATAAGACTGGTCATTATTTAACAATACAAAATAGAAGATGAAACCTAGGCTTATCTAACTTGATACATAAAGAATAAATTCTTGTAATTATAAAATCATAGAGGTGATTTTCAGGTTATTAGAAAATCTATTACAATCTCATTTTTGTACTAGAGTGTCCAAAGTTTGTAAAACAATGCCCAGAAGAGAAACAGCCACAGAAGAAACATTACATGACTCTGTTTTTGGTATGGGTCATACACAGCTCCTTATATTTGGTGTATCAACCTTCTTTAAACCTCACCATCAGACCACAAGGAGACAACACTATTGGTTATCTACATGTTATAGATTAAATGCCTATAGAACAGAGAAATTAAATTACTTATGCAAGATACAAGGACAATGAACACAATGGTATTTGGTCTGTGACATAAAGACAGAAGAGAGCCAAAGTAAAGATTTCCTATACATTTGTGTGTGTGTGTGTGTGTGTGTGTGTGTGTGTGTGTGTGTGTGTGTAAGGCATCTAAGGCTTCCTAAAATCCCATTCCATCCTGTTTTATTGGCTTAGAAAGGAATATGTTTTATTGGCTGAGAAAGGAAAATAGACAGATTCATTTCTACCAGATAGTAGTGGGCTCATCTACTCCAAAATCCTGATATAAAAGTTGAAGCACAAGCCTAAGAATAAATCAGTTTCATGAGGTTTGTGAAGATAATCACTTTTTTTAGACACATTAGAGGATAGCAGGGTGCCAGAAGGAGGCTCTTCCAAGCTCTGGCATCCTTTATTCCCTTAATGTGCACTTACAATTTAAATGACTTGTGTGTGATGCTGGTGAGAGAGAGTGACTAGCCTTAAAATGGACTTTGGCAGTGTGCAGAATGCATTTGTGTGACTAGTTGTCAGAGGAAAGCACGATGTGAGTGGTTTAGGCAGAAGACGTGATATTCACTCTGATTTGGGATACTTCACATATCTGTTTGATGGCCCAAGCTTTTAGAGAACTCAATCTTCAGCTATTCCAGGCCAGAGGAAGCTTAATAAAGTCCTGCAGTGCATTACTTCTAGCCTCAAAATCACTGTATTTCATGTTTGATGGCGAGAGAGCTGGGTTGTGGTGATGATGGCATGATGAGCTTTGATTGAACTGTATATGATTGTGCTGTGATTTATTCTCTTGAATCTAAGAATTGATATGACATATATATGACTTAACATCTAGTTGAAGACATAGCTTTTAAGTAAGATGATAACTAATAAAATGTTTGGAATTTTGGAGATAAGATTCTTAATACATTTAAAAAAATCTTAATAAGCAGAAATATTTGTTCCTGCACAAAGATAAAACAAAGTGTGTGAATTATTTTAACTTGGTCACAATTTTGAAAACAGTGTGAAAAGTGATGGTACTCCAGAGTGGGAATAATGATTTTCAACATCTTAATTACTTATTCTACTTTCAGATATATCATAATTACACAAACTGGATTAGGAATGAGAACACCTGGGTATCAACAACTATTTTGCTTCTTAATATTTCTGTGAAATTAATCAGGTCACTGGCTTCAGTCTTCTGCTTTGTAAAATGGAACTTATAAATAATATTTCTCTCACTTCACTCAAACGATTGCTATAAAATACATTAAAAGTGGTGAAAACTGGGCTGGAGAGATGGCTTAGCGGTTAAGGCGCCTGCCTGCTCAGCCTAAGAACCAGGTTCCAATCTCCAGGTCCCACATTCAGGCAGATGCATAGTGACTCAAGGGCACAATGCTGCACTTGCCCACAAGGGGGCGCACACATCTGGATTTCGTTCACAGCAGCTGAGAGACTGCTGGCGTGCCCATTCTCTATCTGTCTCCCTCTCCCTCTCTGTCTGTCTCTCTCTCTGTGTCTCTCTCCAAAAATAAAAAAATAAATAAATAAAAATAAAGTGGTGAAAACTAATGCTTATGGAGAGCCCATCTTATAAATCCCATGTACTCAATTAAATGCTTTATACATTATCTCATTTCATCTTCTACCCAACACTATGGATTATGTAATAACTTGTATCCATTTCATAGTTAAAGAGAATGAGGGTCAGAGAGTTGAAGTAATGTTACTGAGTGCATATTCCTTTTTGTCACAAGGAAGGACCAAGAAGTGAGCCTTAAACCAAATGACTCTATTTTTATAAAAATAAATAAATCACACACACACACACACACACACACACACACACACACACACACATATTTCCCTCTAGTCATCCTTCATCTTAATTTTTCTTTATTACTCCTCTATGTCTCTTATTTTTTGTTTTCTCTCATATTAAGTAACAATTGTCGCTCTAATTTGTCATTATTCACTTTAGCATGGTTCTGTATTAGTAAAGAACTAATCAGAGGGTGAATAAGGAAATAATCATGGCAAAACATGGTATAGTTAATATTTGACTTTCCTTGAAGATAAACCAGCATTTCTCAGATAAGTTACTGCATATCACAGCTGGGGTTGGTAGAGGGTCTCTAGAAATATGAACATCACCTGCTTCCTATTTTGGAAAAAGACAAGCACATAAATAACTATAATATAAAGAAAAAGCAATTGCATGTTATTTAAAAAACCATAAATATCATGTATGTAGTATTTGTGGGAAGGGTGAATTAATACATGCCAAATGACAGATAGCCTTCTCACCAATGTCAATGGAAAATTTCAAATTTCAGTTGCTTTTTAATTTTTTTTTCTAACCTGCCAGAATAATCAGGGAAGGAGGATGGAATGAGGACTAGAAAGACCTGGGCTGGGTTTGGGAGAGTCAAAATATAATGTAGTAACACCCTTCCCCAACTTAAGTGACACACTCATGAAATTGATCCCTTCAAGCCTTGTCAAGGCATAATATTTATTTATTATATATATATATATATGGTTAGGTTGCGAGAGGAGGGATGGAAAGGGTGTGCAGGGCAGGAAGGGGATCCTCTCATATTTCACAGATGTTGATTTCAAATTCCCACCTGGAAACAGCCTAGGGGCCCAAGCAGAGAGATACAAGTCAAAACACAGAGGGGTTCACAGCAACCGCTGACAGCATCCAGCTAAGAAACCATAAAAACTCCAAAGCTCTTTGCAGTGGCTGAATAAATATCTTTCCTTCTATTTCAACTTTTTTTTTTCCATTTACTGAAATTTGGAAACAGCCATATAAAGTTCCGGATTGTATAAAAATACAGTCCATAAAAAATAAATTTTTTCATCAACAAACTAAAATATATTATAACCAGTTTTTTAGAGTCCATGTGTTTTATTAAAACAACAATGGGTATTCAATAAGAAAGATTTTAAGCTATGAATAATGAAAATAATAAATGACATGTTTTTCAGATAAAATCCTGGCTTTGTTCCAAGACACTATTGAAATACATTCGATTCAAAATGCATAAAAAAAATCCCATCACATAGTACCTGAATTTTCATAAACGTTCAAGGCAAGTAGAATGAAAATGAAGAGTTTTGCACCAGGCTACTCAGTCATTTTTGCAGACCACATTTAAACCAGCTACAAGATTAATTTCATTCTTTTTCCAGACGTCCACATCTTGAAAATAAGAAAGGTTATCATTCCGGAAGGATGGTAAATGTGACTTGTAAACAAGGCTA
Organism: Orientallactaga sibirica; assembly: GCA_036365145.1. Lineage (NCBI taxonomy): Eukaryota > Metazoa > Chordata > Mammalia > Rodentia > Dipodidae > Orientallactaga > Orientallactaga sibirica. The sequence goes on from JAEOAD010000012.1 coordinate 19,722,952, forward strand.
GAAAGAGTGAATAGTGAAATGGAGATGGGGGTGGGGAGACAAACATGTTAATTATAATCTTTTATGGAAAGTAAGACAAATTTCAAATCAAGTTGCTGCACTGTGCTGCAAAGGCAGGGTAGAATCTGAGGCAGATGAAAAAGAAATAAAGCAATCGTGGAGAATGAGAGAGAGAGAGAGAGAGAGAGAGAGAGAGAGAGAGAGACCGATAAAGTTTCTGGCTACAATACAAGAGACATATCATTACCATATGATCTAATGTGGGTGTCAGCTGGCTTGTGCTCATTGAGGGAAACCTTATTTTTTAACTGTGCTATGGAGTAGAAGCAGGAGGTTTTCAACCTAGTGACAGTCACAGAGCAGCACCTACCCCCTCCTCCTTTCCCCACCTGCAAACTCTTTTGCTTGTGCTGAATATTTAGTGTAATTACATCTCAGCTTTGAGGGCTCCTGTGGCAAATACCCGGATTAAAAGGTATGGTTTTCAAAACTTGTCCTGATCTCTGCTACTGACTCATAAAACTTCAGTCAAGTAGAGAGCAGAAGGAAATATTTGGTGAGAAAAGGGAAAGAGAAAAGAAATCGTGCTAAACTTTGAATAATCTTTATGCAACATTTGAAACAGGAATGGATTGAAAACAGAAAAAATATTTTGGTAAAAAATGGTCGAATGCATTATATTAGTAGTTTCTCTTCTGTTCTTGCAAAGATGCTGATTAAAAAAAAAAAAAAAAAACTGTAACCTAACACCATGACTATCTATATGGATTTTTTTCTGTAGTTTTATTAATGAAATGTTTGGCTGTTTATGAACTGTTACCAGAAAAGTATTCTGAATTAGCTGGTAGTTAGATTAGATATTCAAGCATTTATTCTCCTGAATTCTTGTATTTGTTGCAGGCTTTTAAAAACTCAGGAAGTGGACTCTGTAGCTATAAAGATAGAATCTGTATTTCTACAGCCTCAGAAGTAGAAGTTATTACCAGAGAGGTGGAATAAACATTGAAAATGTTTATAAAAGATTTTGAGATATTCTTGAAGATGCTTGATTCCCTGATTAGAAAGAAGTGTCTCCTTGCAGTATTTTCAATGCAAATGAAATTTTATATAAGCTACATTGACTGTGAAATGAAGGTGTGGGTTCATTCTTTTTCTTACTTTAAATAGAGGAACCCCATGACCACTGGTTAAGTGGGCTACCAGTGAGGTAAATGCCTGTGGTTTTTTCTTCCTCTTGCTGTTTTTACCAGAAAAAAAGCGCCAAATCTTTATAGCAGCTCATATTTATGGATAAACATAGCTTGTTTATGTTTCAATTATTCTAGTATTTTGGAAGTTATGAATTCACCTCATGCTGGGGAATTTTAATTTTGCCTTGCATTTACAGGTTCACTTATGATTTCAACATTAAATTTTAACTATGAAGGTCACATGAAAGATATATAAATGCTATTATACAAATGTTAATCTGAATAATATGACTAATTAAATGGGCTAAAGTCATTTTGAAATCAGAAAATGTTATTTTTTGATAAGAATATATTTTGAAACCATGATAACTATTATTAGTAGAAGGGTGATTTTTTTTTTTTTTTGCATATATTTTGGGGAGTTAAAAGTGCTTTTGTAGGGACAACTGCTCCTTGCTGTTTTTGTTGTTGTGGTTGTTATTTACTAAGAAATGAAGGCAATTAATGAAGAAATTATAACATCAGCAAACTTCAATTGCTCTAAGATTTTGCATCTTATAGTATCATGATACTAATTTAAAGAAACCATTAAATAGAGTTTGTATAATTTCTGGGCATGTTTTCTTCTTCTTCTTCTTCTGTACAATTTTTAGAGTAAAAGCACACATATTCATGTAAATGAAAGTCATATAAAACAGTTAATTAAAAATATATGCTGGCTGATTGTATTCAGTTTGAATCAAAAGGAAGGTTGTACAGAGAATTTACATCACTTTAACAAGAGCAAACAAATATAAACAAAGCCTGTAACATTCATCTGAGCTAATGCTCAACTTTTCCCTTTTTGAGATGTTAGTGAAACCACCAGGCTGGGGAGTTCTCTGCTCTGGAGAAAGAATTACAGAGGCCTCTGCATTAATTCTTTTTCTATTTATTAAATCTGTGATCACTTTGCTTCATTTTTTTTCTTCTAAAATTGTAATACATTAAATATGCAGTGTCAGCTAACTTGTGGTAAACTGTAAACATTGCACATTAATGTGAAACAGACAGAAAGCTGCTCCTTTACATGAATCCAAGCTAACATCCTACCAAAACAATAGACTCCCCTTAAAGGGAAACTCAGTCACTGAGTAGAAATGGGCTCTTAGATAAAACTTGATATTGAACTTGGAGTAGGAATGTAAGTAGTAATCTTTATGGTCTTTTAAAATAAAAAAGTCTCAATACCATATCATGTACACTGTTTGAAATATCCTTCCATGTTAACTATAAGAACAGAGACGCAATTTTCTTAATTTTTTCCCCCTCTCTAATGGATCGGAAAAGAACTTGTTGAATATACATTAAGGTTCTTCACACGTAAATTTTGTTTTTCTTTTTCTATTTACATAAGCTTCAACCAGATATCACAACTCAAAACAATTCTATAATTCGACATAAGACTGTGTAGCCTTAATACAGATTTTTGTTAGTATTTAATTCTAAGCAGAGCTCATGAGTTTAAAGGTAATAGTTTTAGTACATTTGGGGGGTTTTAAATAGGTCATCTCAAAAGTAGATTGCTTGTTGTCTGTAGATCAACTTCTTTTTGTTGTTCAGATTAGTTGTTCAGAGCTATTTGGTTTACATCCAAATTACAAGAAATTCTGTATAAAAGCAAAAGACTTTTGTGTTTAAAAAATATCAGGCCAATTGGTTTCTTGGATCAAACAGAATATACTGTATTTTTAATAAACTAACGGTTAGTTGAGTCATTTGTGTTCAAAATATTGTGCAAGGCATGGGTGCAGAACGAGAAATAATAAGACACGCCCTGAAGGAGAACATCAGCTAGTGTGGAGGATTGAGGGAGCATACAAAACAAATCACAATATAATGTGATGAGTTTGTTAGAAGAGGTAAAAGCAACTCCTCTGGGATCCCAGAAGAGGCATACAGCAACATCCTGGCTGCATGAGCCAGACACAGAAGGCTAGTCCTGTATGTCACTCATTTCCAACATTCTTATAAGGTATGTATTCTCACCAGCAAATGCGTGTCAGTGTGAGAGTTGAGGTGTGTCTGAGAGTAAGTAGAAGAAAATGGAGAGAAATGTTCCCAGATTGATCAGTTGACACCATGAATGACCTTGGATACAGCTCAGGGAATGGGGCCACCATAGAAGGATGATCACCATAGGAGGTCAACAAATGGTGAGCACTAGAAATGAAGGTGAAGCTTCCTATATGGGTAGCAGAGTGCAAGACAGCCTGAAATGAATAATGTACTCAGGGCAGGAATTAATTGGAGGCTCTTGTGACAGGGCGAGGTAACCAGATGCCCTAGACAGAGTCAAACAGAGTAGAATGGAGAAATGAGTGGGTTTGCATAGGTGTTAGATGAGACAGCAGTTGGAGCTCTGTCCTATGTATGTAAAACTTTCATTCGACCATGGCACAGAAAATTCCAGCATGACTTATTTTTCATTAAAATAAAACCTGGCAAATGACGTGAATGCAAAGTATATCATCTTAATTCAGACTTTAAATTCGATTTGTAAGTAAATGGCTGTGTAAGCATGACTCTAATTACCATTCCCATGTTACATTTTCAATATCTGGCGTTTCCTCATAATAAATAGCAATTTGTGTTTTATATTTCCCTGTGTTCACTCCATGATGGGATATAATATGAAAAATTACACAGAGATGCTATTGTTCTCCAAACTTTCACTTGTTTCTTGTGTTCCCAGGTTGTGAAAACACGTGTGTACAGTCATGAAGGCGACTCTCATCTTCCTCCTATTTGCACAAGTTTCGTGGGCTGGTCCGTTTCAACAGAGAGGCTTATTCGATTTCATGCTAGAAGATGAGGCTTCTGGGATAGGCCCAGAAGACCGTTCTCCTGACACTGATCCACTTGAGGAGGAGCGCCTGAGACTTATGTGTCCCTTCCGCTGCCAATGCCATATGCGAGTTGTGCAGTGCTCTGATTTGGGTAAGTGGGATGTGAGCAAGGCTGTGTTCCCACCTGACCTCTGCATCTTATTCATGGCCTGGCTTCCCTGGGTGTTAGGTTTTTCAGTTTTCATCTGTGCAGTTGCAAAGGCGAGAGACAGTGCCACCTAATGAGGAGTGAAGGAAGCAGAGGGGCGGCGAAAGAGAAAGAGCTCTGGGGCTAGAACACTTCTGCTTTTGTCCTGCCTCCTTGGTAAAGTTCAGGGTTCCATCACTTTGTACTTTTGGAAGAACGTTTTAAAACATCTTTCCGAGCTTCAAGAGCCTCCTTCTGCAAAGAATGTGTTATGCTCTGCTTCCGGAATGAGGGTTCATTTTAATTCTACAATTCTGGAAATGTTAGCTATTAATGAAATTTTTGACTAGACCTAGACAACAGTGTTTTGAACATTACTAATGTGTAAAACACGCAGATTTTTCCAAAGCAAAACAAGATAGATGGGGCAACAGAAATTTCCAACTACCAAGATACTCCCTCCCTCCACAGATTGTCATTCCGCCCTTACCTCTGGCGGTTTACAGTCCAGGGTATTATGTTCTTTAGAAAGTCTCAGAAGAAATATTTACAACTCAAGTAAAATGTAGATATCCATGATAATCCTGGAGCATAAAACTTTGGCCCTAACCCTCTTTCAGACAGTTGATTTATCCTCTTTTAAAAAAAAAATGGCTTGGAAACTCCAACAGCAACACACTTAGGCAATAAATCTCAAGAGTTTGAAGGCTCAGTGGTTGGGCCACAAGGGAATGAACTTTGTTTACATGGTAGCCAGCTTTCTCCTTCCTTTGTGTACATTTTCTTAATTGGAAAGTGCGGGGTGGGGGGACACATCAGATGAGCATTCTTCCATTTGTATCATCCCAAAGCAGTAAGGTATTTCTCTTGCAAACACTATATTTATTTAGAGCATGCTTGTTAGCAATCTTTTGCAGTGAAAACTAAATAACTTTTTTGGTGTATATATGATGTCAGTGGATATGTGTGTCTGCATGCACATGTGTTCATGTGTGTGAGTGCACAAATTTCACTTCATCGTTTCAACATGGTTGAAAACATTCATTATTTTTTAAAGTCTATTATATATCTCTTTATTTGAAAGAGAAAGAGAGAGAATTATTATTGGTGCAACAGGGCTCCCTGCCACTGCAAAGGAACTCTGGAATCATGCACCACTTAGTGCATATGGCTTTGTGTGGGTACTGAGGAATGGAACTCTGATCTTTAGGCTGTGCAGGCAGGCACTTTAACCACTGGACCATCTCTCCAGAACAAAAGCATTCATTATTACTCCCAATATATAAGGTCTCTTAAATGGAATGCTGATATTTTGAGGGAAGGCAAGTTTGCTGGTAATTTTAGTGAAGTTTTGATTTTCTTTTGTATTTTAACTTAGCTTTCATGACAAATAGTCCATAAAACTTGATCATTGAGGAATGTATTGGGCCAGTTTTGTAATTCACCTAGAGCTACAATGCAAAAGGCCTGGTACTCCAAAACAAACAGTAAATATACTTTTCGATCCATTACACTCATTGACTTCTTTCTAGTGTTTGCTTTTAAATGCTAAAGCTTGCACATGTTATCTTTTTGTCCCGTTAGGTGTAAACATCAATCACTTTTAAACATGAGCTTGCTGAATTACATGATAAATAAGTGGCTAAGTACAAAAATGTCTTATTTTGAGACATTGTACTTAATGAAAGATATGTTTCAATGAGCAATGGACTCATCCAAGGTACTTTATTAATTCAGAAATCAGTGTTTGAATGAATATAAAAAATTTAATATATACTTGTAAGGCAAAAAAAAAAAAATATCACTTAAAAAGAAGAGAATTCTCCTTGGCTTTTAAAGAAATCAAACTAGTTAGCTGTCCCCACTTTTTTAGTTGAGCACCTTGTGAACATAGAACATTGTTATGTTTGGAGGTATCTTGATTTTTGTTATTCCATAGTGGAGCTAGAACTCAAGGCCTCACCACTGAGCTACATCTGTAGCCTTTTAGAGCCTTAATATCTTTGTCTGCCAAAGATAGCAACTTCATTGTCAGTCATAACATTTTATGACATGAGGGAGGAGCCTGGAGCACAAAAAGCAGCTCAGTGTCTTGCATGATTATTTAATGATCCCATGGAGCTACAATGGAAGAAAACAAAGAAGGAAAATGGGTAGGTAGCCTCAGTCATAGTCAGGGGAAGCTGGTTTATTTGTCTGATTCATGCTCCCACTGTGAGCTGAATATGAAGGTTGAATTATTACAAGAAAGAAAAAGTAAAATGTAGTTTGGAATGGAACTGCTGATTATTATCTTTATCAATTACTAATGTCTTTAGGATATTCCTTACCAGAGCATTCAATGAGAGAGGGGAGCTTTGATATTAAAAGAGAATAACCTTTTGTCATCATCATCATCTAAACAATGATTAACATACACAGACATTTTTATTACTATGTTTGATTATGTTTTTCTTCCTCTCCAATGAATATTTTTTAAAGAAAAGAAATAAAAACTGAGAAATGAAGATTGAGTAATTTCTTTGGGAAAAGTTAAAACTTTCTGGAAAATATTTTGACTGTTTAGCCCTAGTTATAACTCATTGGGGTATCATAACATGCTTATCTAGAGCACTGAGGACTGAAAAGTAAACATGAATTTCCCATAGATAGCTGCCAAAATGTTTTGCAGCCTCTGTTGCAAAAGTCTATAATTTGAACCTGAATTTCAGAGATTCGTATCTTCTCTTTTTTCTTTATCCATATCAAATATATGAAAATTCAGTCAGTTATAGCATTAACAGAGATGCTTAAATGTTAACAAAACATTATAATTTGAGGAATCTGTGTCATATATTAAAATAATAAGTCAAAAAGTACAACTTAGTCTTCTCATATTTATTATCTAACACATGAGTTTATAAAAGATAGAGATTTAAGGGCATCATGTGATATATAAATAAGTGTAAACATTGAGTAATATAATCAGTTAAACATATATCTACTCAAGCATTTATCATTTTTTATGAAGGACCTTTCCAAATTCCAATATTCCTTTGAAATGTTTAGTACAATAATGTCATCTGTAGTTACCTTTTCTGTGATAGCTAACCACAACTTCTTATTACTCTTTAACCATGACTACCCATTGATCACCAGAACTCACCAACCATCCCTATTCTGCTAGCCTTTGATAATGACCAGTATATTTTCAACTTCTTTGAGATCAACTGTTTTTATATTGCACATGTAAATGAAACTGTATAGAACCTTCCCTTCTGTTTCTCATTTATTTCACTTATAATACTGGTCTCCAGTTCCATCCATGTTAGAAATAACAGGATTTCATTATTTTTTTCATTATTGTAATGAATAGCATTCCTCTTTGTATAAGTAATATATATGCTTTATCCATTTATTCATTGATGTAAACTAGACAAGTAAGACTGAATACAATTAAAATGCACTGGGGTAACTGGAGAGATGGCTTAGTGGTTAAGGTGCTTGCCTGCAAAGCCTAACAATTCATGTTCAAATTTCCAGGTCACATGTAAACCAGATACAGACAATGATAAACATGCACTAAAGGGGGCACTAAAGGGAGTTCGTTTGCAGCCACCGAAGGCCCTGGTGCACCCATTCTCTCTCTCTCACTCACTCTCTCTCTCTCTCTGTCCCTTTTTCTATCTCTCTTTGACTCAAAATTCAATCATTAAATAAAATCATTCGTCCAGTAAATGGGACAATTAACAGAGTTAACAAATTGTCTTTGAATGGTAGAACATATTTGCAAGCTGTACAACTTCTAATGGGTTGACTTTTTAGACTATAGAAGGAATTCCAAAAAGTCAGTAGTTAAAACAAAATAAAGAAAAGAAAACCAACAACAGTAAGAAGGGATATGTCTACACTGAGAATCCTACCTAGAAAGGTCACCAGACATAAGAATGCATTTTTTTAAAAAAATAACATCACTAGTAGTGTGATTAAAGCATATGAAAATAATCTTTTAATTAGCTTTCATTTTGAAACAAATAGACAATTAAATCAAAGAAGTAAGTGTGAAAAAAGGCCACCTGAGTCACTTTAGACAACTCCATCCCACAGACCAGAGTAAACAGCAACTGTTAGTCACCAGACTGCACTGTCAGGAGAATACAGCTCAGACTAGACTTCCCATGACCTTGGACCTGTTAGCATTTGATGGAGAATGCATGGAGGAGACCTTGTCTGAGAACAACCTTTCTAAGCCCTCCCAAATGTAATGCCTTATTTCATGAGCCAAACGAAACTATTTATATGACCTCTTGTTTAAGGGTAATTCAGTAATAGTAATAGAAACAACAAAGAGACCTTTCTCAGAAGATGCACTTAGGAACAATAGCTGCACAAATAATTGTAGAACTAATCACTAATCATCATGAACATGCACACCGAAACCACAATGAGTTGTCACTTTACACTAGAAAGAAGGAGCACTGTCAAAATGACAAAGATGCCAAGTGCTGATGAGGATGTCATGAACAGGGAACCAAGTGTTGCACATTGTTAACGGGAACAGAAACGAGTACAACCACTATCATAATATGGTCACCAAAATTTAAAAAAAAAAAAAAATGGCTTAGAAATTGGTTACCAATGTTTCCTTGCAAACTCTGCTGGTCCAGGGTTTGATTCCCAAGTACCCACATAAAACCAGATGCACAAAGTGATACCTGCTTCTGGAGTTTGTTTGCAGTGGCAAGAGGCTCTGGCATGCCCATACAGTCTATTTCTCCCTCCCCCTCTCTCTCTTCTCTGTTTCTCTCTCTCCTTGTGAAAAAATAAATAATTTTTAAATTAAAAATAGAGCTACTATATAATTTAGCAATTCCACTTCTGGGTATATGCCCCTAGGAAATGAAAATCCTATGTTAGAAATATCTCCGTGTATTCTGCAGCACTACCTGCCCACGAGAACCAAGAAAAAGAAATAACAACCAATTGAAAGCATCCACCTATAGGTGAATCCACCTATAGGTGAATACAGTTCAGGCTTGCCAAAGCTTTTTAAAGTATTCTAGTTTTGAAATTGGTCAGATGTTGTGTTTCATGTGCTTAGTATCTTGAAGGAAGATAGTTTCTCTTGCTTGTGGACTTTTGAGCTCAGTCATTCATTTTGGAATCAAGGATCACAAGAAACATGATCTGATAATGACTTTCATCTCATTGCTAAAATATAGATTAATTAGTCCTAAAAGGTCACATGACCACAAACATTGTCTTTTTCTATTTTTGAAATTATAGCAATAATTTCTGGTAAGTTTTTAATAATTACTTTGAAAAGAATTTAAATCAGCAATGCAGAGAGCTTTGGTTATATAAACACTTGAACTCAGTTTCTGCTTTGCTCTCTTACAGAGGTATGTTTAATATTTTCAAAATCTTGCTTCCTTATCTAATGACTTGATATGTATTTTGCTTTATTCTATGGTAATGGAAGCTATGTTGAAGTGCTTATCATAATAACTTTTATCATTTGGAGACAGTGTCTCAAGTAGCCCCAGACTGGCCTGACAATCCTATGTAGTTGAGAATGACCTTGAGCTCCTTATTCCCTTGTTTCTACCACCCAAGAGCAAGGGTAATAAACATGTTTCCACACCTGGTTTTATATAGTAATTGGGCTTGAACTTGTGGCTTTATGCATGCTAGGCAGGCACTCTACCCACTAAGGCAAAGTCCCAGCCCCACAGTAGCTTTTATATTCAGTTTACTATTTCAGACAAAAGTAGCCAAAACTTGAGGTTATGAATGCAGTGTCTTTTTATTTTATTTGAAATTTAGTGCTCATATATATGGCTTATTAAGCTGCATACAAAACTGTATTTGATGATACATGCTGGCAATCCCAGCTACTCCAGGGGCTGAAGAAGGAGTATGGCAAGTTCAGGTTCTATATTAACTCCAGAGGGAATTCAAGGCCATCCTGAGCAACATAGGGAGAAATTGTCTTGAAACTAAAAGTGAGCAAAGAGGGCTGGAGGATGGATCTTAGTGATAGAGCAGTTTCCTTGCAGGTAGAAGGCTTTGGTTCAATCCGCAGTACTGAAAAAACAAACAAACAAACCAAAAAATACTTTCTCTACTTTTGTTCCTAAAGAGAACACATTATTCCCAAATACAAATACAAATCACCAAAAATTTCACAATTATTAAACAAACATAAACTCTAAACCAACATTCCTTTGAACAAATTAGTTTGGGTTGAGAATATTGACATATTGCAGTATATTATAACCATAAATGATTCAATATCCACATATATTACTGCAGAAATAATATCAGAAGATGGGATACATTCAAACTTACAACTCTAAATTTCATAGACTACTTTATTAGTTTATTTTTTAAAATTTACTTATTTGTTCAATTAAGACGGAGAGAGAGAGAGAGAGAGAGAGAGAGGAAGAGAGAGACAATGAATATGAATGGGTGGGCCAAGGTCTTTAGAAATTGCAACTAAACTCCAGACACATGCACCATCATTTGCATCTGGGTTGCATGGGGAATCAAACCTTTTGTCCTAAGGTTTTCCAGGTAAGTGCCTTAACTGCTAAGCTATCTCTTGAGCCCTTAGTTTCCTTTTGTAAATGTCACTTTGCCTGAATTTGTAAAAAAATATTTTTAGTCATGATCACTTTAGGATATATTATGCCCCAACATGGTATTTATCTGGGGAAATTGTTTAGGCCAGAAGTAGACCTTATACAGGAGACAAGTGAATGGTTAACTTCTCAACTGAAATCTGTCCACAAAAATAAATCAAGTTTGTTTTGTAAAGGGGCTGACAGAAAACAAAAACCATATCATAGTTTATATCTGGTTTGGCATCAGCAAAAACATGGGATGTTCCTTTTTACATAGTTTCAGATGCTTTAATGTGGGGGTTAGTCACAAATAGGCTGCAGAAAAGAGGTGTTAATAGAGAATTCCCAGTGGATGGCTAACATTTGCACTAGGTAGAGGTCAAAGATGGATTGTCTTCCAATGAAGAAACAATAATTATAAAATAGAACCCAGAGACCAAGACCATTGACTCGAGGGGATGAAGACAAAAAAGGAACATTGACCTTTTCATTGCTAGGCAAAAGCACCTAACTAAAAGCAGTTAGTGGGAGATTATATATAAAATTTTTGATTACAGTCTTGAGGGGAAGTTCTATAATGGCAGGGGAAATCATGGCATGAGCAGAGGCTGGACATCACCTCTGCCACAGCAGGCAGAAAGCAGCAGCAGGAGACTGAGCTTGGCTTTGGCAAGAGGGAGCTGGATATAACAAGCCCACCACTAACAACACACCTCCTCCAGCAATTCTCCATCTCCTAAATTGCCACCAGCTGGGAAAGCATTCAGAACATGTGAATATATGGGGGACATCTGATTCAAATCATGACACAGAGAATGAGGGAACTCAAAGAAGGCTAAAGAGAGTGTTTATCTTTGACCAGCTTCTGAAATGACCTAGCCCTTGCTTCCTTCTTGGCCTAGGATGGAGAGTGGAGCAGTGGCATGGAATCTGGGCATTGTTTTAGCTTGTGGTTGCTATTCGATTATAATTATCTATGTACTATGTAATTATGTAATATTCTTTAATTATGTGTTTATGTGCCTGATTTCTCTATACAAATGGAAGTGTAGTGATAATATATCTTTGTACTCCACTTATTCAACAAAGTACCTTATACTTGGCGGGCTCTTAAAAGCATATGAATTCTTTCTTTGTGTATGTATGTGTGCATCTGTGTGTGCATGTTGTGTGTGGAGGCTAGGGGACTTCAGGTCTAAACCTCAGGAATGACAGTCAGATTTTAACACAAGGTTTCTACTTTTTATTCATTTATTTTATTTTATTTTTTTTATTTATTGGATTTTTGAGGTAGGTTTTCACTCTAGCTCAGGCTGACCTGGAATTCATCATATAGTCTCAGGGTGACCTTGAAAATTCACAGCGATCCTTCTACCTCTGCCTCCCAAAAGCCGGGATTAAAGGCATGCACCACCACACCCTGCTGGTTTCTACCTTTTTAAAATATATATTTTATCTGTATATTATTTGCAAGCAGAGACACAGAGAAAAAAAGAGAGACAGACAGAGAAAGAGAATGAATGAGCATGCCAGGGCCTCCAGCCATTACAAATGAACTCCACTTTGTGCACCTGGATTTATGTGGGCACTGGGGAATTGAACCTGGTTCATTATACTTTTCAAGCAAGTACCTTAAGTACTAACCATCTCTCCAGACATAAGATAGGGTTTCTCCCTGACCAGGCGCTCTCTGGCTCTCCAATTTGGCTAAACTTTCTGTCCGGTGAATCCCAGGAATCCTCCTATCTCAAGAATTACAGGTGTGTAGCACCATGCCCAGAACTTTATGTGGAACAGAGACTCAAACTCAGAGTTCTATGCTTGCAAGACAAGCATTTTACCCACTAGACAATCTTCTCAGCTACCCAAATACATAAATTCAAGAATGAATAAATTAACATCTTTATGGCTTGGAGCTTAGATGAATACTCTATAGTATTCTTAATGCTCTGAGGCTAGAAATGGGAGATAACATGGCCATCATAGCACCAGATGTCAAGGAGCTGCAGGGAAGCCTGGGGTCTTCCTTGGGCAATAACCAAGGGGCAGTGTAAACCTCACACAAGTATTTTTTGTAAAAGAAATGAAGTAATGAAGGAAATTGTAGCTTGGTCTCACTGATAGCACAGCCAACTGCAATTTTTTAAAACTTATTTGTAAATTTACAAAGAGAGATAGAGATATAAGAGAGAAAATGAGACAAAGAGAGAGAAAAAGGGCACACTAGGGCCTGTTGCCAATGCAAAAGAACTCTAGATGCATGTGCCACATTGCGCATCTAGCTTTACCTAGTCACTGGAGAATCCATCCCAGATGATCAGCCTTTATAAGCAAGAGCCCTCAACCACTGTGCTTCCACTCCAACTTCCAACTCTAATTTTTAAGAGGGAAATAGGAAACCTATCTTGCTGGAGCAAAAAGGATTTTGTTGGGCTGGAGGTCATTTGCCAAAAGTGAAGTGTGTCATCATTGTATGAATTATTAAGTCAGACAGAAATAAAATTAATAATTCCTGGCGTTTGGATACCTGCCACATAACAGAGAAAATTAAAATGCATGATACCTTGTCCAAAATGATGTTTACCCGGTTTTGGATATTTATTAACAGAACAATGCCATTCATCACTGGGAAAAGAAGGAAAAACCCGAAATATATTTCTAGAAGGAGTACCCAAAACAACTTTCTGGTAATATCTTAAGTAGAGTTTTATATACTTTAACAAACTATATTTTAAAGGCAACAAAACTTATCTTTACATAACTTGAGAAAACACATGAATGATTTAATAATTTCAAGGGAAATATTGTTGTAGTAAAAAAATATATAATTATACTAAAATATGTCCATTGAAAAAAATAGGAAAAGGCTTTTTTTCCCTATGACTATGCTGTATAATTACTATCCACAAACAATGCAGTTCAAAAGTAGTCTCATTTTGCTCATGATTTAAAGTCTAAAAACTATGGGCTATGTGGAGAGTCTAGAATGTTGTTCATATGCATTTGTAGTATATGCATATGCATAAGCAGCGAACAGAATCATGGGAAGGCTCACCTGGGCATAAGCCTCATGATAGTACAAGTTTATGACGTGTCCTCAGTGCTGCTCTGGCCTGTGATAGAGTGTGTGGAGTCCTTGGTGGCCTTTTCACATGGTGACCTGAGCACGAGCATATTGCTGATTTGTTTCTTGGCTGCTGAGAGCAAGTATCTCCATAGAAACGATTATCAGGTGAAGCCTCTTTTGTGACTCACCCTCAAGTGTCAGGATGCTTCGTTGCTACCACATTCTTTTGGTTCTTAGAGATGTCATAAGGCCATCTTAGATTTAAGAGAAGGGAAGGGGAATGATTTGAACTCCTTAAAGTGTCAGAAAAAGTTCCTCTAATGGAAGAATTAATGCTGTTTTTTGAAAATACTGTTATCTACAGATTTTTTGACTTTTTATATTTCTAATGAAAAGTATGGGCATTAGCTGCATATTATATATGGAAAGTTGATTATATTGCATGCCCCTGTGAAGATCTTTTAGCAATTAAAGCTATGTGAGAGCTGGGGAGATGACTCAGAGATTAAAAGCACTTGCTTGCAAAGCCTACAGGCTAGGGTTCAGTTCCCCAATATCCACGTAAAACCAGATGCACAAAGTGACACATAACATCTGAAATCCATTTGCACTGGCACGAGACTCTGGCATGTCCATATTCTCTCTCTTTCTCTCTCTCTTGCAAATAAAAATAAATAAAATATCCTTTAAAAAGCTGATTAAGAGGTTAAATGAATTATAGTCAAATTGAGTTACAAGCTAACTACATATTTAAAGTTTATACCTGAGATTTCAAAAATCAGAAAGTCATATCTCTTTTTGTTTCCAATATAGAATGTTAGGCTTGAAACACAATATACAGGACTAATTGAAACATTATTTTAATACATTTAATATCTTATTTTCTAATTATTTCATTAATAATAATAGATAATCAGTATCAATGTGATTTATTTAGTGAAATCTATAGGGAGTTACTAGAATCATATGAAATTAAAGATGGTATTTGTTAACTTTATTTAGAAACTAAAATCATTTAATAAATGTTTCTATAGACTTTTGTATATTTGAAGGTTGGCTTTAGCTTGAAAAGATTATATTTATCCCTCAAAATTCTACTTAGTTCTGGGGTATTTACAACTGAATTTATGTTCAAAAGAGGACCTGGAGATGTCAGATATGCTAATTTGGGGCCAGTCTTTTATAGTTAGTGTCTCAATTAATTGCAGCCCAGGATATTCTGATAGTAAAGGTATATAAACAAAGACTAATATTTTATTGATTTGAACAGAATGGAACATTTGTCCTCATTATATAGGATGAAGTTGTCAAAAACAGCTTTAGGGTCTAATCGCTTGTTGGAAAATATATGCTGAGTAAACTGAAGCTTCCTATCCCAACATGGACCTTTATAGAAGAGCTGTAGAAAATGACTGACAAGAGAAACCAACTCAGGGCTTCCAGTCTCTAGACTAGCACACACTACAATTATAATGCACAGGCAAAAGAGAGACATGAAGACTAATAATCAAGAAATAATTAGACCACCCAGTTTCTTTACCTATAGCGACTACAGGTGACAGTAATTGAGGCTCAGCTCTGCACTATGGTAGGCAATTACTTTGTAGAATAGTTCATTGATTTTTCACAGAAATTCTGTGAAAAAAGCAGCAGATTTTTCTTTGCAAGGAGAACCAGTATTAAGTTGAAATAATAATTTCATGAAAAAAGTTATAGAAGCATCTTTTTTAAATTTTTAATTAATTTATCAGCAAGGATAGAAGGAGAAAGAGAGAGGAGAGAGAAAGGGAACACCAATACCTCTTACCAATCCAAAACAACTCTAGATGCATGTACCACTTTGTGAATTTTGCTTTATGTGGGTACTGGGGAATTAAGCCTGGGTCCTTAGGCTTTGCAGGCAAGTACCTTAACTACTAAGTCATTTCTCTAGTCCTAGAAGCATCCTTAAATATGCAAATTCTATAAACAAGACCAAAAATTGTTTTCTCTTGATTAGATTGTTTCAGTGACTATCAGTGAATTTCATTATTTTCTTATACTGCATCACTTTTTCTCTTTCATATCATTGGTAAAAATTTATATATACATTTTTTTCTGCATAAGTATTGCACACCTAAAATAGTAATAATTTCTCAATACCAAAGACTCAACATATACTTTTAATACTTATGGTATTAGTATTAAAATATTTAGCTTACAGTGTATTCAGGAAAGTCCTGATCCAAATGCAACACCCCTGGCATCATTTGTTTCTTTTTTTTTTTTTTCTTGGTGTAGCACTAGTGCTGGTGTTGGTGGGACTTGGGATCCTGTCCGTGCTAAGCACATGTTCCTCCACTGAGCTGCACTTCTAGCACACACTATACTGCCTAACATAGTTCTTAGCTCTCTTCAAAACTATAGCTTCATTCACATTCCTTTGTTTTCCCTTGTAAGTCATTTATTGAAGAAATAGACATGTGCATGTGTGTGTGTGTGCATGCACCCACATGTATATATGGAACACGTGTTCATCTGTGTGTTCATATGTATGTGAGTGAAGGCACGTACCATGAAGAGTCAGAGAACAACTAACTTTTGGTGTTCACCCTAACCTTCCACCTTTTTTGAGGCAGAGTCTCTTTGTTGTTTGTTCATTTTCTAGGCTAGTTTACCAGGCTATATGGTCTATGAGCTTCCGGGAATTTCTCTGGTCTCCACACCACCATCTTTGGAGGCCTGAGGATCTGTTATTGTGTCCTCCAGATTCTCATGCTTGTGTGGCAAGCACTTTATCTCCTGAGGCATTTCTAGTGCCAGAAATTAAGATTAAAAAAAAATGGATAATTTTGGCTTATTTCCTGCCATGTAGAAGATAGATTTATTCATCATTTTCAGGATTGATTCTTTGTGTTTTTTTTTTTTTGGGAGGGAGAGAGAGACACAGAGAGAGAGACAGAGAGAGGGAGAGGAAGACAGAGATGGGCGTGCCAGCTGTCTCTCAGCTGCTGCAAACAAAATCCAGATGCATGTGTCCCCTTGTGGTCAAGTGCGGCATTGCGCCCTTGCATCACTTTGCATCTGGCTAAATGTGGGACCTAGAGATTGGAAGTGGCGTTCTTAGGCTTATGAGGTCGGTGCCTTAACCGCTAAGCCATCTCTCCAGCCCTCTTTGTGTGTTTGTTTGGGTCAATTCAGATCCATGAAGATTTTTTTCTCCATCTAGAGGCTTATAATGGATCTTTCCCCAAGAGAAACATATATTATGCAAATAAATTGTTAATCTAGGATCAGGGGCCATGTGTGGGACAAAAACAACAATAACAACAACAAAACAGTCTTTAGACATTTATGTGACCAAAAGAACACTGGGGGCTGGAAAGATGGTTTAGCAGTTGAGTCTCTTCCCTATGATATTTAAGGAACCAGGTTCAATCCCCCAGTACCCTTGTAAACCAGATAGATGCATAAGGTGGCACATGCATCTGGAGTTCCTTTGCAGTGGCTGGAGGCTCTAGTGTGCTCACTGCTCACTTTTTTCTCTCTCTCTACCTGCCACTTCTTCTCTATTTCCCTCCCTCCCTCTCAAACAAAAGAATATATATATATATATATATAATGAAGATTGAGTTAGCTTAGAAATACTGTAGTTCCTGGAAAAATAAATAATTTTCAATGTTGTCCAAGTTCATTCTCTAGTATGGTCAAAATCAAGCTTACCAAAGGAAAAACAAACTGTTATCAAAATCATATTACAGAATGTATATTTAAATGTAGAAAAGAAATGTTTTCAAAAATGTATTAATTTATGTAAAACTAACCAAATTTGATGTAGTCTAGTAAAGGCCTCTTCAAGCCTACATAGAACTATATGGGAGCTGACATTTCCAGGTTCTACTTTCGTGGACATTCTAAATTTCTCCACTGGCATCATTGGCCTATTACACTTTGTCTATATCTTTGAACATCTTACTCAATGCCTTCTACTTTGTTTAGGCTTTAGAGTCAGAACAATTCTTGGAGAAACAAGTCAATTTGTCTAAAAACAAATCCTGAAGGGTTATCTCAAAGTCACATCTCTTCTAGTTAGAAAAACTTGATCCCACTAGTAAACCTTTTCTAAAAATCATATGGTAAAGGAAATTATCATACTGTCTTACTAGCCTCATTGGACAGTTGTGAGTATAACCTAGTCTAATTTTGGAAATAATCTTGAAATCTATGTACATGTAAATAGTAATAATAAGCATCAGTGCATGTGAATATCTTATTCTGACCAGTAAATAAATAATTCTTACATGCAGATTATAGTTTCATTATTAACATGTCTCTGGGGGCTACAGAGATGGCTTAGTGGTTAAGTGCTTGCCTGTGAAGCCTAAGGACCCCAGTTTGAGGCTCAATTCCCCAGGACCCACATAAGCCAGATGCACAAGGGTCACATTCATCTGGAATTCATCTGCAGTGGCTGGAGGCCTTGGTGTGCCCATTCTCTCTCTTTTCCTTTCTCTCTCTGTCTGTCTTTTGCTAATAAATAAATTTTTAAAAGTCTCTGCAAGAACTAACTACAAAAGTCACAAACCTGAAGATATTTTTTTATGCGAAGTCTTCAGAAATGAAGTATGGAATTTACCTTCAGCAATTTCTTCTCTTATAAAGTTCGAGGATGATATCAGACACATATCCTTTCCCTACACACCTGAGATTTGATTTCAGCTTGGCATTAAGCAAACATTGAAATAGTCACTAGAATTTAGATCACCAATATATAAAATTAAGTATCAGTGGAACTTAAACTTTGACAAAAAAATCAAAACAAGTAAGAATGAGATGTAGACACTAACTATATTTTAAATGAAAGGAAAATGTGTCTTTTCTTGGTTGGATCACACTAATTATCAAAGATTTGGCAATAGTATATCCCCTCTAACTGCATGCAATTAGCAAATTGACATTTCTGAAAATGGCAGTGATTGCGATTTCAGAAACCCATTAAACATCCTCCCACACGGTAGCTGTTTTGGGAATTTACTCTTTATTGCTAAAAACACTTTACTCTTCCTATTTTTATGGGAACCATGCCTGTAATGAGTTCTGTATTCATTTAGCATATGATGTAAGTTCAAAATCACCTGCATTTTCATATTGAACTTTATGAAGGTAGTAGTCATAGCAGAGATTTGTGAACAAAAAGAACTTGGAAATATGTGATTTGACATGTTGTCATCCTAGAATCACATGTAATTTTCATGAAAGAAATGGAAGACATTTGAATATGGTTACCATGTGTGGTCTCAAAGTGTATGCTCATTAAAGATTTAAAATTGGAAAGGTATCTTTCCAACATAGTAGTTACTAAACTTTGTTGTGGTTTTATTTTAATTAAAAAGAGAGGAAGTAATTATATATTAAATGAATATATTTCTTTGTGAGTAACATCTATTTGAGCCAACTGTATGTGCAACATTTCATAAATTACCAGTGCCAAGGGCAGTTCAACAGATCCTTGTTAAATGAATCAAAGAACTTTAATTCTTCATGTGTTATATATTATGGAGAAATCATTTCTACTAAAGAGTGAAAAAACCTTTCAGATGGGTGTTAAGCAATCTCAAAATGTATCAACAGGCACCTCTGTTTGAGTTCATAGAATACCAAATGTATATACTTTGCCTCCTGCATCTCAAAAAGCCAATGGAAGGCAATAGGTTTAATTGAAAATATTCATAGTAATTTATTGAAAATGGAATTTTAATACAAAATTGGTTAATTGTCTAGTAAAATGCATTTTTAATGCCACTTGTTTGATGAATGTGCTTACATTAATACACTGAAAACAATTAGCTAAGTTGGTTCAACCTTAATTTATAACTCAAAACTAGGGTTAATAAAATTATTTTAGGGAATATATATATATATAATATATATGTAAATATATGTATAATTTACCTATATATGTAAATATAAGTAGTAATAATAAATATCAGTATACATAGGCCATATATATATACAAATTTATCTTATTTTATTCTACTTGGTGACATAGTGATTGTTTTTAAAATGCCAAGTAAAGTTAATATTATGCTGCCTTACAATTAAATTTAAAATTATTATTATTCCAATGTTTGATGTTCATACAAGGTTATAAGTTTAAATAATGTGAGGTTCAAATGTAAATCTGTGGCAGAGTTTGATTTATCGAATGAAGTTTTGCAGACTATGATTTGGATCGAGTACTTGTCTATTGCTGGGGTCTCTATGTAGAAATGCACAGATTTACAAATCACTCCTCACAGAATAGTTATAGAAAAATATAGTGTGTAATGACAATTTGAGGCACACCCTAAAGGAAATGGATACAGATGAGTAATTATACAAGTAAACTATCACAGTGTATGCTTAAAAATAAAAGAATTTTTGACGTTGTTGGAAAAGATAAATCAAACATTTTATTTATTTATTTATTTAAGAGAGAAAAAGAGACACAAAGAGAGAAAGAGAGAGAGAGAGAAAGAGAGAGAGAGAGAAGGGGAGAGAATGGGCACACCAGGGCCTCCAGCCACTGCAAACAAACTCCAGATGCATGCGCCACCCTGTGCATCTGGCTTACGTGGGTCCTGGGGAATTGAACCGAGGTCCTTGGGTTTTGCAGGCAACTGCCTTAACTGCTAAACTATCTCTCCAGCCCATAAATGAAACATTTTAACATACAACTGATATCATTCTTGGAAGAAAATATGTTACTCGGAAGACTATCATTTGCAACCTGGATTTCTTTGTAAATGCATCCTTTGTAAGCTGGGCGTCTTTGGAATCCCAGGGCTCAGGAGGCCATGGCAATAGTATTGCAAAATGTAGACTAGCTGAACTACGTAGTAAGACTCTGCCTCAAAACAGTTAATGAACAAAAACATGTTTGTTCCTCTGTTAGGTCTTTTTCTTACAGATGATGTATGCTTTTTACTATTATTCTAGGTTTGGAAAAGGTGCCCATAGATCTTCCCCCTGACATAACGCTGCTGGACCTGCAAAACAACAAAATAACCGAAATCAAAGATGCAGATTTCAAGAACCTGAAGAATCTGCATGTAAGAATTACTTATTTACTGGTCAGAATTAGATATTCACTATTTCTTATAGCAAATAAGTGTTTATTAAATTCTCTTCTGAAGTGAGAAGGGCAATGTGCTAATTAACCACTAAAAATTAACCCATGGTCATACAAATTTACGTGTGTCTTTAGTATTTGCTTCAAATATCTTCATATCATCATATTCATTCATGATGAGAATGAATGGAAATGTGTATTATCTGACTCAGGATGCACATCAGTCATAGCCTGGAACATGATATGCATTAATCATAATGAAATTATATGTTTAGTGGCTTTTGTTTTATTTCACTCATTCTCTAAAAGAAGTGTGAGTGACCTTAAAAATTCTCAAAGAATGATCTTTTTCATACCAACTGAATCAGGATTAATCACCCACATGTTAGTATAGATAATTCTACACATATGCATTTTTATTGTTTTTCAGGATTAAGCACTGCCACATTTGTAGCTATGATTTCATTTATCTATACCATGATATCTAATCTGCTGCTTATGAGACCATTGTAAAAGAGACGATACTTTTAGAAGTGTTTCACTGCTTCCCCCAGGGCCTGTTCATACAGGTGTGGTGGAAGCAACAAGGCATTCTGAGCCAATGAAGGAACCAACGGCATGAGATAAAACCAATAAATGTTCATTATTAGAAGATACACTAGTTTTACTTTAAAAGAAACCAAGTACTTTACGTAAAACTAAAAATTCTACATTGAATATGGTAATAAACAAAAATAATTAAAAGTTTAGCACAAAACTATTCCAAAATAATAATTAAATCAAATAGTTAAAACACGTGGCCAAGTAATTGATGTGCATAATACAAACACCATATAAGACGTAACTGTTTACAGAACTAGCACATCCCATGTATATCAAATTACAAGGCAGGGTTTTGCCACAGTATGGGAGAAAAGAGCTCTAGAGTGTTAAAAAAAAAAAAGGCAAAGAAAAGAAAGTAATTTCTATACAAGAAAGAACAAAAGTAAAGGAGGTAGAAATTAAGCAACAGACAGTGAAAATATAAACTGGTGAAGGGAATCTGTTGGCTTGGAAAGAGTAAAGGTAAAGGCCCCAGCTCTCAAGACCAGCTAGCAGCACCTTCTCCAACTGGGGGAATCATGACCTGAAATCCCTCCTCAAACAGAGAGTGTTTGACCATCAGGTCTTCCTCCAATGGGAGGAAGCTTGATTAGCAGACCATTCCCCAATGGTACTAAGCTTTACCAGAAGTCCCTCCTCAAATGGGAGGAGCTTGACACTCAGATACTCCACCAATGGGAAAAGCAAACATCTGGAGTCCACTCGCCTGGTCTTTTCATGGCTCTAAGATTTCGCTAGGGGAAAGCTGAGAGAAAACCAGCAATGCATGTCAGTGACTCTCCTAAAATATCACTAAAATAACTTTACAGAGGTGATAATAAAAATGAATACCACTAATTTCAGTGAACCAAAATATTTTAAAATCTTCATTTTATTTGCACAAATATACAACAAATCTGCTTTTAAGAAAAAGACAGAAAATTCCTTGGTGCTAATCTCAAATTCCTGACATTTAAGGTTAATCTAAACACTTTTTTGAAGCTCTTTCTAGTTTCTCTGATGTTTTCCTTAGATCTGCTATTAGTAAGAATGAGTTTTTTTCCAGAAGTCCCCGGCTAAGTGTTTTTAAAGTCTTCATCTTGGTGGCCTTTTCTGTTCTACTTCAAAGTGCACATCGGAAGAAGAGAGTTCATTAGAGCTTCTGACCATGCAGTGGATGTTAAGCAGCTGTTTTTCTCTTACTCTTTCATTCCCAATCTTTTCCATCCTTGTTATTATGCAGACATCATAATTTCGGCTAGGAAAACTGTACTTGAATGACAAGGAATGGGAAAAAATGAACGTTTAGCAAGGATTAAAATAGAAAAGACTTAACAGAGAAAAAGGCTTCTTTGTTCTCCACTAATTGTATTCAATTACAATTTTGTGGCTTATTGCATGAGTAGTTTTATTGAGAGAATAATATATATATATATATATATATATATATATATATATATATATGATGGAGAATGAGTCAATACATTTTAAAAAAATGAGTATATTCCTAGATAAATGTGGTAAGGAAGGTTTTTAAATTAAAAGCCAACAAAATTGTAAACCACTGAGTAATAGCAAATACTTGTTATATATTCAATGTTGTGCTTAGTTGCTTAGATATATTAATTTATTTAATCCTCACCCCTGTTCTTATTCTTGTCTCGTAGACAGACTTAAGATCCCTTTTGTAAAGATGAACACAGGCACAGGGTGTTTCATGTCTTCATACTGACACAGGAAATGAGAGCCAGAGCACAAATGTAGAAACTCAGGAACCTTCGGTGAGAGCACATGCACTAAAAGTCGCTTGGCATTTGCAGGTGACACTAATTTAGCATCGTGCATCTGTGGCAGAATCTGATGATCCTCACTGTAGGTGGACCTTTAGGATGCACAGCTGACTGGGAGATATAAGTCTGCGGTTCTGTTGATTTTTAGGTTCTGGTATCACTCTAGGGATTTCATCTTTAGCCTTATTTTTTTAATCATGCATATATACACATACACATATAAAGTAAAGGAGCTACATTGGCATATTTCCTTTCTGAGCTCTCAAAAGTTTTCCAAATTGCTCTGCTAGTTCCCATGAAAGGAATGCAGAGTCCAAACACAGCTTAGGTATGTGCAAGTGGGAAGTTTGGATTCAAAGAATTGTTTTTGTACACTTTCTACAGACGTTGATTCTCGTCAACAACAAGATTAGCAAAATCAGTCCTGGAGCATTCACACCTCTGGTGAAATTGGAACGACTTTATCTGTCCAAGAATCATCTGAAGGAATTACCAGAAAAGATGCCCAAAACTCTCCAAGAGCTTCGAGCCCATGAGAACGAGATCAGCAAATTGCGGAAAGCCGTGTTCAATGGACTGAACCAGATGATTGTCATAGGTACAAATGTGCTTATAATTTGAGGACAAGGACTCAAGGTCCCTTAAGGGATTTCAAGCAAGCTTTAGCTGCAGGAAGGAGATGAAGGCTATGAGAAGTGGCAGAGCCAGCCCTGGAGAAATAGACTGATGACCTTGGTGATCTCTCAATATGGAGGAAAGTCTAGTGTGAACATATGCCATCCCAGGCACAATGTGTATGATTGACTTGGCAGTACTTAACTGGAAATGTTTTGGGCCTTTTTACGGTGGACATTTTTTTTTTCTGAACATTTGCAGATCATTTGTCTTTTTTCAATTGACAACTTCCATAATTATAGGCAATAAACCATGATAATTCCCTACCTCCCACTTTCCTCTTCACAACTCCACTCTCCATCATTTCCCCTCCCACTCTCAATCAGTCGTTCTTTTAATTTGATGTCACCATCTTTTTCTTCTATTATGAGGGTGTTGTGTAGGTAGTGCCAGGCACTGCAAGGTCATGGATATCCAGGCCATTCTGTGTCTGGAAGAGTGCAATATAAGGAGTCCTACAGTTCCTTTGGCATGTGCTATAATGTTTTGGTGTATACACAGTAATTATATAGTTGGCTTACAGATTGCTGGATTTACAATTTTAAAATACCTTAGAAAGTAAGAAAATAAATTAAGATTTATAAATAATTGCTTTATTATTGGGTTTGTGGGAAAATTATAAATAATATTATAGTTATTATTTTTCATTCATATGTTTTATTAATTGATTTGTTGTTGTTGTTTTTTTTTTTTGAGAGAGACAGAGAGAGATAGAGCGAGAGAGAGGAAGACAGAGATGGGTGTGCCAGCAGCCTCTCAGCTGCTGCGAACGAAATACAGATGCATGTGCCCCCTTGTGGTCAAGTGCGGCATTGCGCCCTTGCATCACTTTGCATCTGGCTAAACGTGGGACCTGGAGATTGGAACCGCTGGAGATTGGAACCAGCGTTCTCAGGCTTAGGAGGCAGGCGCCTTAACCACTAAGCCATCTCCCCAGTCCATTAATTGATTTGTTTTATGTGACAGGAAGATTAAATATATATTGATTGACTGATTGAGTTGGGTTTTTACTAAGTTGCCCACATTGGTCATGAACTCCTTTTGACTTCTTCCTTAGCCGCCTGAGTGTTGCAATTAGCCAAGTTTAGACTCCCAGAACTCACGTAAATGCTGAGTGTGATGGCCCAGTACTTTAAGTTCAGTGTTTTGGGATGCAAAGACTGGATATCCCCGAGGCAAGCAGGCTAGCTAGACTAGACAAATCCGCTATCTCTGGTTCAAGGTCTATCTCACAACAAGATGAAGAGAGATAAAGACAGACCCCAATATCGACCTCTGGTCTTCATTTGCAAGTGAACCCTCACCCACATATATGCCTACACACATGCAAACATACATATTAACATTCATACACATTATACCCACATTTGACTCAAATGTCTCTCTAGACTCCTTGTTGAAGAATACACAGTGATGTCCTAAAATGTCTCTAAAGGGCTTACATGTTTTGTCTTTGTAGAACTGGGCACCAACCCACTGAAGAGCTCTGGAATTGAAAATGGAGCCTTCCAGGGAATGAAGAGTCTGTCCTACATCCGCATTGCTGACACCAACATAACCACCATTCCTCAAGGTGACAATATATTCTATATAACATTTGAGAAACTGAACTCCATATGAACTGGCTTTCATATTAAAAAAATAATTGTGTACATTTGTGACCCAAGTAACCAACCTTATATTAAATCAGGTCTCTGCTCCTGAAAATATTTCTACTGGGCCTAGTTGACAATTAGCTCCTCCAGGCTCATTAGAAACACAGATAGAGTTTTTATATAATCCCTTCTGGGATGTAACTTAACACACAATGTGTTTATGCTATCTGAAAAAAAAATATAGCACTTTAAAAAACAGACTATCCTGGTACTTGTTAAAAAATAAAAATACCTAGAAATACTTCTAAAATTGTGACAAATTTTACTTCTCTAGTCCTATAGGGAATTCTTTTCATTGAAGAAATTTCATTAATACACACTTAAGGAGATCCACCACACTTTTCTTATAAATGTAAATAGTTTCAACTTTGATCGCTTCTCTGCCTTTGGCTAACATCAAGTACAGAATGTCAACTTTGGGCTGCAGAGATGACTTAGTGTTTAAGGTGCTTGCCTGCAAAGCCAAAAGACCCGGGTCAAATCCTCAGGACCCATGTAAGCCAGAGACACAAGGTGGTGCATGCGTCTGTAGTAGTTCCTTTGCAGAGGCCCTGGTGTGCTCACACTCTCTTTCTATCTGTTTCTTTCTTTCTCTCTCTAAAAATAAATAAATTAAAAATTTAAAGAAAGAATGTCAACTTTGGAATTTGTTTGCTTGGCTTCAATTTGTCACTAATTGGCTCAAGGACTTTCAATTTCTTACCTCGAAGATGAGAATAATATTAATATTGATCTCAAAGGGATGTTTGAAAAATTAAATACAAGAAACATGGCATGTAAATAAGTATTGAACTAATATTAAATCCTATTAAACTGTTTTAGGCTTAAACAGTGTAGCAAACACTAGAGCCCAGCAGTGAGTCGGGGACACTTACTGCTGACCTTTGGGAGCTGCACCACTAGAGCAGAGCCAGAACAGTGACAAGTGCATGGCCAAGCACACAGCTCCTCCTGCTGCCGCATGTAAGCCTGTCTCTGTGAATCAGAAAAGGCAGCAAGTATCCAGAAACAAGAGCCTCGAATTTTCCCATTCTCTCTACCCCAGATTTTCAGTCTTACAAAGCCCCTCTGTACTGCCCCTTTTCCCCTAGGCTGCCCCTTCTCAGCTCATCTGCATTATTTTTAGACTGGGTACAAGATGTGGGTAATTATTCCACAGCAAGCACTAACTATCTTTTGCTTTTGCAGAAACCTTAACTCCTGAGAGAAATCAGTGCATAGCCTGCTTTCCTACCACTGCTGCCTAGTCCCCTGCTGTTTGATGCTTTTGATGTGTTTAAAAATAGTTTCTGAGATTGATAGATGATTTGCAGATCCTTACTAATAGCTTGATAATTATGTTCACTTTGAGTCTCTATGTTTTTGTATGTAAAAATATTATATTTGATCCCAAGTTTGGGAGAAATTATATATATATATATATATAATTTAATTAGTTATTAATTAACAATATTCATAATATTTGCATCTGTACCCAACATGCAGATTAGTCTTGCCATTACTCTTTTAAATACTATAATGCAACCTTTATTTATTTGATACTTAAAGCATATCAGGAATTATAAATAATCTAGAGATGAATTAAAGAATACAGGAACAGCTGCATAGGTTTTACAGAAATATTTCACCATTTTATGCAATAGAGTTGAGTCTACAAATTTTGGTGTTCACAGAGTTATGGATCCAATCATCTAGATACTGAGTGATGTATGTATATATGTATACATACACACACAAGTGTGCTTCTACACATAAAATATCTATAATGTGTCCTAAGGCTGTAGAAAGTGAGGCAGCTAAAATGTTCCTGTGGTAGTTTGAATGTGATAATGTGAACATATGATCACATAGACTCAGGTGCCTAATTAAAACTGAGCTTGCAATTTCAGTCCCTAGCAGGGGTGGGGGAGAGGGTCATGCCACCGGGGGCAGATTTTCAGAGTTGAGCCCTAAAGTGTGTTTGGGGGAGGATCTGAATTTCATCCCCAAAGTGTGGAGAATAGTTTGAGCTGGGGGCAGTTTGTGCTTTTTAGTGCTTGTTTGCTACGGTTGTGTCTCTCTGCTTGGATCTATGATAGGGACCCACCTCCTCCACCACTAATGGTATTCCCCTGGGCTCTGTAAACCCAAAATAAGCCCCTCCTCCCATCAGCTGTCTGAGCAACAAGGAACTGACAACAGTTCCCATCTTTTCTTACACAAGTGCCAGGTATTTTTCCAAACATATTTCATGGTTTCCAAACCATCTTGTTCTTGTTTTATGAATGAGAAGAATGAGGATTAAAGGGAAGCAACTGTGAACAAGGTCTTAGAGCTGAGAAGCAGCAGAGCTGAGATGTGCTGGGCTGATGTCAGAAATCACCACACCAAAAATTTCACTCTGGCCGTCCAGCTTTTGTCCCCTCTTCTATGTGTGGCTGTGCCTTTCTCATATGGGAGCCAACTGTAGGCTGGTCTCTCATGCCTGTACTTCACTAAATACTTGACTATGTTTTCTGTCATCACTCACAGAAATGCAAAGGCAGCCTTTGTAGATTTTATAAAATCACCTTTGCGCTAGACCCCTCCAGTGAGAGTGTAACTCAGCCAGTTAGTTGCTCTTTGACTTTGAGGTTCAGTATTTGACTTTAACCCTGTTGTTACTAGAACAATCAATCTATGATGTGAGGTCAACAGTCATGGTTTTATGAAAGTCTATCTAGGATATAGAGTTTATATTACTTTAAAAACATATTACTATAAATAGGATGAAGGAAAAATGAAAAACAAAATTCTTCAAAACTATAAATTTTGGAAAATTGATGTGATTAGTGCCTGATAAATCTTTCTACATTCTGTACTTATAATAATTATTTGCTAATGTATATCTTCTATTTGCATATTCCAGGTCTTCCTCCTTCCCTTACTGAATTGCATCTTGATGGCAACAAAATCACCAAAGTAGATGCATCCAGCCTGAAAGGACTGAATAATTTGGCTAAGTAAGAATTTTCTTTCATTCCTTTTTAATCAAAACAATAACTAGATATGTCATTAGTGCTACATACTCAGAAACATGATGATTTACTCTTCATTAATTTTTTTATTGTTGTGCTTACCTGACTTTTTTTTTTTTTTGGTTTATAGAGGTAGGGTCTCACTCTGGTCCAGGCTGACCTGGAATTAACTATGTAGTCTCAGGGTGGCCTCGAACTCATGGTGATCCTCCTACCTCTGCCTCCTGAGTGCAGGATTAAAGGCATGTGCCACTACGCCTGGCACCTGACTATTTCTTGAAAAAAAAATCAGTGAACTAGCATACTTACTATAAAATAATAAGATTGGGCTGGAGAGGTGGCTTAGCAGTTAAGGCACTTGACTGCAAAGCCTAAGAACTCATGATCGAATCTCCAGGTAACACATAAGCCAGATGCATAGTGACACAGGTGTGCAATGCTGCACATGTGCACAAGAGGGTGCACATGTCCAGAGTTTGTTTGCAGCAGCTGAAGGCTCTGGAGCACCCATTCTCTCTTTCTCTCTGCCTTTCCCTCTCTCTCTCTGCCATATAAAAAATTAATAATATCATCTTTTATGAATAACAATTATTTTAAATCTTATGTAAAAGATGTTCAATCAAATCAGGTCTTAAATGGACCTTAAATGGAAGTTTAAAACTATAAAATAAAGAATGTGTTAAAATGTATGCTAGCAGGATATAAAAATATCTGGCTTTTTGATATTACTCTTAGAATAATCCCAATAAAATTCTCTAAGCCGAATTCTCTGAAGAGTTTAAAATTCACCAATCAGTCAATGCAGCATCACAAAACCCAGTTTTCTTTTTTGTGGTCCTGCTTAACCATTTTGTTTTTTGTAAGTGATTGCCAGTGTCTGCATTTTTGCTTAAGTTCAACATTCCTATATTTACAAACTGGTTAAGTAATAGAAAGAGACATAAATGGCTTTTTCAGTTACCTTCAAGGAATACTTTGTTCTAAATATGTCTAAGTTTACTGAATATTCTCACAGAGAATGTTCCTGCTGTGGGATATTGAGAAATCAAACTTTCCCATTTGTATATAAAGGCCATGGTAGAGAAATACCTGTAAAACACATCTTCTTTCTTATCTTTTTGAAATTCTAATGGCCGAATATGTAAACTAGCCTTTCCTATTTCTGTATATAGTTCCCAATGGCCTCACATACATATGAGCACACAGACACAGCATGTGCAGCACACACATCTGAAGAAGCCATCTATGAGTGGTATGTGTACTCACTTCCTTTTCCCAATGCAGGCTGGGGCTGAGTTTCAACAGCATCTCTGCTGTGGACAATGGCACTCTGGCCAACATTCCCCACCTGAGGGAGCTTCATTTGGACAATAACAAGCTCATCAGAGTTCCAGGAGGGCTGGCGGAGCACAAGTATATCCAGGTATCACAAAACCTTTCCTCACTGTAAGGCATAGCTGGAGAAGGATGCTAGGGGGCAGGGAGCTCTGCTTAGAGAGACTTTCTGCAGTTCCATAGTACACTAGAATGTAATCCCATGATCTGGATAGCTTAACCAACATTTAGTTTTCACAGTTCTGGAAGTGTGCTATCAGGGTGCAGGCATGGGTGAGTTCTGGTGATGGCCTTTTCCATATCTCAGACTGATGTTGTATCTGGTCCCCACGTGGCAGAAAGAGAGGTCTTAAAAGAGCAGTAATCTCCTTCATGACCTAGCCACCTCTCAAAGGCTTGTCTTCTAGCACTACAATACTGGGAGGAGAGCTTCAACATATGAATTTGGGAAAAAGAGTGTCAGAGCCACAAGTTGGGCCATTATGCACAAAGGCTTGGCCTATCCCCCATAACTCTTGATGACCCCCACAAGGCATGACCCACATTCCCCATTGATGAGGGTCCCTTTGGAAGAGGGAGGACAGGGAGGAGGATAATGGCATCACCAATATGAATGTAAAATTAGAATAATATAAGCAAAAATAAATTATAAAAATTCATTTAATTACTTGGAAAGATTAACTTTGATATGTTCATAGAAATATTCATTCTGGTTTTATGGAAAATGGGTTTTGTGTTACTAGTTTGTAATATTCATAAGCTTTTAATGTATTTACAGTAGTCACACTTGGGCAGTAAAGACTTCAGCCTCTGAACCTTCTCCCTGGCCCCTTGATACACTTTTTTTTAAGATAAAATTATTTTATAAAGTTACCCTCTAGGAAATCTAACATCTAAGTTTTGCTGGTGTTTCAAAATGTATTTGTCATTGTTGTCAAAAATGATAATGTGTTTGTGATCTCATTGCTGTGGTTAAGTTGACAAAAACTCAGTCAAATTGACATAGCAAAATTTTCAGTCACTGGATTTTAATGAAGTATTTGTTTGACATGATGTAATGAAAAACTTAAAACATTTTCTTCTTGCTTGATTTTTTTTTTTCCCTCACTGAGGTCTTTTGTGGTGGTGGTGAGATATAAGTAGGTGGAGTTTTAAATAATACTGAGATATGAGGTCTGACAACACTAATGAAAACTGAGGTTTTCATTGTTGCTGATTTTTTTTTCCCCTTTTTTTCATGTGTTTGTAGACTAGAATGGTCATTTTTACTTCTGGATTCCTGTTTTCCCATAGCAGGCAGAACACACCATAGAGTTCATATAATCATTTAATAAATTCCTTAGGAACACTTAAAGAATGAAATGCATTAGGAAAGAAGAGATAATCTTAATGCAATTTCATGTATCTATATCTATATATGGACTTTCAATGTATGACACATTTCTTAGCATGCGTCATGGAGAAAGACATACTGCTGTGGAGTCTCTGCTGAATGTAAGCAAGTAGGATGGATATTTTCACATTTTAAAAAGACTTGCTTGGATTTCCACTGTTTACCTTCTACAAAATCTTAAGGATTTCATATACTTTATTTTCAATTATTTTGTTCTGTAAGTTATATAGTCATCCCACCACCACAAGGCATTTTTTTTTTTTTTTTTTGGAGAGAGACACAGAGAGAGAGACAGAGAGAGAGGGAGAGGAAGACAGAGAGAGATGGGCGCGCCAGCAGCCTCTCAGCTGCTGCGAATGAAATCCAAATGTGTACGCCCCCTTGTGGTCAAGTGCGGCATTGCGCCCTTGTGTCACTGCATCTGGCTAAACGTGGGGCCTGGAGATTGGAACCACTGCAGACTGGAACCGGCGTTCTTAGACTTAGGAGGCAGGCGCCCACAAGGCATTTTTAAAACAATTTTCTTTCCTTCGAAATTCCCCTTTCAATCATAGTGAGTTATTTCTTCCTTATTTCATTGTGCCAGATCTCCAGTGAAATGAGTGAAACAGCTGGACATCTGTGCTTTTTTTTGTTTCCTGAAAGAACATTCAAATCATCCAGATGCCTAGTACTGAATAAGATGTTGGTGATGGTCTTTTATATGCTCCTTATGATGCTGAAGAAGGCCTCTTCTATTCTTGGTTTATTTGAATTTCTTATCACAAATGTTGGATTTTTTCAAAGCTTTTCTCTGTCTGTTTTTTTTTTTTTTGGTTTTCTAGGTAGGGTCTCACTCTAGCCCAGGCTGACCTGGAATTCACTATGTAGTCTCAGGGTGGTTCAGTCTCATCGTGATCCTCCCACCTCTGCCTGCAGAGTGCTCGGTTTAAGGATGTGCACCACCATGCCTGGCTGTTTTGTGTTTTCAATATGGTTATTCAGTTGATTCATTTTACTTATGTTAAAACAGTTTTACATCCTAAGATAAATTATGCTTGGAAATAGTATACAGTCCAGGAGGATTTTTTTCCCTATTTTTACATGGACTACAACTTGATTTATGTGTATATATTTTATTATTATTATTGACTTATTTGTTATTTATTTGCAAGCATAGAGTGATAGATATGAATGAATAAATAGAGAGAGAGAGAGAGATATCATGGGTACACCAGGACCTGTTGACACTACAGGGAAAATCCAGATACATGTGTCACTTTGTGCATCTGACTTCACATGGTTATAGGGGAATCAAATCTAGGCCGTCAGGCTTTCTAAGCAAGTGCCTTTAACTGTTGAGCCATTTCACAAGCCCTTATGTCTTGATATTTTGTTCATGAATATGAACTAAAAATCTTACCAAATAGTACCCTCTTTTAT
Organism: Orientallactaga sibirica; assembly: GCA_036365145.1. NCBI lineage: Eukaryota > Metazoa > Chordata > Mammalia > Rodentia > Dipodidae > Orientallactaga > Orientallactaga sibirica. The sequence continues at coordinate 19,755,770 of JAEOAD010000012.1, forward strand.
TGCTAGTTATTGCTGGAAATTATAGGATGACATCTACTATTCTTATAGTATAATTTATGAATAAGAAACTTTTAACCAACATATTAAACATTAAATGTGTATGTTATAGAGGGCACAACAATATTTCAAGCCAATTTTTGAAAATCTTTTTTCTAAAATTATTTTTAGACAGAGTCTTACTGTGTAGCCCAGACAGGCCTCAAACACAACCCTCTTGTCTTTACCACATACATGTTGGGATTACAAGTGTGCACTACCATGCCTGGCTTCTAAAGTCCTTTTCTAGAGATCAGTTGTCTACTGATCCTACCAAAACTCTATGAAAAATTTATTATTTTGTGATAATAAAATGGTTTTCATAAAACTTCTACTAAATAATGCCAGTATCCTTAGGAAAGAGTTTATAACATAGAATGGTTTTTGTTGAAGCTTTTGCATTCTAGTATAATGGCACATACACTAGAGTCCTAACGAGGCAAAGGCTACATATAGAGAAAACACTGTCTCATAAACAAAATATAACCCAGAACATAAAAATAACAACAAATAAAGAAAAGATCAGTGAAGCTGTGATACTTTAGTATATTCTGGAATCTGTGGTTCTTTAGATCAATTCCAATTGGCATGTTGTCTCATTTGCTCATTCCATATTACATATTTTATTCTACATATTTTTATATTTTTATTAAAAGATTTAATATTTTGAGCTGGGTGTGGTGGCACACACTGTTAATCCCAGCACTTGGGAGGCAGAGGTAGGAGGACTGCTGTGAGTTTGAGGCCACTCTGAGACTACATAGTGAATTCCAGGTCAGCCTGAGCTAGAGTGAGACCCTCCCTCGAAAAACCAAAAACAAGAAAAAAAGCTTTAATATTTTGTTTTTTCATTAAAGATTTAACATTCCATAGATGACGAAACAGCTTAGTTGATAAAGTGCTTGATGTGAAAGCACAAAAAAGTGAGTTTGATCCCAGAATCCAAAAATTCTGGGTGGGCTAGCATGCATTTGTAATCCCAGCACTGATAAAATGGATTCATGAAGCTCTCTAGCCAGCCAGTTTAGCCTACTTGGCAAACCCCAGAAAAATGTCTAAAAATTAGTAGATAGTGCATGAGGAAGGACACATGAAGCTGTCTTGTCATCTACATATCTATGGGTGTGCCCATGTTCACACACACGCACACACAGCAGTGGAATATTCTGCACGTGGTCCATGTAGAGCCAGTATCAATATATAAAATAACATTTAATCACTCAACATACTTCTTGAATACCTGGTTGGTCCTAATTGGCACTAGATGTCCATCCATGGACAAATAGAACTGATTCTAGCTTTGTGAAGCTTTTACTCTAGAGAAGGAAAACTGACAAAACCAAAAAGTAAATAAAAAGTATATAACCTGCTATACCGTGATAAGTGCTATGACTACAGATCAAGACACATAAATGTGATAACAAGTGGAGACTTGGTCAGGGCAGATCTTTCTGTTAAGAAGAAATAAATTAACTACACAAGGCAATAAGCCTTGTAGATATCTTAGAGATTACTCTCGGTGGAAGAAGCCTGTGTGTGTCAGCCCAACTGGGTGTGATTCTTTGGTATCACAACCAGACAGTTGGTTTGTACTGTGAGCAAAGAATGTCCAAGAACAAAGGCATTGAAGGTCATTGTGACAAAATGAGTTTTTTTTTTCCTTTTCTTGAAAAGGGAGGTCACTAGATTGCCTAGGCACAGATGCCATTGCCACTTGTTTCTATTATGCAAGGCATTGCTATTATCCTCTTAAACCCACTTTTGGACTTTTAAAAAATGCTCTGAAAGGTAAAGTAACATAAAGGTCTTTAGCAAAGCAAAAGGAAAACAAAAAAAAAAAAAAGATGGGGAGAACAATCAGAGCAATGTCACTAAAGAAAGAAAGTCACATCCCCAGCCCAAGTCTCAAATTTAAATGACAATATTTATAACCTTAGATATGTTCTGAGATATGGAAGGCTAAGGAGGGGAAAAGCTAATTTGGAAAGAAAGGGAGACATCAAAAGTTTGGTTTGAGAAGTGCTAATGTATTTAAACTAAAGGATAAGAATTTTACAAAGAATATTGTTGTGAAGGGTCTCAGTATAAACAGGGAGAGTCATCATTCTCTGCCTTTTCACACTGCAGGTCGTATACCTTCATAACAACAACATCTCAGTGGTAGGCGCAAATGACTTCTGCCCACCTGGATACAACACCAAAAAGGCTTCTTATTCAGGTTTGAGTCTTTTCAGCAACCCTGTCCAGTACTGGGAGATCCAGCCATCCACCTTCCGGTGTGTCTACATGCGCGCTGCCATTCAGCTTGGAAACTACAAGTAATTTTCAAGAAGCCTTGTGTTTATAACATGGCAGAAATCCTGTCAATGTCATTGCTTACACACACACACACACACACACACACACACACACACACTAAAAAATGAAAGCTAAGATGGTAGAAAGTTAACTCTTTTGAGGATGTGTTTCCCATATGACCTATTATGTGTCAAGCCAAATAAGCAGTTTAAATAATTGCCTGCAATAAAAATATTTTGCCTGCTATATTTAGAATTCTTTGTTAAAGTTTTTTGTAGATGAGAACTGAGGTACCAAATTTGGAGTAAGCATAGAGGTGGACTTTTTAGTAAAGCTTCTCTGTTTTAATTTTCAGAGGGACCAACTAGGGCATAGTCTTCTGTAATTCACAAACTACTAACTCTGTTGACATAAAGTAAAACACCGCCCTCTAACTCTGTATTTATCTCCATTATTGCTGGCAAAGCCTCACCTGAATATGTAAGTTCAATATGGGCTATGTAAAATTTTTACTAATGTCATTATATTGAAAAATAAATTTGAAAAATGCATTCAAAATTTATATTGTATAAAAGCTTAATTATAAATATCCTTTACTTTTCTGGACAGTTGACAATACTTGCACACATTTTCAAGTTTTTATCCATTTCTTATACACTTGAGTTTTTACATTTGAACTTGCCAATGAATATTATCTATATTCAACAGGAAGCCTAAAGCCCAAAGCAGACTTTCACTTATTAGTATAGGGAAATCATATTTTAGTCACAAATTTGCTCAATCAATTTTATTTTATTTTATTTATTTATTTGGTTATTTAGTTTTTGAGGTAGGGTCTCACTCTCACTCAGGCTGACCTGGAATTCACTCTGTATACTCAGGGTGGCCTATGAACTCATGGTGATCCTCCTACCTCTGCCTCCTGAGTGCTGGGATTAAAGGCGTGCGCCACCACGCACGGCCTTCAATCAATTTTAAAACCATCATGAGTATAATCAAGTTACTTGTCAGCACAATTACTGATGTACTAGAAATATTTATTGCCGTAGCACTGATTTTATATTTTTATTTTGAGTAGGAATTGGAAACAGCTATCAAATCAGGCAATTAAGCAAGTCTTGGAGATGAACTGATATTCTTAGAGTATTTACAACTTAATACATTTTACATGAGTACTGAATATAAAGATATGTGAAGACAGATCATTTCTTCTACAAAGTTGGTTATGTTATGGTTGTAAATCCTAAAATAACAGTTGACTGGTTTAAGCCACAAAAAGGAGTACTCTGTAGTCTTTATGGGCTTCAGGAACATTTTGATCAGAGTTCTAGAAACTTTCTCTGATGTTCTTTCAGCTACACACCACCCTTCATTTTATTGTTAGCCTGGTTTCTATCACAGTTGCAAAATATGCATTCCACCTATGATTTCTCTAGTCTGAGCAGGGAAGCATATCTCAAATTTTGAGTAGGTATGAGTTTCTAATTATTACACATTATTCCCACAACCCTACAGAGTGAATATTATTAATGTTTTTCTTGTTTGGTTCAGAAAAGTAAATTGAAATTTAAAATTCATTTACTTTCCCATTGCCAAATACTCAGGAAAGTATAACTGTGCTTTCTCCTTTCTTGTAAGAATGTGTCCAGTGGGGAGAAATGACTTTTTCTAGAAAGCTAGAAAGTAAATAATTTAGGTAAGTAATTTTACTTATTTCTAAATTTTATTTATTTATTTGCAAGCACAGAGATACAGAGAAGAGATAGAGAAATACAGAGAATAGGCATGGCAGGGCATCCAGCTGCTGCCAACAGACTCCAAATGCATTTGCCACTGAGCATCTGCCTTTAGGTGGGTACTGGGGAACTGAACTCCAGTGGTTAGGCTTTGTAGGATAACACCTTAGCTGCTGAGCCATCTCTCCAGCCCAATACTTTTATTTTTAATTGTAGAGTTCAGTCAGTACTTATTGAACCAAAAGTAAAATGTTGAAGTGTCCTGAGGTAGGTCCTGGTGGGGTTTCTGTAGCCAATGACTATAGAGACAGCTACTATGGAGTATTTCTATTTCTGCCCCTGTCCAGCCACAGATCTGGAAGGGAGTCAGTTTCTTCTCAGGGACAGTGCTGATACATACATTACCTACTTCCTCTAACTTCACATCACCTATCAGAGCCTCCCTTGACCAAATCCAATGGGAGAAACTACGAAGAAAGCTGAGGCGATAAGGCTCAATCCAGGAACAGGAGGAAATGGATCAAACAGGATGTGTGGTGAATAGCAAAAATGTACAAAGTGTGAGTGACTTTCACAAGCTTCAGATACCTCATAGACTCACAGTACCCACCGCCTGCTTTGTCTGAACCCTAGACATAGGCCTTTATTGATTTGTCTGCATTGATCAGAAGTGCAAACACTTTAAACAATCATATAAATTTTGGTCAAATGGTTAGCTGAACATGATTTTTCTTTATGAAACATCAGGTAATCTTTGCAGTGACTACAGATGGAGGAGAGTCTCAAAGAACAAGTGCTATGTAGATGGAATCATTTATTGCATGACATGTCTTCACTATTTCCATACAGTGTCATATTTAACATTTACAATAGCTGTGTGGGTCACGTGTGTGGGCTTAATTTCTCTTAACTGATGAGAGTAGAGCTCCAGAGAAGTCGAATAACTGGCCCTATGGGCACATGGCAAGTAAGTGTGAAAGGCCAGCTCCATCAGTTCATTGTGATTCCTTCTGACATTTTAGAAGAGAACATACTCATTTCCAGCTGTTAACAATCACTGAGCATCCATAGCTTCGCTCATGTCAAAAATATTGTGCAAGGATATAAGAAATAAGTGATTCCACATTAGTGCATTGCAGAAGACACGAGTTTGTTCAGAAAGAAATCAAAAACGTGTATAGAACTTTTCAGTTTCGAAAGTGTTCTATACCTTCTTTGTCCACTGTGGGATAAAATAAGCATATGTGACTATGGTACATTCGACATGTGTTAATAAAATTAAATACCATAATATAAATTTAATATTACTGACTTAAATTTCAATAAACCCATCTACATGACTGACATATTACATAAGTAAATTATATTCACTTCAAGAGTTTATATATGAATTTCACAGTACAGACTGAATTTTAAATAACATTTTATTTATTTATTTATTTGAGAAAAAGAGGCAGAGAAAGAGAGAGAAAAAGAAAGAGAGACAGAATGGATGTTCCAGGGCCTCCTGCCACTGAAAATGATATCTAGACGCATGCTCCACCTTGTACATCTGGTTCACATGGGTACTGGGGAATCAAACCTGGGTCCTTTGGCATTGCAGGCAAGTGCCTTAACCTCTAAGCCATCACTCCAGCCCTCAGAATGAATTTTGATCCTAGCAAAACTATACATACATCTGTGCCAGAGCCTGGTGATACAACAATGGATAAGATGTGATCCTTGAACTTAAAGTAATGCTAGTTTAATAGAGGACACACTAATTGAAAGACAACACATGTTAAGAATTCATTAAATATTTGAAACACAGCAAAATAATTGCAATGCATCCGAATAAATTTCATCATATAAATAGATGGAGGTTCCAGTAGTGGATGAGAGGAACGGGGTTGATTTGTAATGGTAGCTGAATGATATAATGGAAACTGGAAGATTTCACTGAAGAGGTGGAAGCTGGGGAAGAGTGCTGCTGTATGTTGCAGTTACTTTCATGTTGCTGGCACAGAACCCCTGATCCAAGGCTGCTGACGGGAGGAAGTTGTTTACTTTGGCTTACAGACTCAAGAGGTAGCTCCATGATGGCAGGGGAAACATGGCATGAACAGAGGCTGAATATCACCTCTTGGCCAACATCAAGTGGACAGCAGCAACAGGAGAAAGTGCTAAACAGTGGCAAGGGGAAGCTGGCTATAATATTCATAAGCCTGCTCCCATAAACATACCTCCTCAAGCAAGGATTCAATTTGCAAATTGCTATTAGCTGGAGACCTAGCATGAAGAACACATGAGTTTATGGGGGAATACCTTATTCAAACCACCAACATATACATTGAGTTCAATGAGGAGATTGGGTTGGGCTTTACTATTGGCAGCTGACAGTAAATTCAAAAATCAAGAGGTGTGCCTCAGTCTATCTTCTGGTAGGCTTTCATAAAGATGACTCTTACGGTTTGCATGTAAAAGACCCACACAAGCTATATGTTGAACACTTGGTCCCCAGCTAGTGGAGTTGTTCTACAATATCGTGGAACCTTTAAGAGGGGGAGTCTAAGTACAAGTAAAGTTTGAGGTTTATGTTCCGGCACAGCTTCCTGTCCTCTTTTTGTTAGGAATTTATCATGATAAAAGTAACTAATACAGAGGGCTTACTCAACTTTCTAAAGTTTTCTTTAGTAGTGAAAATAACATTCATTTACATTTTCATTCAAGAGAGCTAATGACATTAGTTAATGACATTAATGACCAGCTTCCCTCTTTATTTGAATTCCCCACTATGTTCAAGAGAAGGAAGGGAAAGAGGAGGTTTTCTTTGGAAGATAGTCAAGACTATATTCATGACCAGGCATCATTTTATTGTCCTTGCAGAACTGAGCCTAGCTCTGTTGTGTCGTTGAGGGACATATTCCTCACATTGTAGCCTGCAGGTTGCACAGGTATCCTCCGGCTACCCTATTGCTAAATTAGACAATTGAGAATTAGTGGGAAGGAGAGAACATTTCATATTCATATCTGCAATCAGATCTTTCAACCCATCTTGCCTAGCAGCAAAACTATTTCTAATTTTATTACATATTGAAGGAAAAAAATGGCCCGTTTCTTCAGAACTCTTGTTTTGTGTACCAGCACAAATCCCCTTTACCTATTATTTCTTCTTTGAAATAAAGATACATTCTGCTTATTGTCTTCACTTCAACACTTACTAGCTGTTTTGATAAAGGAAATTATTTAACCATTTTTTGGCCTCGTTTTCTCATATGTAAAATAAGAATGATAGCCATACATTAAGTCTAGCTTGGATTTTGGATTAACTGAGTTTACACTAGGATCAGAGCCTGGTATGTGGGAGGGAATCAAATAAGTGTTCTTATTGCATGTGTTATTCTTCAGACACATACATATTTGGGCTTCTGTCATCTCAAAGAAAATTCCTTTATTCCAGGCCTACAGTAGAATCTGAGAGTCTGAATTTCAAATAAGTGCAAAAGGGCTAACCCTTCTTAGCCACTACTCTGAGGAACAGGGAAAAAACAAGACAAAACAAAACAAAACAAAACAAAAAGTGTTGTCAGTCCTGCTGGACCATGTCTTTCTTTCTTATGTTTTATGTTTCCTGTTTCTTTGCACTTATGAAAAGCCACTTCTGTATGAGTTTCCAAGCATGCTATAACAAAGTATTTCAAACTGGGTAGCCTAAAGCAATAGAAATTTATATATTCACGAACTTGGAGACTAGATTTGAAAAATTAGTGTGTTGGTAGAGCCACTATTATAATTTGGATCTAGAGTGTACATTCCCTATTCTTCCCCAGTAAGGTTTTTGCATATGCCTGCCACGAGTGGAAGGTGATGGAAACTTTAAGAGGTTGGGTCTAGTACCAAGTTCTAGTAATGGCAGAGGGATCCCAATCCTGTCTTCTCATCACTTTCCACATCCAGGTCATGAGGTAAATGATTCTGCAACACTCATGTCATGATTTTCTGCCCACTTTTCACCAAACCTAAAAGAATAGATCTTTTTTTTTCTCTTTAGAAATTCGTCATATCAGGTAGTTTGCTGCAATGATGACAACCTTACTAATGGTTTTGTTCCTACCAAAGAGTCTAGGGGAGGACCTGCCCTTACCTCTCACAGCTCCCATGGCTCCAAACTCAGCCTCTGTGTTCTGTTTTCTGTCTGTGTCTCTTCTGCTTTCATAAGGACCCCAGCTAGACTGTGGTTCAGAACACTGTAATTCACTGTGACTTGTTCTTGGTGGTTACAATAACCCTATTTTCTAATGAAGTCATATTTTCAGATATTGCAGATTAGATCTAAGCCAGCATGTAGGAGGTGACACAAATCAACTATTAGTACTATTTTATTTTCTTTATAAAAAACATTTTTTGTTTTCATTTTTATTAAAACTTTAGTTTGATGAATATGTGAATTATATAAAATGTGGCAAACTATGAACTTGCCTCTGATGCTTTGTAGTTGGACCAGAGCCCTTCATGAACACATTTTAGATTATGCTATGGCACCTTCTATCTTGCCCACTTAATGTTTTGCTTATGTTCTTTTCCTGCATTTCTCATCAATAAACTGGACCTGGCAGAAATAGCCACTGTGTCATTCTCCTCTCATAAATCAGGCTTAACCTGGGTCTCTGCCTTTATTTCACCGAGTCATCACTATTATCTTTCATTTATTTATTTTTTTTTCCTTTCTGTGCTCCATAAGACTGTGCCAAGGAAAGCCTTACCATTCCACAGTCTTATTGCTCCTGCAGATCCAGGACATTTCTATCTTATCATCATGTAAACAAAGAAATGCCTAATCCCTTCCTTAAATGCAAACATTCTATCCAGCCAGGCCTGGTCTAAAACTGCCATGCTGAGCTCTTCACAAGACCTCACTGCCCTCCAGATGTGGATCCCCTGCAGTGCAGGGATTATGGGCTGTGGAGTTGATGTTGCAGCCAGTCCATTCTTCCCTGCTATTTTCAAGTTCCCACACATATTGCTAAAACCTTTCATAGTTTGATCCATTTGTGTATTCAAACATACCATCTGTCACAAATCACAGGTCTGTGACAGCTAGTTTCATGCTACAAAGTATCATAATGGAAAACAAAGTGAAATCAAGAGGAAAAATATTAAACTTATTAAAATTGTATGTAGTAATAAATTTGCTATAAAGTAAAACAAACTTCTATAGCATTAAATAATTTTGATCAAAAGGAAATCTCATATTCCCCCATCCCTGGCACATCCAGGTCACACACACACACAAAGGCAGGCCTGTGGGTGAGAAAGCTCTTGAATGTATGAGACCCAAAATGTGAAGAGACTTTATCTCCAAAACACTCACCCTAATAGGGATTGTGAGTACCTAAGCTAAGGCTTTCAGTTTATGAGTAATAAGCATCAAAACAATTTTAAAATGTACTCAAAAATATTAACACCATCCTATCCACCAGTCCTGGCTTGATATGCCTAACAGATTTACTTCATGTATTCAACAGATTCAGCTGAAGGCCTATTATCTCTTGACAATGTTGCAGTATGTGAGACATATCACTGCACAGAATGGCATGATAGACAAACATAGCAGAGGGAAGTAAAGCAGGAAAGAGAGGATGGATCTGATAAGGCTGTGTGCAATGGCTGGAGAACTATCTTTTATTGGAAGCAAAACTTGAGCAGTATTAATTTAAATTAATATGCAAATTTTTGTTTTTATGTATCAGCTACAAACAATGAAATTTAAAATATAGAAACAAAGTTAAATTGCACTAGCAGCCCACCAAACACTAATTATTACCCAATTTCCATGCTACTCCAACAAGGGGTCTGACACAGTCTCTTTGAGAAAGAAATTTAGAAATAAACAATAAAATCTGGAGAAAAATGTCTCTTCTATGAATGGGACCTCAGCTTCTAAATTTTGGGCTGACTCCTGCAGTTTACCCACAAATATAATTTTATACATTAACTTTTCATTCCAGAAAATTGCTACCTCGATTAGTATTCATAATAGTACTGTATTTATCAGTGAGAGTTGCTGCATCGCTGAAGGAGTAATTTAAAAATCCACCTATTCATCCAGATGGTGTAGAAGGAGGAGCGTGTGAGTCAGAAAAGTAACATCCAGAAACATCTGGTCCCATAGCTTTGTTTATTGCTTCCTGGATCTCAGAGAAAGCTGTGTCCAGTGATGTGTAGCTGGCTTGGCATTTGATCCAGATGTTTTCCCTCAAGTCAGAGCAGACACAGGAAATTTGTTTAGCCTTATAATTTTTTAATCATGAACAGCTATGCAATATTTTGGATTTTCATTTCCTCTCGAAGTTTCTTAGGAACTATTTTAATTTTTTTTAAAGCTTGTTGCAGCCAGATGTGGTAGCACACACTTTTAATTCCAGCACTGGGGAAGCTGAGGCAGGAGGATCATGAGTTCAAGGTTAGTGTAGGCTATATAGCAAGGTTAAATAAATAAATGAAGTATATTGAAAGATATCTCAATTAAACAATTATCTATTATATGTATATGAAAATATACATAGTTTGTCTTTATTTTCTGAAGCTCCAGCTTAGTTTTGTCCCATTCCAATTCCTCAATAACTATATGAATTAATATAATAAATAATTAAATGATCAAACTAATTAATTGCAATTTTCTGTCATAAAAGCATGTTAAGATTGCATACATAAACATACATACATACGTATATACATACAAACACATATGCATCCACAAGCTTTCTGTTGTGGAAAGAGTAGATGATTTCAAGAATTTCCTTACATATTTTTCATATTAAGGCCAGGTCAAGTGACCATATGACTTCTTTATAAGAAAGTGATTAAGCCGGGCGTGGTGGTGCACGCCTTTAATCCCAGCACTTGGGAGGCAGACTTAGGAGGATCGCCCAGAGTTCGAGGCCACCCTGAGACTACATAGTGAATTCCAGGTCAGCCTGAGCCAGAGTGAGACCCTACCTCGAAAAACCAAATAAATAAATAAATAAATAAATAAATAAATAAATAAATAAATAAAAGAAAGAAAGAAAGAAAGTGATTAATGTAGGTTATTAAAGAAGTTTCTGTAAATGCTCTATATTAGTAGTCCATGCAAAATGGATTTAGCTATAAAGTTTATGCATTTTCATGGTTTTCTAGCTAATGCTGCTTGCTTATAACTGCCAAACCACTAGCAAATTATCAACCCACATTCAAGGCAGTCTACAAGCAATGCTTTTATGAATGTGAACTCTTGAGAGAACAGACATCATGGTGATTTTATACAATTTGAAACTCACAAGAGAAAACAAAGGGATGTTTAAAAATTACAATAAAATCCTTATTCATGAGCTTTTTCTTTCTTGGTATCATCCAAGGAAGGACTGTTTTGGAAATGCTGACAGGTCACAGCAAAGGCATCCAGAGGGAAACGTATACTGTTTATTTATCTTAGCAACCACAAGAACATTGCAAAAGGCCAGATTGGCCCTGTAAAATGTGTTATTAACATGTACAGTATGATTGCTTAGTTTGGATAAAGTAAGTCATTTCTGTGCTGATAAAGACCATGGTTTCTTTTTCTGCCATTTCCAGGGTTTATGTACATAGGAAAAAAAAAAACAATTTTTATGAATTCCATATTCCTACATACAAGCTCTTCTTGAAGGAAATTGAATATGCATCTCTAAATGAGTAGATTCCAAACCAAACTTTTGCTTGCCAACCCTTCCAGCTCAACCTCATCAGTCTTTTCTCTCTTGTTCCATGTTTTCCTCATCCTTTCAGTGACTTAGCCAAAATTCTTAGAGTCATCTCTGTGTCTTTTCTCTTGTTCCCAGGCCTTTTATGACAGGTCAACCAACCTTATTATCTTTACCTACAAATCAGATCCATGTGCCACATACTGTCAGCACTTTCTCCACAACTCTCCAGGCCAAAGCCACCATCATTTCTTCTTAAATATCTTTCTTGACCCATTCCTATGTCCTCCTACAGTCCATGCTGGCAAAGCCCTCCATCAGAGACAACTGAATCAAAATATTCCATGCGGGCTCCTTCAATAGTTTTCTGTCTTATTCAAAGTAAAATTGAATCATGAAATATACCTTAAAATCCCTATAGAACATCTTAAACATCAAAAGACATTGTGTAACTGAATTTGGGATCATGAGAATTTGCAAACAGTAATAGGTTCATGAACATTCAATGAGTCCAAATGAATTCAAAATCAAAGCCATAAAGAATCCAAGGTACTTCTGGCATCACTTGCTCCTGTTACATCACACTACTCCCCGGCCATCTTGGTTTTGAACATATAACATAGCCCTTTGCGCTGGGCATTCTGTCACTATGCAATACCAACACTGCTTGAAATGCCTTGGCTCAGTTGCAGTGTTTTTGTCATACACACAAAATTTTCTGCTCTTATGGAAACAGTGTTTTAATTACAGAAAGTGAAGACAATATTTCCTGCCCTTATTTTCTAAAAGGGAAAGCTAATGTATAAAATTGTATTTGTGGGTAAACTGCAGGAGTCAATCCAAAACTTAGAAGCTGAGGTCCCATTCACAGAACAGACATTTTTTTCTCCAGATTTTGTTTGTTTCTAAATTCCTTTCTCAGAGAGACTGTGTCAGACCCCTTGTTGGGTTAGCATGGAAATCAGGCAATAATCAGTATGTAAGTTTTCTCTTATTATATCTTTGGGTTGTGTTTTGTTAGAGCATTTGATTTTAAAGAGTTTTGTATGAGTTGTTTGCTGACTTGAGTTTCATAAAAAAAAAATCATTAAATGAGATTTGATTTGGGATTAGGAAATAACTTTCAACAATTGCTGAAATGGCCCCAAACATACTTCTACTCTGTACTACATATTTATACACTGTGGGGCTCTAAGTACTGATGAATATATAATCATAACAATGATCAACTCTGCAAGACATTCAAGATGCTCTCTTCCTGCAGTGCTATGTATTCATTCAGCATCAGAAAGAAATTGGTCAATCAGGTAAAGCATATCTAACTCTTTAAATATTTATTTCCTCATGGCAAATCTTCAAAATATTTCTAGCTTGTGTGAACTTTGCAGTGTATGATTGGTGTCTATCTATTCTACAACAACAATGCTAGAAATTGTTTCTCCTGTCTCATTCATCATGCACATTGCTCAACCTCTACCCATCTTGGCCTCATCACCTTTCTCCCAATTTCTTGTAACCAATATTCTTTCTCTTGACTTCTATGTGAGTTCAACTTTATATATTACACAGATGAATGTGATCATGCATGTTGTCTTTCTGTGCCTCATTTATTTCACTTAGCATAATGATTCCTAGCTCCATCTATTCACATGTGTAGCAGACAGCTTCAGGTTCGCTGAGATGAACTTCCAGACCAGACACAGTTATGGAGGATATTATTTATTGAAGCTTACAGATCCAGGGGAAGTTCTATAATGGCAGAAGAAGTGGCCTGTTCTCCACAGGACCAGGCAAGAGAGAGCAAAGCCAACCAGCCACCACAGCACACAGAGCAAAAACTACAGCCAAAAGGTCACACAGCACACTTCAGGAACTCCTGCTAGGCACATTTGCATATCTTTACAATGGAATCTCAAACCCACACCTTAAGACCAGCCCCCAGTGACATTGCCTCTAGCAAGGTGATTGCAGATGCAAACTATAACTAATAAAACATTGAATATATTGGGGGACATATATTCAAACTACCACAACATGTATAGACTAGAATATTTATTTTTGCTTGTTTATTTGCTTGTTTTAGCCAGGATCTCCAAGTCAAGGCAATCCTCTTGTCTACATGCTAATATTACAGGCATGAGCCACCACAGTAGGAATACTAATCAGTCATATTAAACAAAAACAAAACTCTCATTTATGACATTTTTAATAGAACTGGCCTTTTCTTTTTTGATTCTGCAAAATAGCAAGCTAATATCATTTATTTTCATTCTCTGGCTGTTTTTATAACTAATAGTAACACTAATCTTTTTATTTTTTTGTTTTAGAGACAGAGAAAGATGAAAGAAAGAGAGAGAGAGAGAGAGAGAGAGAGAGAGAAATGGCCTCAGCCACCGCAATCTAGCTTCAGATGCTTGCGCCACCTAGTGGGCATGTCCAACCTTGCATTTGCCTCACCTTTGTGTGTCTGGCTAAGGTGGGATCTGGAGAGTCTAACATGGTTCCTTAGTTTTTGCAGGCAAGCACTTTAACCACTAAGCCATCTCTCCAGCCCTTTAATAATATTTTTAAATATTTTGTTTATTTGAGAGAGAGGGAGAGAATAAAGGGCAGATATTTATGGAGAAAATGGGCATGCCAGGGTCCCCAGCCACTACAAATGACCCCAGATGCATGCCATGCACCTCCTTGTCCCTCTGGCTTATGTGGGTACTGGGAATCAAAACTGGGTCCTAAGGCTTTGCAGGCAAGTGCTTTAACTGCTGAACCATCTTTCCAGCCCAGTAATGCTAATCTCAATGCTATTCTGCATTTTATGCAGCAACCTTTGTTTTACAAGTGTATTGACTGATGTATTCACATTCTGAAATTAAGTTATTTTATGATAAGAAAAAAAGACACCGAATAAATAATGTAAATGAGGTATTGATAGGTCTGTGAATGATGCTATGAGATTAGATAAAGGCCTCACCCATTAGTTAGGGAGAAAGGAACCAAAGAGCTGAGAGTGTTTGGAAGAAAAATGAATCTTTTCCAAGTAATATGTTCTTGGAGAGTCCTCTTTATATTTCTGTTCCCTTACTCCTGGTTCTCCATTTATGCAATCAGTACCACACCACACAGTAGGCACACTTTAAAATGTTGTGTATAAGAAACACCTTTGCCTCAGTGCATTTGATAGGCTGGGTAGCTAATAGAAACCCAGATCTTGGTAAAAAATATGTTGGAGTGAGCCAATATAAGATCAGGTCAAAATTGGAAATACTGTGTCATGTAATTAAGCAGAACTATTATGGGTTTTGTTGTATTCACAGTGATCCAATGTGTTCTATGACAGGAGCCTCCTAACTTACTAAATATTTTCTTTTTTCTCCTAAATTTCTTTTCACTTCTGTAAAGTGTAAAAGATAAATCACCTCAAACTGCCCCCACCCAAAAAAATATGATGCTCAATTTAAGGTTTATAACACCATGTGGAGGCTTTGTGAAAGGCAATGGCAGGGCATCCCCAAGAAAGCTAGTTAATTAGACTAACTTTATCAGCAAGACTTGGGCTTAAATGAGAAACCCAGCTTCAATAAATAATGGGGAGAGACATAGAGGAAGATACCCAATATCAGTCTTTGGCCTTGACATGTACATAAACACACAAGCATCTGTACATACATGTGCACTCCAACACATATTTTCACACATGAACACAATTACACCCTCATACATACTCAAAGAAGAAAAATTGAGCCCATACTCATTAAAACTTCCTCAAAGAGAAAGAAATACTAGCAAAAAGATGAGCATAAAATTAATTGAGCAGAGATCCCAAACCTGCATAATCAAATAATTTTCAACTAAATAAGAAGGCAAGCCAGGCATCGTGGCACATGCCTTTAATCTTAGCTCTGGGGAGGAAGAGGTAGGAGAGGAGGAACACCATGAATTCAAGGTCACCCTGTACTACATAGTGAATTCCAGGACAGTCTGGGCTAAATTGGCCCTAAAAAAAAAAAAAAAAAAAGCAATTCAAGGAAGAAAGAAAATATCTTCAACAACTGGAATAGCCACATAATAATTCAAAAATATCACAGGTATAATAAGAAACTAAAATATAAAATTTCTAGCTAATACAGAAAAATCTTTGTGAATTTGAAGTAGGAAACTTATTGAATGATTCAGAAAGCACAAACTACAATAGAAAAAGTTGATGAATTATACTATGTGAAAACTAAAAACATTACTAGTTAAAGGTTATCTTAAGAAAATAAGGAAAGTACAAACTGGGCAAAATGGTAACAATAAATACATTTAACAAAGGAATTTTAGCCAGTATATGTGTATACTTATATAAATAAAAAAATTCTTTCAGACATTTTAAATATAACCTTCAAGTCAGTGTGACCAAGAAAATAACCTCAAAATAAGAATATTGTTGAATAGTCACATATATGTATTACACACATCTATATGTATGTTGAAATATATGTTTTATATTATTATTAATATAAATATTATATGTAATAAATATGTATTATATATATCACCTATACTCATGAGACACAAAGGTCAATACCTTTAGTTATGAGATATTTTTGTGTAAATATAGAAATAGCTAAATTTCTAAAGAATCCTATTTTGTGACATGAGAAGTGAAGTAAGTAGAACACATATATTGCTGATGACAGGAATAATATTATAGAGACTTTACAAACCTATGTCTTGTAATTTTTCAAAAAGTAAAATATATACCTACCATATTATCCATATTATCTAGCTAATCACTCTAAAATATCAAGGAAAACATGATTATATAAATGCTTATTTGTAATACAGCAGTTTTATTTTTTATATGTTTATTTTATTTTTATTTATTTATTTGAGTGAGGAAAAGAGGGAGGGAGGGAGAGAGAGAGAGAATGGGCGCACCAGGGCCTCCAGCAACTGCAAATGAACTCTAGGGGATCGAACCAAAGTCTTTTTGCTTTGCAGGCACGCACCTTAACTACTAAGCCATCTCTCCAGCCCAGCAGTTTTATTTTTAATAACCAAAAACTAGAAACAACTAAAATATTCCTTGATAGGATAGATTTTTCTTTTCTTTTCTAAAGTGTACTATTGGCAAAACATCCAAAACATATCCTCAATGTTTGACTATTTAATAATCTCCATCACCCCTACACAACACCATGGACTATGGTTGTTTTCTGCTTCAACCCTCCTATGCCCCCTGCTGACTTCTTTGACTTCTCAACCCAGAAGTCTCAGCTCCATAGGAAAGGTAAGTCAGATAATATCATTCATTGTATAAATCATTCCAGGACTTCTCATTACATTCTTTGTCCCATACTGTGCTCAACATGAATCTCCAACATGCCACACCTAAACTTCCTCACAGTACTTAAATTTGCTCCTCTCTTTGCTACACATACCTTCTGATCAAGACTCAGATGACAATTGCCCTGACAAATGTATTTAAAGCAACACATGTTGACATCGCTTTCCATCATGTTATTCTATTACATGTTATTTTTAAAATATATTTTTATATGTTATTTATTTTATTATTTATTTGAGAGACAGAAAGAGGCAGAGAGAGAGAGAGAGAGAGAGAGAGAGAGAGAGAATGGGTGCTTCCAGCCCCTACAAACGAACTCCAGATGCATGCACCTCCTTGTGAATCTGGCTTATGTGGGTCCTGGAGAATCAAACCAGGATCCTTTGGCTTTACAGGCAAGCACCGTAACCACTAAGCCATCTCTCCAGCCCACATGCTAGTTTTCCATAGCATTTATTATTTCCCTAAAGTATATTGTTTACTGGATTATTATATTTTCTCAAATGCACGAACGAACTCACACCAGCAGTTCTTTTTATCTTGTTAGCTGTGTTCCTCAAAGAAGGATAATTCCAGATCCACAGTTAGGCATCCAGTGTTTATCAAATGAATGGATAAATGATAAAATAATACCTGAACAAAGGTGGTTGAATTAGTCATAATATTCACTTTTACAAGAATTCAACATGTTTCCAAAATTCAAAGCTGTGTGAGACATTTACCTTCACTTATCTACATTTTCATGGTTCAGACTAATGAGTATAATGAAAATAGTTTTAAAGGGATGTTGTGTAGCTTTTTACCTGAGTTTTGAGAAAGGAAGTTGAGGGACTAATTACTCTAGAGTAGAGGAGGGAATGAGCTCAAGGTGACACAGTCCTGGCTCCGTTTAATCTTCATCTCTTCTCAGAAATATCCATAAGCATAGTTGTTATGAAGCATTGTGTTAGTTGACTAGCAGTAATGGAAATTAGCTATGTCAACATGATTGCGTTTTTCTATGAGTGCTCAGAGTGATATCAGGACAGAGGAAAAGGTGGAGAGGGAGGAAACAGGGTTAGGAGGGAGGAGAGAGAGAGAGAAACCTACTTTAGCAGTTGGACCCAATTAGAAAGCCAAATGTTAGTCTTCTGTCTTCGCTTCTGGACCCAGAGCATTTCAGCTATGATGGAATACCACATTCTTCTCAGCAAGCAACAGGCAAGAGGACCCCAAAGCATTCATTAAGTTGTATGAGTGTTGTTGTTTTGAGTAGATGTCTTAGGAGATGGCCCTTGGAAATAGCCAAGTTGTATGCAGCCTATTGGAAGAGAAAAGACACCAACAATTTTAACTAATAGTGTACCTTGCAAGTGACAGAACTGGTCAACCAAGCAAGATGTACCCACTAGTGTAATAATGGCATTTCTCTTATCGGGATAACTAGCAGCTCTCTAATTGGATTTGAGGCCTGTTCCATGGGCATTCATGACTGATACTAACATACTAGGCAAAGGCCTATCACCAGGAAGGTCATAAATCCTAGATGGGGAGTACTACTGTTATAGTTCACATTATTTTTATTTTTATTAATTACAGACATAGTTAGTATGGGTGTATCATGAGTTTATACCATGCTTTCCCTAGTCCCTGCCCCCATTCTTCTGGGGGCCCACATCAATGGGGTTACAGGTTTTCCTCATAGGGTTGTGGTTTATGTGTTGTGGGAGTAGCAGTCAGTTATTGGGGAGAGGCAGTGCCTCTGGGCATGATGTGAAAACTTGTGTCTCTAACAATCCTTCTGCCCCCTCTTCTGCAAAAATTCCCTGAGCCACATTGGGTGTGTTTTAAGTCTACTTCAGTGAGGTGCTCTTAGAAGTCACTGGATCTCTCAGTGCCAGATATGCATTTTGCTGGACATTAATAAGTATCAGATGAAATAATATAGAACACAGGTGTTCCTTACTATAAATCATCTGGTAAATGTTGATGATTGACAATACTCTTATCAGGAATGGCAAGCAGTTGACTTGCTCTGTTTCACTACCAGTCCCAGTCTGCAAACACCAGGTCATACCCTGGGTATGTTTCTGCCAGTCTCAGAGAGATTTGTCTGCTGCTAGAAGCAGAGGGCTTGGTAATTTTATCTGTGTTTTAACCCTAATTCCCCTTTCTCAGTGTTACTTTCAGGTAGGCACATTTAAAATATTCATGTAGGGCTGGAGATATGACTTAGAGGTTTTAAGACACTTGCCTGTGAAGCCAAAGGACCCAGGTTCAAATCCCCAGGACCCACATAAGCCAGATGTGCAAGGTGGCACATGCATCTGGAGTTCGTTTACAAGGGCTGAAGGCCATGATATGCCCATTCTCTCTCTCCCTTTATCTTTCTTTCTCTCTCTCTCTCTCTCATACACACACACACACAAATAAAATTTAAAAAGTTTAAAATATTCATGTATAGGAGAAATTGGTACTTAGAATTGAGGATGTGAGAAGTGTCATTCAAATTAAGCCATACATGAACCACATTTTTGGAGTATTTAGACTCTTAAAAAAAAATCTCCCCTTTAAGGAATCCCCCCAGATTCCTTAAAGCATTGTTCTGGAAAATGTAATTAAGATACTGTGAATAAGACTTATGTA
This sequence comes from Orientallactaga sibirica, assembly GCA_036365145.1. Lineage (NCBI taxonomy): Eukaryota > Metazoa > Chordata > Mammalia > Rodentia > Dipodidae > Orientallactaga > Orientallactaga sibirica. Next base: position 19,775,494 of record JAEOAD010000012.1, read on the forward strand.
AAATTACTTTTTTGAATAATGGCACATCTAGAAGCTGTAGACTGTTACTAGAAAATTTTTAGTACCTGGGATGGGATACCTTCCAGTGAGTTGTTGGCCAAGGAGGTCCCAGTAGCCTCCAAAACATTAAAGGCTTTTGCCAAAGCCCTTGGTTTCCCTTGAGAAGCAGATAGTAAGACCCTATTGCTGAAGATGTCTCTTGCCTGAGAGGCAAGGTCACTGAGAAAGCAAGCTGGTGCAGAGCAGAAAACCTTCTCCCTGTAGACCAGCCAACTGAAAGCTGGAAAAAGCTGCACTGCATGCAGCCATATGGGAGACAGAAGTCATCAGCAGTGAAAACAGTGGAAGTTGAATATTCAAGTTTGGCCAGACAGGCCCAATGACTGAACAGGTGCAATAGTGGCTTGTCTACTCTTGGGGTAACCAACTGCTCCATAATTGGACTGAAGGTCCTCTCTACCGGAGGGAATACATACCTAGTACTGAAAAACCTAAGCAAAAGTCAATGGCAGGGGAGGTCATGAGCCTTAGGGGTATAAAGCCTGCTAAATATATATATTATTTCCACCAAGCTGCCCTGAAAATACTACACTTAATGCTCATATTCACATATTAATGCTACTCTCACTTCTGGTTAGAGAAGCTTCTCTTTTCAGATGGCGATGACCACTGGGATGACCCAAAAGGCAACATAGTGCTGAGAAGAAGGGATGGAGGAGTGTCCAGCACTGAAACACGTCTGTCACATCCTCCGAGACTCAGGGACCATTGGGGAAGAGGGGGAGGATAGAATGGAAGAGCCAAAGGAAGGGTACGACTCCTTACAATGCAACTGTCCAGACAGAAATTGGCCTCGATATCCATGACCTTGCAGTGCCTAGCAATACCTCCGCAAGACCCTCAAAATAGAAGGAAAAGATGATAACATCAAATTAAAAGAGAGACTAATGGAGAGAGGGAAGGGATATGATGGAGATTGGAGTTCTAAAGGGGAATGGGGGAGGGGAGGGAAATATCAGGTGGGTTTTTTTGTATGTAAGTATAAAAGTTGTCAATAAAAAATAATAAAAAAGGAAAATGTAAGTAAGAATAATGTATACATGATGATAAAACTGACTTAATTAATGTATCTAAAAAGAATTGGTCATCTCCCTGCCTCTGTCCATTCTTGTCCTGTTTAGTCCTGATGTGGGTGGAGAGCATATCTATGCAACACATACACATTCACAAAACAATGAAGGGGCACACAGATCAGAAGAGAGAAGATAGGACATGCCACTGAGAAGTAGGAAGGGAATGTGAACAGGGTATGAGATTAATAATGTAGGTCCTGATAATGTTCAGGGCCAATATGACCTTAGGAGTTTGGAGAAGAGTTCCTGATAGTTGTGGTTCATGGCCTAGTACAGCCATGATGTGTTTTCCTACTTAACCATATGTCTACTTTCTTCTTTGCAAAGGGAAAAAATTAAATCTTGAGTCAAGATTCTACTCTTGGCCATGATCCTGTTGATCACAAATACACATAACCTTGCCAACACTCATGGCCTCAGTCTTCTGGTAGCCTAGTGGGCTCTGGGGCATCACTTCTGGGAAGCACAATCCACATGCCCACAAGCCAACTCCCTAGTGTACTTTTCAGATTATTACAAACTCTACTTCCAGAAAGGACATTGACCAGATCCAGAATAAATCCATTATAATTATACTTTTCCTGGCTTCTAAATGAAGAGGTATTATATTAACAATTTGGGCATGTAATAGCTGAATGGCTGTACCAAAGATTGCATCTCAATTCACCTTGATCTATGGAGAATAAATGCATAAAACACAATAGCCAAATTCAGTCAGGTGAGAATGTGAATTATGAGATTCTATCTGGAGTGTACACAATTGAATTTTTAAAGTTATTATCCAGTATATTAAAAGTCATGGATTTGAAGAACAAGCTTTACTTCAAAAAAAAAAAAAAAAAAAAATTTTTGTGGATTTTACTTAGGCAAACCAATAATCCCACAAAATGTCTTTTTGGAAACTATTACTAGGCAAAGTAATAGCTTTACAAAAAGTTCCACATTTTAATTCTCAGATTTTGTGACCATGTTCCATCCTACAATTGACATGTCCAATATTTGGGTGCCTATGAGTCACAGTGGACAAAAGAAGAATTGTCTTGGAACACACATGAGGAATGAAAGTTACTGATGGGATTAAAGGTGTTACACAACTGATCCTAAAATGGAGAGTTTATGTTGGATTATCTCATTAAGCCCAACGAAATCAAAAGATTCTTAGACCCTTAACTATAGAAGGAGGAAGAGTCATGGTCAGAGTGATGTGATGAAAGGAGGACTTTGGCCACAGCTGTCTTTCAAGATGGGTGTTTAAGTGCTAAGGAATATGGGTAGAATCTAGAGGTTGAATGAAATGTGTTCTCTCTTAGAAGCAGTCAACAGAAAGCTTGCTATTTGGCATGTATCTTCATTTTAACACAACTTTAGAAAGTCTTTTTGGATTTCTGGGCTCCAGAGCTATAAGATGATCATTTTTTATTGCTTAAGCCACTAAATTGTGGGTATTTGTTGCAGAGATGATAAAAGCAAGGGAATCTACCTGGGTGCCTTATCTTCTTCCCTCACTATACTCCCGGCACTATATTCTTGGTTCCAACAGTGTAGAGTCAACCATCAAGGGCAGATTTGATTGCAAGTCACAATATAATGAAGGGCACAGGACTGACCAAAGAAAAGAGGGTGCAGGCTCCTGGGCGTCAAGTTCCAGTTGCAGAAGCCAATCAGTAAAACCTTCCTAAAAACATCAGAGCAGTCAAACAGATTTCCACTGCAACTCCTTTCCCAGTTCCCTGACCACTGGAAAAGCTTACTAATCTTCCTCACAGTCAAATTCCATCCTGTACAAGGCAATAGTGAGCTTAGTGAAAATACATAGAAAGGTAGTGACTTTATACATTGAAGGTTATAGCTTAAGTAGAGGTAAATAAAATACCATTTTGTAAATTCAAACTTCATACCACCAGTATTCATGGAAAGAAGAATGTGTAAAAGGTGAAAATATAAGCTGTTTAAAACATCTGAATATAAACATTCATTTACAAACTACACAAAACAATAAATGCTCAAGGACTAGCGAGATATCATGCTTTCCTGTGCTCATGTCTGAACAATGTCAATATTCTTCAAGATTCTGAATCTTTAAACATTTCCCTTAAATTTACATTATTTGTAGACAGAAATGCTAGGTATGAGGTGGGCCAAGCTAAATTAGCCTCTGCAATATAATTACATGTTTTTCATTTTATAAAGAGGGCAGTTTGTTAATGACCTAGTAGTTAACCGTGGTTGCTTGGAAGCCTTCCAACCTTAGTTTGATCTTCCTTAATACCTAAATGAAGATGGATGCAAAATTGGTGCATGTATCTGTAATCCCAACATACACATCTCTCCAGCAATGGGAGGTGGAGCCAGGAAGCCAAAAAGCTCACATGAAGCAGTGGTAAGAGAAGATCTGTTTCAAAAGAAGGTGGACACCCAATAGAAACAACCAAGATAGTCTTCGCTCTCCACACATACTTTGTGGTACATGTGGGCCTACACATGCACACATACACACAGACACAGACAGACACACACACACACACAAACACCCACACACATACCATGCACATACACACACACACATACATACATACGTATGTACATATACACAAATAATGAAATTTGGAAAATTGAAAACTAAAGGATAGATACTATCTTTAGACAAAAACCACAAATAGGGTCTGGAGAGATTTCTCAGTGGTTAAGGCACTTGCCTGCAAAGCCTAACAGTCTGTGTTTGATTCCTCAGTACCCATGTAAAGCCAGATGCCCAAAGTAGCGCACACATCTGGAATTTGCAGTTGTTGGAGGCCGCACAGAACCCATTCTCTCTGTCTGTTTCTCTTCTTTCTCTCTGCTTGTAAATAAATAAATAAATAAATCTAAAAATCTATAAATACACAGCACTTAGTAATGGACTCTTCAGATAGTTGAAGACCCCAAGAAATCAGGGATTTAGACCCTGAAGTCCTTTTCAAGAAACAATTTTAATAATGCAAAGTAAGGGTCTGTATGTCTCAGCAACCCAAGACCTTCAAATATAGGAAAATTAAACCATGTTTTACACAGGAAGGTAAAAATTAAAGACATAAAAATAATATGAATTATATCCCACCACCAATCATCTTATTCACTTAGATGTGTGTTAAAAATGTAGATATCCTGGGCTCCAGAGGTGGTTCAGTGGTTAAAAAATCCCTTGTTGGAAAAGCTTGCCAGCCCAAGTTTGATTTCCCTGTACCCATGTAAAACGTCATGGAAAAGTGGTGCATCTATGTGGAGTTTCTTTGCAATTGCAAGAGGCCTTGGTGTATGATACTCAGTCTCTCTCCCTGACTTTCTTCTAATAAATAATAAATAAATAAAATATTTTAATGTAGATATAATTGTCATGCATATTTAATTAAAACCTTCAGGAATATCTTGGGTATCTATACTTTTGAAACCACATACATGAAGTTGACCAAGAGCCAACTTTAAAAATCATTACCTTTTCCCAAAACTTGAGAGATTGCCAATTCTAACTAAAGAAACAAAAACATTAATGTTTTAAAAAATAAATATTTAAATAATTCATTGCCAAGGTCAGGATAATATATTCATTTTAATTTTCTTCTTGGAAACTTCAGAAAGATTTTTATTGACATGTAGGTAATTCTGTTATTGGGCAAAGGAAAAATTAGGCTTGGGTTGGAATATAATGAGTTTGGGTGAAAAACATAAAACGAGGGAAGTTTGGAAACATACTAGGATTTTCAATATTGAAGTAATTATTGTAAAACATCATTGTGGTTTGTGAATAAGTCAACAATAACTTGTATTTTAAAACCCCAGGGGTATTTTTTGAAACTTTCTTCTGAAGCTTAGGGAAACTGTGCAACCCTGGAAAGCATGTGTCATCTGAAAGTATATTAAATACTTCACCTCAAAACTCAGCCATTTTCTTGCAAAAATAAAAGAGGGAGGATATTTGGAATGATAGTTGCATATTAAATTTCAAGACCAAAGATATTAACAATAAAATAATGAATATTTTTATGATTTGTGCTTAGAAACCAATTTGTTGTAGTGGAAAGTATTTTAAAATGAGTCAACCTTATGTCACTTTTAAAAAACACACTATGTGGTCCTGCCATTAAAAAAAAAGTGAGGATTATTTAAGTCTTTAAAACTTGACACTTCTAGGAGGATATGTGTACTGGACTCCAAGGAAGGAGTTCATTTACAAACAACTTAGAAGTATTTTAAAATTATATGTTATTAATACAGAGTTGTACTTTCAACTAATTTAGTTTCTTACACATATGGTGTGTTCTGGGGAATCATAAAGTTATTCTGAAGTAAAATGGATTTATTTCTAAATTTGAGTGTTTACATAGACCTTCTATTAATGAATTCAGTCATTAAAGTAATTAGTGCCCCAAACTGTAGACACCCTACTCACTTGGGCCTTTCTAGAAGTCTTTCTGCTTGGAATGGTCTGAATTTTCTCCATGATTGAACTCCAGCTTATCATTCACTATGAAGCTTTCTTGGTATTTTTTGCCTTACATGAAATCCCCTCAAAAGACTGGGATAAACAATGCTGCTCACCAGCCGTACAGCTCATAGTACCATGCCCTACCCTCAGTGGAAGTCATGAGCATATGGTATGAAAACTCACTGTATGTTTATTTTCTTTGTTCTTGTTTGTTTTTTGAGGTAGGGTTTTGCTCTATCCCAGGCTTACCTGGAATTCACTATGTAGTCTCAGGGTGGTCTTGAAATGGCAATCCTCATACCTCTGCCTCCCAAGTGCTGGGATTAAAGGCATGTGCCACCACACCTGCCTTAAAAAAAAAAAAAAAAAAAAAAAAAAAAAAACTTAGACTTTATGCTTCTTGAAATCAGAGGCACAATTCTAAATATTCATGTAAGGAAGAATGGATAAATTATCATATTTTCATTCAAGGAACATATTAGAATTTTAAAAAATACCTTGGGGCTGAAGAGATGGCTCTGTGGTTAGGGTGTTTGCCTGCCAAACCTAACAACCTGGGTTTGATTCCCCAGACCCTAGTAAAGCCAGATGTACAGAATGGCAAATATACCTGGAGTTCATTTTCAGTGGCAAGAAGCCTTGATGTGCCCATTCTCTCTCTCTCTTTCTTTTACTTTTTTTTTTTTTTTTTTTTTTTTTTTTTGAGGTAGATTGTCACTGTAGCTCAGGCTGATCTAGAATTCACTATGTAGTCTCAGGGTGGCCTTGAACTCATGGTGATCTTCCTTCCTCTGCCTTCCAAGTTCTGGGATTAAAGGCATGCGCCACCACACCACTCTCTCTTTCTTCTTGCAAATAAATAAATAAAATGAAAATACAGGTGGTTTAATTAAAAAATGGTAACTTGAACTCATTGTATTAATAAATTTTGTTAAAATATCTGACAGAAATAACTTATTGAGGACAGATTTGACTCACAATTTCTGGGAGGGGGGCTTTCAGTATAACTAGCATGAAGGGGAAGGTAAGGCAGAATGTCTCCATGCTGCTGTGTTTTCACGTAGTGATGAGTGTGTGGTGAATGCTGATTCACATGTTTACGGACCCCAAAGCAGAGAGATTAGAGACAAATCCCAGACTTAGCACTGTAACCTTCAAAGGCCTGCCTCTAGTGATTCACCCCATCAGCCAGGCCCGAAATCCAAAAAGCTTTACTTTCTTCAAAATGGATCCACAACCTGGGGACCAAGTGTTCCAAACACGAACCAACAGAGGACATTTAAGATTGAAACCACCACACTCTTTTAATAAGTCTGTGTTGATTTCCATTTGAATTGCATGTTGGGGAATGGTAGCATTTGGTTTTTAGAAATTCCTTAAGTAATTGCAGGTTCTACCTTCAAAATGGGTTAACATAATTATCATAGGCCCCTACTTAATTTTCAAGAGAGTAGGTTAGTAAAAAGTAGAATTTTAGAAATGAAAGTGGACAGGATTTCATTTCATTTGATCCTTGATATTATTGCAGGATCTGTGATAGAATTAATCATTAAGAAGCTACAGCACTTTAATTTTTGATGCTGTACTTAAAGAATATTTGAAGTTAAACAAAGCGTATTTATAGACTTTTGTTTCAATTAAATATCTGTGTGGTATGAAATTCCCTTCATGCACAAGCCAATGTCATGTAGCACACCAGATTGAACAGGAAGTAGACAGAAGAATCACTCATTTCTGTCAGGCTATAATTAATATAGACTTTCAAGTACATAAGAAAGTTTTTCTACAGTCCATCCTAATTATTTTTAAACTTGGATGTTTTCATAAAACATATTTTATGCCAACATGGGATAAATTTATCTTTTTCAAAAAATTTATTTGCAAGAGATAAATAAGAAAAGGAAGAGAAAGAGAGAAAGAGGAAAAACAAAAAAAACATGGCCACACCAGGGCCTCCAGACACTGACTTCAGATGCATGCTCCACCTTGTGCATCTGGCTTATGTGGGTCCTGGAGAATCAAACCTGGGTCTTTTGGCTTTGCAGATAAGTGCCTTAATTGCTAAGCCATCTCACTGGCTCCAAATTTATCTCAATGCATGACTTTAGTACAACATTTGTTAGTTGTATTTTTTTGTTGTTGTTGTTTTGTTTTGTTTTTCAATGTAGGGTCTCTAGTCCAGGCTGACCTGGAGTTCACTCTGTAGTCTCAAGGTGGCCTTCAAACCTCTGCTTCCCGAGTGCTGGGATTAAAGGCGTGTGCCACCATGTCTGGTCTTAGTTGTGATTTTGAACATAGTGACATCTGACAGATGTCCTCCAAAATAATCCTTGTGATTCTCAAAATATCAATAATATTAAAGAATGTAAAGGATCCTTTGAACAAAATCTTTAAGAATTTCGGCTTGTGAGAAGATATTCAGACACATAGAGGCTAGGGAATGCACACAAGTCTGACAGGCAACAATGTAGGAGTGAATGTGGATATGATGCTGTTTGTATATCAGCCTTAGCTCTTTCCATAGAAGAAAACCAAACTAAACACAACCAAACAGTGCCCTGAGAATTTGGTGAATTTGTTTATGGTATTTACTAATGTAATTATCACTGTGATTCCTTCCAAATCTATACTCCAATTAACTACTAATAGTAACTAATGAATGATAACAACTATATGGGATTAACTCTTTAAATACATTAATCATTTCTATTTTGCCAAGCACTATACGGAAGCTATAATTGCTATGGCACACCATCATGGATTTCAAGTGGACTTCAACAGGATGTCCCTTTCCTTTTTGTGGCTCATGCATTACTTGAGCAAGGTTAGAGTCTGATCTATCTTTCTTCACAGCCTGGTTTTTCACTCCTTTAACATTTCAGGACCACCTGTTCAGGTGCCAGCTCTCCTTGAAAGAGCATCATCTGACATCAGCACAGCTATAGAAGAAGGACCAGATTCATGGTGGTGACCCTGAGAGGGGCTTCATTCCCAAGTGGATGAAATATTCATCTTGTCCCTTAGTGTTCTTTGCTGGGCTCAGGTAACAGGGAATCCAGGCGTTGTGTGTATAATGCAACTCAATCATTTTACTCTTTGGTGTTCAGCATCCAACATCTAATATCACACATACTGTGAATTTTTATTTGTGAAGATAGAAAGTTCACGTCTCTCCCAAAGCTTGGAAATACAGATGGTGCCATACCTAAGCCTGTGAATATGTAATGTTTAAGGAAACTAGTCATTAGTATCAATTGGCTTAAAAATAGTGTATCCTTAATTTTTCTGAATGTACCCAACTGTTATTAATTTTGCCTATAAAATATTTTAAATTGATTGCATTGACTATTGAATTAGCTAACTGCCCTTTTGCCAAATGCTAAAGATATTATTAACTTTATTCCTCCATAATTTTTTCATTTTTTATGTGACTACTGGCAAATTATTTAGACTTCTTGAGAATATTCCCACATATGAAAATAAGACAATAACATATTTTGTAAAATTTTCAAATTATGAAATTTAAATAATAAAAATGAAAATTCTGAAGAAATGATACACTGTTTTGTGGATATACTATAAAATTATTTTAGCTTTTTCCTCATGAACCTAGGAAACACAATTTTAAAATATGTAATTGATTTTATAGTTTGTTAATTATATCATTTTTTTGCATTATTTATATATTCTATACCAGGGTTTCTTAAACTTTTTCTATTTGTGATCCCTTTTATCCTATTTTATATAAATAGGAATATAAATCACCCATTTATTGATGATAAATCATAATAATATAATTTAGGGCTGGAGAGGTGACTTAGCTGTTAAGGTGCTTGCCTGTGAAACCTATTAATGTGGGTTCAATTTCCCAGTACTCACGTAAGCCAGATGTACATGGTGGCACATGTTTTTGGAGTTCATCTGCAGTGGCTAGAGGCCCTGGTGTACCCATTCTCTCCTCTCTTTCTCTCTCTTTCTAATAAGTAAAATAAAAAATAAAAAAAACCCTTTAAAATAATTTTATATTACTAGTTCTTATTTCTCTTACAAGTTATTTTTTTAAATGTATTTGGTATGTGTGTATACATGTGTACATGTTCCTCTGTGTGTGTGTGTGTGTGTGTGTGTGTGTGTGTGTGTGTGTGTGTGTGTAAGCATGTGCTTGCTATATGTGGGGGTCAAAGGACAGTTTCGGGTTGGTCCATGCCTTCAACTTCTTTTGAGCCTGGTCTTTCATATTTCATTGCTTCACTCTGTTCACAAACTTCCTGGAAATTCTCCTGTCTCCACCTTCTTTCTTACTATACGTGAACTGGGATTACCAAAGATTACCACAGCTGCTGGCTTTTATGTTGGGGTCTGAGTATCTGAATTCAGGTACTCAGAGTTGGGCGACAAAGGTGTTATCCATTGAGCCATGTTCTTAGCCCTATATTACCATTTATTCAAGATGAAAGCAGATTTATATCCTAATGAGAAAAATGTATGTATTTTTGTCTAAAGAATTAAATATTGGCTGAATATTTGATATTGTAGGACACAAAGCATCTGCAGTAGTTTGGTATTTTAATTTTATGTGTGTCAGTTGTGAGAAGAGTAGTTCACATAAACATAAACATAACTACATAAACATGTAGTATCTAAGGGCCAATTAAAAATTGTTAACATTGTGTCCTAATCCCAAAGCAACATTTATTTAAAGAGGTTTCATGAAACTCAACAGCTCAAAGAGCAGTTTTCAAAGTCAAATGTTCTAACCCACTACAATCAAAGATATTCTAATATGAGACATACCAAAGAATGGCAATAGGAAAACATTAAAAGTCATTGTTTTTCATAATTGAGCCATTATGTTCATATAAGAGCAGAAAACTTTTTATGTACAATAAAACACCACAATTCATATATACCATCTTATGAGATCTGAGTCAAAATGTTCCAGGCCCTGTTTGTTGCCACTGAGTGGTATAACAGCATGTACAGTTCACTTTGTGTGTCCAGAAACAAGACTGCAGTGAAATTGAGTTTTGCAACATGGGTGAGTGCTGCCAGAAACTTCTCAGATTCATTAGGTATCTTTTTTTTTTTTTTTGGCCCTTGAACATTCAAAAACCTCTTACTGTTGCCAAAATATTCACTGCCCACTCATTCAGTTCCACGGTCATGATCCACGCGTTCAAGGCTATGTTTGAGACATTAATCTCCGGTCTGATGAACAACTAGCAACGACTTTTCACACCCTGTTGACTATCTTTTTACTTTATGGTTTACTGTACAGGAAATTTGAATACATGGAATACTATTTGTTCAACTTTTGAAATTATATTCCTGGGCTATTGGCATCTATATCAGAAAGTTCTCATCTCTGCCTATATTTGTAAGTGTTTCCCACAGAACATGGTGAATGTTAAACAAAAGTAACCAAGACTCAGAAAGACAAATAGGGCATGTTTTCCGTTATATATGAACACTAGATTTAATAGAAGCGATACTATTGGTGTGGAAGGTGGTGACCAGTTGGAGAAGAAGGAACACTAGAACATAAGGAGGGGAGAATATTTGCAAAGTCCATGATATACAAGTATTAAATTGCCATAATGAAAACTGTGAGCTTTGTATTATTAAAATTAAGATTAATTATGCCATTATTCAAGTCATTGCTTTCATATTATTGATTTTACAAAAAATCATGTATTTGAAATCTATTACACACAAAAATATATTTCTTGCTTCATAAAGAAGAATTCTGAGGCATAAATACGTGACTTTTTTCATTCAAAGGTCTCAGATTTTATTATTCAATATACTAAAAGTTAATCTCAGATTTTATTAATTCGGGAGGCAGAGGTAGGAGGATATACATAGTTAATTCCAGGTCAGCCTGGACCAGAGTGAGACCCTACCAAAACCAAACCAAAAAAAAAAAAAAAAAAAAAAGTTAATGTTTAGCTGTCTTATTAACCATCAAACATGACAAAGCCATTTAATCATCTAAATTTATTTGTATGATTTAACTGAATTCCTCATATGCTCATGCATTCCTTTATTATTAAACTAACACTTTGCATCAATATTTTTGCCTGTATGTATGTGGTTTGGTGTATGTGCATGTGTGTGTGTGTGTGTATTTGTAATGTGTGGTAGGTGCACTTGTGTGTGGCTATGCATGCCTGTGTGCACATGTATTTATGAAAGCCATATGTTGACATTGGGTGTCTTCCTCAATCACTCTTCACCTTATTTCTTGAGACTTCTCTAACTGAACCCAAAACACACCAATTCTCCTAGTTTGGTTACCCAGGAAGTCATCTTATAATTCCATAAATCATCTTCTGAAGTACTAACTCATTTTTCAACTGTTACATTGAAAATATGAAATATATTCTACTATTCGTTTTGTGGTAAACGTAGCAATGATTATGGATATTAACTTTCTATCCTTAGGTCCCATTGTTAAAATGTTATACATTCGAGTTATTTTAAAAAATAAATAAGTATATACTTTGGAAGTATTGTAAGAGTTTTTATAAATATGTGAAGATAACCATTTTATGATGAAAAAACCCTATGAATATAGCTGCTCTAATTAAAAAAAAATAAAGAGGCAAGTGTAAAGTTTTGTCATTTGCTAAAACTATGCATCAAGAACATTGAAATATCTATCAAGCCAGGCCTTGGGAAGACCACAGCTTTGAACAGCTTTGCTTGTTTTAAAAGTCACGGACATGCAATTACAGAATAAAATATTACTGACTTGTGATCTTTTTAGCATATATTTATTTTTCCTTTGTTCTTTTATTTTTGGCATTAAGCTTTAGAATACTATCTGGAAGTAAGGTTTTGTGTGAATTCTTAAAGGAAATCCGCAAATGAGAAACAGGCAAGATACTGCTGATTGGTTCCAGATCTGAGCAACATAAAAGGACAGAGTTTCTTTAGCATTGAAGTGAGATGGAAATGCTGATATTTATTACTTGCACCAGAATGTATGTGAAACATTTGTCATTCTTTGGAAACTACTATTTAATCTTCATGGCAAAATTTAAGTTTGTCCAAGTCAATCAATATAGAATCCAAGGGAGATGAACAAGGAGGATCCAATTCCTCAGAGTGTGTACATTTCCCTTTCCTGAAATCATTTGCTGTGTTTATGATTTATGAGATCTTTTTGTGACCATAATAGTTGGCTGAGAGTATCACACTTAACTATTGCCACAGACACAGAAGTTTGTCAGGGAACTATTCTGACTGAGTTGCAGCAGGACTCAATTCTTGCTTTAAAAAGTGTGGTATTTGAGCTAGTTAAGCATCTCTCCTCCATTCCATAGGGAATGAGCGGGGCTACTCTTGCTCACCACGTCCACCTGCACTTCGTTAGAGCACAGTATGTTCACATGCCACACCACAAGAGCCTCACAGTGACATAACTCCATCCAGAGACTGGCGTGACTGGGCTGGTCTCCCCCCCTCCCCACACACACCCTCCTCAGCTCTTGTATCACTGACAATCTGGCAGGCAGTTCCGTCCTCACAGAGTTTACAGCATATATTGGTGGATTCTTGTCCACACTGCATCTGCTTTAGGAATTAACGAAGCAGTGTCAGGATTGTAAGGTAAGTGATCTTTTAACTGTCGCCCAGGGGATGCTATTAAGGGCAGTGTTTAATGTTAACAGGAACAGAAAAAAAAAATCTCCAGAGTAACTTTGCCAATTGCCCTTAGACAGCAAATCCACAGGTTTGAATATTCAATTTCAAATCTTGCTTCATATGCTTTCTGTGATTAATGGATTTGTGATAAATTTCACACAATATATGCTGTACTGAGGGGCAAGGAAAATTATGAAATAGTTCAAGGATGAGAAAATAGTTAACCTAGACACTGCAAAGGTATGAATATTAAAGTGCATGTTACATATTCTGATTCATTATGTAGGTAATAACTGTTGAAAATCTAATATTGAGGCAAATGAAGGTCACTTCCATCAGCAGTGAATATATTTTGCAATAAATATCTTGTTACAACCTTTCTACATTATAAAATGTTAGCTAAATTATTTAAACATTTGTATTTATTGCTTGTTTTGATTTTGCTTATTTTAAAGATTTGTGTTTGGGGATGTATGCCTTAAGGAGCATATTTTAAAAGATTTCTGGAACATGATTTATTTTTGCAAAATGCATTTCCTCTACAGCCACAGGCATTTAAAAGGGGGGAAGGGGAGCACACTGAGCTCTTGCCTCACAGTGGAGGCATTGTATAATTACAAACTCTCTTTGGATTCAGAACCTTAGCTTTTACTACTATGCCCAAAGTAGTTAAGCATTTTTGTTGGTATGCATATTTAACTTAAAATGAAATAGAAGCTTAATAATGAATGATTCAAGACAAATCTTTACAGCACTAATATATTCTAATATAAAGAACACTAATAAAATGTTATCATATTCCTATTAGTAGTTTGTATCCAAAATGACCATGTTCTGACAGCTAAAGCCTGCATCAAAATCAAAATATGGGAAGAATTTATTAAGAATATGACTACAGATATTAGAAATTGAAGAGTTTCAAAACCTTTTCTAGTGTTTATGCTGACACAAAGTTTATTATGGTCCCAAGTTAAAGCAAAGCTTATATGCTTCAAATTCATGATTCCTATGTATTCCAAATTATGTTGATCCATAGAATGTGTTGTCTATGAGAGTGTGGATTCTCTTCAACTTATGTCTCTCATGGGAATGCCAAATGCACTATAACATCACTGCTTAAATGCCAACTCATATAGTCTAGTTTTCCTTTGCTACAACATTCTTAGCAAGTGGAAATATTAATGACCCTCATGTTTGGAAAATGTTCTTATGAAAAAGATAACTGTCATAAAATATTTCAAGTTTACATTTTTTTGTTTTTGTTTTCTTGAGGTAGAGTCTCATTCTAGCCCAGGCTGACCTGGAACTCACTATATAATCTCAGGCTGGCCTCCAAGGGGATCCTCCTACCTCTGCCTCCCAAGTGCTGAGATTAAAGGCATGAGACCTCATGTCCAGCTTCAAATTTACATTCTTGATTAAATACTTTACAAGACAGTTCATAGTCTCAGTACAAATAAAAAAAAAGAAATAAAAAAACTCTCTCTTTCATTTCTTTTTCTCTGTCCTTCATTTCATGAAGATACTAAACTTCAGATCAACAGGTCATGTTATGGTACATGTTGATATAAGTGAACAATTTCTCTCTCTCTCTCTCTCTCTCTCTCTCTCTCTCTCTCACACACACACACACACACACACACAGAGAGAGAGAGAGAGAGAGAGAAGGAGAGAACACTTTATTTCGAAAAGTTGGAGAATAAATTTTCTTCTGCTAGTTGGTTTGCTTTCTAGGTTTACAAAATTCTTTATGATATATCACATATTTCTAATGGGTAAACTTTTTTTTCTACAATTATTCTACGAAGTATTAGCTTCAGAATACAGTTTGACACAGGAATTAAACTATGGAATGCTAAGCAGACATGGGATACATGTGCACACCAAGAATTCCACCTTCCTTCCTCTGAAGCAACAATGACAAGGCCTTTTGACAGAAAAGCGCCCCCTGCATGCTTTTACCTTTAACATGCAGTAATAAGAATAGCTTTCCTCCAGGCAAAACCACAGACTGCCCATGTTCCCAGTAGGATCTTTTTAATGAGAGATTTTAATGAGGCTGAATGGCTGAGTACAGTGTGCAGTGTACAATTGTCTTCTAATTATCACTTCGCACATGTATTTATGAAAGCCATATGTTGACATTGGGTGTCTTCCTCAATCACTCTTCACCTTATTTCTTGAGACTTCTCTAACTGAACCCAAAACACACCAATTCTCCTAGTTTGGTTACCCAGGAAGTCATCTTATAATTCCATAAATCATCTTCTGAAGTACTAACTCATTTTTCAACTGTTACATTGAAAATATGAAATATATTCTACTATTCGTTTTGTGGTAAACGTAGCAATGATTATGGATATTAACTTTCTATCCTTAGGTCCCATTGTTAAAATGTTATACATTCGAGTTATTTTAAAAATAAATAAGTATATACTTTGGAAGTATTGTAAGAGTTTTTATAAATATGTGAAGATAACCATTTTATGATGAAAAAACCCTATGAATATAGCTGCTCTAATTAAAAAAAAATAAAGAGGCAAGTGTAAAGTTTTGTCATTTGCTAAAACTATGCATCAAGAACATTGAAATATCTATCAAGCCAGGCCTTGGGAAGACCACAGCTTTGAACAGCTTTGCTTGTTTTAAAAGTCACGGACATGCAATTACAGAATAAAATATTACTGACTTGTGATCTTTTAGCATATATTTATTTTTCCTTTGTTCTTTTATTTTTGGCATTAAGCTTTAGAATACTATCTGGAAGTAAGGTTTTGTGTGAATTCTTAAAGGAAATCCGCAAATGAGAAACAGGCAAGATACTGCTGATTGGTTCCAGATCTGAGGAACATAAAAGGACAGAGTTTCTTTAGCATTGAAGTGAGATGGAAATGCTGATATTTATTACTTGCACCAGAATGTATGTGAAACATTTGTCATTCTTTGGAAACTACTATTTAATCTTCATGGCAAAATTTAAGTTTGTCCAAGTCAATCAATATAGAATCCAAGGGAGATGAACAAGGAGGATCCAATTCCTCAGAGTGTGTACATTTCCGTTTCCTGAAATCATTTGCTGTGTTTATGATTTATGAGATCTTTTTTGTGACCATAATAGTTGGCTGAGAGTATCACACTTAACTATTGCCACAGACACAGAAGTTTGTCAGAGAACTATTCTGACTGAGTTGCAGCAGGACTCAATTCTTGCTTTAAAAGTGTGGTATTTGAGCTAGTTAAGCATCTCTCCTCCATTCCATAGGGAATGAGCGGGGCTACTCTTGCTCACCACGTCCACCTGCACTTCGTTAGAGCACAGTATGTTCACATGCCACACCACAAGAGCCTCACAGTGACATAACTCCATCCAGAGACTGGCGTGACTGGGCTGGTCTCCCCCCCTCCCCACACACACCCTCCTCAGCTCTTGTATCACTGACAATCTGGCAGGCAGTTCCGTCCTCACAGAGTTTACAGCATATATTGGTGGATTCTTGTCCACACTGCATCTGCTTTAGGAATTAACGAAGCAGTGTCAGGATTGTAAGGTAAGTGATCTTTTAACTGTCGCCCAGGGGATGCTATTAAGGGCAGTGTTTAATGTTAACAGGAACAGAAAAAAAAATCTCCAGAGTAACTTTGCCAATTGCCCTTAGACAGCAAATCCACAGGTTTGAATATTCAATTTCAAATCTTGCTTCATATGCTTTCTGTGATTAATGGATTTGTGATAAATTTCACACAATATATGCTGTACTGAGGGGCAAGGAAAATTATGAAATAGTTCAAGGATGAGAAAATAGTTGACTTAGACACTGCAAAGGTATGAATATTAAAGTGCATGTTACATATTCTGATTCATTATGTAGGTAATAACTGTTGAAAATCTAATATTGAGGCAAATGAAGGTCACTTCCATCAGCAGTGAATATATTTTGCAATAAATATCTTGTTACAACCTTTCTACATTATAAAATGTTAGCTAAATTATTTAAACATTTGTATTTATTGCTTGTTTTGATTTTGCTTATTTTAAAGATTTGTGTTTGGGGATGTATGCCTTAAGGAGCATATTTTAAAAGATTTCTGGAACATGATTTATTTTTTGCAAAATGCATTTCCTCTACAGCCACAGGCATTTAAAAGGGGGGAAGGGGAGCACACTGAGCTCTTGCCTCACAGTGGAGGCATTGTATAATTACAAACTCTCTTTGGATTCAGAACCTTAGCTTTTACTATGCCCAAAGTAGTTAAGCATTTTTGTTGGTATGCATATTTAACTTAAAATGAAATAGAAGCTTAATAATGAATGATTCAAGACAAATCTTTACAGCACTAATATATTCTAATATAAAGAACACTAATAAAATGTTATCATATTCCTATTAGTAGTTTGTATCCAAAATGACCATGTTCTGACAGCTAAAGCCTGCATCAAAATCAAAATATGGGTAAGAATTTATTAAGAATATGACTACAGATATTAGAAATTGAAGAGTTTCCAAAACCTTTTCTAGTGTTTATGCTGACACAAAGTTTATTATGGTCCCAAGTTAAAGCAAAGCTTATATGCTTCAAATTCATGATTCCTATGTATTCCAAATTATGTTGATCCATAGAATGTGTTGTCTATGAGAGTGTGGATTCTCTTCAACTTATGTCTCTCATGGGAATGCCAAATGCACTATAACATCACTGCTTAAATGCCAACTCATATAGTCTAGTTTTCCTTTGCTACAACATTCTTAGCAAGTGGAAATATTAATGACCCTCATGTTTGGAAAATGTTCTTATGAAAAAGATAACTGTTATAAAATATTTCAAGTTTACATTTTTTTGTTTTTGTTTTCTTGAGGTAGAGTCTCATTCTAGCCCAGGCTGACCTGGAACTCACTATATAATCTCAGGCTGGCCTCCAAGGGGATCCTCCTACCTCTGCCTCCCAAGTGCTGAGATTAAAGGCATGAGACCTCATGTCCAGCTTCAAATTTACATTCTTGATTAAATACTTTACAAGACAGTTCATAGTCTCAGTACAAATTAAAAAAAAGAAATAAAAAAAACTCTCTCTTTCATTTCTTTTTCTCTGTCCTTCATTTCATGAAGATACTAAACTTCAGATCAACAGGTCATGTTATGGTACATGTTGATATAAGTGAACAATTTCTCTCTCTCTCTCTCTCTCTCTCTCTCTCTCTCTCTCTCTCACACACACACACACACACACAGAGAGAGAGAGAGAGAGAGAGAGAGAGAGAAGGAGAGAAGGAGAGAACACTATTTCGAAAAGTTGGAGAATAAATTTTCTTCTGCTAGTTGGTTTGCTTTCTAGGTTTACAAAATTCTTTATGATATATCACATATTTCTAATGGGTAAACTTTTTTTTCTAAAATTATTCTACAAAGTATTAGCTTCAGAATACAGTTTGACACAGGAATTAAACTATGGAATGCTAAGCAGACATGGGATACATGTGCACACCAAGAATTCCACCTTCCTTCCTCTGAAGCAACAATGACAAGGCCTTTTGACAGAAAAGCGCCCCCTGCATGCTTTTACCTTTAACATGCAGTAATAAGAATAGCTTTCCTCCAGGCAAAACCACAGACTGCCCATGTTCCCAGTAGGATCTTTTTAATGAGAGATTTTAATGAGGCTGAATGGCTGAGTACAGTGTGCAGTGTACAATTGTCTTCTAATTATCACTTCTCTGGCTTTGGGACATGTTTTAAAGCAGTGCTCTGGCTCCGAGGTAAATAGGCATTACCCACAAACCCTTGAAGAAGGCATTTAATTAAGCCAGGGCAGCAAAAGAGATTGACAGGAACAGTTAGGTCAGTCACGCCCAGAAGGGGGCGCATGAGTATACACCTGAAACCTGTTGTCCGCTCAAAATTATAACTGCACACCTTTATCCTCATACTTAAATAAAAACGTAAGACACACCGAATAGACTCGCTTTAGATGCACTAAAAATCCCTCAAATTATAAACTAAGAAATGCACTTTAGTTGATGAGGTTAACATGGTAAATTGCACTGCCCTAAAAGTATGTGTTTTTTTTGTGTGTGTGTGTGTGTGTGTTTTTGATAATTTGTATCTGTTTTATTTAGGCTTTAGCTGAAAATGAATCAAAGTGCCTTTAGTCTTATCTTGGCATTAGTCTGTGGTGCTAGTGCTCAATACTATGACTACGACGCTCCTCTCTTCATGTATGGGCACTTATCACCAAACTGTGCCCCAGAATGCAACTGCCCCTATAGCTACCCCAGTGCCATGTACTGTGATGAGCTGAAGTTGAAAAGTGTGCCCATGGTACCTGCTGGGATCAAGTACCTTTACCTCCGGAACAACCAGATAGACCACATTGATGAAAAAGCCTTTGAGAACGTCACCGATCTGCAGTGGCTCATTCTGGATCATAACCTCCTAGAAAACTCCAAGATCAAAGGAAAAGTTTTCTCGAAACTGAAGCAACTGAAGAAGCTTCACATCAACCACAACAACCTGACAGAGTCCGTGGGCCCCTTGCCCAAGTCGCTGGAGGATCTTCAGCTCACTCATAACAAGATCACCAAGCTGGGCTCTTTTGATGGACTGGTAAACCTCACCTTCATCCACCTCCAACACAATCAGCTCAAAGAGGATGCAGTCTCAGCTTCCCTCAAAGGTCTTAAATCACTTGAGTACCTTGACTTGAGCTTCAATCAGCTGTCCAAGCTGCCTTCTGGTCTCCCTGCTTCACTTCTCACTCTCTACCTAGACAACAACAAGATTAACAACATCCCTGATGAATACTTCAAGCGCTTCAATGGGCTGCAGTATCTTCGTTTATCCCACAACGAACTGGCTGACAGTGGGATACCCGGAAATTTATTTAATATTTCATCTCTCATTGAGCTGGATCTCTCTTATAATAAGCTCAAAAGCATACCAACTGTTAATGAAAACCTTGAAAATTATTACCTGGAGGTCAATGAACTTGAAAGTAAGTAGAGTGCTATGTCTGTGTGTGTTTTGATTGATGCATCTTCACATTTTTAAATACCCATAAGGGGTCCCACAAAGAGTACAACTGGCTCCATTAAATAACAGTGACCTAAGATATCAACAAAATATATCTTTAATTCACACATAGAAGAACTCTGGCCGAGCTTTCTACCCAATACTTTCTAGCTTGTCTTTGGAATATGTAGATGAAAAACAGTTAAAGTAATAGATTTTATATAAAATTTCTTCAGATTCACTATTCTGGGCTATTTGGTGCAGTGTTATTTATTGTCACTTATCTGTTAATGCTTACTTAATTTAGGACTTGGTCTACTATCTTTCTTTCTTGGTGATGATCACCTAGGGGAAACAAATAGGCAAGTTCAGAAGAGATATAGTTAGCAAAGACTCTCTCAGTTCATTCTACTTGTCACTGTCCCAATAGACCATGTCCCCATGAGGTCCAGTATGGTACTCTACTGATGTGTCCATCATCAGTCTCTCTCATCTGTTGTGATATTTACAACCTTCACAGTGCTCTGAGAACCCCAAAGAAGACTTAGAAAAAAAATTGTTGATGAGGCATTGGTATACATATTTATTTTTAAAATGGCATTATAGACTCCTTATCTTTTATTCCACCCTCCCTTCTCTTGCTGCAGTACTTTTATTTTTTTATTTATCTCTGGATGGGGTTAACCTGGTCTCTCTGTGTTTTACTCTTTTGATCTTCTGGAACACATTGCAATTTAGGTAGTACAGATTCATGTGGGAAATGAAAACATACCATTCATACCACTTTAACAGAGTTTGCCAAGAAAGTCATGGTTCTAAATAATTTTTTTTTTAGAATGAAAAGAAAATCAGGTGCAAACTGATTAGAACATATAAAGCAATTTTATCTGCAAAATTATCTACTAAAGTTGAACACTTTAACTGATGAAGCTTGGTTCCCTTTTCATACAGAATTGAGATTTTAGTTATCAGAGAAATCATTCTGAGTATTGTGACCACACTGCAATTCTGCAGTGATTTCATGTAACTTCTGGGTTGGCATATCTCCTGAAGGAGACCATGATGGCCAAAGCAAATACTATGAGCTCTTTGTTGCATTTTGAATGTAGCCAAAGCAACATTTGGAAATGTTTGACTGTTGCCTGATACATAGTTCAAATGATCATAGCTTAACTTTTATAGTCGTTTCCAGTGCCACATTCACTATGTGGCAGTACATGACTCCACATTTTAAGCACTTTTGTTTAGAGAAAAGGGAATCCTGACAAACCAACATGACAAACAGATTTGAGATAACTGAGAGCTGGAGGAATCAAGGTTTGTTGGTGGAGCACAATCACAGGGGTAAAGATATTGATGTCTCTGAAATGATAAAGAGGAAGGATGCTGGGGGAGCCATTTGCTGGTGTCCATTGTTTGAGTGATGGATGGGAGAGCCAGGTAGGAGACAAGAAGTGATCAGTGGGAGAAAGACTGACAGACCCGTAGTGTCAAGCTAAGGCAGAAACCATAGTGTCGGTGCATAGTGATCATTTCGACACATAAGATATGGTTCTTTGCTTACTTACTCTTGAAATTTGATGAAGTAGTCTTAATTATTTTTGCTTTCAGACTTTCAATCTAGCAATCTAGTATTATTTTGCAGGTAGTAAATATATATATATATATATATATATATATATATATATATATATATATATCAACAATAACTTAATGTAAATAGGCTCCCTTATGTTTAAAGTCTAAGATTATATTTAATGACTAATATGTATGAAATATCCAGGCATCCTTCAGTACCTGTAGAAAATTGGTTCCAGAACCTTCTTTAATATTAAAATCCATGGATGCCAAAGTTCCTTATATACATGATGTTATAGTTTCATATGGCTCTATGAACATCCTCCCATATATGCTAAATCATTAATTATAATATCAATACATGGCAAACTCTACATAAATAATCATTCTCTGTGTTCAGGGACAATGGTAATAAAAACTCTGAGGGTTAATTATAGATGCTATTTTAAAATACTTCTGATGTGTATATCATGTATATCATCTGTATAACTGTGTATCATCTGGCCTATATATCATGATAAAACAATTCTTCATAAATAAACCTTGAAAATATAAGATTTAATGTAATCACAAATCTTCCTAATGTGAAGTAATTTGGGAAAGAAAAACTTACTAAGATATCAGTAGTTATTACTGGTATTCATACTATGTGAATTACTTTGTATCCCTTAACTTAATTTCCATGCAATTCACTGAATGAAATATACCAGATAGAAAGATTAGTAATGTATTCCCAGGTCACTCAGCTGATGAATACCAGGGATAGAAGCCCAATAGAGGCCTATAAATACCTGTTCTATATTTCCATAGAAGTGGTTCCCATAGATAGATCCAGTAGTTCAGCTTACAAGTTATTTAAATAATCATCTTAGAAGAAAGTATTTCAGTGTGCTTGCTTTTCCACTGACATCATTGCTAACTAGAGTTTTAGAATGGAAGGCCAAAGTCCAGATCAGGTAAAGCTGAAATACACTTTGGAAAATGTAGATAGTTTCTGTGTGCAAACATTTGTACAATCTAGTAATGGTCCTACTTTCTGTGTATATCTAGACCAGTTTTCATTAGTGACAGCTTTTCAACCACAGAAAAACATTGGCTCAGGTACTGGAAGTGCAGTGATTTGGGTTTTGCCTCTGGAGATATAATTCCCTCCATGCTGGGTGGTCCCTGGGAATGTTTCAGTGATCATATACTTAAATATGTCTTATTTTCAAATGGAAAACCAAGGATAATGTTGTTTCACTGGTGAAGTTGGTCATACCATAATGTGTTTTCCTTGAGATCAGATTAAACATTTCAGAAGAATTCTTACTAAGTCATCCCCATTGAATGTCACTCTAAAATATAATCCTAATATTGAATTAGTTTTTTTGATTGAGAAATTCTTTGAATATCTTGATCTGCTCTAATTAGTGTTCACTACATATTACTCTGTTATGTTACTAGTATGGAAAGTGACCTACAAGATACATAATGTACATGGCTTTTCTTAGTAAAAAGTCTTTCTGATAAATTCAGAGATGAGTAATTTCTTAAATGAACATTTCACTCCACTACAATAAAATTGATTTAAGTTTTCTATTCTTTATTTTTCAGAGTTTGATGTTAAGAGCTTTTGCAAGATCCTGGGACCATTATCCTACTCCAAGATCAAGCACTTACGCTTGGATGGCAATCCCCTCACTCGAACCAGTCTACCACATGATATGTATGAATGTCTACGTGTAGCAAATGAAATCACTGTTGATTAATACCCGCTATCGCCCATTTTATTGAAGTCTATTCTGGAGCAGTACTTTATCATTAGGTTTGTGTGAGAGTGTGTGTAAACTTTTGATAGAATTCTTTTTTATTGCTGTTTATTACTTCCATGAATTTTAAATAATGAAGGAAATGTTTTGTGAACATTTACCACTATTTTAGTAGAAGAAAAGATGAAAAGCAGGCCTATTTCATCACGAGAACAAACAGAGACATTAAACTTTAGGCTATATTTATAAATTTAGTATTTTCTACATCTCTATGGGCAAGCGATATACGAAGTCTTTTTATGGGTTGCATGGAAGTCAATCAAATTTTGTAATCCTGACATCTTAATTTAATAGATTCAAAAATATGGAGTAAATACACATACATATTTGCTACCTTTACCCAAATTATCTTGATATGTTCAAAATTGTTTTATTGAAAAATAGTTGTCAAATGTTTTGAGACCAAAAATTTTACAAACTACCAAAAAATTTATGAAGCCACATGCATAAAAAGAAGTACACTTAGTATTAAGCATTTTGTTTAATTAGTTAGTGAAACTTTTTTTCTTTTCTTGGGTTATTTTTGACTCTGTCATGTATATGTTTCTTTTTGATTATTTGCATGTTATGTTTAACAAGCTAATAGCTAAATAAAACATAGTAAAAGGCACCACTTTTCTTGTGGAATCATGTCTCTGTTACGAAAAACACTTTGAAGAACACATTGGAATTCAAAGACATCTCTAGGCTACAATTCTTTTACTGGTATGAACATAGGATTTCCACTAAATCATTTGTTTGACTCTACCATCTATTTAGGATGAATTATTAAACCTGGTTTGTAATATGTAATTTGATCTCACAACTTCAACTTTTTGGATATTATTACTTCCAATATTATCTTTCCAGCAATTGTTTTTTTTTAATAATTTTATTTATTTGCAAGCAGAGAGAAAGACAGCCGGAGGGTGGGGAGAGGAGAGAAAGAGCATGCCAGGGCCTCTAGTCACTGCAAACAAACTCCAGATGCATGTGCCACTTTGTGCATCTGGCTTTATGTGGGTCTGGGGGAATTAAAACTTGGGCCATTATGTTTTGCAAACACGCACCTTAACAACTGAGAAATATCTCCAGCCTCATTCTATTTTTTTGTTTGTTTGTTTGTTTTTTGTTTTTGAGGTAGGGTCTTGCTGTAGCCCAGTCTGACCTGGAAATCACTTTGTAATCTCAGGCTGGCCATGAACTCACAGTGATCCCCCTACCTCTGATTCCTAAGAGCTGGGATTAAAAGTGTGCACCACCACTATGTCCGGCCATTCTGACTATATTGAAAATATTACTAATCATTTCTTGTTTCTTAAACAAATTACATGGTGGCTTTAAAAGTTGAATACCTGTTCTTTTTTAAAGATTTTATTTTTATTTATTTATTAGAGACAGCCAGAGGGGGAGAGAGGGGAGAGAGAGAGAGAGAGAGAGAGAGATGGGGAGTGAGAATGGGTACTCCAGGGACTCTAGCCAGTGCAAACAAACTCCAGACACATGTGCCACCATGTGCATCTTGCTTATGTGGGACCTGGAGATTTGAACTGGGGTCCTTAGACTTCACAGGCATGTGCCTTAACCGCTAAGCCATCTCTCCAGCACTGAATACCTATACTTTTAAAATAGAGATTTTAGGGCTGGAGAGATGGCTTAGCAGTTAAGGCGCCTGCCTGCTAAGCCTAAGAACCCGGTTCTAATCTCCAGCAGTTCCAATCTCCAGGTCCCACATTTAACCAGATGCAAAATGACTCAAGGGTGCAATGCCACACTTGACCATAAGGGGGCATATGCATCTGGATTTCCTTTGCAGCAGCTGAGAGACTGCTGGCACGCCCATCTCTATCTGTCTTCCTCTCCCTCTCTGTCTCTCTCTGTGTCTCTCTCCAAAATAAATAAATAAATAAATAAATAAATAAATAAATAAATAAATAAATAAATAAATAAAATAGAGATTTTTAGGAGCTAGGAAGATGGCTTAGAGGTTGGCACTTGCCTGCAAAGCCTAAGGATCCAGGTTCAACTCTCCAGTACATATGTAAGCCAGATACACATGCATCTGGATTTGGTTTCCAGTGGCTAGAGGTCCTGGTGCAACCATTCTCTCTCTCTGTCTGCCTCTCTCTCTCTCTCTCTCTCAAATAAATAGATAAAGTAAAATATTTTTTAAAATAAAATAAAAAGAGATGTTAAATAAAAATCAGTATACCTTAATCTAGTATATGTGGTATTATGGGAACTTGATTTTCTAATCCAGTAATAATAGCTTTCAGCTTACTTTATTGGTATCTATGATTCTGTACAATAGAAAATAATCAGGCTGGAGAGATGTCTTAGTGGTTAAGGCATTTTCCTGCAAAGCCAAAGGATTATGGTTTGATTCTTCAGGACTCATATAGCCAGATGCACAAGGGGACACGTGCATCTGGAGTTTGTTTGTAGTGGCTGGAGGCCCTGGAGCACCCATTCTCTCTCTCTCTCTCTCTCTCTCTCTCTCTCTCTCTTTCTATCTCTGCCTCTTTCTCTCAAATAAATAATAATATATATATTTTTTTTAAAAAGAAAATAATAATAATATTCCATTACAGCCTGATTGTTCCCAAATGTCATGTAGTAAGAAGTGTACTCATCCCACGTCAGTGTGTTGACACTCAAAATCCAATTATAAATCTTTCTAAACTGTGGTACTTGAGTGAACAAGACTTACTGAACACTACTTTATGGTCACATCATAAAGGATGATCACTGATTAAGACTAAATTAACTGAAAGATGTGCAAGGTGCTTATGACACCAGCTCTTGAGTACTTTTAAGTCCCATGCCTTTCCTTCATAGAGTCACGTTCCTTAATCTGTGATAGTGCTCACATCATGTCTTGGTAGAAACTTTAAAAGGAAACTTTTTCTTTTGGGGCCAGAGAGATGGTTTAGAAATTAAAGGCACTTGCTTGTAAAGCCTAATGGTCTCGGTCTGATTCCCTGGTACCCACATAACGCCAGATGTACAAAGTGGTGCATGTGTCTGGAGTTCACTTGCAGTGGCAGGAAAACCTGGCATATCCTTGTGCCCCCTTTCTCTCTCATAAATAAATAAATAAATAAATAAATAAATAAATAAATAAATAAACAAATAAATAAGTTTTTCATTAAAAAAACGATTTTCCCATGCAAATATTAACTAGACCAGAACATGCATACCTTCTGAGATAAGATAAGGTTGGGTATCTGTGGATGCCACAGTCAATAGCATATACCAGGAAGCTAGAATGAGGCCAGAACAAAGAAGTAGGGAGAGAGCAGGGGAGGGCACAGTACACATAATGAGAGAAACAGAATGCAGGGCATGGAAAGGTTCAAATGGGAGTAAGGGAAAGGGTGGGAGGAGTGTGGGAGTGGGTACAGGAGAGGCAGTATGAAAAAGTCGTGTAGAAGCCTCCTTCCTTGTTACTTGTTAAAAATACATGAGAGAGAGAGAGAGAGAGAGAGAGAGAGAAGATATCCTGCCATAGTGGAGAATGCTGTACCCAGAGTCCTTGGGTTGTTTCAGGTAAGGCCAGCAGCAGGGGTAGGTATTCTCTTCCAGTGAGTCATTTGGTCATAGAGGCCAATGAGTCTCCCAAAACAATAGAAGCTGTGGCTAAGGCTCTTGATTGCTCATGAGAACTAGATGGTAAGACCTTGTTGCTGCACACACCACTTACTTCAGGTATAGGACACTGAGAAGGTCAAGCTGGGACACTGAGAAATCAAGCTGGAAAGATCTGGAAACTTCCTCCCTTCTGGCTGTCATAGGGCTGGAAAGGTCTATACAGGTGCACACTTACAGAGGATGAAAGTTAGTAACAGATTAGACCAGCAATGGATTCTACAAAATACACACTGCAGCAACTTAGAACAATGTGCCCACTGGTGTCATAGTGGCATTTCAGTTATAGGAGTAACCAACTTCTTCCTAATTGGATTTGAAGCCTGCTCCATGCAAGCTGGGGAGGCATGCCTGATACTGATGAAGTAGTCAAAGCCTATGGCTTGGAAGGTTAGAGGCCATAGGAAGGAAACTATTACTTTTCTTTGCTAAATAGATACATTGTGTCCATCAAATGTCCTCTATATGGTTATATTTATACTCAAAAATTTGGGCTATCCTCATTATTTTTGTAGATGTTGGCAAATCCCGAGGAGATTCAGGACTCATCAACGTGAGAAGAGACAGTTCAGGGTCTAGCAATCCTATCACGCCATCCAGGACACAAGGAAAATTGAAGAGGTAATGGCAGAAAGAAAGATAGTGCTGCTCACTGCTAACCAAAGAAGCTTCTCTATGGAGATGGCAGTAGATACCGAGAATAGTACAAGCCATCAAAGTATTAAAGATAACAGGTAGTGGAGATCTCAAGGCTAAAGGATACATTTCTGTCATGCACGCCAAGACTCAGGGAACATTGCTAAAGGCAGCAACAAAGAATAGGTGGGAGGAATACTTTGCAGCAAGGAGGAGCAGTGGAAATGGAATACAATCAACTTACTATATATTCATGTATTAAAATTCTCAATGAAATGTTAAAAGTGTTCCTTTGAACAAAACTGTTTATAAATGAAGTTAAAAAAAAAAAAACATATGCTACTTCCCATCAATTCTTAGAAACCTATTCTCAATTAGGTAGTAGAAAATGTACTCAGCTCTAGCAAGTATGTGTGGAATTCAGTGAATTTTTGTGTTGATTCAATTCAGGTGAAATGGCTCAGCTGGCTATAAGTCTAATTCTTTAAAAACCCTTGATTTACCTCTATATAAATGTTATTGTTGTCAAAAAAGTAAAACTAAAAAAAAAAAAAAAAAAAAAGCAATTCTATTTGTAGTTTATTTGATTTGACAAGAACAAAATTAATAGTGGACAACAGTTCTTTGTAGAAGTGCCTGGGGTAGACAGTCAGACCCTGTCTGAGAATCATTCCTCTTTCCAGAACCTGGATTCCATCTCCTTAATTCAGAGCTGGCCAGATAAACTTCCAGCTCACTCCTTACTCCCTGGGAAGGTCGACAAAAGGGAAAACTGGAAACTCATTTTATGTTCTTCCCTCATCACCCAAGTACGATAACCTTTTCATAATGGATAGTGTATAGAGAGCATGTAGTGGTCCTTTTACAAACACAAATTATTAAACAAGTGTCCCAGATATGCAGATCCATAAAGTAGAATTCCTCATTTTAGAGTCATTCTTATAATGGTTCTCAGCAGCATGTATTTTTCAAAATATTCATTCATTTTTTTTCAGTTCTTCCTATCTAATTAAACAAACCTAATGCTAATTTCAAAAAGCTAGCATTAGTCTATATGGAATTCACCAGAGTTGGTCATACACATCTTGCTAGTCTATGTTCTTTGCCTTTCAGAATTGCCCAGTTTGGACTCAAGCAAGACAGATAGATTCAAATTCATTCAAATTCATTAAATTTTCAAAAAATATCATGGGAAACGTATTAAAATAAGATGAATTTAGGACAGGAGCATCTCTCAATTGTTTTGCCAACAATAATTTATATTTTATCTCTTGTGGAATGAATTCTCCCATCAGTGGAGAAAAGCTTCTTTTCCTAACTTTGATCAAAGATTCAAATGCAGTCCCTTATTTGAGTGGAAAGTGAAAAGATTAGAAAACTCCCTTTTTGCTCTTAACAAGTCCATTTCAAAATCAATGCTAGGTGAAGCCTTTATGTTGAATGAGAACTATTATGTATGCATGCTGGAGGTTTGTGAGGCATTATCATACTCTATTAAATGTAAAAAGATACATGAATAACAAACTACTATATAGGCAACAAGAATGTTGATCTCTAGTTAAAAGTTCTTCTACTGGTAATAGCTTTCTTTTCAGTAATACTGGAGAGCTTAACATCTTAGGTTTACAAAGACTATGAATTTTTCTGTCCTTGTGATCTTTTAAGTTTGGACTTTTGCTTTTCCAAAGCTATAATTTTATCATAATGATGACCTTAGATTTTTCTTCGGTGGGTTTTTTGTTTAACGTGTTCTCATGGGAAAATAAGTAAATAAAAACATGTTCATGTGATTTAAAGGAAAATAAAAAGCAGCTTTACTAACAGAGCTAAGAAATTATGAAACATAACAATAATATCAGCATAACTACATGAAATGAATAGAAGGGCATTGCAAAGAAGCCTAGTAAGTTAGATTAATTTATTCCCTCATATATTTAGTAAATTTTGTTTCTAGACAAGATTATGAGAAATAGAAATACAATGCATGAAGGGAAAAGAAGAAATTTACCCATAACATATGTAAGTTCTTATGCATGCTAATTTCACAGCCCTAAGATTTGTCTTTAATGTAAGAGTTCCTCTTTCAGAAATTGCTTGCATAAAGACTATACATGACTCTTTAAAAGTACCTGACACTCTAAATAACTAATAGTCTATAAAAGAGGAAACAACTAATGTAATTCTATATGTATGAATGTATGTCTATTGGGATGGAAAGTGGATGAATTTTGATTTTGTTAAGTGTTATGAGTGGGAGAGTAATGAGGACATAGTGATGATGACTATGTAATAGGTTTTTCTGGGGTATTAAAATGTTGCCATTGGTCCATAACTTTAAAATATAAATATTAATAATTGAATATATATTTTTAAAGATTCAATTTTAAAGTATTAAATTATACTTCAATAAAGTTGTTATAGGGCTGGGGAGATGGCTGAGTAGATAAAGGTACTTGTTTGCAAAACCTTCAGGCCTAAGGTTCAATTCTCCACTACCCACATAAAGTGGCTATAAAGAGGAAATTGCAAATTTATAGCTCTAAGTGGCTATATTAAGAAATTAGAAAGTTCACAACTAAACAATTTAATGCTTCACCTTAAGGCCTTGGAAAGAGAAGAACAAAGCAAGCCAAAAGTCAGTAGATGGGAAGAAATAATAAAGGTTAGGGCAGAAATTAATGAAATGGAAACATAAATAAATAAATAAATAAATAAATAAATAAATAAAATTAATGAAATAAAGAGTTGGTTTTTTGAAAAGATATACAAGATTGACAAACCCTTAGCAAATCTGACCAAAAGAAAGAGAGAAGAGACAAAAATTGATAAAATTAGACATGAAAAAGGCAATATCACAACAGATACCAATGAAATTCAGAAAATCATACGGACATACTTTAAGAATATATATGCCTCTAAGTTTGAAAACATGAAAGAAATGGATGATTTCCTTGATTCATATGGCCTACCAAAATTAAATCAAGATGAGATAAACCATTTAAAAATAGACCTATAACAACTACAGAGATCCAAGCAGTTATAAAAAGTCTCCCAACTAAAAAAAGCCCAGGCCCAGATGGATTCACTGCTGAATTTTACCAGACAATCCTGGAAGAACTAACACCAATGCTTCTCAAACTTTTCCATAAAATAGAAAAGGAAAGAATTCTACCAAAATCCTTCTATGAAGCCATCATCACCTTGATACCCAAACTGGACAGACAGATCAAAAAAAGAAAATTACAGACCAATCTCCCTCATGAACATATATGCAAAAATTCTCAACAAAATACTGGGAAACAGAATAAAAGAACATTTCAGAAAGATTATTCACCCTGACCAAGAAGGCTTTATCTCAGAGATGCATGGATGCTTCAACATATGCAAATCCATAAAAATAATACACCATATAAGTGGTCTGAAGGATAAAAATCACTTGCTCATCTCAATAGATGCAGAACAGGCATTTGACAAAATCCAACACCCCTTCATGGTAAAAGTCCTACAGAAACTGGGAATAGAAGGAACATATCTCAACATAATAAAAGCTATTCATGACAATCCTACAGCCAACATAATACTAAATGGGGAAAAACTTGAAGCTTTTCCTCTAAACCATCAGTATGATAAGAAAAGAAAGCCAACTGCCTAGCATGAGTCAAGTCACTTCTATCACATCTGCCAGGACCCAGAAAACATTACAGAGGAAGTGGCAGATTAAATAAGAATGCTGCACCCACTGATAGCCCAAGAACCTCCATCACAGAAATTTCTTATTACAGTGGACAGTGTTTAATGAGGAGATGCTTTGCAGGAAAAATTGTCAAAAATGAGCAGCTACTGTGTACTCATTATCAAACAGGACATCCAAACCACTCCATTAAGACTCAGGGAATCCCAAGGAAGAGGGAGCAGAAAGAATGAAAGAATAGGGAGGAAGGTGTCATAATTCTCTCTTCTGGATATGCCATAAGCATAGCCACTATACTCATGAATTTAAACTGCTGTGATTTCCTGCCCAAGATTGGGCTTTCAATACTTCACCATCAATGGGGAGAGGGTACATGAGATCCCACATGTCCCAGAAGCAGGTTGATCAGTGGTATAGACACTGGTAACTTGTCTGTTCCATAGTAAATAACTGTCCACCAATGATCATGAAAGAAATCCTTGTTTAACTCAATAGGTTAAAAAAAAAGCATGAAAGGAAGCTGGGGATTATTAGAAAAAAATGGTGTTAATGGAATAGGTGGTAGGAGAGGGCAATTTGGGGTGGGGGATAAGATAAAATTATATTATATACACATATGAAAATGTCAAATTGGAAAGAATAAATATATAAATCAAAAATAATTATCATGATTGAAAAAGATGGCCTTGTCAATTTTGGCAGAAGTTTCCTTCTAAAGACCTTCATGGATTTTCAGCCCTCATCTCAGACCCTGCTTAGCATCCCGTTCTTCTTTCCATGTCCTGAAGAGCTCTGTGTTACTTCAGTTCTTAAATGTTGCTGTGAGTAGGTGATGGGAAGGTCTGGACATCATCTGCTTGACTGGTTAGTCTTGGCCAGTGCTTATTCCTTGAGTAGTTCTATCTCCCCAGACAAATGCAGATGGATAGCTGGCCCCTTACTATGGGATCTGAGCAATGTGTTGGTGACAGCACAGTTTCTCTTCTATCAAGTGAGCTAGGTGCTGTCCAAGATTTTATACTTACTTTTCAGATTACCAACTTAATGGCAAAAATAGTTCCATCTGTCTCCCTATTTCTATTGCTTGGCATTTTCCCAGAAACAGTCTTGGATGGATGTTACATTTTAAGTTTTTTTTTTTTTAATGGCCTAAGTCCTGGTCTCTTAATTCTAGGTTTATTATTCCACTTTTATTTTTGTTCTGAGACAATAATGACCTTTAATTTGCCTAAAATGGCAACCACAGGCCTATGACTTCATTGCTATTAGGACACATAAGGAGGTGTTCACATATCTCAGCCTTGAAAATGTCAAGACATTGCCCAGATTCTTTGCCAAGACTTGTTCAAAGAAAGATTTCAAAAAATGAAAACAACAGAAAAGCAAATGCTTTTTGTTAACTTTTTTTAGCCATGACTTACAATTCAGAGAAGGGATATGGCCCAGGAAATGCATAGTGATGGATGCAAAAAATATTAACACACTCTCAGAGGCTGGCATTTGGATTTATATTCTTTTCCAGATGTATATTTAGAGACTCCACTGTGTGAAGATTCTTCATTTTCATTGCTGCCTCAGTTTTTCCTAAAGCTAAACTTTACTTCACTATAGTTTTCCCTTGGCTGGTTATAGAATTGTACTTTACCCACCTTCCCCAAAACAAAAACAAAAAACCTGTTACCACATTCTATCTATAACCCATTTCACTATTTCAGTTACAAAGATAATCAAATGAAGCAGATTACTGAAAAGAAACCACATGTACACCAGACAGCAACTCCAGAGCAACTGCAGCCTGACTTTATGAAATGGATACATTTAAAAATATTCTCAATTTCAAATAGAGGTTCTGAGTTTGCCTTTATCTCTCGACTCTCCTTATCTTTCCCCAGGCATAAGTGCTAGGCAGTGTTAGATTTCATTTAGGCCTTGAAAAGTTACTGGAGATACATTTCAAGGCTATTGGTAACCATGATAGATATCTCACACTTAGCACCAGAGAAGACTTTTATTTTTGTACTTTTTTCCCCCCTCTAAACTCTATCCAATTTTGTCTTCAAAGGTAAAATATCATGTAGCAGTATGCCTGGATCCAAGTGATTCTCTTACTGAAGAATTTAAATGCTTTCTTTGTTTCCCAAGGAAATCCATCCAGCATTGGCTCAGTTAATACACAATTCTAACAGCACAGGTCAGTCCTCCACATGAAAGGATGCAAATGTTTAGCTTAAGATAGAAGAATCCACTTGTACCATTTCCATCTTAAATTCAGAATGAGGGCAAAGCTTGAAGGTTTGCTTATTCATCCAAAGTGTGGTGGCCTCTTCTTTCTTTTTCTCCTCCTTCACCTTCTCCTTTGCTCTTTCTTCTTCTCCTCCCTCTACTCTTTCTTCTACCCCTGCCCCAAGGACTACACAAGATAAATTGTGTCAATAAACATAAATGACACATTTGAACTCAAAACCCTCATTGAATCATCCCCATAATAAGTACACAAGTTCTAGGAGGCAGCCATTATTGTCATTTAACTATCTAAGATTCTGAGGTTTAGAAGAAATAATTCACCCAAACAAATTTTGAAGCTTATATTGACCTGTGATGAGTCTTATCCAAAGAACTCTGAGCTATATCATAGACAGTCAATGCATATATTGGAAGAAAGAAAATGAAGTAGGATTTCCTTACTAAAAAGTTGGTTTCACACAGTGGAAATGGTGCGACTGGGAATAAAGAGGCCTGGTTTACAAATATGAATTTTTGTCACTAAATATGTCTCTGAGGACTGGAGAGATGGCTTAGCAGTTAAGGCACCTGCCTACTAAGCCTAAGAACGCTGGTTCCAATCTCCAGCGGTTCCAATCTCCAGGTCCCACGTTTAGCCAGATGCAAAGTGATGGAAGGGCACAATGCCGCACTTGGCCAAAAGGGGGCGCATGCATCTGGATTTCGTTCACAGCAGCTGAGACTGCTGGCATGCCCATCTCTGTCTCACTCTCCCTCTCTGTCTATCTCTCTCTGTGTCTCTCTCCAAAAAATAAAATAAAATAAAACAAATTTAAATATGTCTCTGAGTAATTATATCTGAGGTTTTTAATTTTTTTGTCCATAAAAAAAAAAAAAAAAAAAAAACAAGAAGACTGTACTTCAGTCTTTTTGGCCTGAAGATCCGGTGTCATGCATATAATGCCACAAAGATAGGCAACATTAGAATTCCTAGGTGTTTTGACTATTGTCTCTGAGTTCTTTCTACAAGAGGTACCGAGAAATCCCAGAGAGCAGTGCTAAACTTAGGCTAAGCTGCACCGGAGACAGAGTTGACTTTCAGTTCATTTTGGGTGGCCTCTTTGTTTACCATCACCCTTGAGCCTATTTCTGCCTGGCTGTACACCCATCCTCCAGGAACCAGACCCTGCTAGAACACTGCTCACACACATCAAGAGGAAAGCGTTCCTCTATCTTGATCCAAACTGGTTCTTCTCCGCCCTTATTTCAGTGACTTCAACCCTACACACCCAGCTATTCCACAGTGTACTTTGCCTGCCTCACGTCGATACGGTTGATTCTATTGTGGCTTATGAAGAATTGGTACAGCCCTCGCTTCTCTCTGTGCATTTGGTCTGACTCCTGGAAGAGAGAGAAGCAATGACATCATGTCAGCACAGAGACATGGAAACCATTTCATTTTGACCACTCACTAAAATTTTTATTGGATATAGGGAACTGAAAACTCAAGAGAAAATCAAATACCAAGAAATTACAACAAATTGAAATAGCTTGGTGAGCCAGATTCCTCATTTCACATGGAGTTCATCAGGTTTACTAGCATTACTGGAAAAGCATGCTGGGAACAGGATCAATAAAATGTGACATTTAAGCCAATTTTACCAAGATGTGTGCCCTTTTTTTTCACAAAAGCTAAACTCCAAATAAAGACAAGAAAAATGTGATGCCTACATGATCTCTTCTAAGGGCTTGTTAAAGAAAACTTAGCTAGTAAAGAAAACCTTGTTATTGAGAGTCCTAAATAATTAGGTAAGGAGAAGTAGGAGGTGCTTGTTTTATAACAAACCCTCAAAGTGCTCGGCGCTAGTTGTTTTATTTTATTTTATTCTTTTCTTTTTTTTTATTGACAACAAAATATACTTACATACAAAAAGTACATAATATTTCCCTCCCCTCCCCCCATTCCCCTTTAGAACTCCACTCTCCATCATATCCCTGCCCTCTCTCTATTAGTCTCTTTTTTAATTTGATGTCATCATCTTTTACTTCTATTATGAGGGTCTTGCGGAGGTATTGCTAGGCACAGCAAGGTCATGGATATCAAGGCCAATTTCTGCCTGGGCAGTTGCATTGTAAGGAGTCGTACCCTTCCTTTGGCTCTTCCATTCTATCCGCCCCCTCTTCCGCAATGGTCCCTGAGCCTTGGAGGGTGTGACAGAGATGTTTCAGTGCTGGGCACTCCTCTATCCCTTCTTCTCAGCACTATGTTGCCTTTTGGATCATCCCAGTGGTCATCGCCATCTGAAAAGAGAAGCTTCTCTAACCAGAAGTGAGAGTAGCATTAATATGTGAATATGAGCATTAAGTGTACTATTTTCTGGGCAGCTTGGTGGGAATAGTATATACATTTAGACAAGAGCATGCTTTATACCCCTAAGGCTCATGACCTTACCTACCATAGACTTTGCTAGGTTTTTCAGTACCAGGTATGTATTCCCTCCCGTAGAGAGGTCCTTCAGTCCAATTATGGAGCAGTTGGTTACCCCACTAGTAGACATGCCACTATTGCACCTGTTCAGTCTTTGGGCCTGTCTGGCCAAATTTGAATATTCAGCGTCCACTGTTTTCACTGCTGATGACTTCTGTCTCCCATACTGTGCATGCAGTGCAGCTTTTTCCAGCTTTCAGTTGGCTGGTCTACAGGGAGGTTTTCTGCTCAGCAACAGCTTGCTTTCTCAGTGACCTTGCCTCTCAGGCAAGAGATGTCTTCAGCAATAGGGTCTTACTCTCTGTTTCTAGAGGGAAACCAAGGGCTTTGGCAAACGCCTTTAATGTTTTGGAGGCTACCGGGACCTCCTTGGCCAACAACTCACTGGAAGGTATCCCATCCCAGGCACTGAAAAATTTCTAGTAACAGTCTACAGCTTCTAGATGTACCATTATTCAAAAAAGTAATTTTACATAAGTCTTATTCACAATCTTTTGAAAATAGATTGACCCTCCCCCTGCCCTTCTTTTATGCATTCTCTACCCATGGCCTCGGTTAGGCCATTCCCCTCCTTGTTATCAGTCCTTCCACTTACATATGTGCAATACCATACACTTAAGTCCTTCCCTTTCCTCCCTCCCTTATAGCCTTTTACCAGCTTACTGCTTTCTGGTACCAATTTTTGGTTCCAGTTCACACACAAGTCTGTATATTTGTAGCTAGGATCCACATATGAGAGAGAACATGTGATGTTTGGCTTTCTGAGCCTGGGTTACCTCACTTAGTATAATCCTTTCCAGATCCATCCATTTCCCTGCAAATTTCATAATTTCATTTTTCTTTACCGCTGAGTAGAACTCCTTGTATAAATGTAGCACATCTTTATTATCCATTCATTTGTGGTGGGACATCTAGGCTGCTTCCATATCCTAGCTATTGTGAATAGAGCAGCAATAAACATGGTTTTGCAAGTATCTCTAAGGTAGTGAGAAGAGTCTTCTGGATATATGCCTAGGAGTGGTAAATCTATTTCTAGCTGTCTCAAAAACCTCCACACTGATTTCCACAATGGTGGGACCAGATTACATTCCCACCAACAGTGTAGAAGTGTTCCTCTTTTTCCGCATCCATGCCAACACTTATTATCATTTGTTTTCTTGATGGTAGCCATTCTGACAGGAGTGAAATGGAATCTCAAAGTGGTTTTAATTTGCATTTCCCTGATGGCTAAGGATGTGGAACACTTTTTTAGATGTTTATATGCCATCTGTATTTCATCTTCTGTGAATTCTCTATTTAGTTCCATAGCCCATTTTTTAACTGGGTTGTTTGAATTCTTATTATTCTGTTTTTTGAGTTCTTTGTATATTCTGGATATTAATCCTCTGTCAGATGTATAGCTGGCAAAGAGTTTCTCCCATTCTGAAGGTTGTCTTTTTGCTCTATTCATAGTGTCCTTTGCTGTACAAAAGCTTTGTAATTTCATAAGGTCCCATTGGTTGATTAGTGGTTTTATTCCCTGAGCAATTGGGGTTATATTCAGAAAGTCCTTACCTATGCCAATATGTTGAAGGGTTTCCCCTACCTTTTCCTCTAGCAGGTTCAGAGTTTCAGGTCTGATATCAAGGTCCCTGTGGTAGTTTGAATATATGTCCCCAATATATTCAATGTTTTGTTACTTTATAGTTTGCATCTACAATCACCTTCCTAGAGGCAATGTCACTGGGGGCTGGTCTTAAGGTGTTAATGGTGGGTTTGAGATTCCATTGTAAAGTTATGCAAATGTGCCTAGCAGGAGTTCCTGAAGTGTGCTGTGTGACCTTTTGGCTGTAGTTTTGCTCTGTGTGCTGTGGTGGCTGGTTGGCTTTCTCTGTCTCTTGCCTGGTCCTGTGAAGAGCAGGGTGCTTCTCCTGCCTTTATGGAACTTCCCCTGGATCTGTAAGCTTCAATAAATAATATCCCTTCCTCCATAACTGTGCCTGGTCTGGAAGTTCATCTCAGTGAACCTGAAGCTTTCTGCTACAGTAAAGTGGTACCGAGGAGTGTGGGGTGAGATGAACCTGACCATGTGGATATTCGTCTTTTGGAACTTTTGTTTTGGAGGAATGGGCATGGACTTGGTGCTTGCAACTGAAGATGCCTTCTGGAGTGGTAAGCTGGTAAGCCAAGTGTTATGGCCTATTCTGATGAGAGTTTGAGAATGCTAAGTGCAGACAGTATTGAACTTCGAGGCTTGGCTTATGAGCTTTCTAAGGGGAAAGAAAGACTGCAGAGGACTTTGTTGGAACTGGGCTACTGGCATAAGGGATGGCTACGTTCTGCTATCCAGGCCCAGAGTGTTTGATCAAGGTTAAATTTGTAATGGACTGATGTGCTTGGCTAAAGATATCAGACTGAGATTTTAAAATTTTAAGTTGAAAAACCTGAAGCAAGTTAAAAGTAGAGGCATTGAGACTGGTTTAGCTGCTATTGTCAACACATTAGCAATCTTAAGGAAGGTGGAAGGAAGGTGGCCTGATGACTGATTTACATTAATACAATGGAGAGGATGCCTGAGGAAAGACTGTTAAGAATGCAAATTCTTGGAAAGAGCTGACTGGAGAAGGAACCTGCTTTTCAAGGCTGTGATTTATTTCATCCCTGGATTAAGAATATGGCTGTGTCTGGTACACCTGGTATTAGTTTTGGAAGCATGAAAAATGCATGGAGTGGTCATGAGTTGCACACAGTTCCAGGAGCCGCTGCTGAGATGCGGCATGAGGCAGGGCATGAAGACCCTCAGGAATAGGCTGGAAGAGCCTTTTGGAAGATGGACCGTGGTTTGCATGGAGACCTGAAGATGTTTTGGATATACCAGGACTGTGCAAAAGGGCTACTATGGAGCAATGTTGGCATGGGATGAAAGTTTTCCCTGGCGACTCTGCCCAGTTGGAGGGGCGGAATTGGAAAACCTGGAGACTGTCAGTCTCTGATTATATTGAACTTGAACTGCAGAAGTTTGATGACTGTTGATGGTGGTTGAGTTTGCATTGTTTTAGTTTCTCCTTGCTATTCCTTATACAGTTAAAATGTTTACTCTGTGCCTTTACGTGTTGAAAGTATTTAACTTGTTTGATTTTACAGGACTATCTTAAGTTGATCAAGACTGTGAGAACCTTTGAAATTGGACTGAGTACAATTTACAATGTGTGATAGTTATAAATCTTTTGGGGGCCAGGAGCTAAATATATTGGGGGCCAGGGGTGGAATGTGGTAGTTTGAATATATGTCCCCCAATATATTCAATGTTTTATTACTTTATAGTTTGCATCTACAATCACCTTCCTAGAGGCAATGTCACTGGGGGCTGGTCTTAAGGTGTTAATGGTGGGTTTGAGATTCCATTGTAAAGATATGCAAATGTGCCTAGCAGGAGTTCCTGAAGTGTGCTGTGTGACCTTTTGACTGTAGTTTTGCTCTGTGTGCTGTGGTGGCTGGTTGGCTTTCTTTGACTCTTGCCTGGTCCTGTGAAGAGCAGGGTGCTTCTCCTGCCTTTATGGAACTTCCCCTGGATCTGTAAGCTTCAATAAATAATATCCCTTCCTCCATAACTGTGCCTGGTCTGGAAGTTCATCTCAGCGAACCTGAAGCTGTCTGCAACAGTCCCTGATCCATTTGTACTTGACTCTTGTGCATGGAGAGAGACAAGGATCTATGTTTATCCTTTTACATACAGATGTCCACTTTTCCCAACACCACTTGTTAAAGAGGCTATCTTTTCTCCAATGAATATTTTTGGCATTTTTGTCAAAAATCAGGTGGCTGTAGCTGCTTGGGTTAATATTTGGGTCTTCTATTCTGTTCCATTGATCTACCTGTCTGTCCTTGTGCCAGTACCATGCTGTTTTTGTTACTATGGCTTTGTAATATAACTTAAAATCAGATATGGTTATACCACCTGCCTGATTTTTTTTGAATTTTAAAATTGTTTTGGCTATTTTAATAGGGGTTTTTGTTTATTTCCAGATGAATTTTAGGATTGTATTTTTTCTATTTCTGTGAAGAAAGGTATTGGGATTTTAATAGGGATCACATTAAATGTGAAGCATTAAATTGTTTAGTGGGACCTGGAGGTTGGAACCTCTCCAATTTCTTAATATAGGCAGGTGGCACTTAGAGCTATCTTCCAGCCCCTCAATTTCTTAATATAGGGACTAGAGCTCTTCATTGTGTCCCAAAGGTTTTGGTATGTTGTATTCTCATCATCATTTGATTCTATGAATTTCTTGATTTCCTTTTTAATTTCTTCAATGACCCATACATCATTCAATAAAGTGCTGTTTAGTCTCCATGAGTTTCTGTATGCTCTGTAGTTTTTCTTGTTGCTGATTTGCAGGTTTTGTCTGTTTGGTGTTCTAAAGGCTTCCTGTATCTGCATTGGCATTTCTTTCCCAATTTGGGGGAAGTTTTCCTCTATGATTTTGTTGAAAACACCTACTATGCCTTTGGAGTGAAATTCTTCTCATTCTACTATCCCTTGAATTCTTATGTTTGATCTTTTCATAGTGTCCCGAATATCCTGAAATTCCCATTCATACCTTCCTATTATTTTGTCTTTCTCTCTGTTGGACTGTATTAGATCAGCTACTTGGTCTTCTAGTTTAGATATTCTGTTCTCTCCTTCATCCATTCTACTAGAGAGATTTTCTACAGAGGTTTTTATTTCACTGACTGTGTTCTTTATTGCTAGCATTTCTGAGTGGGTTTTCTTTATTCTTTCTATTTCCGTATTTATGTCTAGTATTGACCTCCTTATTTCATTAAATTGGTTTTCTGTGTGTTCTTTGAATCCTTTGATTTCTTCTTTGAGGTCTTTGAACCCTTTCATTTCCTCTTTGAGTTCTTTGAACATAATTATAATCTTTCTTTTGAAGTCTTTCTTGGGGATGTCCTCTAAGTCAGCCTCACTGAAGGTCATTTCTGATATATTAATACTTTTTGGTGGATTTATATTGTCTGGATTTTTTGTGTTTCTTGTATTGTAATGTAGAGATCTTTGCATCTTGAATTAATTTAATGCTTGGGTTTTCTAAATATCTGCAGTAATATTAGATGTATCAATCAATCTGATATATATCTTCAGTGTAGGAGTTTTAAGGTGTTAAGTGTGGTTCTTAAGGCTCTCAAAGTAATCACAGAAGTGACCCTTGCCTGCTATGAGAGTATCAAGTGGGTGAATGGAACAGAATACAGTCAAAATCTAAAAATTTAACTCAACAGTGTACCCCTTCAATGAAATACAGCACAGAGTATTTGTGTGAAAGCAGGTATTATGACAAACAGATCCTCTAACAAAGTCACAGTCCCTAAGGATATGTGTTAGCCCACGCCCTTAATCCTGTCAACTGGGAGGCTAAGATTTCTGATCTGTAGAGAGTTCCAAGGTCAGCTTGTGATCAAGAAAGACCCTTCCCCAATGAATGACAGAGGAGGAAACAAGTCAGGAATCAACAAATGAGCAGCCTAAAATATAGCTTATTTAGGAATGTCAGATCTGACCATCCATCAGGATTATATACCAGGCTTATTTGGTGGGTGCTAACCTGGTGTAAACCAAGTTACCTTTTGGAACGGGTTTGATCACTGCTATGCTGCACGGCTGCTTGGTTCCTTTGCTGTGTTGTGGATTCAGGAAGTCAGGCTGCGTCTGTGGGTCTCTGCTTTCCCTGCACCCGATGCTGCTGGTGAGCTCTTTCCCAAGTCTCTGTTGCTTGCCGTGCTTGCACTTGTGGTGGGGGAGGGGAGGCTGTGAATGGCTGCTGAAGTCCGTCTGCTCCTCCACGCGATCCTCTTCCTCACAAGCCTCTCTGTTGGTCTCTACCGTCCTCCTTCCACGTTTCTTGAGTTTGTGAGGAGGCAGTGTGAGTGGAAAAATCCCCTCACCTAGCTTTAAAAATTCTGCGGCTCAGGCGGAGCCTAGCGGCACTGGCGCCGTGTCAGCCACGGCAGCTGTGGAGCTACTTCTGCCCACTTGTGTGGGCTCCAGACGCTCTGGATCTCTCCTACTTCTCTGCTGTGCTTGATAGTTTACTATGTACCTCACTTTTTAGTAGACGAGTGTATTTTGCTGGGGTTTGTTTTTCTTTTATCCC
Source organism: Orientallactaga sibirica (assembly GCA_036365145.1). Classification (NCBI taxonomy): domain Eukaryota; kingdom Metazoa; phylum Chordata; class Mammalia; order Rodentia; family Dipodidae; genus Orientallactaga; species Orientallactaga sibirica. The sequence continues at coordinate 19,817,929 of JAEOAD010000012.1, forward strand.
CTACCCTGTTTTGGCACGGTTCCTATGTCACCATCTTAACCAGAAGTCTATTTGTTTTATTTTTAATTGTTCTGTTCATATGGTTTTATGATATATGCATCTTTATGTTGTGTGTATGCTCATGTGTGAATGTGGGCATGCATATGTAGCACGTGTATGGAGGTCAGAGGATAACCTCCAATGTTTCTCCAACTTGTTTGAAGCAGGGGGTTTTGCTTGCCAATGCATATGCCAGGCTAGTTTGCCCATGAGGTTCTCTTATCTCTGCCTCACATCTGACCATGAGAGTGCTGGGATTACGGACACTCGTTTCTATTGAGTTCAGCTTTCCATGGGTGCAAGGACTCAAATTCAGATTGTCACACATTTATATCAAGTACTTCAAAAGGCTGAGCCTTCTCCCCAGACCTAGCTCTTTTGTTTTGTGTTTTATCACCCCTTATGGACATAGTTAGAGTTTATGTTCCATGAAAGAGATGTTTATTTCCATTTATTCAAATAAGTATTTAGGGTAACACAGTTCCAAAAAAAAAAAAAAAAAAAAAAAGAGCTAGGTTCAGGGTAAACACAAAATACTTCCTACATGCAATTTATTCAAGTAAATGTCAACACATCTGCTGAGCTAGGCAAGCTGGGAAAGGAATGGAGTTTCCTTCCCCCATGTCCTGGGAATAAACTCATCCTAACAAGGGAATGTACAACAAGGATTAATGGTAACAACTAATTAGTACCTTTTGCATTGATAAATTTCCCCAGAGACAGTTGCAATGCCTATAAAGGAGGATCTTGGAGCTGTCACTTGGGATAGTCCACCCCACCCAGCCCAAGGGCTTTTGTAAAGTGAATTGTTATGATAGATTCCATCTGCTAAAATGGTAAGAAAACAACCCGGGATTTTTGTTACAACCCCCCTATCAACATAGCCGCCAATTGGCAGTTTTCTAAGTTCAAGATTTTTCTACTCCTTTTCCTGCTTTTAGGCTATGGAAAGCTCTAAAACATTAAAGGACACAATTTGGAGGTGACAGCTAAAATCTATGACCTTTTCTCCACCTCAAGCTCAAAGAATGTGTTTCTAGGCCAGTTTCATAGAGCAGAAGAGATCTGAGAAGTCCTGCCTGGTATCGGCTCTCCGAAGAAGCATGGGACAAAGAGAAGGATTAAACGGTGGAACTACTATTTTCTGCAAATATAAAGCAAGTATGTGCAGAGTGCAACACACTTGGCCAGTCTGAGTCAGCAAAACACTATTCCAAAAGTACAGATTCTTTAAAACAAATATTATTTATTTATTTATTTATTTATTTGAGAGAGAAAGAGAAGAGAAAGGCAGAGAGAGAGAGATAGTATGGGTGTGTCAGGGCCTCTTGCCACTGCAAAAAAACTCTAGACACATGTACCACTTTGTGCATCTGGTTTTATGTGAGTATTAGAGAATAAAACCTGGGCCATCCAGCTTTGTTTGCAAGTGCCTTTAACTGCTAAGCCATCTCTCCAGCCTAAAAGATATTATTATTTTTTCAACCCTGAGTTTTTATTATTGTTCTTAGAGTCTATGAACTAAGAGAAAACTAAGGTATATATTTGAAGCTACATTTGGGGTACTCTCTCTAACTTTCATGAGAAAGTATACATTAAAAATTGTGCAATTCTTCAGACATTAAAGGACTTGGGGTGCCAAATAATTTACATAATCTTCCATAAAGTTTATGGAACTGAGCTGAAATCCTGGAAATGAAGAGGGGGAAGTGTAGAGGGAGAGAAAGAAAGAGGGAGTTAGAGGATAGATAGAGAACGAGATGCGAACATAAAGCCAACAAGACTTTTATAGCAGCTGAAAATGAATTTTACAGTGAAAATATTTATAGTCTTTTGCTTAGATATATTTCAAATTAAGTTGCTGGCTTAGGAAAAATTTGTGAAATGCATAGTCAAGCAAGTTGCCAATTCTTTCAAAACCTCTGATACTCCAAATAAAATCTACAAATCTTCACATAAAGGAAAGAGCATAAAAACTACTTGGTGGTTTATAGTCCAGCCAAGTCACTTCAGATTCCAGCAGACTTACTTTACTTTACAAGAATTCTTTTCTATAAATGTGTAGGTTTGTTCAATTCTATCCATATCATTTTTTATATAACTAGGTTCCTTCGGTAAAATTCCAAACAGAAAAAACATTCCAAATAGATGTACGAATAACTTTGATGAGAATAGATCATACAAAAAATTGAAAATAACAAACGTGTCATTTGAAGATAGACCTTTTTTATTAACAAAATGCTTGAGCTAAGTACAAAGTTTCAGTCAAATGCAAAGAAATTATGGTGTCATATGTGGGGGAAAGTGAACTATCTTTGGAAAGCCTGGTGTCTAGCAATGTGCTTGCTAGGGTATTCAGGTGGGTGTGAGGGTGTAGAGGCTACTTCAAAGGCTCAGTTGGTCACTCGATCCTGTGGTAGTTCATGTGGCCCAGCTAGTCAGGTTTCTTTCCAGGAAAAAAAAAATCAGAGAGTGTGAAATAATATATTATTCAATCTGGTATTTGTACTCCACTGGTAGTATGGAAGGTAAAATTACTTTTAATAACAGCAATTCCCTACACATGCACACAAAAGATAAAAAGTATTAAGGATTTTAGAAATAAGACATTAAGATTAAGTGACAGGAATCATTTTGTGGAACTTTTCCATTATAAACAAGTATGAGGTCTTGAATTCAGAGAAAAAAATCAATTTTGTGATTTTTCAAGGTTGCAAAGTTAATCATCTCCAAGAAACTGTGATTTAAGATCAACTAATATACTAGCATGTTTTTGCACTTATAATTATTTTGTAATTGTCTTAAATGAAAATTATGGCACAGTGACTCTGACTCTGTGTGGGCTCATTACAGCATATTCTTAGAGTGTCCAAGCTATTTACTGACTAAGTGGAGAAGTAGCTCAATATCACACAGCTCATGTGAACATCTGTCCTTTTTTTGGTCTTATTAAAAATATTTATTTTTATTTATTTATTTATTAGAGACAGAGAGAGGGGGAGAGAGAGAATGAGAATGGGCGCGCCAGGGCCTCTAGCCACTGCAAACAAACTCGATACGCATACTCCACCATGTGCATCTGGCTTACTTGGGACCTGGGGAATCAAACCAGGGTCCTTAGACTTCGCAGGCATGTACCTTAACTACTAAGCCATCTCTCCATCCCACCATCTCTGCTTAATGTCTTTGATCATTTGCTGCAGGTGGTAAGGTTTATCACAGACTGGCAAGAGGAGATGGAATTGATAGAGAAATGAAATATTAACTATCTTTTTAAAATATGGTCCATTGTTCACAAAATTTAAAAAAAAAAAAACCTCACCTTAAATTTAAGCTATCATAGTCTTTCAACCTGTTTTTCTTCGTCAAAGAATGAATTATATTAATTCCATCAGTGATTGTCATCAAATTGCAAATCACAACACAGTGACCAAATGAGTTTCCTGATGGACTTTCCCCTTCCCCCTTTCCTTCTCATCTTCCTTCTCTTTTATCTTTCTCCAAAAAGCTGTAAATCATACAATTTCTTTTCCTTGCTTTTATTTCATTCATTTAAGTACTAATTCAGGATTGTTTTTTAAACCAACAAAGAATACATAAATTATACTGCATATAAAATTATAGAAATCAAAAGAGGTCAACATTAGTAATGAAGTTTTTTTTAATGAGAAAAGTCAGTTGATGAAGTTTATTTATCATTATTGAAAATGTCTTTTAAAAATTGGATAGAGAACAAAAGTCATCAGGTTGAGACCTTCCCAATATATTTTCAATGACTGTTTCTGTTTCCCCAATTCAGAGGGTGGAGAAACATTGGCAGTTTTAGCATTGTGCAGTTCTGTTCTTCAAGTTCAACAAATGACATTTACAGTGGTTTCTGGAATCTCCATTACTACATTGGCACTAAATGCAAAATAAGAAACACACATTTTGTTTGGTTTTTCAAGAAAATCAAGATTTACACACATACACCCAAAGTATGTTTATGTCACACTTCTTTAGCATCATTAACTGCTGTGACCAGACAAAAGCATTGGGCATTATTCTTCTTTATGGTTTTTGAGATAACTGCTTTATTAATTATTCAATTAGGGATAATATCCTTTAATAGGAAAGAAGTAGCATCTTATCCAAAACTGTGAATATGGAAAATATGGAAGCTATTTTTAGCCTGGAATATGAATAACTATTCCAAAAGAAAATGAAAAGGCAGAAAATATTAAAAAAAAGTTTAGCTTCTATACAAATAAATTTAAATCTACAAGTCATGGATTTTATATATATATATATAAAATATAAATATATATATATATATATATATATATATATATATATATAGAGAGAGAGAGAGAGAGGGATAAAAATAAAAGGTAAATTATTTAAAAAACAAAATCTGCATAGCAAGACTGTATCTTTAAAAAAATCAAAAATGAAAACACATGGATACAAAGCTTCCTGTTTCATAGGAAAATATAGATACATATTAATTATATTAAAAGTATTATATACTACCAAGGCATGAATCAACTGACCCTTGGACATTGGACTTCCCAACCTCCACTGCTGTGAGAAATAAGTTTGAGATATTTTGTTATAGTAGTATGAAGAAAAAGAGGAAGAAGTTTGTGTTCTCAATGCTTCAAATACTCAAATGCTTGAATGATTTATATTTGAATGCTTCAAATATAAAATATTATAATGAACCCAACATGGCTCAGGGAAATTCACGGAAGAGGAGATGGAAAGATTGGTAGAGCCATGAGTTGGGTCATTATGCACAGAGTCATTGCCTCTCCGGCATAACTGATGGCTACCCCCATAAGGCAAGACCCACATTACCCATGGGGAGCAGAAGGCTAATGATGGTACCATCATGGCTGTATATATATTATATACATAACTAATAACAATATATTAAAAATGAAATAAAATTATTTTTAAGTAAAAAAAAAAAAGTTAGAGCTGGGTGTGGTGGTGCACACCTTTAATCCCAGCACTCGGGAGGCAGAGGTAGGAGGATCACCATGAGTTTGAGGCCACCCTGAGACTACATAGTGAATTCTGGGTCAGCCTGAGCTAGAGTGAGACCCTACCTCGAAAAACCAAAAAAAAAAAAAAAAAAAAAAAAAAAAAGTTATAATAACCCAATGAGTGGCTGCATTGATGTCTCAGTGGTTAAGGCACTTTCCTGTAAACTGTAATGACCCAAGTTCAATTCCCCAGTACCTGCACAAAGCATACATACAAAGTGGTACATGCTTCTGGAATTTGTTTGCAACAGCTAGATGCCATGGCATGCCCAATCTCTCTTCTCTCTCTGCTTGCAAATAAAAATTTAAGGAAAACTTTAAAAATAACTTAATATTGGGAGTTGGTATTAATCTTGTTTACCTAATAAAATTTAGTTGGCTTATTCAAGATTGCAAATAGTTAAACATAGAAATACAAGCACAGCCTCACCTCTGTACCTCAGGTCCCACCTAAACCTCTGTGCAGAGTTGTACTCTGTGTGCTTATATTGTTGCATACTGTCTCCAGCTATTATGTTAAAAAGCTAATCTGACCACTCTGTGATAAAAGTAGTAAAAGACCCCCATTCAAAGGTGATATTTATCCTAAAAGTTGTAATAAGTAGAAGCAAATAGCAAAATAAAAAAGAGAAATAATGAGGAAAAATATTTATAGAGAATAATTGCAAAATTTAGCTCTGGCATTTATAATCTGTAGCTATGAAAATTATTCATACAATGAGAATAAATATACTGGTGATTCATATCAAAGCACTGTATTTATTTTAATAACTGATTCTTGCAGAACAAAATAGTTAGGAAGTCAAAGCTTAAAATTCAAGACAGGTCTGGGGATGTAGTTCAGCAGTGGAACCCTAGCACCACAAAATTCATTAACTAAATTTAAAAGAAGAGGCCTGCTGGGTGTGGTGGCACATGTCCTTAATCCCAACACTTGGAAGATAGATAGAGAAGGACTGCTGTGAGTTCGAGGCCACCCTCAAACTCCATAGATAATTCCAGGTAAGCCTGGATAAGAGTGAAACCCTAACTCGAAAATAAAATAAAATAAAATAAAATAAAATAAAATAAAATAAAATAAAATAAAATAAAATAAAATATAAAATAAAATAATAAAGGAGAGGCCACATAAAGTTATTTTGCTAGGTGGAAAAATGTGTCAGTTTATGAGAGCTGTGACCACTTTTAATTTTTCTTTGTTTTTGTAAGCACTTATGCCAGCAGTTTCAGTTGTTGACAATAAAATAGGGAGAAAAGGGCTGGAGAGATGGCTTAGCAGTTAAGCGCTTGCCTGTGAAGCCTAAGGACCCTGGTTCAAGGCTCATTTCCCAGGACATACATAAGCCAGATGCTCAAGGGGGGTGCACGCATCTGGAGTTCGTTTGCAAAAGCTGGAGGCCCATTCTTTCTCTCTCTCTATCTGTCTAGCTAGGAGAAAAAGCAACAACAGTGTATTAGCTAGTTCTCACTGGTGTGCGAAAATATCTGACCAAAGCAAGGAAATAAAGGTAATTTTTCACTCACAGTTTGATAGTACAGTGCATCATGGCAGGGAGGACATGTCAGCAGGAGCTTGTGATAGCTGGTCATGTTACATCCACAGTAAGGAAGCATAAACAGTGAATGCTAGTCCTTGGTTGGCTTTCTCCTTCTTAGTCAGCTGAAGAATAAAATCCAGGGTGGGTCTTTCTATCTCAATTATCCCACTCTCGAAACTCCATCATAGAAAAGCCCAGGGATTTGTCTCCTAGGCGATTCTGATACAGTCAAGTTAACAACATTAAGCATCTCGACAGGTAAGGACTTTATATGGAATCATCTGAGTCTACAGACTACATGAAAGTGTGGTTTCTACCAGCAGCACAGGGACATGTGCCTCCTTGGGGACAGGAAGTACAGGAAAGTTACCCAGAATAAGCATGAGTGTTGTGTGTACACAGCCAGTGACAGGATTTCTACCAAAAGTATTGCATGTAAGCTTGAAGCCAAGGACATAAGAATAAATTGAGTAAACTTCAGAAAAAAAAAAAAAATAAGAAAGGTTACAGCAGAAGACATGTAGGAATATTTGAATACTAAGCAAGGGAAAAATAATGAAGGATACTGCTGGGCCGAAAAAGTCCACTTTATTCCTTTCCTCAGGTCATTGCATAAGGCTTGATAAAAGTATCAACTGCAGCATATCTTGCTGAATGTAAGGAATTGCCTTGAGTATATTATTAGAGAAACCCAACAGGTAGCTCTCAAACATGTCTCCTCTCCCTGTCCTCCAAAAGCCAGTGGGGAGCAGAATTAGTCAAGCAGGTGCTGGTTCTTGGTTTAAAAGTTTTCTGCAGTGATGCCCTGTGGAAACTGTCAGTGGGATCCTCTGCTCCCGCTCATGTTTATGAATATTTAAACTGGCCCCAACCTTCAAACTTTCCAAGACCCTCTTACTTTCTGTCTATTTTCCAAATGCAACTCTACATCCATCTCTAATTTACTCCTTCAATAACATTCTTTTAAAATACATTTTATTTATTGATTTGAATGGTTATTTATTAATTTACTTCAAACATTCAGAGTTACCACCTGGGGCCTAGAACACAGAGCAATGCTTAATGAATATATTAGTCCCCCCAAAAGTTACTGATCTCAAATTTTTGGGCAGGTAATGAACACAAGATTGGTTGGATTTTGTAGTTTACGTATAAAACAATTGAAACCTAGAAATGATTTCAGAAAGAGAATGTGGAAGACATTGGCTCACACATGTGGGAGTTTTCACCTGTGCTTATCTGATGGTATAATTCTTGGATATAAGACTTGGACACACATGAAATGCGTTCAAGTAGCAAGTAACTTCATTGAAAGCCTTCCAGGGGCTGTAGAGATGGCTTAGCATTTAAGGCATTTGCCTGCTAAGCCAAAGGACTCAGGTTCAATTCCACATCTGGTAACCCAGATGCACAAAGTGACACATGCATCTAGAGTTCGTTTACAGTGGCTGAAGGCCCTGGCATACCCATTCTCAATCTCTCTCTCTCTTTCTCTGTCAAATAAATAAAATTAGATAATAATAATAAAGAGCCTTCCAAACCATTGGAAAAGAAAGAATAGGAAGTTCAAGTCTCTAAATTCCTAGCACATGTTCAGGAATTGAAATCTATGGAACTTCTAAAATTATTTTAAATATAAAAGTCTTATTTATTTCCATGGCAGTAGTGATTCTTACGGATTTGTTGTCTCGATTCAGTGAAGCAACTATAACAAAACTTCATAAAGTGAGTAGCTTATATGCCACAGGAATTTATTTCTTCTACTCTAAAGTCTGTGAACCAAGGCCAAGGCTCTGGCAGATTCGGGCTGTTCTTTCTGGACCATACACAGTGACCTCTTGTTCTGCCATTCTGTGGTGGAAGAGCAGGGTATTTTGTCTTGGGACTCTTTTTTTAAGAGCACTAATCTTATTTAGGAAGGCTCTGCCTAATCACCTTCCAAAGGCTCTTCTAACTCCATCACCTTGGTGGTTATAAGCTTTCAGCATATGAATTGGAGAGAGGAACATACATTCAGTCCATAGGACAGGTGGGAGGGCTACAACAGAAACTGACAGCTTGGCTTCAAGGAGGAAGCATAAATCTGAAGTGTCATTAACTGCCAAAGAATGAACTAAATACATCTTCCATTGGTAGGTATCAGTCTACACATAAAGTGAGAATGGTCTTACTGAAGTGAGTTTAATAATTAATGGCCAATTAAGAAATACACTTCTGGGGCTGGAAAAATGGCTCAGTGAGTAAAATGCTTGCTATGAAAACATGAAGGCCCAAATTTAGATACTCAGAACTCGTGTAAAATGCCAGACACGATGGTCAACATCCTTGATTCAGACGCTGGGGAGAAAGAGACAGGAAAATCCCTTGGGGTCACTGGCTGTCTTTTTTTTATTATTATTATTTTTAAATTGACAACTTCTATACTTACAGACAACAAACCATGATAATTCCTACCCTCTCCCACAATCCCCTTCACAACTCCACTCTCCATCATATTCCTTGCCTCTCTCCATTAGTCTCTTATTTTGATGTCTTTGTCTTTTTATCCTATTAAGAAGGTATATTTTGCAAGCATTTCTATCTCAAAGAATAAAGTGGAGCGAAATAGAAGACATGTGATGTTGACTTCTGTACTCTATTCACACCTGCACACACAAAACATACCTACATACCCTCACAAAACTTTCATACACACAAAAGAAGAGAGAAAGAAAGAGAGAGAGAGAAAGGAGGGAGGGAGGAAGTAAAAATAAAGAGGAGTTGCATCACTACGTTTCTGGTAATTAAAGCTAGGTGAACTCTTGTGATGCTACTCAAATTGGAAAATCAACATCATCCCTGAGAACTGGCCATCGAAAGATTTACTTGAGCTATGATGGTGCAGACGTTGAATTTTTGCCCTTCAGTAATACCTCAGTTCAATTACTGACCTAACAACACCAGAATGAAGAGAGAGCACCACACAAGGAATAAGTAACTTGTTACTCAGTTGCTAGCATGTGTTTTCATTTATTGTCTTATTTGATTCTTTCCCTAGAAAAGACAAAAGGGCAATTTTACCAGAATAATTGTGCTGAGAAGGAAAACATCATTTTGCAGCAAAACTAACATCTGAAGACAGAAGTCACTTTTGAAGTCCAGTAATGATAGTTGTATGTGTTCATATTCAATTTAAAACTTACCTAATTTAGAACTAGAGGGATTGCTTAGTGGTTAAGGTGCTTTCCTGCAAAGCCAAAGGACTCCAGTTCAATTCCCCAGGCCTGTGTAAGCCAGATGCACAAGGGGGCAAAGGCATCTGGAGTTTTTTTGCAGTGGCTGGAGGCCCTGGTGTTCCTATTCTCTCTCTCTCTCCCTGCCTGTTTCTCTGAAATAAGTAAATAAAAACTAAATTAAATTAAAAAAAATAAGCTTACTTGATTCTAGCGTCTATCTTTTCTCATATTCATTTTGCAAGTTCCAGGCTGGATGAGATGATCTGGCAGAGTGGTTGTTTTCTCACATGGGATCCATAGTGCCTGAAGGAAGGGTAATTCCATTTGAAAAGACCAAATAAATATGGCAACGTTACTCTCTGCTATAAAAATACAAATAATAGCAAAACGCCCTCAATAAAAGATTAAAAACATCAATGGTCCCTTCAAAGAAATAATAGCCCAGAGTTAATGATTTCAAGATTCCCTTCTAAGTTTAAAGTTTGGCAGTGCAGTGGATATGTAATTTGAGAAGATAAAAATGGATTTTGTAAAGTTTAATTAGATAGCAACTCCTGTTGTAACTGCTGCTCCTTATGTAGTTTGAATTGTTACATCTCTTAGTGTCTTGTATGGAACATTTGATGTGAGTAATGTCTTTTTGTTCTATTCAGATAAACACAATTACCAGAGGCAATCTGCTTCCTTTCACCAAAAAATAGCATTATAATTTTTACCATACTGTTCTTGAATTGTTTCTACTTCTTGACTTTGTTCCATATTGAAGTCCAGTAATAATAGTAGTTTGTTTGTGTTGGTATTAAATTTAAAACTTACCTGATTTGGAGCTGGAGGGATGTCTTAGTAGTTAAGGTGATTTCCTGCAAAGCAAAGACCCCAGTTCAATTCCCCAGGCCCATATAGTCAATATAATATCCATATTGTAGTTATCAGAAATACCATCTCATACAACATCAAGTCATGCACTTTCGAGTGTAAGTTTATTAGCTAGGAACATGAGTTAGAAATGTGAATGCTAACATATTAGAGATAAATGCAAAGAAAAACTAAAGGTCTTCTCAGCCATTATTATAAGTTTGGCATTAGGAAAATATTGAACCCTCCAAAGAGAAAATGAATTGCTGAACCCTGTCTATTGCCATGAGAACCATAGTCTATTTGGTTTCGGAAATACACATATCACCATATGGAAATGAATTTCTGTGGCATTTTGCTGTGAATCTGTAAGATTTGAGTTGTCCAAGAAAGCTATGATGATAGTTGAGGGCAGAGTGAATTCATCACTCATCAGCCTTTAGATTAAATGATGCTCCAAGAGTGTGTTACAAATTAAGATACTATGCCAAGTTATCTATACACCTGTATAGGTGATTTAAGCCTCTTCTTTTTTCAAACAAGGGCATGGTATATTTGCTAAACTAGGATTAATGCTTTGAAAAATTGGACCCTGGAATGGCTGAAAAATAAATTAATAATAGCTGCCCTTAAATACACTGTTATCTTATCTAAAAATCTATATTGTGCAAGAGAGTTGATTAAGGACACATTATGCTTAGGAATGGGATCAGACTGGAGCTATTTTTTTATAATTTATTTTTATTTATATGATTCTAATTTTACATTCATAATGGTGACTCTATTATCCTCTTCCCTGTCCTCCCTCTTCCATAGGGACCCTCATCAATGAGGAAAGCGGGTCATGCATTGTTGGGGTAGTCAAGAGTTATGGGGGATAGGCCAAGTCTCTGTGCATAATGCCCCAACTTGTGGCTCTTTCCGCCCCCTCTTCCACAAATTTCCCTGAGCCACATTGGGGTCATTTTAGTTCTACTTCAGTGATGAGGTTTTGGGCGCCTCTGTGTCTCTGGATATCTGGCTTAGTAGGAGTTAGATGTTTTCTGTGTTTATCTCCTTCAGACTTTTTCTGGTGTCGTGATCCCCAAGAACACTGTACTCTTGCCCTTTCCCCACATTACTCTATGGTTTCAGCTGGGACCCTGGTGAGGTGTGATTGGCTGATCTTCCCTTCAGGTTCATTGTCCATCTGAAAAAGATAAGCAAATTCTCCAATGGAGAGAGAAGTTAGTACTAGATAGATGGGATGGCCATAGATATCTTGGAGGCAATTTTATATGGGTAGGCCCTCTTCTAGCCCACATTTGATGGTATCTTGATTGGAGACTGTGCTCATTTTTTTGTACATGGTTTTGACTTATTTCCCTGTTCCAGCAATGAGTTTCATTCCACTGAGTGGATCTATTAGCCAAATCAAGATCAGTTGTTTGCCCTCCATGGCTGTATGCCACTACTGCACTTGTTTGAGCATTACGTCAGGTTTTTTCCTGCTGGGTATCTTAGACTGCAAGTTGTTTGGACTGATGTTGGACATTGTCCCCCAGTTGCTCATGTAGCACCCTCTGGTACTAGACTAGCTAACTGTCTGGGCACTGACCCTCTTCCAGATTCAGGCCATGTCTCTCCATGTTTGGTCTCACACATGTATGCTATCTTCCTGCTTTTCTCTCTCTTCTCTCTCCCTCTCTCTCTCTTTCTCTCCATCTCCTTGTTATTTTTTTAAAATTTTTTTATTATTCTTTATTTATTTTTGGAGAGAGAGACAGAGAGAGATAGACAGAGAGAGAGAGGGAGACAGAAATGGGAGCGCCAGCAGTCTCTCAGCTGCTGTGAACGAAATCCAGATGTGTGCACCCCCTTGTGGGCAAGTGCAGCATTGCGCCCTTGCCTCGCTTTGCATCTGGCTAAACGTGGGACCTGGAGATTGGAACTGCTGGAGGTTGGAACCAGCGATCTTAGGCTTAGGAGGCAGGCACCTTAGCCGCTAAGCCATCTCTCCAGCCTCATTATTAATAGAGACATTATGAGGCTAAAATATCTTCTCTATGCTCTGATGGAATGGTACCATCTACCAAATGTTTTCTGAAGTATAGTTTTAAATTAGAAGATTTCTAAGCTACCTATCCTTCATGTGATATCTTTGTACTCCCAGGAGAACACTCTTCCTCGGAAGAAATGGAGAGGACGTGAGAACTTACAGAAATGTGATCTTCTGGCAGAATGGCTCTGGGCAGTGGCTCACAGATCACCAGAAACACTTGCAAGGACATTTTTATTACTATTTTAAAATTCAGCAATAAAAACCTTTCTATAATGTCCTGGAGCAACTGGCACCAAAACAAGTCATAAATGTCAAGATTGAATCAAAATGTAGGTAGCATAGACATGACCAGGTTTATGAATATTTTCCAATCAGTTTGGGAATCAGCATTGCCTCAGGTTTCTTCAGATAGAAGGGTAAGTTATGCTATCTGCTCACAATTATAGGACATATTCTTATTTATTTTAACTTAAAATTAATACTTACAATATGTACTAAACACACACATATGTTGATTTTTGTTAATTTATACCTAGTTGATATGTATGCTCACATACAGATATATTGAGAAGGTGAGAGAAAGGAAGAAGAGGAGGAAAGGAGAAGATAGAAGCTAGGCATTGAGAGATAGCTTCAGTAACTTATTGATTAGCTCTGCATATCTCAGTTAATATCCCAAAAGCCACATAAAAAAGGGAAGCTGAGTAGACTTCTGTTATCCCAGTATGACTAAGACAAGAAAAGAAGTAGCTACATAATTTCCCAAGCTACCCAATGGAGTGCTTAACAATTACAAGTCCTGACTTAAAAATGATGTAAGCCAACAAATGATCTGACAGTTATGCTCTGACCTCCATGTGTGTACTATGGGATGGGGATGACATGCTTGCACTTATAGACGTGAACATGCACATACACATGCACACATGAATGCACACACACAAGCAAACAAGTTTTTAAAAAGATTGATTTTTGGTTATTTATTTGAGACAGAGAGAGGGAGAAAGAGAGAAAGAGAATGGGCATGTCAGGGCCTCTAGCCATTGCAAACAAACTCCAGATGCCTGCACCACCATGTGTATCTGGCTTACATGGGACCTGGAGAATTGAATCTAGGTCCTTAGGCTTCACAGGCATGTGGCTTAATTACTAAGCCATCTCTCCATCCCAAATAAATATTTTTTTTAATAAAGTAGTACGTGTGTGTGTGTGTGTGTGTGTGTGTAGAAGTGTAATAACACAGAGAAGAGAACTATAAGCAGAATTGGGGACTGAATATTCACAAAGAATTAGAAAAGTTTGTACATTTTCATTCTGGAGGGAAGCTAAAAAATGGTGCCAATTTTTATGGATCTTGCAAAGCCGCCACCAGAGATGAGTGGAATGTCCAGTATGAAACATCTCTAAAGTTAAGGTCAAAATAAAGGGAAAATCAAAGGGAAGGAAGTAAAAGTATTGCAAATAGCTAAAACATCATCACAAAACCCTATATTAATAGAGTGAATGGAATAAGGAAAGATAATATATGAAGAAAAAAATTGGGCAAAAGAGAAAAAATTGAAATAATTTAGGAATGGACTAGTAAAGAAAAAGTCCTTAAGTAAATATGTGGTGTGAAACATATGCACTTTACATGTCAAAAATAATGTTAAGGAAATATGTCAATCCCTCCTACTAAATCCTTACAGGAATTTAGAAAAAAGAAGAGATGCTATAAGAAAATTAGCTAGTCCAACTAGACTTACAGAGAGAATAAAAGAATCAAAATTGATGGACTGCACGGACATGAACCTCCAACTTGAAAGAATCCATGGATGACTAAAAGCTAAAGAAAAAAAAACCTGAATGTTTTCACAGAGGATAAAGGGCAAATTCTAATGACTGGGAAAAAAATCATCATTTTATCAAACTTTTGATATGGATATCTTCAAAGCATTGAAGAAATGTTACTTCAAATTAGAATTTTGTATATTCCAAATGTGTGGTTAAGTATATAGGTTTAATAAGAACAGTTTTTAACCATGTGAGTTTCTCAAAAGACAATAAGAATTAACAGTACCCAAGGTAACAGGAGATGGTTAGCATGTGTACCCCATCAACACTCCGCAGCAATCAGGAGAGAGTAGAACACCAGGTGGATGAATTAGGAAGTCAAATAACAGAGGATAGACAGGCAACAGGATGCCCACGACTATCGCAGTTCCACAGGCCCAGGAAGCAGGGTTGTATTACCCATAAATAAATTTAAAATCATAATATAGCAAGAGATAATTGATCATTATAGCTAGACTTGGTGAACATTTGAAGGACCATTACAACAAAGACCTTCTACCTGTACTTGAATACATATTGTAAACACATGTCAATAATATGAAATACAACTACCTTGCACTTTCATTAGATGTAATACATCCATATAGCTTATAAAGGAAGGGGTCCTATAAGGACTTTTGTGACAGTGGAGGCAACTGAAATATTGACTGGAGAATCTGATAATAGTCAATCTGCCAAATTCTTTCAGATTTTTGTTTTTTGGTTTTTATTATTAATTTTTTTTTTTTTTTTTGGTTTTTCAAGGTAGGGTCTCACTCTAGCTCAGGCTGACCTGGAATTCACTATGTAGTCTCAGGGTGGCCTTGAACTCATGGCGATCCTCCTACCTCTGCCTCCTGAGTGCTGGGATTAAAGGCTTGCACCACCACGCCCGGCTCAGATTTTTAATAGTGATAAAATGCCACTGAAGTGGGAGATGGCAATCAGCAGGACTAGCAATCAGGACAAAAGTGAACCTAAGGGCTGGAGGGATGTCTTAGCAGTTAAGTGTTTGCCTGCAAAGCCAAATGACCCAGGATCGGATCCCCAGGACCAAATGTTAGCCAGGTGCACAAGGGGTGCACACGTCTGGAATTGTTTGCAGTGGCTAGAGGCCTGGCATACTCTCTCTCTCTCTTTCTCTCTTTCTCACTCTCTCTCTTTCTCTGTCAAAAAAATAAATAAAAATAAAATCTCAAGACAAGTGAACCTAAGATATCTGATTTCATCTATCAGCCATTTATGACACTTAATATTTTAATTGTCAGTTCATTTAATCCTCATTGCCACAGTATGAAACACCATGTACTTTCACTATTATTATCACTCTTTAAAAATAGACAAGGAGACTGAGGCAAAGAGAAATAATTTTCTAGGGTAACTTTATTTAGGAGACAGAGATACATACACCAGAGTACAGGTCTTGTTCCAAGGTTGTGTCAGAGACATTGATCTAGGAGTTGTACTAATAGAAGGGGAGGTTAGAACAATGGAATAGTGCAGGAAGTGTGTATGGGTCAAGAAGAACACAGGACAAAAGACAGAACCTCAGAGTTGTGCCTTTTTGAAAACAGGTCTCGGGTTTTACAGTGTGCTACATGGAGGACCTAGAGCTTCAGGATGGAGACTGAAAGAAGTAGGCATAAAAGAGGAGAAAGGCCTGGAGAGAATATTGTCATTGAAACTCAGAGAAGCATTTATTGGGAGAGGAGGATTGGTATTGCCCAAGGCTCTAGGTGAAGTAAGCTAAACAGGAATAAAATTGAGTGGATTACCATGCCATTGCTGATGTTTTTTGTCAGAACAATGTAGGGAAGTTGTAGAAGTAGATAGATCATGAGTGGAATGGTGAGGAGAAAATAGACTGGAGGGAAATTAAAGGAGCATAATTTTCCTATAGTAAATATAGACCAACATCTGTGTAACAAGATTAACAAATGACTGAAATCAATTTGCCTAAAACAAAGAAAATCATAATAGCAAGATGGGACTGTGAAGATTTTAACATCATTTGTTTATATCCTGGGTTTGTTTTACTTTTCTTTTTGTTTAACAAGGCAAACAGGAAAAAAAAATGTAGTGGAGAAAGGATATAGTTTTCATGAAAATTCAAATAGCACTTAATTGTTTTCTTGATATGAAATGATGTTCCTTAAGGAAAAGATATAATGCGAGCCGGGCGTGGTGGCGCATGCCTTTAATCCCAGCACTCAGGAGGCAGAGGTAGGATTCCCGTGAGTTCAAGGCCACCCTGAGATTACATAGTTAATTCCAGGTCAGCCTGGGCCAGAGTGAGGCCCTACCCCGAAAACCAAAAAAAAAAAAAAAAAAAAAAAAAAAAAAGACATATTGCAATCACACCTTAGTGTGTAAGAACCCTTTAAAATGAATGCATTTTCCAGTTGACAGTGTGGTTGCTCATACCAGAGAAAGGTCAGCCTTTCTATAACCACTCATAGCAAAGGCTGACACTATGAGGTAGCCCATTTTTGTTCTATAGATGGTGAAGCCCAGGTTCTAGCAGATCTGCCTAAAATCAGGCAGAAGGAAAGCCATGCCTCAGTTTGTTTGTTTGTTTGTTTTTTCTTCCCCATTCCAGTATGTTACAGCCTTTGTTACAACTCATGTGAGCAGTGTTGATGCAACATATATATTCAACTCCATCCTAGGGAAATAACATATATGTTTAAGATTATTTATTTATTTACTTGAGACAGAGAGAGGGGGAGAGAGAGAGAGAGATGGAGGGAGAGAATGGGTGCGCCAGGGCCTCTAGCCAGTGCAAATGAAGTCCAGATGCATGCTCTGCCATATGCACCTGGCTAACTTGGAACTTGGAGAATCGAACGTGGGTCCTTAGGCTTCGCAGGCATGTGCTTTAACCACTAAGCCATTTCTCCAGCCCACACATATGTTTTAACAAATGATTACAATCAGCACAATACTGTCTGAAAAGAGAGATTTTATTTTTTTTTTTTTATTGTGTTTCTGTAATATGTGAGGTGTGTGTATGCAGATGGATAGACCATGAGGTAGTTAGAGGAGAATATTCAGGTGTTTTACACTGTTATCTTCCCTCTGGGTTCCCTGCAGGTTCACGGAAGCGGAAGCTGCCATTTTAGGTAACACTGGCTAGCAAGCAAGCCCCAGCAATTCTCCTGTGTCTTGCCCAACAGGACTGGGGTTACCAACATGTATGACCAGAACCCTCTGTTTACGGGATGCTAGGGATCCAGTACAGGGAATCAGGTCCTTTCAGGCCCTGGGGTTTGTGCTTCTTTAGGCTGAGGCATCTCTCCAGCACCAAGGAGAGGTTTGCTCTTTTTTCCTTATGTCTTTCCTTGAGAATTTTAATAATTTCTTCTTGACTGTAAGAGAAAGAAGACCTTAATTTAGACATATGCTAAAGGAAAGAAATAAGTTCAACACAATGTCTTCCAAGGCTCTAAATGCAAAACATGTGTTATAGTAAAAATGGTAAAAATCATCCCATTTTAGTAATTATGTAGAATATATTATTAAAGAATAAAATAATAGAAATACAAAACAATTATTTAAAATAAATTAGATTACCATTACTAGTATCAAAATCAAATATAGCTATACAAACAGAATTCTAAATTTTTTTAAATATATATTTCTTTTTCTTTTAATCAAAATATGGTAGCATCTGGTTTATATCATCAGTAAAATATGTCCATAAAGCAGAGGAAAATGGCCTTTATTATTTTGTATTTAATGTTTTTTCCTTTAAAGATCATCTAGAAAAATATTTCACATCTCTTTTTGTCATAGTTGAAATTAAAATTTTCTTCAGTTGCCAGCTGGTGGTCAGACCTATACATCAGAAACAGTATAATACTTTTGGAATTGTGAATTAGGAGTGAATGTTGCTTTGAATATTATAATGCATTTTTGAATTTGAAATAAAAATTTTCTTTGCTGTGCTTCTTGGGCATCAAAATGCTGTAATTGTCTGAGGGGTTAAAGTTGGAACCACTGTTGCATATATATGATGGAGAATTCATAAAATCCAGACAGCAGAGACTGGGTCAATCCATTCCTGTGAACAGGCAGTGACCAATAGAAAAGGAAGAAGAAGATCCAAGAAATCTGAGGTAAGCCATCTCCCGAAGCCCTGTGAAAGTGGAAATAATACATCTAAAGGTGTTCATGGTGACTGGTCCAGGGACTTTATTGTTTTTTTTTTTTTTTTTTGATAGGAGGATTACTAGCATAAAGACAAATAAAAAATTTCCAGTCTCTCTCTCTCTCTCTTTTTCAACTCATTTTATCAAGCTGCCGACCGAGACACAGAACTGAACGATAGATTCCTGGAAGGCAAGGTAAATGATTTTGTGCTTTTTACAATGTCAAGTTTGGAATTCAGACTTCTGATTCATAAGATGTAAGATTGCATCTTCAATACCTAAAGCAAATCCCTATTAGGGAAAAAAAAAAGTGTCTCTATTGGAAGAAGGCCAGAACAGCTTTCTGGAATCAGAGGAAATTTAACAGCTTGTAGAAACAGCTCTGCACATGTCATTTTCTACAATTTAATGGCAAAATGAAAGATCAGCATTTCATTAATGATTGAGTTTATCTATTTCTCAAGAAACCTATAAAACTTATTGCATGATTATTATCATATGGTTTAACTTAAGCACTTTGATCAACAATTTATTTAGAAATATATATGTAACATATTTTATAGGTTAATGTTTATAATATGCATTTTATATATATTTCTGTTAAAATAGTATTTTTGTGATCATAATTTCTGATGATATCTCGTTTTTTTAATATCTTAAATGTATGACATATCAGGAAGCAGTAGCCTAGTATTTGTTATTATCCACACAAAAAATAAGGTATTCAATTTCCAATGTCCTCAATATACTTCTTGTTTTGTTTCTTATTGAGCATAATAATGCCATAGCTATCTACATATACAGCAAAATTACATAAGTGGCATGTCTAAGTATATGTAAACTCTCTGTGTTGTATATAAGTATATATGTGTGCATATAAATCTCACAGAAAGCACATGAGAGGGGGATTATATGACAGAGGGATTATATAAGAAGATTTATATCCCAATTTCTTGGCTGAACAGCTTGATTCTGGCTCTATACTTAAAATTAAACAAGTTTTTCCTCTCTGCTAAAAATGAAATTTACTTGAAAAATTCAGCAATAGAACAGGAGATTAATCACATACTTTTCTTCACATCCAAAAACTTTCCATCACAATAAAACACTAAAGTGTTCTTTGATCTCTTCTTTTTTTTTTTTTTTTTTTTTTGTTTTGTTTTAAGGTCTAAAGAGCCTGAGAAATCCCCTCCAGATGTAATGCTCATTTAAGGGGAAAAAATAAAAGCATAAGCATATGCCTACCTCTTCAGAAAAGCCCAGATTCTAAATATGAATTATTATATAACTTTTGTACTCATATTCAACTACTGGTTTTAGTTAAATTCCTTGAATTAAATTATTTGAAAGGGAAAAGTATTTAGAGCTGCCGAAATTTGCTTCCTCCCCCAACTTTCACTGTGATTCAATTAAAACCAGAACGTTTGAAGTCAGTGAATTTGTTTTGATGTTTGTACAATGCCTTGCATATGAAACCTACTATCAGTATATCAGTATGTACTAGCGCATATTTATGAATGAAAAGTTGTTATGCTCATCTTTCCTGTGTAGAAGCAGTGTTCACTGATCATTCTGGTGCATGTTATTATCTAAGGCTCAAGATCTCTAAATATTTAACAATTGTTCCTCTTATTCTATAGGTTCCACAATGGCAACCACAATATGCTTCATCATATGGGTGTTATTCACCACAGATACTGTGTGGACTCAAAGAGTGAGACAAGCCTATGAGGTCCGTGAGCCAGAGCACTGGGATGTGGATGACTATGACTGTCCCAGGGAATGTTTCTGCCCTCCCAGTTTCCCTACTGCTTTATACTGTGAAAATCGAGGTCTCAGAGAAATCCCTGCTATTCCTTCAAGGATCCGGTATCTGTACCTTGAAAACAACCTGATAGAAACCATCCCTGAGAAGCCTTTTGAGAATGCCACCCAGCTGAGGTGGATAAACTTAAACAAGAACAAAATCACCAACCATGGAATTGAAAAGGGAGCCCTGAGCCAGCTAAAGAAGCTGCTTTTCTTATTCCTAGAGGACAATGAGCTGGAGGAGGTGCCTGCTCCACTGCCAAGGAGTTTAGAACAATTACAATTAGCTAGAAACAAGGTGTCGAGAATTCCTCAGGGGACCTTTAGCAATCTTGAAAACCTGACCCTTCTTGACCTGCAGCACAATAAGCTGTTAGACAATGCCTTCCAAAGAGACACATTCAAGGGACTCAAGAACCTCATGCAGCTAAACATGGCCAAGAATGCCCTGAGAAACATGCCCCCAAGATTACCCGCCAACACAATGCAGCTGTTTCTAGACAACAACTCCATCGAAGGAATACCTGAGAACTATTTCAATGTGATTCCTAAAGTGGCCTTCCTGAGACTTAACTATAACAGACTGTCTGATGCAGGTCTCCCATCGAGAGGTTTTGATGCTTCATCAATTCTAGATCTTCAGCTGTCTCACAATCGGCTCACAAAGTTTCCCCGAATCAGTGCTTTCCTGCAGCACCTCCACCTTGACCACAACAAAATCAAAAGTAAGTAACCATCAGGGTGTGCCTATAATCAAAATGCTTATCAGCATAACCTGTAAATCAATTTTGTGCTCCCTGACCAAAGTAATTGACTCACATTTTTAAAAGTATTTTCAGATAGTGCTGGGGAAATGTCTTAGTGGTTAAAATGTTTGCCTGTGAAGCCTACGGACCCGGTTTGATTCCCCAGGACCCACATAAGCCAGATGCACAGGAGCGCATGCGTCTGGAGTTCGTTAGCAGTGGCTGGAGGCCCTGGCGTGCCCATTCTCTCTCTGCCCATTCTCTCTCTCTCTCTCTCTCTCTCAAATAAATAATAAATATTTTTAAAAACCTCAAAAAATTATTTTCAGCTATAATGACTATGCTTTATCTACTCACTCCTGGTGAACCAAGAAGTCTAAATCCTCAAACTCAAGGTTGAAAAGTAGAACTTGATAATCTAATGGGCTACTTTCTTAAGGACAAAATAAACATGTCAATGTACTTTTACTTTTAGATTCTGGTATTTCTGCCTCTGTAAGTAGGCTTCTTTTGTTTTATTCCTTTCTTTTCTTTTCCTTTTTATTCTTCTTTTTTAAACAGAGTCCTAATATGTCTCTCAGGCTGGTCTTGAACTCAAAAGCATCTTCTTGCCTGGGCCTCATCAGTACCTTGTTTAGAGGTTGTGCCACTTCAGTGGCATTCTTCAGGTTAAGAAAGTGTGCAGAGAGTAAACAAGCTCATGAGTAACAGCACATGGGACTTGATGTAAGAAGTATTAGGAAGCAACTCTCTTTGGAATTGCCAGACAGCTGATGCTTGCACTGCACTGTCATCTCTGAACACAGGCAGTTTGGGGAGTCTCAAACTTCACTGTGTGAAAAGGGGTGGCTGTTCCCCATGAGTTTCTGATTCAGTAGGTCTACGGTGGGACATGAGACATCTCAATCCCATCAAGGGATGCTGTCCCCAATGACCTGGGAATCAAACATAAAGAGCCATTGCTACTTAAGGCTACTGACTTGAAATGGAAACCAATGTCCCTGGACACTGGCAATGATGGGACTTAGTGACAAATATATAAAGTGTAATATGCTATTCTTTCATGAAAGTAGCATTTGGTAGGGAATGATGGAAGTCCTTTGGGGAAGGGATGCCATCAAAAAAGAGAAGTAATTATGAGAAATAATGCCTGGAAATGTTTGAAACAAACTTTAACCACTCACAATTACATCAGGCTCTGTTCAGTGGTAGAAGTGGGCGATATTTTGTGTTACCCACAGAAGTACAAATACCCAACCTAGCATTCATCTCGAAATATTTAATTCCAGTGCAATAAGCCTTTATGATTACCATGGGAGATTTACTCTGGAAAGCTGTAGAAAATGAATTCCTAAAATGAGATGTGACCAAAATGGTTTAAAGGTAACCCAGATATTTGTGACAGGGTTTATGGTTCCTGTTTGTTGTTTAGGGAAGTATCTTTAAGCACACAATCACATTTGTAAGATTAGACTATCTTTCCACTGGGCACTACTATAGTATCAAAGATTTTGTTGCTGTTACATTGTACTTACCTGAGCACAAAATCCAAGAGTTAAATAGCACTGTCCCAACATAGCAATATTTTTTTTTTCCTGTGGTGAAGAAACACATTATCTATCTTGTATTCCAAAAGAAAAAAAAAAATGTCACAGGTAAAAAATGTTAGTAGATTAAATTGTTTAGTTGAGCCAAATAATACATTACCTTTGACTTACCTTAAGTGAACAACTTTATCATGATGAGTGTTCTGGGCTTCTACAGGTGAATTCCTTAACCTACCACAAAATCCCCACAGACATCTGGTATCAGATAATAATGTAAAGTGATTCTAAATAGATCCCTGTTTGTGACATGGCGATTATACCCTGAGAACTTAAGCAAGAGGGTAATAGGAATAAGGAAGCATTGTTGAAAGACATTTGAGGAGTAGAGCATTCTGTTTTTCCTCAACTGAATTTTTACAGATTTTCATACGTCTTTATTTTTCAGTAATTATCATATCTTAGCACCAGATTCTCCTGTAAGCTTGTGAAAAGTTTCTGGGTCCCCCACACTCCTAAGGGTTTATGACTTGTGAGTCTAAGGTGGAGCCTAACTGGAATTCTTGAGTTATCCCAAGAACCTCATGTGACATTATTAGGTAGTTGTACAAAGAAGAAACTAAACCTCAACTGGTTGAAGATATTTGTCCAATGACAAAGACCAAATGCACAGCCATCAGGCCTGATGCCAGTGCTTCTCATATCACATGAATTGAAATCATTTCTACTCATTTAGAAGTAATCATAATTTTATGCCTCCACATACAAGAATTTAAAAAATTCTATAAGTCAAACTGTCACTACAGCAATAAAGAGTAGCTACATTTTTACATGTTAATGTAGATTTCAAGTGTGATCATTCCTATATTCCAAGGAAATGAATGTAAAACAAGAAATTTCCCAACTAGAATTATTGGTCCATAAGTATATCACACTGTGTTAAAATAACTACTAGTGTACATAATTCCTCTTGCCACATAATCTAATTGTTAATAGCATTGTTCCTAGGATACATGGCTTTTATATAAGCCCAAAGAATTTACCAGTGAACTTTTTCAGTATTATAGAAATATATAGTTCTTATATACATAGTAAAAGACCTAACACTTGGTGAAAAACGTATATACCTCTTCAGGTAAGTTACATCCTAACATTCTCCAAGAAACAAAAATCATAATTTATGAAAATACAATTAAAATTAGAACCCTTGTTTCCTATCTATCTATCGTATCTATTGAGGAATGTCTACTTGTGGGGTCTGAGGGTGATAGGCAGAGAAAGTGAGACAATGAAAGGTACACAGTCTCCAGAGCAGATAATGGATTCAAATAGCAGAAAGGAAGATGAGACTGAACCCACTGTTCCCAACATGCCCAGGTGGGAAGATGCAGCAATCATGAATGTGAAAACAAAGTAAGTTTAAATATAAAACTGCTCTACATATGTGATTCATTATGTCTATCAAATTGCGTTTACATAAGGCATAAGATTTGAACAAGCAAACTACTCTAATGATGAAATATTCTCTGAAGATGAATTTGCAAGCACCAATAGTATACAGATGAGAGTCATTGCCCCAGTTGATAGGTCTAATTCGGAAATAACTCTTGCTCAAAATAGTTTGAGAAAGGCAGTATAACATATGGATTCATGTTTTAGATCAACCTGAACAGACTTATCTAAGTTGCTAATTGAACATCCATTCTTTTTAGAATTGTGATCCTAAATCTCAGGATAGCTGTTATTGTCCAGGGCTCTGATCCAAAATAGGTGTTCAATTTCTCCTATCATGGCCATGTGAAAAGGTTGATAGGATATTTCTTGGTTTCAATCCTATGTAATTCAAATATAACCAAGTGAGTTCTCTCCAATTACATATATTTAACTGTGGTGATTCATGGCTGTAAGTACTACATATGGCACATTATGTTAATTGCACTTTCAAAAACTAATATATTCTTTTGCATCTTGTAAGGCAATTTTCAAGCATATTCCCTGATAGTAGGCTATTCCTTTACCACCACCACTTACCAGTACACCCACCCATTTATTATTTAATTTTTTTTTTGTCCACCCATTTTTAAACCATTTTCTCAATACCAGGTCTGTGCTGTTGTCTCCAACTTTAATGTCCTGCATAATATGTCTTATACTATAGTTAAGTACAGCAATTTAAATATGCTTTGTCTCACTTATAAACTTGGAAGAGTGCTATATCTTAGGTACTTTGGTTTCTATCACAGTTCTTAACAATTTACTTTCCTGTGTTCTCTGCATTAAACATAGGAGGACATGAAGTGATAGTACCTGAGACATATGGTTTTTCAGGATTATATGAACAAAACAGTTATGCACAATAATATGCACAACAATGGCTTATATCTCTGCCTCTTTCATACATGGAGTCATTGGCTGCTCATTAGTACCTGTGTAAAAGCTTCTTAGTCTCTCTCTGAGCTCTAGTCCTTCCTGTGTTCCATTCAGTCATCCATTCTATCTTGGACTCCATAGGTGTGAACATCTCTGTCATATGTCCTACTGCCACATTGCGTGCAGATCAAGATGCCTTCATCCACGGACCCCAACTGAGCTACCTGCGTCTGGATGGAAATGAAATCAAGCCACCAATGCCAGTGGATTTAATGACATGTTTTAAGCTTCTTCAAGCTCTCATTATATAAACATATCCTCACCAAATCCAAATTTGGTTTAAGAGCCAATGTGTGTGACATGAAATCTGGTTACCACTCTTGAATTTAAACAAAGGCCCTCACATTTCCAATTGCTCTTGGCCACCAATTTCAATTGTGCAGCTTCTGTTTCTCTAATCTAAGATGCTTCTGCCACTGACACACAGCTACAGCTTTATCCATTTGCTTTTTTTTAAGAAAAAAAAAAAAAAACAGACACAGAGTTGAAATAGATTTTCAACTCAAAGGTAGCTATTTTTTTCTGTCTCTCACAGTTATTCACATTAAATAATTCACTTATATTATTACACACTGAAAAAAACTTTTATTTTGTGTATGCTTAAACTTACTCATGCAGGGGTTGCTTTTGCTGTGTAAGTACAGCAGTGGACAAAAACTGGGTAAACCTGAAGACAACAAACAATTAAATGTTGCTTTATTTTTATTGTAATGAACTTAATGCAGATTGGGGAGTGGTAGATACCCTAGCAAGCTTGGGATTTAGCTCAGAGTGAAGATCAAAGAAACCAAGGGCTTTGTGGAAAGACACTTCTAGTCAATTAATACTAAATAACAAAACAGAAATTTCATCAGTGGTCCACATCATATCTTAGGGATGTTTTTCTTAGACCTGGCATACTATTCTCCAACAATTAAAGTCCTATAATTTGCATTTATCATAACACATTGCTCACAGAAAAAAATACTATTTGAACACTAGAATATTATTCAAATTGCAAGTTATGCAGCTGTTCTTTGGCCCATAATTGTTGGACTTTCTAAATAAAAAGAATGGATGCTTTCTAACAAAACAGAAGTATAATACTTTTTCAAGAGCATTAGTCTTTAGTTTCATTTAGAGACATATTTTAAATAAAAAAGGTCATAGTATCAATTATTTTTCTTACATAAATATAAACAAATAAGTTTTCACCCAACATGTTTTTCTTTTTTTCTCTGAAAAACATCATAAATATTATATTCTATTTTGGGACATAGTATGCCTATTTTGGATGGGTATAGAAATCCCCAGTTTTCATTATGCAACCAAGTGTATTTTGCCTTAGCATTCTAATTTTATATCCTATAATTAATAAATAATGAACATGGAGTGTACATATGCCTTTTGATATGTTTTCTAAGCAGTTTTTTCAACACTCAGGAAGTTTGAAATTTTCCCTATTACAAGGTTCACATATGTTTATGAAATACTAAGTTAAAGAAAAATCCAAAAGGGTCTGGAAAGGTAGCTCCATCAATAAAGTGGTTGCCCTGTAAACAAGAGGACATGAGTTAAATCCACAGAACCAACGTTAAAAAAAAAAGTGGGAGCCGGGTGTGGTGGCGCACGCCTTTAATCCCAGCACTTGGGAGGCAGAGGTAGGAGGATCGCCGAGAGTTCGAGGCCACCCTGAGACTACATAGTTAATTCCAGGTCCGCCTGGACCAGAGTGAGACCCTACCTTGAAAAGCCAAAAAAAAAAAAGAAAAAAAAAAGTGGGGTGTATCTAACCAAAATACATTGTATCACGGATGAATCTGTCAAGAATATAAATAATTAAAAGAATATGGGTATAGTGATGTGTGCTTATGACCCCAATGCTGGGAAAACAGAGACAGGTGGATCATCGGTGCTCATTGTCCTGCTAATGTAGCCAAATTGCTGAGTCCCAGCTCTGTGAAAGTTTCTGTCTCAAAAAAAGAAAAATAAGTGGACAACATTCCTAAAAATGACATCCAAAAGTTGACCTCTCGCCTTGACTCATATGCATACACATGTGCCCTTGTACACACATGAACACACACAGAAACAAACAGGTTCTAATAGCCCAAAGCTCCTCAGAAACTTACATTATTCTATAACATGAATCCACAAGGGGAAAATAGGGTGTACAACATTCTCTATTTTCACACTAAAATTTATTTAGGATAAGGGGAGGGAGAATAACCTATTAAAATATTTGAACACAGAATTTTTTAAAATGCAATCTGAAGGTAAGAAATCAAAATTAATACAAATTCTAAAAACTCCAAAGCATATTAATAAATTATGAAATTTATGTCATATTTATTTGCTTCCTAAAAATTTGGGATATTGGACATCAGCAGACTTGGAAAAATTAACACGTGTAAAAACATGCAAGCTTAAATATTTAAAATCTTACCATTTGAAAACATTTCACAAATCTCTAAAATGAATAGTCAAACTTATAAGGATACATATTTTAGTTCCTACAAGTACAGCTTTTCTAAAATAGCAGTCTCCCCTTATCTGCAGTGTTGCTTTTTACAGTGTGGCTCAGGCCACTGAAGGTGAGCCTAACTTCACAGGTGAACACATGGGGTGCCACAAGCTCAAATTGATGCACATATGCCATATAACACAAACATATGTATTCACGCACGCACAAACACATGAGTGAGCAAGAGAGAGAGAGGCTATAAAGAAAAAACGGATTTTTTCCCCGAATCTTATGAACCAAACACAGCATTTCCTGTTTGTCACAAATATGTGCAGAGACTTTTCTCCAGTGAATATCAGCCAGGTGTCCTACAAGTCTACTCATTACACACAACTGAGAGTGGCAGTTCCTGCAAGCCTGTGCATGAGTCCCAGGAGAATGAGTGTTTCTTGTCCCTTACACTTCTCAGCGACCCTGGAGTTCCATGACTCCCTCCTTAGGCGTATTTTGCTACGATCGCTCACAGACATCTATCTTATTTTGATATTGCATAGGATACAGATGGGGTCATTAGGAAGAGACGCATTGGGTAAGGAGGGTAAGAGTGAGTCATGGAGTTCCAGAGCAGGGAGGAGTAAGGGGTGCCCCCTGAGGTACACTTTCCCTTCCAACACACAGCCCGCCCCCCCCTTTTTTGTATTCTATGGAGGGATACAGTGATGAGTGATGGTTCATTTTCTGCTGGTGGTCACCTCATCCTTCAGTTCTTCCTCAACAGAGATTAGGGAGAAGAGGTGAAAGTCCCAAACCTTTAATCACAAGATGGGTCTGATTGAACAGTCCCTATCTGAAACTACCAGGAATTGCCAATTAAGAAAAAAAATAAGAAGATACTTTTTTCCTATTAAAAGACTAAGGGATCTAAGAGCTATGTCAATAACCAGGCTCAATGTGCGACTGTTAAAACAGTACAACTACCTAATTTTCTCATCTTCAAGTGGCACTGCTTTGTTAAAGATCAGGGACAGAGAATAATACTTGATTCATAAATAATTACATAGAGTAATATTTGAAATTCAAAAGGACTGCGATCACTCCTTTGGTTGGAGTGTTAAGTTTATTTGGCTAAGGAAGTGATTTTTTTTTTTTTTTCAATTACCCACTGCATTGAAGCGGATAACTGCCAAGCTAATGCAAAAGAAGAATAAAACTGTGGATTGTTTATGGAATCCAACAGAAGTAATTAAAAAGCTTAGCAACAAGAACAGAGATAGTGAATTCATATAATTAAATAACATTTGAAGCCATGTGTATCAGTAAGCACATATACAGGGACTATTCCCTGCTTTGCAAGACAAGGTAGAGTTCCGGATCCAGTCTGTGCCCTTTACCACCTCTTTGATCTTTTGCACAGGCCTGAGCCTTTGTAAGCATTGGATTCTCATCTGTAAAATGAGGAGCACTATCATCTATCTCACAGGATTGCTGTGAGAATTGAGAAAGAGAACAGATGTTGAACTTTTATCACCTAACACATGGAACCTAGCCAATACATGGTTAAGTTCGAGTTTTATTCTTAGTGAGCACTCATATACACATAATTGCTTGGACTCACACATCGCTCTCTCTATCTCTCTCTCTCTCATACACAGACATACACAAAACCACAGCACACATACAATGTCAGGCAAAAAAAAAAAAATAACAAAAACATGTTATACCAGCTTAAATTGTCTACATGCTGCTAAATAATATTTGGTCCAATATTTGAAACATCACATATATTGATTGAGCAAAGCAGTAAATTGTCTTATTCTCTCAAAACTCTAAAAATTTCATTCTTTCTCAATTTTTGTAGGGAAATATCTTTCTAAGAATAATTTTATATTGGGAAAAGAAAGAAAATAGTACATAAAATTATTGCTGAATCTAAGCCCTTCAGGAAAATTTAACGTCTGATTACAAAATCAGAGGATTGTTTTGTTTGTATCTATTGTTCTGTCTTCAGAAAAATCACTTTTTCTGATGCTCAGCTGAGCAAACAACATTTAGTAAAGAAAGTCACTCTTTGTCTGAATTCTCAAAGGCTTTTGAAGGCAAGTTAAAATTTTCCTGGAAAAAGATCAGAACAGTAAAATCACTAACAGGATTGAGTTTTTTTTTTCTTTTTCTCAAAAACCATCTGAAAAGGTATCCATAGTGTATGGTGCCAGAGTTTGTTTCCAGTAGGATGAAAGCCCTGCCATGTATTCCATTTTCAGGCCTTTTGCTTGCATTCAAAAGATGACATAACAAAGCTGTTGGTCACTCCAAGTAGAGATGGGAGACATTATCCAGATGGAGAATTAGAGACTCTGCCTTAAACAACAAATGGAAATAAAGATGAACAAACAGGATTAAAAAAAAAAGTTTTATTTATTTATTTGAGGGAGTCAGACAGAGAGAGAAAGAAAGAATGGCTATGCCAGGGTGTCCAGCCACTGCAAATGAACTCCAGATGCATGTGCCACCTTGTGCATCTGGCTTGGTGGGTCCTGGGGAATTGAACCCGAGTCCTTTGGCTTTGCATACAAACGCTTTAACCACTAACCATCCTCCAGCCCGAACAAATGGGATTTTTACACAATCCAAGCCACCTCTAAAAATTTCACACATTTGTAATCTTCAATAGAATTTGGAAAACATTGAAACTTCCAGTACTTTACAATCATGCATGGTGAAGTATATTAGGAAGACAGAGCCCAGTACTAAGGTAACTATGTGAAATAGTTACATACAAATTTATTGATTTGGTTGAAATGACCAATGTTTACCTAGATTATTTTCCAATCAGAAGTATATCAAAGGATATAAACTTTTACATCTCAAGAAACAAAGTAAAGAATCCATAAAAATGCTCTGACCACTGTGCAGTGAATGTATATGTCAAATATCACTTCTGGACCAAAGGATTACAGTGCTTAAGTGCAATGCTTTGTTCTCTTCCCCCTGCTATGGGAGAGGGAAGTTTGCCTGTTCCAGGATGCAGATGGCTAGGGACTGCCATTCCAACAGCTCAGCCTGTCTCTATAGGAGGTTGCATGGTGTAGGACTGCTCTGCTGACTGGTGTGGAAGGTCTTAGGTTTTTTTGTTTGGTTGGTTGGTTTTTTACCAGCAGTTTTTTTGTTGTTATTTAATTTTTGCATTTCTTTTTTATTATTAGTTATGGACATACTCAGTATGTAAACAGCTCATGTTGGTACCGTCCTTTTCCTCATCCCTGACCCCCTCCAAAGGGACCCTTCTCACTGGGGATGCAGGTCACCCCCACGGGAATCGTGGGTCATGCATTGTGTGGGCAGCCATCAGCTTTGGGGAAGAGGCAATATCTCTGTGCCTAATGACCCAGCTTGTGCCTAGAACAATCTTTCTGTCCCCTCTTCTGCAAAATTCCCAGAGCCTTTTAAGTCTACTTCAATAATGGGCTCTTAGGAATCTCTGGATCTCTGGTTTGGTAGGTTTTGACTGTCCTCAGTTTCAAGGAATTTTCAAAATGTTTCAATGTGAGACCAAGCTGAAATGATGTGAAATAAATATTCGGAGATAGCATAGTCTCTACCCATTATCACCCCCACTAATAATCAAATGGCATCGTGGTGTTTGGAAACTCCTACTTAGAGTGTCTTCATGAGACCAGCGTGAGGAAGGAGCACTGTGAGGTCAAGTGTTAAAAGTGCCTAAGTTGAGGCTAGAAGTGCATGGAGCAGAGTATCAAAGGAGGCTGCAGGAGGAAAAGACAGGGTGTGTGGGTGAGCTGACTAAATCTACTTTGACTTTCACATGTACCTGTAGGTGTCCTCCAGTAAAAGCTCTTTTTACACTTTTACCAGTATTGCATTGTTCCACTTGACATAAACACAACGTAAGAGTTTCAAGATGACTTTCTTCAGTTAAGTATTAAAATTACTTTCCCTTGTGTTTGTGCATTGATCCTGTTTCTCAGCAGTTCAAATTTCCTCTTCCACAACATCACTCAGATGTCACCTTTTTTTCTCGACTCATTTGATTTTAAATAATTTCCAATTCATGCTTAATTGGGTGTCTGTCTTTCTAGGATACTAAAATGGCATTTGAAAATTCATAGTGTCTTTTTCTTATTTATATCATTGTGAGAATTTGATAAAGGCATATTGCAAGTGATTATGTATGCATTTTCCTCAGTTTCTCAATCTAACCATTGCTAGTCTGTAATATCTACAAGTATTCATGCTAGCTGGTTTCAGAGCCTTGTGGATATTCTGATGATAGCATTAGTTGCTACAGCATTAAGGCTAATTCAGCTGGTTAATTTTAAAAGGCTTATGTATAAGACCTCTTAACAATTGTGAAAACCTTCTAGTTACTGTGAGATTCAGTGCTCATAAGCTTTAGAAAATACAGAAAGCTTTACATATACACATACATGCTTTCTAGATGGAAAAGAAATGTGTGTGAAACATTGCCTCAATCACTTCATTGCTTATAAAAGCAGGAGCTTTTCTTCTGGGAATTTAAGCAAATGAAATCATATTAAAAATGAGGGATCAGATAAAATTCTCTTCAAGATGAAATAACAAAGATAGTTCAACAATTTCTAAGTTATTTGACAGTCATTTGGTTCCAAGGAATAATTCCAAATGTTTCATGAACGATCTCAACAGAATAAAATGAGAACTGCCACATCAAAGCCTGTGCATTTGTAGAATAAACAGCTGTGACAAATGACCCTGAGGGCAATGAATTAATTCTGAAGAGATGCTATGAATTTGAAAATGTTCACCAAAATATAAGCTCACACACATTTAAGATGATCTTTACAGAAGACGTGTAAATATATACCAGTTTGCCTTTTGATTACACAGTGTATGATTTGTTCTGTGCTTCTACTATTTAAATAGAACAGCATGGTAAATGAGAACGAATATTCTGAAATGTTAGCCTATTAGCATGTTACCCACACACACACACACACACACACACACACACACACACACAGCATAAAAACAGTAAAAATAATACAAATGTGGAAGAAATTATATCATCTTTCACTGGCAAACCAAAGGAAAAGTTCACAAGGAAGTTAGCTTTGCATTTAATTTCTCACATTTTATGCACACAAGAAAAATAGTTGGCAATGTTTTTATGTCATTTGTTACAATCTAAAGATTGCTTATTCTACAAAATATTGTAAAGATGTTGAAATGTTCTTTCTTCATCTGCTTTACAAAATGATAAGCATTCTTATCCAGATGGTACATCTTGCACAATATCATTTATCAAGAGTTACAGGACTCCAAGCCCATAAAACCCTTTTACAAAAAAAAAGTGCAATGCCTGTACATTTTTTACTTTTTTATTTCTCCTTTTATTTGGTCTGAGTTTCTAGGATGACATCTAACTGTATCCTTGAAAAGCAATAATCACACAGAAACAACTCTTTTCCTCAAAGTCAGCCTTTACTCACAGGTAGTTTAAGAACCAGTTATTGAACCCATATTTCTCTAGAGGAGTGTGAAAAGCTGCACAATACAGTAGCTAAAAAAAAAAAAAGTCACCAATTTTCCAAGGTTAGCAAGAATATAATTGATCAATTTTGAGCAGAAGATATCAAAATTGTTATGCTATATCTATATGACATACAATTGGAGAATTTTAGAATTAGAAATGATACTATAGTTCTAAGTATTGGAGAATAGGGTTCTTAGAATCTATTAACTTCCTATATATCCCTGTAGCCTCAGGTCTTTGTGATTAAGTTTGCTACATAGTAATCTTTAGTCTTTGGAAGGTGGAGCACTGGAGGAGGAAGTATGTCACTCGGGATGGACCTTGGGGTTGAGTCCAGCTCTAGAGTGTGTGTTTAGATTCAGAATGTGCTTGCTTGTGATGGCTGCTCCTCCCTCTCTGCTGTTGATATATGATGAAGTGAACCAGCTATTACTGCCTTGATGAAGCTTCCCTTGCAAACTGTAAGCCAAAAATCAACACTTTCCTCCCATAAGCTACTTCTGGTTGGGTGTTGTTCCCAGCAACAAGGAGGGAACTACATAGGTAAGATCAAGAAGGAAAATATACAGAGAAAAATCCACTGCTGTTTTGAATCATTGAAAGCAAATATCGGAAATAGATAACATTTAAGTGTCTGCTCGTGTAAGACATATTGACCAGTACCTAACAGTAGCAGGTTTAATTCCACAAACAACCCAGGGGCATTATTATAGATAAGACAAAAAAAAATGGTATTTCTAGTCTAGTCTGAAAAGCAGGGAAAAGAAGTTGCAGAGCAAGCTAAGGCAAATGAAGTGCAACACATCTCTTTCTTTCCTGGCCATGGGGATTATATTCTCACCTCCTATGAATGGAGGCATATAGATGACATATTTGTTATTCATGTTTCTCACCCATTGACTTGGTTTGTAACCCTGGAAACTTCAATACAACTAGATTTTCACTCACTTATGTTAGAAATCTAATCAATAATACATTCTAAAGCAGAAGTGGTTGATTGCTTACAACTAAAGTCATTCCAAAATAACATTATCTATTTCTCACTTTTGTAATACTGACTAGAAATGCTAAACATTTACCCTCCAGTTCTTCCTTTGTCTTAATTTAAACTATCCACATATTAGATTTCGAGACAATGATTTGTGAGTGAATGGTTCAAGGAGGTTCTGCCAAGAAAAACTAAAGAAGTGAGGCAGGAAAGGTAATAAATGATAAGTGATGAATAATTGCCATGGTGGGTCATTGTGGAACAAATCCTCCAAGGATTCTGACATACTATCTAGCACATCTCATGAAAATATTCAGGTATTAGTAAAAAACCTGGGTATTGTATACAACTTTTCTGATTTTTACTGATTCAAATTGTGTATATCTGTACATGACTAGATCACACATAACTGGAAAAGTTATATTAAATTATGCACTGAGTTCAATCCACTGCACTGCAAAAAATAAAATTAAAAACAATGCTTGAAGGCTGGGTCACAAGTCAGTGAAAGAGTGCTGGTTTAAAGTTATATAACTGTGTTAGTGTGTCTTATGCCTTCTACTGCTTATATGCCATTGCAAATTAGAGTATAACATGAGAGCATCTAATCCTGGTCTTACAAAGAGAATAATCTGCCATTAATTTGGAGTTTTTAATTGATAAAGAATAAGCTTTATTGATTGATGAAACTAACTCTTCTTTCAATTCTATAGGTTTTTGATTCAATATATTTTCAGAGCATTACACTAACTTGTCTCTTTTATTCAAATCTGAAAGTCTCTGATGCCCCAATTTACTATTTATTTCATTAAAGAAGAAACAATGTCTTTCCAATATCAACAACATCTGTAAAGTGCATAAGTTATCATGACTAAAACAAAAAACTATCCATAGGAAAAATCAAATTATACATTAAAGTAATTCTACAAAACTTGAGTTTTCATGATAGCCCATGTAGCTCCAGCAATATTTCCTCAAAACATGGGAAGAATTTGTCAATGTTTATTTCCAAATCTTAAAGAGAGAGAATAAATTAGAATGACACCATATGTAAATAATAAAAATGTAATCTCAAATGAGATCCTCAACAAAAACTTCATGATGCAAGTTGCTTCCCAATCTACCCTGTTATTGATGCCAGATGTTAATCATGGAAGCAGCAGATAAAGAAATCATAGAGAAAGAAAGCTGTATTTTAAATAGTACAATGCTAACTTATGAAAATGAAAGGCTGGTGCCTGACTGTTTAGACACTAAGCCTTCTATGATATATTAAAATATTTTCCACTAACAATCATAGTTTATATAGTCAAAAGTCATTTTACAGGTCAGAATGTATGATTTTTAGAAGAGCAGGGAAGTGGCCTGGGCAAAGTCAGAGATGGGAAGCATGGGTGGTAAGAAATGTAACATCCCACAACTCATATTTCAAAGATTACAGCTTCATTTAGCCTTCTCTTTTGTGCTGTTTTCATATATAGTTTATATGCTCTTTTCTCATACTTACAGAAACATATTGATTGTTCTTTAAAGTTTTCAAAGTGAGAGTAATACGTTGTATTTATCATTTCTGATGCTTTGCATTTCTTCCTTCAGACTCAAGTTCTTCTTCAGTCTGAAAAACTTCCTTTAGCACTCTTGTAGTTCCATTATGTAAATCTAAATACGTTTTATATTTAATTATTAAAACTGTCCTCATTTTATCTTCAGTTTTGAAAAATTGTTTGAGATATAAACTGCATTGTAAACACCCTTTATACACTTCAAAGACATCTCTCCACTGTCATCCTACTGCCATTGTTTTAATAGGAATTCAGATGCTGATTGTACTTTTACTTGTCAAGAGCAAATGCGATATTTTTCTCTCTCTCTGATCTTGAAAAATTTTATTAACAGTTTTATGGTGATCAATAGTAGTCATGTAGACATGTAGAAAACTTAAACATCTTATTATGTTTAAAATAACTTGTTTCAATTAGTCCCTTGTGCATGCAGGTACTATAGAATTTTTCCAGTTATCTCTAAGTAATCAAGAACTTATTGTAAGTATATAATTGCACATAAAGAGTAATTAAACCAAGCAGGCAACCATAGTACTGCCAGCATCCCAAGAAGTGGAACTGGATGGTAAGCAGCTCTAGGAAGGCAGTAGTAATCAGATTTGAATGCATGTTACCTATCTTGTAAATATCTGTTATTCATTCTTTGCCCCAAACCAAACTATTTCCTCAATCCTTTTGCTTTCTAAAAATTGTACTTCCTTTATGATACCTTAAGCATTCTCATTAAAA
Organism: Orientallactaga sibirica; assembly: GCA_036365145.1. Classification (NCBI taxonomy): domain Eukaryota; kingdom Metazoa; phylum Chordata; class Mammalia; order Rodentia; family Dipodidae; genus Orientallactaga; species Orientallactaga sibirica. The sequence goes on from JAEOAD010000012.1 coordinate 19,854,388, forward strand.
GCCTTTATCTCTAGTACAGACTTTAGATACCTTTTTCTATGACTAAATATACTCTGTAAATTAGAACAGTTCCAATGTGCATTAATAGAAACTTAAAATGAAACATAATGCATATAAAACATAATTAATTGTAAAGAAATAACAGGTAAAAATTAACTATTGATTTCAGAATTGTTGCAAGGAAACAAATATTTCTGTCTCTCTCCTCCCCTTTCTTCCTGTCCCTTCTTTTCTATTCTGTTTTTATGTTTCTTTTTTTCTCTCCTCTTTTGTATCTTGTCTACTCTTCTATTTCTCTCTCTCTCATTTCTAGGACATAGAAAGATAGATAGATGATAGAAGATAGATAGAGAGAGATATATAAATGGGGCAAAATGACACAAACAGTCTTCAAATGACAATTTATTGTAATGGTCTAGATAGAAGAGAATATAGGGTGAAATAGCCCCAATATAATGTCTTCAAAGAAGACCATAATGATTCAAATTGACATAGCTTATGATGATTCATCTCTGCTCCAATCTCCATGTCACACTGATGGCATATCCAGTAATTTCATTTGCCAAGTCATTCTTTTTCTAGAAGAAATGTGGAAAGAAGTAATTATTTCTCATAGAATTAAGAGAATTTGGGGCTAGAGAGATGCTTAGTAGTTAAGGTCTGCAAAGCCAAATGACCCAGGTTTGATTCCCCAGGATCCATGTGAGCCAGATGCAGAAGTAAGAGAATTAAATTTCATTCGATAATTCTGAATGGAGATAATAAGAATATTTATGTCGTAGCTATGAGCAGTTTACCCTTGGCACCTTCATAGCTTGGCATCGCTATGCTTTTCTTAGACACAAACTTTAATCACAGACTCATAGTAGATACTCATGAGTGGTATCCCATTGTACAAAAGAAACAGCTACAGAGGATGACTGTCATAAAAGTTTGAGTGGGACTGTTATTTTTTAAGTGTTTAAAGGTTTTAAGGTTTAGAACCTATCATTGAAACATTTAGTTAACTAACTATAATATCAATAAAAGTTGGTTGATTTTCATAGTTTGTAAATCAAACTTATATTTTATAAATCAAAATGTCATCATTATGTTCCTTCAACTTCTTTTTAAAAGACCAAAGAACAAGTGTTTTCCCTCTTATTGTAATAATCACATGAGATACTGGCATTTCTGAAAGCATTGTGTTAGGATACAGAGATGATTAGGCTTGATATTTAGGTGGACTGCAAAACTAAGATGAGAGTTAAAATAGTTAGAAAGAAACTATTTGAAGCTTTTAGCTTGACTGCAATTCACTGGGTCAAATTAAGCAATTTTAGAGCTATAAGTCTATTAGAACCAAAGATGATTATACAAAATGGCAACTTAGACAAGCAAAATTCTGGAATAAATTTTAACCAGAATGGTATCTCTATTATTCTGTTTATACTTAAATTCTCACTGGCCTTGAAGCTTTATATTTTACTTTTCAAAATAAAACAGATTAACAGTTAAAGAAAATCAGTTAATATTCATCATATGTATAAATATCTTAAGCAGAGTACTGATTTCCAAACATATATATATATATATATATATATATATATATATATATATATATATACACATATACATATGTATATCAAAATTAAAGAGATATAATATTTAATGATCTACTTTGTCAGTATCTCAAGTATACTATAATACTTCAGGCATATATTACCAAATATCAAGTCTTATGAAAAGCCATGCTTCATCCAGAAAACTAAACACAAAAAGAAATGAAATGTTCCTTTACTTTCTATCTAAACCTAGGACAGACCTTAAATCTAGGAAACCTTAAAATGTAAATTCTAAATTAAATATTTAATAATCCTAAAAGTATTCCAATAAAATTAAAAGGAAATTCTCTTTCCTCAACAAAAGTTTCTTCATGCATTCCTTACCACAAGACATATGGCTGGACTGATCCACTAGCTTACCATAACACTTGTATAAACACAATATTTTCATAAAGTTCTATAAAGTCCATTCCAGTTTCTGAGTGTACTTCACATATTTCAAGTCTTCCACAGCCTTTGTTTTCAGTGAGAGATAGCAGCAGAAAACTCAATTTGTTGCTACAAGTATTTCCCAAGATGCTTTTAACTTTACCCTGCCGAAACAGTTATTTTCTTCTCCATCAGGCCCTGCAAAGCAAGTGTGGCAGGAACAGGAAATCAGCTCCCTCCCTCACATCCGCAGGAAGGAGGAAGAGAGCACAATGAGCAGTGCCACTTAGCTCCTTCTCTCCTTTCTTACACAGTCCATGACCTCAGCCCATGTAATGGTACAACTGAGAGTTAAAGTGTCTTCCCACCCCAGCAAACCTAATCAAGATAATCCCGCAATGGGCTAGAGAGATGGCTTAGTGGTTAAGGCATTTGCCTGCAAAGCTAAAGGACACAGGTTCAATTCTGTAGGAACCATGTTAGCCAGATGCACAATGGGGCGCATGAGTCTGGAGTCATTTGCAGTGGCTGGAGGCCCTAGCACACCCATTGTCTCTCTCTCCTTCTCTCCCTCTCTCTCTGTAAATGAATAAATAAATAAATAAATAAATAAATAAATAAAATATTATTTTTAAAAAAGATATTCCCTCACTACAGGCAATAAACTAATCTAAATAATCAAAACTAATCTAAATAATCCCTCACAGGTGATTACAGGTCCTGTGAGGTTGAATGTGAACCTCCATACCTGCTCAAGGCAGTCCTTGAAAATGTCAGTAGTGGCTTATTTACTATTTGCTTTCTTATTTATTTATAAGATTTGGAAATATGTAAGACACACATGCAGTACTCTCTTTTTTCAAATGGGAAATAAAAGTGACTGCTGGATAATCTGTGTGGCTTCAAATTGTCAGGTGGCTTATGAAGCCCTGGCATTCCCAAAGCTCACCCTAAACATGATCTTCAGATTTATTTTTATGAACCTCTTACTGTACTTGTATGAGTTAAGAAATAGAAGGCCTTTTAACCCTAGTTGTGAATGTCTATATCTATCTATTTATCATCTATCTATCTATCATCTATCTATCATGGATAGAGTAAATTACTTTGCTCCTTTATTATTCTCCATTTCTGAGAGTCTCTTAGACAAATAGCAGGTAAAACACAGCACTGGCCTCTTTGAAGGCAAATGACACACACAAAAATACAAGACAATTTATTGGAAGCAGACACCAGAACCTTCCTGGAAACCTTGATTTTCAAACTTTTAGCCTCTAGAACTATAATGAATAAATTTCTATTATTTCCAATGTTCTTACTCTCAATTATTATGTTATGGGAGCTGTGGTGGTTTGATAGTAAAATGTCCTATCCCATATAACCTCAAATGTTTCTTAAGTAAGCTTCCTACTTGGTCCCCAGCTAGAGAAGCCTTTGGGATATAGAGTCTTGCTGGAGGAAGTTTGTCCCTGGGTGGCTGGAGGGGAGACAGGTCTTGAAGATTATTAGTTTAACCCTATTTGGCATTGAGAGCTCACTCTTGGTGATGGAGATGGGATCTTATTACCATGCTCTCTCTATCATGATGAATTTTTCTCTGAAAACTTTAAACCAGAAATAAACCCTTTCTTCACATAAGCTGCTTCTGGTCAGGTGTTTTATCTCAGCAGTAATGAATCAACTGCTATGGCAGCATAAATATTAGTTTTTTCGACTCTATAATTGTTCTATGAGCAAACCAGGGTACATGAACTTTGTATGTCTTCTTTTACTCAACACCAATATATGTGGCAGGTATGCTTAAAAGTCAAATTTTTCTTTGTTAAAGATTATTTATTTATTTATTAGAGACAGAGAGAGGGAAAGAGAGAGAGGGAGAGTGGGAATAGGCATGCCAGGGCCTCTAGCCACTGCAAGTAAACTCCAGATGAGTGTACCCCCTTATGCATCTGGCTTATGTGGGACCTGGAGAATTGAACCGGGGTCCTTAGGCTTCGCAGGCATGTGCCTTAACCGCTATGCCATCTCTCCAGCCCCAAAAGTTATAGTTTTAAGATATTGTGAAGTATTTTCAAATCTTCATTGAGGACCTCGGGATTTGCTCCTCATGTTTAATACACTTTACATTGAATAGTGTTGTTGATGCTCAGTTTTAAGGTTGAATCATTTTATAATGCTTTTTATTTTTGTGTGTGTGTCCTGTCTCCAATTGCTATTTTAGATTTCTCTCTCTCTCTTTCTCTCTCTCTCTCTACACACACACACACACACACACACACACACACACACACACACACACACACAATGTCCCTCTTTAATTGTTGGTCTAGACATTTGAATGTGCAATGTGGAATTTCCTTATACCACTTAGAGTTGATACTGTATTTTATTTTATTTTGATAACTAATGTTTGAATATATCATATTTTGTAAGCTTAATCATTTGAAGTAAATTTTTCCAAAGACACACTTTGTATTCTAGGCTGATAGGAAATGTGAGTCTGGCCCTGTTTGGTGTGTGTGAGAAGCTTTGGAATTTTAGGAATGATTATGAGCTCTCCTTTAGAATTAGCAGTGTTTATTGGTATTCATATTTGAAACCTGAAACCATAGCAGGTTTCTTTTGAATGTTTGCTAGCTAGTTTTTACTACTTGGACGTTGTGCTTCTGTTTTTTCTTTTTTTGGTGGTGGTGTTGTTTTTTTATCTTCCTTGTGGCTTCTGGATGATTATCAAGAAAATATATTTTAGTCAACCAGGTTAAAATTTAAAACACACCTGCCCAGAAACTTTCCTTTGCACTTGTTTTATTTTCTCTATAGCATATATGATTATTTAAAATTTGTTTCTTTATTATTACATCATTGTCTTTTACCCCAACTTAAAAGTACAAAGAGTAAAAGCATTTTGAATCCCTTACATATTACTGTAGCCAGATTGTATAGAAGTCCTGACATTGTAATTAACAAATATTTATTGAGAGTAGGTTTGAAAATCTGTTTAAAACCTATTTTTAAAATATATATATATTTTAAATATTTTATTATTTATTTATTTATTTGAGAGAGAGATACAGAAATAGGCAGGTGAGAGAGAGAGAGAGAGAGAGAGAGAGAGAGAGAATGGGTGCGCCAGGGCCTCCAGCCACTGTAAACGAACTCCAGATCCATACACCCCCTTGTGCATCTGGCTTACGTGGGTCCTGGAGAATTGAGTCTCGAACCGGGGTCCTTAGGCTTCATAGGCAAGAGTTTAACCGTTAAGCCATCTCTCCAGCCCCTAAAATATTTTTATATTTATTTATTTGAGCGAGAGAGATAGAATGAGTGACCACACTATGGCTTCTAGCCACTGCCAATGAACTCCAGACACATGTACCACCAGGTGCATCTGGCTTCAGTGGGTTCTGGTTAATTGAACCTGGGTCTTTAGGCTTCACAGACAAGAGCCTTAACTTTTAAGCCATCTCTCCAGCCCTAAAACCCATTTTGTCCTCTGGGGAGGTGGCACATACCTATAATCTCGGCACTCAACAAATTGAGGCCAAAAGATCAAAGAAATCAAACTAATTCAGACCAAAACCAAAAGAAAACACCCTTTACATAAAACCAGTTTCATCCAAATATGATATACTTTGAATTGATTGCATGAGATAGAGATATAACCTAATTGCATAACTGAATTTATACTTTATTTTAATGGAAAAAAAACACACACATGAACACATTATCACCCAGAATTCTCAGAAATAACTATTTGGTCACAATTTCAAAGGATTCAAGTTGTATTTGATTTAATGGAATATTAAGTAATAGAATCATTTCATTTTAAAAAGCCTTAAAGTGTTTTGGGGACAACAAAACTTTGTAAAATATTATGCTGATTTGCTTATTTAAGGAAGAAATTAGGAGGCCACCTCAGCATGAACTATAAAATAAAATGACCTTTTATTTATTATTTAAATTACTTAGAATTTCCCTCCTGCCCAGACATTCCTCTACCATGGTCTTCTCTTCCTAAGGAACCTTTTCCTTGCTCTTCTACATCTGGTGACACTGGCCATATTCAGGGAATGAGAATTGGATAGACCCCCAACAAGGCAGGGCCACAGCTGTGGACCTAGCAAATGGTACCAGCAGGAAAAGCTTAGTACTCTGTAGGAATATTTGTTTTATTGGGTTTAGTTTCCTTTTGAAAGGACTGGCTGGGTATAAAAAGGTAGGAAGAGATGTATTGGTTTGGGAATTCTTTTTTAAAAAAATATTTTTATTTATTTGAGAGAGAAAGAGAGAAAGAGTCAGACAGAGTATGAGCATGTCAGGGACTATTGCCACTAAAATGAACTCCAGATACATGTTCCACTTTGAGCATCTGGCTTTATATGGGTACTGGGAAATGAAACCCAGTTCCATCATGCTTTGCAAGCAAGTATCATTGACTACTGAGCTATCTCTCCATCCCCTTGCATTCATTTTTAATTTTCTTTCTTTCCTTATTTCTTCATCTACAGATACTCATCATCTGCTACAGGCATGCATATACTGCTTCTCTTATTCCACATCTCTCTCCTCTCTTCACAAAGAATAAATCTGTCCCCAAATGAATGGTTGCATTTCAGAATAGCTGCTATAATTTTTCAAGATCTTTACTAAATATAACAGGACATATATTAGCTTACAATAATGAATTGGATTTCTTTTTCATGTTCTATGAAAACATACCAACAGAAGGGATGGCTGTCAAGATCGAAGACCAACATTCCTTTGATATTTACCTAAATAACACAGGCAGGAAAATTAATTCCAATTCAAGTCATTGTAAGTTATAGAATAATGATAATCTTTACCAAGGCAAACAAAATTACTGAGTGCTTTCTGGACATTGGGTGTTATGCCATATAATTTTACATGTAACATCCTATTTAAATATTCCATCCTCAGGTTAACATTAAAAAGTATTGTTTTGTCAGTTTTATAAGAAAATAGGTAGAAATAAAGAGATGAAATTAGTTTTTATTTATGGTTACATAACCAGTACACATTGAATTCAGAGGCCAGGTAATTTCAAATCAGAGTTTCTTCTCCATGTGTTAGGCATGAACTGCTGGCACTTCTAAAAATATGATTTAAAGAGGTGAAATGGTTCATCTTATATACTAACTTGACCAGGCTATGATGCCCACCATTTTGCCTTGAAAGTATTATGTAGATGTGATGAACAAATTTATTCATTTTTGATTCTTACACATCTATCAGTGACAGGTAGGCCAGCATTGGATTAAAACTAAAATAAGTAAAGGGCCGACATGAAATGAGTAGGAAAAACCTTGGGGAAACTTAAAGTAACCTCTCACTGAGTTATCTACAATGATGCTTCTTAAAACCAAGAGCTCAGGGGCTGTCACACTGGGGGCTGCCATAAGCAGAACTGAATCACCAACCCTACCAAGTATTGTTTCCATCTGTAGACACCGCCTGTGAGCAAACAATGAGCAGCCTTCCTGAATTTCACATAGATCTCAAGTATTTCTGTACAACATCCACCCGATTAAATGCAATGGCTCAATGGTCCACACAATATTTGCTTTCTATGATTTTCTATTTTTAATAGTTCTATAATATATTTTCATTTTTAAAATTTTATTTATTTTTGGAGAGAGACAGACAGAGAGGGAGAAGGGAGATAGATAGAGATGGGTAAGCCAGCAGTCTGTCAGCTGCTGTGAACGAAATCCAGATGTGTGTGCCCCCTTGTGGGCAAGTGCAGCATTGCACCCTTGTGTCACTGCCCATCTCACTAAACATGGGACCTGGAGATTGGAACCGGGTTCTTAGGCTTAGCAGGCGGGCACCTTAACCACTAAGCCATCTCTTCAGCCCTATATTTTCATTTGTAATGTCCCCTCTCCCTCCCTCCCTCCACTAACACCCATCTATCTTCCCTCCCTTTTTTAACCCATTGGCTTAAATTTGGGCACTAGCATATCACAGGTGGCAGGTTATTCATTGTTGAATGGGCTCCTTACCACCGGCTACATCATTGATGAACCTGATGAAGCACTGCCAGCAACCATTAGGTGCTTTGAGATACTCTGGGAGGTGTGGGATCTCATGTTCCCCTCCTGCATGGATGGAAAAGCATTGTCAGGATCAATCTGCAGGAAATCTGCACAAATGCTGTGAGTGTATGAATGCCCGTGCTGGATCCAGAAGGCCGTTTTTCACAGCCCTACTCTCCAGCCTCCCATCATCCCTGTTTCCTTGACACATCCTGATACTTGGAGAAGGTGGTTTACATTTCTCATTAGAGGCTGAGCACACAGAAGTCATTTATTCTTGGTGACTTTGTCAGCTGTGTGTCTCTATATTAACCAGAGTAGTAAGAAACTTTTGTGAATGAGGCTTCAAACAGTACTAACATATGGGAACAAGTAGGGATATGGAGAAAGCAGTTTGACACGTTTTCCATTTAGCCTAGTACAGTAGTAGGTTCCCCCACTGGGGCCTATGTTCCTAATCATAGGGACTGAGGAGATGGCTCAGGTCGAAGAGTGAAGTGTTTACTTGAGAACATGGGTTTGGAAGCCTGGTACCCAATGTGAAAGCCAGGTATACTGCTATATGACTAGAAAGTCCCATAGAGAGACGAGGACATAGGAGTATCCCTAGGGCTCACTGGTCAGCTACACTAATATAATGGGTGAGCTCTAAGTTCAGTGAGAGACCCTGTCTCAAAACTTAAGGTGGAGAGTAACTGAATAGGTCAGCTAATGCCGACCTCTTGACTTGCAGACATATGTGCTAATGCACCCATACATATGTGTGAACATAAACTCATGAACACACAAATGCAAACCACATACATGCATGTGCAAAAATAAGATAAAATATAATAAGAAGATAAGCTCATATTCAAGGCATTAGGGAGAAACATAAAATTCCTTAGTGGTTTTCATGGGAAATCTAAATTGGTATGTGCAGAATTTCAATACTCCTATATAAAGCAGAAGTATTTCTGGTTCTTAAATGTATACATAGTATTTTACATTATGTGGAAATAAATGTAATAGGCAACATTTGTGTCTCTGATCTGTATGTTACCTAAAGTAACATACAGATACCTTTTCAAATACTTTGTTCAATATTAAGAAAGCCTACTAAAACCCATTAACCTTTATTTCTAATGTATATTTGTTCCCATTAACAAAATGAATGGCAATAATGTATTTATTTTAAAAAGACAGCATCTGAAAAAGTCTCATAAGTGAAGAACACTATAAGATTAGGGAAAAGAAACAGTGGCAGTGTTTAAAAGCTACACGGAGTGCCATCTCATGCTGCAAAGACCAACAGAACACTAATAGTTGAGGCATAGAAAGAGTACAAATCGGATGATGATATTTTGGGAATGAATCAAAAGCCTATTCACATATACAAGCTGTGAAATCCAAAGTGAAAAACACATAATTTTGTAAATAAGTTCATGAATTAACTTATTATAATTCAGACCAGGTAACTTAGCCAAGGTAGACAACATAGAGAAACATCAGCCAAAGGAAGCCTTGATATTAATCATAACACAGTCAGCAAGCTTCAGAGTTAGGGCAGTTGGGAGCAAAGCATTAATCACCTGGCACTCACAGGCATGTGCAGATCTTAAAACAAGTCAGAGAAAATTCTGTAGTGAGAACACCATAAATATACTGTGTGATACAGTATTCCTGTTCTAGTGAAAGCCTCTTTTGAGTTCCAATATTTTCCTTGACAAAATAATTATTTACTAAAGGTGAAAAATTTATTGAGTTTATGTAGCATGTGCATAGTGTGTGGTTGCCCTTGGAGATGAATACAGGGACCCATGAATATCTACAAGCAATACCAGTGGGGATGACAGCACAGTTAAGAATAATGACTCAATTCACTTTAAGACATGGTATATCCTGAATCCAATACAATAATCATGTTTTTTTTTTCTATATTCTCACTATACCATGAGAATTTCATAAGGACTTAGACCCCAAGGGCACTGTCTACAGCATAATACAAACTTAATAAGACAAATCAGTGAGTAAATGAATCTATTAATTTTTGTTATTTGTATAAAATATCAATATTGTAATTGTAGAACCAGCCTTAGATTTATAGAAATTATGAGTGGGTCTTGCAAAGATTCCTATTATATACTCTCCTCCTGCTACTCACACTCCTCCTATTATTAATTAAATAAGTGTGGGAATTCTTCAAGACTTATGAACCAATATTAACATATGGTTGTTAGGGCTGGAAAGATATATCAGTGGGTAAGGTGCTTGCAATGCAAGTGTGAGTCCCTGAGTTTGAATCCCCATAACTCAAGAAAAAAGTTACTACATGTTGTAATGGGCATCTGGAAATCCAGTGTGTTTATGAAGAGATGGGAGGTGGAGAAAGGGGAAATTCCTAAAAGCTCAAGGGGCCAGCTAGCCTGACCAATGAGAGCCCCTGCCTCAAGTGATAGAAGATGAGGACACACTCAAGATTATCCTCTGACCATCACACATGTGTCCTGGCAACGTGTGCCTACACTGATGAATTTGTGTATACACACATCTGTGCCACAAAAAACATAATTCATGATCATTAGGGGTTATGATGAAATTCACAATTTTTTTGTACAATGCTCTGGGTTTTGAAAGGGCCCAATGCCATGTCCCCACCCTTCTCACGTAATAAAGAAGAGCTCCCCTGCGATAATATTCCCTGTCTTGCTTTATTACCTATAACCCCACGCCCTGCAAACCTTTGTCATCCACTGCTCATTTTATTATTGCTTGGATATTATTGGCTTTTCAGAATGTCATTTTGTGAAATCATTCTATATGTAGGCTTTTCAGATTTATTATTTAGCACTATGTGTTCCATTTTCTCCAACATCTTTGTGAATTGATAGCACATTTGAAAAAAATCTGAATAATACTGCATGTATAGAAACACTAATGTTTATCCACTTACTTGTTGATATAGATATCTTGCTTCCAGGATTGGTCATTTGTGAATAAAACCATTGTAAGCAGTGTTCCCAGTTCATCATCGTTTGGAACTTTATAGCACTGTTTCTATTCATTAAATATATCCTTAAACTCTAATAGCCTGTACATTGCTGCTATTATTATTTAGAACAAGTTATTATTTGTTAGATAAATTAAAAATAAGATAGATAAAAATAATTTTTGAGGCAAGCGCAACAGATTGGGCTTTTTTATATGCAAGAGAGAGGGGAGGGGGAGAATTGGTGCACCAGGGTCTCCAGCCACTGCAATCAAACTTCAGATATGTGCAGCCCCTTGTGTGCATGAGTGACCTTGAAGGCTTGCATCACTTTGTGCACCTGGCTTACATGGGACCTAGATAGTTGAACATGAGTCCTTAGGCTTCGTAGGCAAGTGCTTTAACAACTAAGCCATCTATCCAGCACAATGAAATATTTTTATTTTATTCATTTATTTCAGTAAGAAATACAGAAGGAGGCCAAGATAGAAAGAGAGAGAGAGAGAGAAAGAGAGAGAGAGAGAAAGAATGGGTACATTGGGCCTCTAGATGATGCAAACTGACTCCAGATGCATGTGCCCCTTGTCCATCTAGCTTTATGTGGGTAATGGGGACTTGAACTCAGGTCGTTAAGCTTTGCAGAAAAATGCCTTAACCATTGGGCAATCTCTCCAGCCCAAATAAAATATTTTATTTTACATAAACTATTCTTCCATGTGTGTTGGGCCTTGCTAGTAACAGGCTGGACCTGTGAGGAGGCTGGCCTGAACTATTGGACATGGCCAAGGACCCTGGGCTGTGGGGTTGCAGCTGGCCCTCTGTCAGGAAGTCCCTGGCGATGGTAATGACCTTCCCTATATTGTAGGTTGTAGTGAGCTGGCATTGCCCAGAGTGGGCAGAACTGTCGAGGCGCTCCCCCAGATCCCAAAAGGCTCTGACCATTCCATAAGTCAGACTTTGCCCCCCACAGTTTCTGACCTGTGGCTAGCTGCCCAAGAGACCCTCATGTGTCTAAAGTCACTTAGCCTTCCCATCCCCCACAGTTTTAAAGTCACAGCCTTCTGTTAATCTCTTCTTCCACCCTTCCCCCTACTTTTCGAAATCCTTTCCCCATAGCTTTGAAGTTACTAGTCCTTCTGCCATCTAGATAACAGCCAATAAACTGTGCATCCGATTGCCATATAGTCAGTACATGTCATCTAAACCTTCCCCAAGTGTTTATAAACCCACTCCCCTTTTGAATAAATGAGTGCTGCCCATCAGATGGTCTCCCGGGTGTTCATTGCCCCGTCATGTGTTCCTGTGTCATACTCACCCGCTACTCCAGGAAGGACCCTGCTGCTTCCCTCCCAACTCCTCTCTCCCTCACCCGGTAGGATGGTGTCCAGTGGCCCTGGGGAAACGGGAACTGAACGAGACCCACACATGTGTGTGTGTGAGTATGTGTGATGTCTGCTTTTTCATGTGAGTGAGTATGGGTTCATGTGGGTCAAACATGCATATAGAGGCAGGAGGACCACTTTGGTCTTTGCCTTCATGTGAGGGAGAGTCTATCAATGATCATCACTGAGTAAACCAGATTAGCTGGCCCACGAGCTTCTAGGAGAATCTCCTTTCTTCACCTCTCTTCTCATCACAGACATACTCTCCTTGGACATGTAGCAAAATGTCTAGTAAAGATAATAGAAAAATGGAAAGATCAAAGATATATATATATAAATCTGCCTGGAAAATGATGATAATAGAGGAATGAAAAATAAATATTAAAACAATATTGTTTTTATAAAATAAAATAAAAAGTTATAGCAATTCAAATGTATCAAAGTTGGCTTAGCAGTTAAGGTGCTTGGCTGCAAAGCCTAAGGACTCATGTTTGGTTCTCCAAGTCCCACGTAAGCCAGATGGCCAGCGACACAAGCACTCAAGGTTGCACATGCATACAAGGGGGCACCTACATCTGGAGTTCATTTGCAGTAACTGGTGCTCTGGTGCATCAATCTCTCTCTCTCTCTCTCTCTCTCTCTCTCTCTTCCTCTCACTCTTTCACTCTCACATAAAATAAAGGCATTCTGTTAATGTTGCCTCAAGAAAATTTAAAATAATAAATATGTAAAAAAAGAAAATTCTTCTCCAAGAAAAATATCTCTCTCTTGCTCTCACTAAAAAAGATAAATAAATAATAAATAATAAAATAAAATAAATCCATTTGGTCATAGTACCATGGTCCAAGTTCTTGAAAATTAGCTTATGAGACTCAAGAGAGCAAGAACCAGTGAATGAAACTGTGGAAAATAATTAGCCTGGCTTCAGATTTCCACTGCAAGTGTTCGTGTCAATGTTTTCTGGAAAATGTGACCCAGGAGTATTCTCCTAAATTATGTGTCCCTAGAATAAAATTTGGCAGATATATTCTTGCATGAAAAGTCTCAGAACATAGCACAGAAGGGACTATTTGGAGAATAGACCTTTAAATAAAAACAAGTAAAGAGAATTGTCTTGAATATCACACATTTGAAATCCAGAAATAAAAACTGAACACTATTATGAACTACCATTGTGAATATCTAATGTCAAATACCAATAGCACAGTGTTCTGCAATGAAACAAAATGACTGACCTAGATCTATATCCAGAATCTGGTTATTTGTATTCTGAAATATTTAGATAACTTTCTTAACAGGAAATAATTATAGTAAATATTTTGTAGTGATAGTTATGAAGATTAAAATGGTGTAATACACACAAGACATTAGAATACTATAAATTTGTTATAGGCATAGTGTACACTCAGTTATAGGAAGATAAGAAGAAATATATGCATCAATAAGTATTTATTTATTTAATTTATTTATTTGAGAGCAACAGACAGACAAAGAGACAAAGAGGCAGATAGAGAGGGAATGGGCATGCTGGAGCCTCCAGCCACTGCAAATGAACTCCAGGTGCATGCACCACTTGTGCATCTGGTTGATGTGGGTCCTGGGGGAATCGAGCCTCAAACAGGGTCCTTAGGCTTCATAGGCAAGCACTTAACTGCTAAGCCATCTCTCCAGGCCCCTCAATAAGTATTTCTACTGTAAAATATTTAAACTTTCACTGTTAGCATTTTCATGACTATTAATCTCTAAATGGATAATTTTTAGTGAAAATTTCTAATGAAACATCTGATTTTAACCATTTCCACCCATTTAGATAATTCCTTTTTTTTTATTTTTAATGTTTTATTGACAACTTCTCTAATTGTAGACAATATCCCATGGTACTTCCCTCCATCCCCCCCTCCACTTTCCCCTTTGAAACTTCACTCGCCCCTCCCCCTTTCAATCAGTCTCTCTTTTCAGTTTGATGTTATGATCTTTTCCTCCTATTATGATGGTCTTGTGTAGGTAGTGTCAGGTACTGTGAGGTCATGGATATCCAGACTATTTTGTGTCTGGAGGAGCATGTTGTAAGGTTTCAATTCCCCAGTGTCCATGTAAAACCAGGTGTACAAAGTGGCACATGCATCTGGAGTTTCTTTGAAGTGGCAAGAGACTCTGGAATACCTATTCTGTCTTTCTCACTCTCTCAAATATGTATATATATAAATATTTAAAGTAATAAATACTGGGGCTGGAGGGATTGCTTAGTGGTTAAGGCCTTTGCCTGCAAAGCCAAAGGAACCAGGTTCAATTCCGCAGGACCTACGTTAGCCAGATGCACAAGGTGGCACATGTGACTGGAGTTCATTCGCAGTGGCTGGAGGTCCTGGTACACCCTGCTTTCTCTCCATCTTTTTCTGTGTTAAATAAATAAATAATATTTAAAATAATAAGTACTAAGGCACTGTGGTTCTTTTTCAATGTAGAATTTTGTGTGTTTACATTTTCATCACTTTACTAGCTAGTGTTTGTGGAAGTCAGGGTGCAAGCACAAAGTGGGATCATGGTGCTGCCAGAGTGAGTTATTGCTGTCATTATGTATTCAATATCTACCATGTTCCAGATAAGAGATGGTCAGATAAGATGCACCTACAGGAAACCCAATTCTCTCTGATCTTTTAGATAGGAATGGGGGAGTTGAAACAGTGAAAAGAAAGAAATTAACCACATAGAAGCTTTGAGTTATATATAATCAACTAAGGAAATGCTATATTCATTACTATACAAAAATATGGAGAAAAAGAAAGTTTAGAGTTGATCCCAAAGTCCCTTCATTTCATGTATATTGTGATTTTCTAATGAGGCAATGCTATGGTTTTAATGTCCTTCAAAACTCATGTAAAAACATATCCCTCCATTAAGAGGTGGTAAAAGGACAGGAACTTAATCCAAGTAGGGTATTTGGAGATTGGACCTATAGGAGGTAAATCATAATTAAATGAACCCATAGAAATGGAGTTCCAGTGAAACTGGACTCTGACTCTATAAGGAATGAACCCACAGAATCCATACTAACAAGAATTCTTCACTTGGAGCTCAAAACCTGCTCTTCAACTGTGAGCTGAATAAACTTTTTTTTTTTTTTTAGCTCTTTCTATTTTTTTATCTGCAAGCATAGAGCCACAGAAAAATGGGGCTGCAAGGGCTTCTAGCCACTGCAAAAAAAATTTAAAAAGTCTCGAAAAAAAATTGAGATGCATGCACCATTTGGTACATTGGCTTTACATGGGTAGTGAGGGAAATTGAACCCACCTCTCCAGCCTCTAAACTTTTATTCTTTATCAGTTCTCTTTTTTGAGGCATTCATTTATAGTAATCTTTAAAAGAATAAGAAAATATTCAAATGAAGTTCTCAGGAGTCAACAGCATGTAGAAGTCTTCACTTGCAGGAAAATATGGGGAGTGTAGGTGTCAACCTGAAAGATTTAAACAGACAGCAGTGGTTTTATGCTGTGGTGAAGAACTTGAATCTGCAGCCAGAATGCCTCTGTAAGGATTTTGACTCTACTGATTACATGTTGAAGTCACATAATGTCCTTAGACCTTAGTTTCCTCTTCCAGAAATGAAGATAATAAACAATGACAGGCTCATAGGAAGTATTCAGAATGTTGCCTCTCATTAACTTTAATGTTGTTTTGGTTGTAAGTGAAATAGATGAGGTCACCTGAGGAGAAAGGATAAATAGGAAAAAGCAGAATCAAAAGTCTAAAACCTGAGACACTCCAATATGCAGAGGCTGGGGAGAGAAAAGGAAATCTAACAAAGAAACCGAGAAGCATATCCAATGAGGTATGAGGAAAAAACCAAAATGTCAAAGCCAAAATAGGCAGCTCAAACATTAAAGCAACAATGCCAGAAACTGCAGGAATGGAGAGCAAATGGAAACAGAGCCAGAGCTAGGGCAAATAAAAAATGGTGTGTACAAACCTTCATTTGGGAATTTGCTTTTCTGTAAAACAGGACATAGAAATGGGATAGTATTATTAAATAATGGAGTTCATGGGATAGGAATTGTGTTTTTATTATTAATATATTCATTAGTTTTCCTTTTTTTTTTTTTTTTTTTTTTGAGGTAGAGACTTACTCTAGCCCAAACTGACTTGGAACTCATTCTGTAGTCCCAGGCTGGCTTCCAACTTATGTGCCTGCTGAGTGCTGGGATTAATGGCATGTGCCACCATGCCCTGCCCTATTTTTACTAAGTATTTTTATTTACTTACTGATTTGCATGAGAGAAAGAGCACACACATGGATACACCAGGACTTCTTGGTACTGCAAAGGAACTCCAGATCCATATTCCACACTATGAATCTGGCTTTGTGTGGTAGTGAAGAATTGAAAGGTTTTGAACCCCAGGCAGGTAGGTTTTGCAAGCCAGCACGTTTAAGTTTTTTTAATGAGAAAGCAAGAGGGAGCAAGTGAGATAGAGAAAGAAGAGAGAGAAAGAGGAGAGAGAGAATTGGAGCACCAGGGCCTCCAGCCACTACAATAGAACTCCAGACACAGGTGCCACCTTGTGAGCATGTGTGATCTTTTGCTAGTATCACTTTGTGAATATGGCTTATGTGGCACCTGGAATGTCGAACATGGGTCCTTAGGCTTTGCAGGCAAGTGCCTTAAATGCTAAGTCACCTTTCTGGCTTATTTTTAATGGAACATTGTAGAAGGAACAATTAAAGAACTTGTAGGATGAACAAAATCTATAGTATAGTTTTATTTCTACAGAATGTAAAAATAATTGGATTACTTTAAATTAACCATGTTATCTTCCTATAAAGTATACTTCCTATACTGGCTTTCATTCGTTTCACTTGATTAGAGTTAGTCATCACACTAAGCCCAGAAAATATGCTTATACTATTAGAGTAGATCTGGCAGAAGAGGAAGAGATTTGAGAAGAAAGAGCAAAGTGAACAAACACCGACCTTGAGAAAATGAAAAAGAACATGAGATCAGGTAAAATTTGGGCAACATACTTATGGTTCTTTTCCATAATTTTGGAAAGAAATTAAGAAGATGCACATTAAGTACAGGTAGATTTGAGGGCAGAAAGTTTGTTTGATGACCTCTCTTTTTTTCAGAGATGAGAATAGGAATATAGAAAATGTGTTGTTAAAACACATATGAGCTGGGTGTGGTGGCGCACACCTTTAATCCCAGCACTCGGGAGGCAGAGGTAGGAGGATCATGGAGATTTCAAGGCCATCCTGAGGGTGCATATTGAATTCCAGGTTAGTCTGAGCTAGAGTGAGACCCTACCTCAGAAAACAAGCAAACAAACAACAACAACAAAAAAAGAAAATAATACATACATGTGATAAAATTGTCATCTTTGTGTAAGGTCTGGCATTACCTTTAAAAAAAAAAAAAACTATCTTGCTATCTACATTGAAGAATGGACTTTGAGAATTTAAAATTAATCCAACCTCCATTTGTATGTAATTTTCACCAGGAACATTCACAACTTCTCAGATGTAGGAAGGGAGAGAGCTGCAAGGTGCATGTTTTGGACTACTTCCTCCTAGGTGATGTGTTGTCCTGCTGGCTTGCTTTTGCCATGCTTTCCCTGACAAGATGAAATTGCCTTTCGAAACTGAACAGCAATACCTTTCAGGAGAGACGACGCTCCCAATGAAGCAATTATCTCTGATGGAGAGGCTGACCCCAGGAGCAGAAGTAATTATCCCAGGAGAAACTGAGTACTGCCTTCAAGGACTGGTAGGGAGGACAACTGCTGGAGAGCACCTTGCAGAACTGGCGCTGATGTAATGACCAACCATACCACACTTTCACCAGCAAATAAAGGCGATAAAAGATTGGTATTTTTATCAGTGAATATGGCAAAAGGACAAGAAAGAAAGGGAAATAATTATTCAAATGTGAATAATGATAATTGCCTGTACCTATTTAATCTCAGTGTGGGAAGAAAGTAAAGATAGGAGGCTCAGTCTATAGTGAGAAAGTGAGGGAGTCTGTGTCATGCAGATCTCAAGAACAGAAGAAGGCAATATTGCAGCAGTCAGTATCCTAGGAAGGTGACACAGTGCCTAAGAGTGATGATGTGGAGGGTCCCAAGATGGTTAGGAGCAGGGGTGAAACATGGTGACCTTATTACACATGAGAAGAAGCTAACACAATGAAAAGCCACCAGTGTAGATGGAGCATATACATGGAGGGTCATGTTAGGAATAACACAGGTGTGTGTATACAGTAAACGGAGCCACGGAGAGAGCTTGTCAAGGAGACCAGGCAAAAATGTTATGTTTAGCTGAGTGCCATGAGTTCCAGGATGGATAGAGGTTTTGACAACGCACAGAGAGAAATCACTACAAACATAAAATGCTGAGAAGAGAATCCCTCAATCCATGGGCCATGAGAGCCAAAAGGAAGAAACAGTTTCTGTGTTGAAGGACTGTAGTAAAATACCTTTGTCAGGGAATGGCCAGATTATCTCAAGATATAGGAAGAAAAGAAAATATTTCCCAATGAGAGTGAAGACAGCCATTCACATCAGGTTTGACAGAACTTAGGAGGGGCCTGGAGATATTACAAGTTACAAGCAACAGAGTGCGTATGGATTTCTGATAACAGTGAAAAGTTTGAGGTTTTGAACTTATATCAGGGTACAGAGGGCTCTCAGGCAGTATCAGATTAAGCCTAATATAGGAAGACATGTGAACAGTGCAAGCAATAGGCACATAGCAGGTGAGATGAGTGTTTTTATAGCTGTTAGGGATGTAGCCTTTGGGGGCCAATAGTAAGGATGGGTAACAGTGGGTTGTCCTCAGAGTGACTGCTGCTCTTGGCTCACTATTGCTACAGAATTGCAAGAAAACAACCATTAAAAAGATTATTTGGGGGACTGGAGGGATGGCTTAGCAGTTAAGGCATTTGCTTACAAAGCCAAAGGACCCCAGTTCAATTCCCCAGAACCCACATAAGCCAGATGCGCAAGGGGGCACATGTGTCTGGAGTGTGCTGAAGTGGCTGGAGGCCCTGGAAAATCCATTCTCTCTCTCTCTGCATCTTTCTCTCTCTCAAATAAATTAATTAATTTAAAAAAATTAAAGTTTCTAAAAAAGATTATTTTGTTAAAAAAAATTCACCTAAAGTAATTAGCATGCTTTTTAATTCTTTAGAGTTTTAGCCAAAGGTTTTGCAAAATAGTTTGGAGCTTGAAAGAGAAAAGTCAGGCATGGTGGTGCACACCTTTAATCCCAGCACTTGGGAGACAGAGGTAGGAGGATCATCATGAGTTTGAGGCCACCCTGAGACTACATAGTGAATTCCAGTTCAGCCTGAGCTAGAGTGAGACCTTATCTCAAAAAAAAAAAAAAAAAAAAAAAAAATTTCTTTTTTGAAGAAAGAAAGAGAAAAGGCCATGAAACCTCAGTTAGGAGACAATGGATAATGCAAGGAGTCATAATAACTGATCCCCTGGGGTTTCTGATAACGAAGCTGAGTCTTTATTAAGAAAGTTATCCTGAGACCAGAACATATTTACCAAAGATAAAACAGGCTGGAATGGGTAATTAATCCTGTCTCAGTGTTTGGTGGTGATTATGTCCTCATGAGATTGTTGCAAACTTGAGCCCAGCAGTGGAAAATAGACTTTAAAATGTTACAAAAAGCTCAAATGAGACCAAGGGAAGTGATTCAAGAAATTATCAATTTTGATAAAGAAATATCAAGGTTGTGCTAATTTGAAAGGAGGAAAAAATTAAGGAGCTACAATTCTTGCTTTTAGGTTTATACTGTCCCAAGTAGCTTGGCTTTGGTACTGTAATGAAAGAGGGGTTTCAACTGCCTTTGGCGATGGTTTTCTGAAGCATGAGAAGACATCATTTACACACAGTATACTAAGGTATAGAATAAAAATGATACTTCTGAAAATAGTCTTAAAAGGTCAGCTTGCAGAAAGCAAGAGATTAGGTTTACCCAACGCTCCCATCACTTGGCAGTGCATGCAGGGGTCTAGGAAAAAGGATGAATGGAGAGAAATGAGAGTCAGGTATTCCATGGATATTCTATCAATCTATTTTTTTAATTCTAAAGTACTCAAGAGCCTTAAAAATTACAGATGTATAAATAAG
Source organism: Orientallactaga sibirica (assembly GCA_036365145.1). Taxonomy (NCBI): domain Eukaryota; kingdom Metazoa; phylum Chordata; class Mammalia; order Rodentia; family Dipodidae; genus Orientallactaga; species Orientallactaga sibirica. The sequence continues at coordinate 19,874,901 of JAEOAD010000012.1, forward strand.
ACTTGAAATCAAACCCGAGAGACTGAGAGTTACTAGTGTCTTTACTTGTCTCTCCATATCTTTCAGATGAGCTCAGTAATGTCGAGGGGCCAGAATCCAGAGAAAACACAGTTGGGTGTTCTGTCTCTTGTTTCACATGGGGTGTTGGGTCACTTAACATCTGCGTCTTACTTTCTACATCTGTGAATAGTGATGATCACATTGCTTGAGAGTGCGTTGAAAGAATTAACAATAATATGTGAAGTCATCTAACTCAGCAAGGGACTTTGTTGATAAATAGAGCTGGCACTCCACCCTCCACACATATGATGCTTCTAAAAGTTGTCTTCATGTGGTTTGATGAAACTAAGTGTGTGAAGGAATTCCTTGACTCCAACGTGGCCTTTCTACTTTTTGAAAAGACGTGGCAGATTTCTTACCATAACCACCATCACTGCTTCCATTCCATATAAAATTGATACCAAGGCAAAAGAATAGAAAATAAATTATTTGGAAGTAGGCCTGGATGATGGGAGGGCTCTGAGATGGATATAGATAAAGATCTTTTGAAGGCAGGAAATTTTAGAAAAGAGGTTTAAGGGTACGTGAATCCCAAGGAAAATACTTTTTATTCCCAATAAGTTTGCCCAGAAACAACCCCACTTTCAAACTTTAATATAGTTATTTACTTTGGTTGTGTAGCAAATATGCTTAAATGCACAAGTAAGAACCTGATTCCTCGAGGAATGTAAAACACACTTGATCTTAGGATGCGAGTTTCATCTTTCTTACAACACATGTCAGGTACCCCAAATTTTGTGCTTGGGGGAGGGATTTTTTTTTTCCCTAAAGTAGTTTGATATTTGGCTATGAAAGATAAAAGAGGAAAGTAGTAGCTTTTCCAGGACATTCAAACCACATTAATTCATTATTTTTAGAAATGCTTTATTTCAATTTTTCATGCAAAAGGCTCATTGTTCATTGTTATCAAAGCATTCCAGGCAATCAAAAATAATTTGGATATCTTTTCTTACCCAAAGAAAAACATGTAAGGCTTATGTAACATTTACTAGGTTTCAGTTAACATTAGTGAAAAGTGAAGAAAGTAATTCAAGACATGCAGCTTGGAAAGATTATTTCTTCTTAGAATGTTTAGGAAAAAACACATCTACAATATCCTTTTATAATTGGTTCATTTGTGAAAGGTGAGATATATTAAAACAAACTTTACTTGAAATGTTGAAGTGAGACATTGATAATTATAACTATAACATAATTTCAAAAGCTATATATCCTATATAATTTATATTATGTTTCTTAGTTTCATTACTTTTTAAATTATTTGGGATTTTTAAAGACTGAGAAGCATTTCTCAAGGTTAGATTTCCCAAACAGAAAGCTAAGTGTTATAAATTCCACCTCCCACAGATCAGAATTCATATCCATTGGTCAGGGGCAAATACCACTGCTCTACGTCCTCAGTCACTTGGTGCCACTTCTCCACATCGGAGCCAAAGGTAAGTTTTCACATTTGCTTTTTTCCTAAGTTAGAGATGTTTTTCCCTCCTACTAGAACAACCTTTAAAAAATAATTCAACTTGCTTGAATATCTCCTTCTGAACTTTGATCCAATGGGGTTGGTTTAATTTTGCTGTTAACTGTATATTTATATTATTCTTGGAAAAACCAAAATTGTGAATTTGCTTAGGAATTAATAACATAGGGAAAAATAGTTGGTTTTAATAGTCATAAAAGATGCCAATAAAATTATAGTAGTTTCCAATATATGCCTTAAATCAAGAGTCCTGACAGACCACAACTTTTGGCAGTAGAAATAGACACTATTGGTTGATATTGATTACAATATTATGCAAAGGAAGAAAGGAGTATATTTCAGGCATTTTAAAAGTGCTGATAATGCTATGGTATCATGAATTTAGAATCTCTTTAAGGTAAAAATTTTAAATTTTAACTTGGCATATATTTTCAAAACCCTACAGTATTGTAAAGTGAATAACAGCTTGAACGATTCAGCTAAGACACTACGTTAAGTATAAAGATAGTTATTTGAAGGAAGACACTTCTTTAACTAAACATACATAGGCACTCTTCACATTGTTACCTCTTGCTTATTGCAAGTAGCTTTAAGAGATATGTCCAATGTAAGTACATTGTGATACACAGCCATTTATAATCCAATATAGAGTGTGTAGCCAGATAAAGAATCAACAATAATGTAACTTTTTTTGCTGGAACTTTCCAGAAATGTATAAGGAAAATACTGTTTGAGGTTACTGACCACTCAAGGCATCTCACTTGAATGTGGGAGCGTGGTTCTTGGAAGATTTGTGAATCACACTGTTTTATTAAGTCAGACTTTCTTGGTAATTGCCTAGAACCATTCCAAATCTACAGTCCTCCAAAGTTCTCTATAATGGCAACTGAAGTAGTAGTTGGGTTTATCCAGTATGAATACAAATCTTATTTGAAGAAAGTATAGGAGGGAATAAAAAGGAGCTCCTTGTCCTGCTTCATACTCTCAGAGGATTTTCATATACTTCTGCTTAAACCTGCTTCATAAAGACAGTCTTTCACATAGCTGAAAGTTAGCTTGTCTGCTGAGCATTGAAGTTGAAGTCATGTTTATCAAGGGTTCCCTTTTATATGTGTTAAGGGACAGTAACACTGTAGGTAATATTCTTAAGGTAGACATGGGAAATGTGTCCAAATATAAAATATTTTAAGTTTAGACATTGTGTTTTATAAATAATTCTTTGGTGAATGAATGCTCACAAGGTAACATTTTTATACTTTTTCTCAATTTTATCAATGAGAATGTTTAAAATTAAGCATGGGGCATTTGTTCATAAACTAAAATGTACACAAAAGTGTCAACACAAAACTAAAATAACTGGGATGGGGAGATGACTTAGTGGTTAAAGCACTTGCCTGCAAAGCCACAGGAGCCAGGTTCAACTCCCCATGACCCAAGTAAACCAGAAACACAAGGTAGTGCATGTGTCTGGAGTTCATGTGCCATTGCTAGAGGACCTGGCATGAGCATTCACTTTCGTTCTAGCTGCCTCTTTCCCTTTCTGTTTCTCTCTCAAGTAAATAAATAAAATAAAATATAAAATAACTGAAATTATATCTTGATTCAAGTCCCCTAAAGATTCACCTTACAGAGATAACAGGAACTGTCCTTGCTAAAGCAGTAAAAAAGCAATAGATTGCTCTCTCCCTGTTTGTGTGTGCAAATCCTCTTCTAAAGGAATCTTGCCAAATACTTCTCCTTTGACACTTATTCCTAGTATTTCTGAGTCAACATATCAGTTGTTAAGAACTAAAACAAAATACTAAGGGATAAGGAAAAATAATTTCCTTTTTTACTCCATTAAGAAAACATTTTTAAAAATCACATGAGGGCTGGAGAGATGCCTTAGCGGTTAAGGCACCTGACTCCTAAGCCTAAGAACGCCGGTTCCAATCTCCAGCGGTTCCAATCTCCAGCGGTTCCAATCTCCAGGTCCCACGTTTAGCCAGATGCAAAGTGACGCAAGGGCACAATGCCGCACTTGACCACAAGGGGGACCAAGCATCTGGATTTTGTTGGCAGCGGCTGAGAGGCTGCTGGCGCACCCATCTCTATCTGTCTTCCTCTCCCTCTCTCTCTGTCTCTCTCCAAAAAAAAATAAAAATAAAAATCACATGAAATATTAATTCATATGTATAGGGAGTTATGTATGCATTCAGAATAATAAAGGGCTAATAGAAGGAAAAGCATTCCTTACTTTGTTTTGGGAAAAGTCTCAAGCCTTGATATACAATGTTATACAGAGTTTTGAGTATTTGTTGTGTAATAAACAAAACTCTGCCTCAGTTTCCTCATCCACAAAATGGCCTGACAGCTGCAGTCTCTATTGCATCATCATGACCTCCATATCCCAGAGTGAATGAAAGCATCATACTTATGCAGTGCTAAGGCTCACAGGTGATGAAAAGGCCTTTGTTAGTACATCACAATCACTCTGTAGCCTCCTTTTTCTGTTTTGCCCATAATAAAAATTTTATTTCCCTGTACCTGTTATGTCCACTCTAAAAATATGAGGATTTAAAATTTTTTAAACATTTATTTATTTATTTGAGAGAGTGAGAGAAGGAAAGAGGCAGATACAGAGATAGAGAGAGAGAGAGAGAGAGAGAGAGAATGGGCATGCCAGGAACTCCAACCACTGCAAACTTACTCCAGATACATGTGACACCTTGTGCATCTGGCTTACGTGGGTACTGGAGAATTGAACTGAGGTCCTTTGGCTTTGCAGGCAAGTGCCTTAACCACTAAGCCATCTCTCCACCCTAAAATATGAGGATTTGTATGAGCTAATTTGAATGTCTAGCACCATTGGTCCTTAAAAGCCACCTAATTACAAGTGTTATATTTATAAATCATCCATGTTAAAAAGATCAACCAGCTTTAGTTCCTTGATGAAATCATTGATTGGTGAGTGATATTTAATATAAACCATTCCTAAGCTATTATCAATAAACTTTTAATGGAAATTTAAAATTTTATTATTAGGAAACTTTGCAAGATGAAAATGCTGGCAAGACTTGTTTTGGGACTCCTCATCTTTGATGCTGCCCTGACTGCCCCAACCATAGAACCCATTAACTATGATTCAGAATCCTACGATGCCACCTTTGAAGACCTGGACAATTTATACAACTATGAAAACATCCCTATTGACCAAGGAGAGGTAAAGGATTATTTCTACTTGTAAGACTCTGGGAAGCATAGAAATATATATGATTGGAGTTTATTGTATTGAAATAGAATTTTTACTTATTTAGAAGGAGAGTGGTTTGATCATACCCATCTTTTTTTTTTTTTTTTTTTTTTTTTTTTTTGGTGTAGAACATGTGCAATCTTTTCCAGGTAAATGCTGAGAAAGTCTTTTGCTTTCTTGTGGTCCACTCTATTTTCTTCACATCATACCAAAATAAAGCAATCCCACTGAGGAGGGCCCTCAGTGAAATGAGGGAAGGGAGGAAGGAATGATGATACTGACATAATGATATTATCTATTCAAAGTATATACTTAATTTTTTAAAAATAGAGAAATATAGCATTATCTGCCAAGTTATAACAGCCACATTTAGATGAACAGGCAATCAACAAGGAAAAGGAAGGCTAAAATACTATATGTGTGATGATAAGGAAAGTGTAAAGAAAAAAGGCATGAGATTTAAAAAAAAATAGTGAGGAGAACATCAGAAGAAAGTAGGTAAAGGACAGTGGTTAAGAACTATGGTGCAAGATGGGAAGGCACATGCTGTTTTGAACGGCTGATTTCCTCCCCAGCAGTATGGAAGCATGGGCAAGGTTACAGCCCATTGCATGAATCTGACATGACATGATCCTGATTAACTGCTGGAGCTTCTTACACCTGTACCTAACTAAAGGATGCAGGCTAATGTTCATGAGTCAAAAAACAAACAGACCTTCAACAACAATTAATATACCACAGTACCAAATATAACTATAAATAAATAAATAATGAGGAAAATCGTATCACATTTAAATAACTGTAGCAAATATGGGGTCAATTCTCAACAATATAAAACATATTTAGGTAAAATCATATACTTAATTTGTGTGGAAGGTAGACACATCTTTTCTAATAATATAGTAAGTATGTTTAATATTGTTAATGCTGTATTTTCTCTTTGCAAATGCTTATTATATTTTCACAACACAAATATTTCACAAGTTTTTTCATTTTCTCTCATTTCATTTCTACCACTCTTCTCCCTTCTTTTTAATAAAATTTCAGCCTCTTACCATGTATCTGCAAGTAAAATATTTTATCCAACCTTGTAATTTCACAATAAATCAATCCATAGGACAGAAGAAATTTAATGATTCTTATAATAAATCTTCTGTTTTCAGTAGGGTTGAAGAACAGATTCAAGGCTTATGTTTATTCCTTTCAGAAGACTCTAGATAACCTAAGACTCTAGATAACCACTATCAATTCCTTGTAGTTGACTAAAATATACTGAGTATTCCTGACTTAACAAACCACTTTAATGAAATAAACATCAGATACTTATAAAAAGTAGTTATTAATATGCTATAATGAAAATAATGAATTTAAATATAAATTATATACAATTTTAAAAGATTGACAAGATCAATTAAGTAACAAGAAAACATTCAACAAACCCATTCACTATCTATCCTGTATCCATGAAAAAAATAGCAAAAATATGATAGAATGGACTGGAGAGGTGGCCTAATGGTTAAGTCACTTGCTGGCAAAGCCAAAGGACCCAGGTTCTATTCCCCAGTACACATGTAAAGTCAGATGCAGGTTTGCACATGCATCTGGAATTCATTTGCAGTGGCTAGAGGCCCTAGCACATCTATTCTCTCTCTCTTTATCGGCCTCTTTCCCCCCAAAATAAATAAATAAAATGAAAAATAAAATCATATGAGAGACTACATAACATGGCACGAGGAACAAAAGTTAGAAATTTATCTCAGCTACTAATATTAGTATAAATTATTTTACAAAGAGTCAGTATCAATTCTATAAGCCACATATGAAGTATAGCACTGATATATTTATTCATGTGAACCTTAGAATCTGGTATTTATGACAAGTACTACTTGAATAAAGTTGTATCAGTTAAAATAAGCTAAATTATCCCATCTTTATAGCCTTGAAGTTCATTGTTCCAGATACTCTTCTTAATCCTATATGGAATTTTCTGTATAAACTTTACCATATCTCATGTAATATATAATGTGTGAAAACAACTCATCGTTTAAAAGGCACACAAAGGGACTGGATTCTAGTCCCCGTGTAGTGTCAAAATGCGAGGCATGGCCATGCACACCCGTAACCTCACTCAGGTGTGGTGGAGAGATGGGAGATTTGCTGGACTCACTGGTCAGCCAGTCTAATGGAAGCAGCTGCTCCAGACTCATTGAAAGAATGTGTCTCAGGAGAATAATATTGAAATGGTCAGCTGACAATATTCTCTGTCCATATCTGCATACACACCCTGAGTTCTTCATGACTTCACACTCCCAGCCATCACCATGATATTTATATTGTGAGAAACTTGAACAGAGTTCCTATGGCTTTCTGACCCACATAAATTGTATAAATTGGTCAGCTGACAATATTCTCTGTCCATATCTGCATACACACCCTGAGTTCTTCATGACTTCACACTCCCAGCCATCACCATGATATTTATATTGTGAGAAACTTGAACAGAGTTCCTATGGCTTTCTGACCCACATAAATTGTATATTAAAATAGCATTGAGATACTACTAAGTTTATGGATAATTGTTAGGAGACAACAAAAAAACTCAATAGGTAATAATAACTATATCTGTTATGAAAATTATATTTCAATCTTTCCTCTATAAAATGTGTATTTTTGAGCCCAGTAAGTTAGTTAGTAAGCCAAACCACATCCTATACCTGGTGTTAGTGTTTCTGTTGACTTTGTGGACTTTTAATGATTATAGTATATTTATTGCCTTCTTAGGGGTTAAGAAAAAATTGAAGTTTACATATGAGTGCTCTACTGCACTGATAATCCATAGTATCCAGAATCCAGTGGGTTGAATATTAAAAGCAGGTCAGATTTTAGTATAATGTTCCCACTATAGTGCTATATGTTGCCCAGTGGATAAACTTGCTATATTAATGATGTGGTTTTTACAAAATTTTTGTTTGCTTTATGTGAATAGGTATTGCTTATAAGCCAAATGATCAAAGCACAAACTTCGTGCTTTCTGATGAATAATAGCTCCCTTGAATTTAGAACTGGCTGTGTCCAAGAGTGTTTAAGCCTGTTACATGCTACCTTGCTAACCTCTTCAGCAAAGTTATGAAGTGCTTTTGATATTCCCATTGAGTAGATGTGGATAGTAAGATAAGCAACAGATAAATAACTTCATTAATATTTAAGAGTAATGATGTATATATAACTGAGACCAGAATTTTCTAATGGTAATTCATCTAGTCAACTCCAATATAAAATTTAAACTAGAATCATTTAACTCCAAAGCTTGGAGACTTTGGCAGTAACAGACTCCATATTTTTCTACTTTATCTCTGAGCTTGACTTCTTTAACTATGTCCAAATAAAGTTTTCTCATCCATGAAATTAATTAATTTGAAAAACAATAAGTTTTCAAGTGATTACAATTGGTACAATATCCAAACATTGCTTTTTGGTGTCAAAGATTTAAAAGAAGCAAGATATGAAGCAATCCTTCTGACCTGAAAGCCTCTCTCAGAAATATGATGAGGAAGAACTCTGCCAAACACATTTCTTTCTTATCCATTTTCAAGATAAAATAAGAAACAAAATACTACTTTCTCTGTCAGTTGTGACATATTTTACATAATTAATAAGGATCAATTTAATAGATATGAGCACTGCACTCTGGTTTGAAGTAGAATTCCAATGTGCTTAGCCTATCTACATACCAGCATATTCAACCTATAAAAGTATTCAAGTGCAGGCTGAAAAATTCATCAGACTTTTAACACCCTGGAAACAAATTTTTAATGTAACATTAATTGAGGTGTAGCAAGAAGATTTATTTGCTCAACTGTAGAAATAATTTGGAAGACAAATACATTCAAAGTTACAGTTTTATTAATATAAACTTTGGTTGATGTTTGAATGAACTTCCAAATAAAAATTAGAAATCTAAATACTTTTTCTAGAAAAAAAGAGGAGACATCTATAATGTTCTTGTTATCTGTTGAAGACTGAGTTAACTGGTTAAGAACTGGCAGGACATGGGGTACTGGAAAGATGGTGAGCAGTTAAAAAAAACATTCTGGCCTGGGGTTCAATTCCAAAATGATTTTATGTTAATCTCTTTGTGAGCATTTAATGTGGGCTTAAATATAAATTGAAGGTATGCAAAGAATATGGTACTTACTCCATTCTTTCACACATTAGAGAACAGAAAAATGCATCTAGCAGAGTGTGGCTAGCAAAAATCATTTCACAAGTATTTTCTGTTTGGGGCTATGATATAAAACTCCGAATTAGAATATAAAATGGAGCAAATAAGCTCAAGAAAGTCCAGAAAAAAATAGCAATTCTGTAATCACATTGAACATATAACTAATATAAGGAGAGAACAGAAATTGAAGAGGACCAGTCAATTTTATTAGCAGAAAAGAAAATGAAGATCACAGAAGTTAATATCCTCAAGGCCAATAATATATTATTCTTCAGCCTTCTATTGGCAGGGTGAGTTCTTTTGCCCCCCCCCCCTTTTTTTTGCCTTATGCTGTTATATAGCTGATTTATCCAGAACGCTTTGTTAAACTTTAGGCCTCAATAAGTGCTCTGTTGAACAGTTTGTTTTGTGTTAGAATAGGAAAAATTGAAACTTACAAAATAAGAAAAACAACTAAATTATCCCATAAAATAGAGATCTAGAGTGGAAAACTTCAAATATCATGGTTTTCCTTGTACTTTTGTTCCCAATTACTGAGACTGAATCCTTCTTCCTAAGCCTGTCTTCACCATGTTACTGATTTTAGCCTACACTTAATTTTCCAAATTGTCCCCCTGGCATCCTTACTCAGGAATGGGTAGTAAGAGGAACAGGAATATGAGCTGATTCTATTAGATAATATTTCTACAGCCTTTGCCAAAATGTCCTGCAAATACTACTTGGAGACATTCATTCAATTAGAAGTAGAGGATGCACTGAGGGAGACCTAAGTTGCTAGAAGCCTATTAAGTTTCTGGAGCCTAGGGAGAAGCTGGGGAGTAGAGTGTTGAGTAAACTGTAATAAACCTAAAGCAGTAAAACTTTCTGGCAATTAAAGATGGAATACTGCCATTTCAGACAATAATAAAATAAAGTAAGCATGTGAACAAAGAAAAAGAAACCTAAGTTATCAAAAGAGACCAAGATTAGAGGGTCAGATTACATAAAACTTTCACATCATTGCACTGAATGTTTTATAAACAGGTAATCAACCACAAAGAATTATTAATTGCACTTTAGAGCTATAAAATTTACTTTACTAAAAATGTAGTTTACTTTATATAAAGTTTCAATCATTGAGATGAACTGGAAAATTATAATAAATTATTTACATCATCCCAAATACATGAGATCCTAGCAAGTAAACCTTTAATTTTCAATTAGCTTAATAAAGTAGAGTACAAAGTATTTAGGTTTCATGGTGACATTTTCATAAACTTGTTTTTCTTATTTGTCCCAATTCCCCACTGTCCTTTCCTATCCTCTTGACCCCCCTCTTGCTGGTCCTTATCCCTACATCAGCTTTCATATCACTCCCATATCCCATATCCACTCCCATATCCACTCCCATCTGTAGATCTCTTCTTTCCTTCTTATGATCCTCTTTCTAGCTACATGGTGTACAAATATAGACACACAGACACACATACACACACATATACACAAATTACAATTTATGTTTGGCATATGGAAGAAAACGTGGTATTTCTGAGTCTGGCTTGTTTTGCTTAATAGAATGAATTCTAATTCTATCAATTTCCTTGTTCCTTATAAATACCATTCCACTTTCTCTGACAGCTAGGTAGATAAAATTCCAAATGCATTTTCATTATCCATTTATCTGCTGATGGACATCTAGGCTGCTTCATTTTTTTTAATCTATTTTAAACAATGTAAAAGTAGTATATGGAATTATATATGGGATATATTGACTTGCAATCCATATATATATATGATTGGCATTGCTAGGTCATAGCATAACTTTTTAAATTTGTAATTTTGTTTTTAATATTTTGAATATGTTATTTATTTATTTGACAGAGAGAGAGAGGGGCAGAAAAAGAGGGAGAAAGAAGGAGAAGAGACAAAAAATGGGCATGCCAGGGACTCCAGCCACTGCAAACGAACTCCAGATGCATGTGCCACCTTGTTCATATGGTTTATGTGGTTACTGGGGAATAGAACCTAGGTCCTTTGGCTTTGCACATAAATGCCTTAACAACTAAGTCATCTCTCTAGCCCCCTATATTTTTAACTATTAATGCAACCTCCATACTGACTTCCATAGTGGCTGTACCAGTTTAAATACCCACCAGTGGTAAATAAGGGCTCAGCTTCCCCATACTCTTGCCAGCATTTGTTGTGATTTGTTTTCTTCTTATAAACTCTGCAGTGGCAACCACCATTCATATATGCAATGCACTCTTATCATAATCCCCTCCCACTACCCTCCTTTTTCACCCACTTCCCTATCCTCCTTCCACTATTCAGCTTTGTTTTCCAACAAGTCCTTCTTCCATTTTAGTGGCATCATTTTTTGCTCTCATATAATGAAGGTCTTCATAGGCAAGGTGTGGATAGAGTTAGACACTGTGAGGTTGTGATGCAATGGCCACTTAATATCTGGAAGGCAATATTCTGAAGCACATATGCACTTCCTTTGGCTTTTTCGATCTTTCTGCCATCTCTTCCAAAATGGCCCCATGACCCTTGGAGGGTGTGATAGACAAGTCTCGCTTAGTATGAATACACTACTGTTACTTCTCAGAATGCTGCTGATTCTCCCCAGAATTCACTATTATCTTAAAAGTGAAACTTCTCTACCAAAACATAGTATTGGGCTGGAGAGATGGCTTAGCGATTAAGGCACATGCCTGCAAAGCCTAAAGATCCAGGTTCGATTCTCCAGGTCCCACGTAAGCCAAGATGCACATGGTGGCACATGCACCTGGAGTTTGTTTGCAGTGGCTGGAGGCCCTGGCATGCCCATTCTCACTCCCTCTCTTCCTCTCTCTCCCTGTCTCTAATAAATAAATAAAAATGAATCTTTGAAGAAAACATAGCATTGGGTTGGAGAGATGGCTTAGAGGTTAAGGCGCCTGCCTCTTAAGCCTAAGAACGCTGGTTCCAATCTCCAGGTCCCATGTTTAGCCAGATGGAAAGTGACACAAGGGTGCAATGCCACACTTGACCAAAAGGGGGCGCGCACATCTGGATTTCGTTCACAGCAGCTGAGAGGATGCTGGCGTGCCCATTCTCTGTCTTCCTATCCCTCTCTCTCTCTCTCTCTCTGTCTCTCCCCCCCCAAAAAAAAAACAGCATTAACATTAATCCATGAGCATAAACGTAAATATTTACAGGGCAATTTGATGGGCATACTATATACATGTATGCACGTAACAACTTCTTCACTAGGGCTCTTTACCTCCCTTATCTATAATCCACAGGAGGGTACAAATTTTTCAGTGCAAGAGGTGTGGTGTCTTCTGATGAGTCACTGGCCAAGGAGACTTATGATGTCCCCCTAACAATACAGGTTATTAGATAAGCCCTTAGTTGCCCACCAAAAGTAGAGGGTAAGAGACTATTGTTGAAAACATCAGAAGCTTGGGTTGCAGGACACTGTACAATTAAGAGGGAGCCCAGCAGAAAGTCTCCTCTTTGCTGGCTAGCTGTCTGGTGATTTGTTTTCTTGCTGACAACCATTATCAACTGGAATAAGAAGGAATCTCAAAGCAGTTTTAAATTTCCTGATGCTAAAGGATATTAATTCTTTAAAAAAAAAAGTATCTATTGGCCATTTGTCTTTAATCTTCTGAAAACCTCCTGTTTGGTTCATTAGCCTATTTATTGATCAAAGGTTTGTTTTGTGGTGTTTAATTTTTAAAGTTCTTTACACATTCTATATAACTTGTCTAATGTATAGTTGACAAATATTTTCTCCCACATTTTTAGGGTGTCTCTTCACTTGGGTGACTGTTTCCTGTGCTATGCAGCTCTTCAATTTCATATAATACAATTTTTCCCTTCTTGGGGAAATTTCTTGTGTTATTGTAGACCTTTACAGAAAGTTCTTGCCTATATCTTGAAATGTTTTCTTATAGTAGTTTTAAATCTTATAATAAGGATGTTGATTCATTTTGATTTCTTTGTATGGTGAGAAATATGTTTCTAATTTCATTCTTCTAAATAGGAATATCCCATTTCCCTATTGAAAGGGTTGTCTTTTCAAATGTTTGTTCTTGACAAGTTTATCAAAAATAAGGTTGGGCATGGTGGCAAACATCCTTAATCTCAGCACTAAGGAGGCAGAGGTAGCAGGATCACCTTGAGTTCAAGGCCACACTGAGTCTACATAGTGAATTCCAGGTCAGCTTGTGCTAGAACAAGCCTTACCTCAAAAACAAAACAAAACAAGACAAAACAAAAGGTAAATGCAACCATTTGAATTTATTTCTGAGTTGTCTAGTTTGTCCCACTTATTTACATGTCTGTTTGTAGTAGAATTTGAAATCAAGTATTATCGATGCTCCTATCATTACTTTTATTTAGAATTGTTTTGCCTATTAGGGGATCTTGTGAGATCTCTCATAAAGTTTTTATATATTTTAATTAAAATCTCATGTTTGCAAATAGGGATATTTTGATGTCCTTTCCTTCTTGTGTCTTACTAATGACGTTCTTTTATCATTGTGATCTAGCTAAAACTTAAAGCATAATATTAAAAAGAGTAGAGTGAGGAGGCATTTGCTGCAGATTTTATAGGAAGTACCATCACTTTTCTCCCATTTGTTATGTTGGCCATGTTTGTTATCTATAACTTTTATTATTTTTAGATATAATATTTCTTTTCCTAGCTTCTGAAGAACTTTTTATTATAAAGGGATGTTGAACTATGCCAAATGCCCTTTCAGTATCTATTGTGATGATCATGTGATTCATATTTCTATTTATAATTTTAAGTCTATTTATATTTTGTGTTGCATTTACTGATTTGCACATGCAGAACAAACTTTAGATTCTTGATATAAGAACATGATATATTAAAAACTTTTTTGTTATGACTTTATCTAATTTTGTATTGGGATAATAGTGAATTCATAGAATGAGTTTGTTATTGTTCCTGTCCTTACCGTTTTGTGGAACAGTTTTAAAAGTGATGGCATCACCTCTTCCTTAAATATTTGATATAATTCAATTCTGAGTCTGAAATTCTGGGATTTTTCTCTGTAGGAAGACTTTTCATTGCTGCTTTAATCTCATTTCTCATTCTAGGTATGTTGAAGTCATTTATATCTTTTTTTAATATTTTATTTTTATTTATTTATTTGAGAGAGGGAAAGAGGCAGAGAGAGAGAATGGTTGCACCAGGGTTTCCAGCCACTGCAAATCAACTCCAGATGGAGGTGCCACCTTGTGCATCTGGCTTATGTGGGTCCTGGGGAATCGAACCGAGGTCCTTTGGCTTTGCAGGCAAACACCTTAACTGCTAAGCCATCTCTCCAGCCCTGCTTATATCTTTTTTATTTAAGTTTTGAAGGTCATATGCATTTAACAATCTAATATTTATTGTTATATTTTAGATTTCCTAGTTTTTGTTGAAAATATGTTTTCAAATCATCCCCTAATTATATTTGGCATTTCTCTTGAGAATCTTCTTTTACATGTCTAGTTTATAAAAAGTGAGTCTTTTCTTTTAGTATGTTGGCTGATGTCTTTAGGAGTTTGTCAGTCTTACCCATCTTTTCAAAGAATCAACTTTTTCTTACTCTATATGGTATAATTTTTGTCACACATTCCTCATTTTTGCCTAATTTTTATTATTTTTTCCATCTATTGTATTTAAATCTGGTTCAATTTGATTTTTCTAAGACATTGACATGCATCATTAAATTATTTCTCTTTGATTTCTTTAATGTAAGCACCAGTAAGAAAATATTAGAACTGACCTAACTGTATTTTAGAGGCTCTGCTACATTCTTAGAAAGCTTCCAGTAAATATTAAGATGATTTTATACTATTCTGATGTAAACAAAAATGTCAAATAATTTGATACTAAACTCATAGACGTTTATTCACCATTAAGTTTGACCTAAGTTAATAAATACTGAGATTTAAAAAATATGTAAGTTGATCTAAAAGTGAATTCACTAAAGTTTTGTGGCTAAATGTTTCAGCAAGTACTATATCAAATAGCCAACAATCCAGCCAGACTCATAGTTTGAAGAAATCAGAGGATACACAAAAGTAAAAGTGTGCATTTAATTTTCTAGTGTCAAAATATGATAGGTAATTTAAGCAATGAAATTATAAAATGTTCCCTCAATATAATAATAAATGGATAAAAATTTAAAACTTAATATGAATGTCTACATTCATGTAAGTTAAATAAGTAGTTGTAAGCATAACTCCATATTATCAGTGGCTTAACACAAGAATCACATACAATACTGAGATGATAGTCCAATGCAAGTAAATATGGTAATTTCCATATGGTTAGACAAACAGCCCAACTTTTTATGTTTGCTTGATTTTGAAAAATATTTTTATATTTCTATCTGAATGGAGAGAGAGGAAAGGAGGGAGGGAGAAAGGAGAGGAAGAGGAAGGGGAAGAGAGAGAGAATGGGTATGCCAGGCCTTTTGCCACCACAAACAAACTTCTGATATATGCTTCACTTTGTGTATCTGGCTTTATGTGTATCTTTAAATGCTGGGGGCATCTCTCCAGCCCAAAGAATTTTTTTTTGTTGTTGTTATTTTTATTTTGGAGAGAGAGAGAGAGAGAGAGAGAGAGAGAGAGATAGGGAGAGGATAGAGAATGGGTGAGCCAGCAGCCTCTCAGCTGCTGCAAATGAACTCCAGATGTGTGCGCCCCCTTGTGGGCAAGTGCAGCATTGCACCCTTGCGTCACTTTGCTTCTGGCTAAACGTGGGACCTGGAGATTGGAACTGACATTCTTAGGCTTAGCAGGCAGGCACCTTTACCACTAAGCAATCTCTCCAGCCCCAGCCCAAATAACTTTTAAATCTATAACATAAATATCTTCCACTGGAAACTTTAAAATCCATGCAACTTCCAATGATCCACTAGCAACTTCTGTTGAAAAATTAAGGGCAGAAAAGGAATGTGGATAAAGTTTACTTTCTCCTTCCTGCTTGGACTACATATTCCACATCATTTCCTGTCCCACTCACTTGGGTTAGAACTAGACATACAATCCAAATTACATTCACTAAAAGTATAAAATGTGCTTTAGCTTATATGCAGAGGGAAAGTGAAATAGAATACATGGCCCTGTCTCCCCCCATCCTGTGTATTCTGTCCCAATACTTATTTCTCACAAAAATTAGATAAACATTACAAGGTCTGATTATATTTTGCAATACTTCTTTCATCAATGTTAAATAATATATGTGTCAACCTTAGAGGAAATACCCAATTTTGTGTGCTCTCATAGTGCTTGGTTTGATCTTTATACTTCAGGCTCATGGACTGAGTTACATACATGTAGTAGACAGCTTCAGGTTTGCTGAGATGAATTTCCAGACCAGGCACAGTTATGGAGGAAGGGATATTATTTATTGAAGCTTACAGATCCAGGGGAAGTTCCATAATGTCAGAAGAAGCGGCCTGCTTCCACAGATCCAAGCAAGAGAGAAAAACCAACCAGCCACACAGCACACAGAGCAAAACTACAGCCAAAGAGTCACACAGCACACTTCTGGAACTCCTGCTAGGTACACTTTGCATATGTTTACAATGGAATCTCAAACCCACCACCACACTTTAAGACTGGCCCCCAGTGACATTGCCTCTAGCAAGGTGATTGCAGATGCAAACTATAACTAATAAAACACTGAATATATTGGGGGACATATATTCAAACTACCACATTCTGCCCCTGGCCCCCAATAGATTTAGTTTTTGACCCCCAATAGATTTATAACTATCACACATTGTAAATTGTATTCAGTCTAATTTCAAAGGTTCTCACAGTCTTGATCAACTTAAGATAATGAGTCCTGTAAAATCAAACAAGTTAAATACTTTCAACATGTGAAGGCACAGAGTAAACATTTTTAACTGGTAAGGCATAGCAAGGAGAGACTAGAACAATGCAAACTCAACCACCATCAGCCATCATCAGACTTCTGCAGTTCAAGTTCAATATAACCAGAGACTGACAGTCTCCAGGTTTTCCAATTCTGCCCCTCCAGCTGGGCAGAGTCACCAGGGAAAACTTTGATCCCAGGTCAACACTGCACTCCATGGTAGTCCTTGCAAAGTCCTGGTGTATCCAAAACATCTTCAGGTCTCCATGCAAACCACAGTCCATCTTCCAAAGGCTCTTCCAGCCTACTCCTGAGGGTCTTCATGCCCTGCCTCATGCCGCATCTCAGTAGCGGCTCCTGGAACCATGTGCAATTCATGACCACTCCATGCATTTTTCATGCTTCCAAAACTAATACCAGGTGTGCAGGACACAGCCATATTCTTAATCCAGGAACAAAATAAATCATAGCCTTGAAAAGCAGGTTCCTTCTCCAGTCACCTCTTTCCAAGAGTTTGCATTTCTAACAGTTTTTCCTCAGGCATCCTCTCCATTGTTTTAATGTAAAGCAGTCAGGCCACCTTCCTTCCACCTTCCTTAAGAATGCTAATGTGTTTGACAATAGCAGCTCTAGTAATCTAAAACCAGTCTCAGTGCCTCTATAATTTTAACTTGCTTGAGGTTTTCCAACTTAAAATCTTAAAATCTCAGTCCATTATCTTTAGCCAAGCACATCAGTCCATTACAAATTTAACCTTGATCAAACTTTTTGGGCCTGGATAGCAGAATGCAGCCATCCCTTATGCCAGTAGCCCAGTTCCAACAAAGTCCTCTGCACTCTTTCCTTCCCGTTAGAAAGCTCATAAGCCAAGCCTCGAAGTTCAATACTGTCTGCACTTAGCATTCTCAAACTCTCATCAGAATAGTCCATAAAACTTGGCTTACCACTCCAGAAGGCATCTTCAGTTGCAAGCACCAAGTCCATGCCTGTTCCTCCAAAACAAAGATTCCAAAAGATGAACATCCACACGATCTGGTTCATCTTACCCCACACTCCTTGGTACCACTTTACTGTAGCAGATAGCTTCAGGTTCATTGAGATGAACTTCCAGCCCAGTCACAGTTATGGAGGAAGGGATATTATTTATTGAAGCTTACAGGTCCAGGGGAAGTTCCATAATGTCAGAAGCAGCAGCCTGCTTCCACAGATCCAAGCAAGAGAGGAAAACCAACCAGCCACACAGCACACAGAGCAAAACTACTGCCAAAAGAGTCACACAGCACACTTCAGGAACTCCTGCTAGGCACACTTTGCATATCTTTACAATGGAATCTCAAACCCACCACCACACCTTAAGACTGGCCCCCAGTGACATCACCTCTAGCAAGGTGATTGCAGATGCAAACTATAACTAATAAAACACTGAATATATCAGGGGACATATATTCAAACTACCACAATACCTATAGCCAGTTGTGATTAGATCAGATTGTAACTTGATGAATATTGCCAAGCAAAAAAAAAAAAAAAGACACATATGAATCTGGAATATGAATAAGAAAGCCTGATTGTAAGCTTATAACATTTTATAACATTATTTTAGTTTTAGTAATGTTTTCTCTCTCTCTATGTGCCTTATTCTTAGAAATTAAAGTGCTTACTGGGTGTGGTAGTGCACGCTTTTTTATTATTATTATTATTATTATTATGGTTTTTTTTTTTTTTTTGAGGTAGTGTTTCACTCTAATTCAAGCTGACCTGGAATTCACTATGTTGTCTCAGGGCGGCCTCGAATTCATGGTGATCCTCCTACCTCTGCCTCTCGAGTGATGGGATTGGTGTTCACCTCCATGTCTGGCTGATGCATGCTTTTAATCCCAGAATTTGTGAGGCAGAGTTAGAAGGATCGCCAAGAATTTAAGGCTACCTGGAGATGACATAGTAAATTCCAGGTCACTCTGGGCTACAGTGAGACCCTACCTTGAAAAAAAAAAAAAAAAAAAGAAATTAAAGAGTTTAACAAGCTAGATTATCCAGAAAATCAGGAGGCTAAGTACAGAAGGAAACCCAGTGAAACTTTCCATCTTTTTGTGGAGGATGATCTCTTTAGTGGTCTGTGCATTTTCAGCAAATAAGATCTCTAGACAGTGCTGGCTAGGATAGCAAACTATTATTTCATACGCCATATTTGTAGAATTCAATCTCTTCAGGTTACTCTGTTTTTCTTCAGTTATATTATCACTAATGACCTGGTGCCAAGAGTCACCAAGCAGTGCCCCAAGGGTCTAGAAAATATTTTTGAAAATCACTATTCTATCATGAGAACTTAAAGAACTATTTACCTCTATATGATTACCCTTGACTATAGATGTATTTACACTAATCCATGTATGGTTTTTCCTATTCTAATATGAACATTTATATCCTCATTTGTTAATAAATATCAATTAAACAGGAATGATCTTCATGTATAAATAGCTTTACTTTTTAAAAATAATTTCCTGGATTGTCTTATTTTCTAAGTCTATATAAGTGAAGGGAAGATCAATAAAATGCTTGCCATTTATGCCTAAATTATAGTATGAAGTCAAAATTGTGAGGCATATGGTTGAGATAAAGTGAATAGGAAGAAAGGACATGGAAGTCTTGGTGAACGTTGACTAAAAGACAAGCAAATGTTATAATTGCCAAAGAGAGGGGTGTTAAATTACACAAATCCAGGGAACACCTTCACATGGAATACTACATGCATAGAACTTTCAGATTTGTGCAATGAATTGGCTCTGTGAGCATTAAAAAGGTCATCTTTATCCCAAATATGCAGCATACTTAATCAGCATTTAGGGCAGCACAGGTCCATGAGCAGGAGTGAGACACACTTGAACAAAACTAATTTCTTCTCACACTCATTCTTTTATGTACCTTTAGTTATGGTGCAATGTTGTCTTGCTTAGGTGTATAAAAAATTCTTTCATATATGAGAACTGATATTGTTTAACCTATGTCTGTTCAATAATTTTCAGAAAGTGTACTGATAGGGGACACAGTGAAAGCAGCTGAGCATCTAATGATGGGAGAGAAATATATAGTATTTATCCTTATGTGTTGATAAATATTCACCAGATGTTCACATTGACAACATATAATTTTGAATCAGCTCGTTTGTGTTGTGTAATGAACAATTCCAAATTTGGATAAAATTAAACAGTTCACTCAATTCATACTTTTGTCATTCACCTGTTTGTACCTTTCAACCTCTGTTTTCTAAGAAATTGCATGTAAAATTTGGCTACTCGACTAGTTGATGGTTGGTTGGACTACGTTGGCCTTGTCTGTGACAGCTTTCTTTTCCACTATGGAGTTTCTCAACTTCCAGCACACCTCTGCCTTCCTTAAGTGATTGCTGGACAGGATTCATAGAAAGCAAGAGAAAGCATGTCCAAAATTGACATAATATCACATATTCTGTTGAGTTGACACAAGTAGGTCCAGTAACGTGTCCAAGACCTCAGACTCATCTATTCTGAATCTTTCTTCTTAAATAAGATGTCATGATGTTTCTCCAAATCCATTGTTCTGTTGCTATTCAGAGCAATGAGTAATTTTAAGCAAAGTTGACAGGGTAAGTTTTGTCGCTTTAAAAGTCCATTCACATTGCATCTATGCTGGAGGATAGTTAACTTGGTATAAGTTGACTACTGTATTCTAGTTGCCCAGAGTGAAAATTTAGAATATGGTGATGGTGGTACATAGTGGGTAAATGACAGTGCTATTAGATATCAATATCAATAAATAAAATGGACAGTTACTTATACTTTAAGCATAATGTTTTCATAAATACTCATTCTAATTAATTAATATATAATTAGAAAGCATAATGAAACATGTCATCTATAAATTTATTATTCTACTTGTTGAGCCTTTCATTTATTTATACAGGTAAGAACCAAATCTTGGGACTCTGTATTCCTTCATAGCATTTTTTCCATCACACATATTCTACACTTTCACTGAGGTCCTCATTTGACACTTAAGCTACAGATTTGGAACTGAGGAAAAAAATACCAAAATATTGACAAAATGGCACAAAATGGGTTTTATTAATTCATAAACAGTGCTAAATGATGACATACATTCTGTAATTTTTCTAAAACATGGTTGATACCCATGTTGAACAAGATGTCTATACCAAAGGAATGCTGCTGTAGAAAAATCTGTAAGTATGGCTGCTGTTGTCAAACACATTAGTTTTTCATAACATCACCCTAAAAGTAAGATAAATACATTATGAACCTTTATTTTATAATGACACAATTGTATTGTCTATTAAATGTGCTTTATGAGGTGATCTGTGTGTTTGATCAAAATTATTTTTAACCAAAAATTTTCACTAAAAATGATGCAAATTACTTTAAATAGAGAGCTGCCTTGGTATAGATGATTATGTCAATAATCAGGAAATGGAAATATTAGACCTTTTGTAGAGTCATGAATATCAACATAAAGATTTCTTATAGAATTCTCATTATTGCCTATTAGATTTGCATATTGAGTACCTTTTTTCAGGGATCAGACACTTAGTCTAAGACAGTGAGGTGCTGGGCTGCTCACAAGAGAAACCCCTGGAATAGCATACTGGCCCTGAGAGCCCCAAGGAATTCTTCACTTGGCAATTATCTCTTTAGGTTGACATATGCTGGATCCCCTTCTGCCTATCTCACTGTCTGTGTGCTATGTCTTTTCTAGTGACTACTCCATAACAATGGAGTGTACTTCCAAATACAGTAGGACATGAGAGAAAGTACAGTTCTGAGGTCAGGTAAACATGAGACTAGGGACATACAAGTTACTGCAATGCAATCAACTAGAAAAGGTTTGCCTTTCTGTTCCTAGCTTAAGAATACCTGAAAATGTAATGATGACTAAGATCAAACTCATGAGCAGTAATGCCCAATTGAGCATGTTTCTAAAGCTCAGAGAAATATAATGAAGATTCAAAAATCACTTCTGTAGAAAGCCAGTCAGTGTATTATGAGGACATACAGGTAAAAGAGTAGAGAAAATCCTTGGCAGAATTAATGGATGTTTGTTTTAAGAATCTCAATTATTATTACTTTTGAGTGCTACCAGATGTAACTTGAGAAAGGGGGCAGGTGTATTTTTGGGTGTTTGTGTCCAAATTTAGGTTTCTACAGCTTAAGTGTAAAATCTGCCATTTGGACAGACAGGTAGTCATGATTTCCTCACTCTTTTTTGTTTGTTTGTTTTCACTCTAAATTTCACACCAGAATATAAAGCTTATTAAAACTGGGAAAATATAGAATCCCCAAAAAGTTCTATCTAATAATAAGTGTGTCTTTCCAGGGCACAGTAGAATGGGGTAACATTTGCACAATTTTGCTGAAATGAAAAGGCATTCCTTTTCCTTGGTTTTAACACTACTCATTTTATTTGTGAGCAAGCACAAACAAAGCAGTCTGATAAACACAAAAGGCTGTTTTGTCTCATTATATCGAATGATAAATGAGCTCTTACAATTTTGCATAAATTCAGTGGAAAAACAATTATCTGCAAAAAGTATGTGCAAACATTTTCATACACAGTTAAAGATTCAAGGCAAAGTGTCTGGAATGCATTTCTCCCTTTAGGCTGCTTCCATTCCATGAAACATCTGTCTCAATTTCCTCTCTTCCTGAGCCTTCTTTCCATCTCTCTGCAAATCCATTCTTCTGAATCTGCCTCATTCTGTCCTCAGTGATGGAAACCTTATGTTTGTCTATAGGACACCCCAGATTCTCAGCTGGAGAGTTCTTGCCAGGTTTTATAATATATTTCTTAATGGCAGCTGCAGTATTCCACATTGTGCTTTAAGTTAGATTGCATTTTGTACATGTTTAAAAATAATCATCTACATATACATTGAATCTTCTCAGTAAAATCCGTAAGGTTAAGCCGAGAACTATGAATTAGATACATCTTGGACAAGCATTTTTAAGAACATATTTCATAAATACCTGTTTGTTGCCTATTATGCTATGGCTTAAAGTTATAAAGATAAAATGCATGAATCAGTTTACTGTATACTTGGTTTAAATATGCATAAACTGATGGAGCCCTTATAATAAAGGATGAGAAGAGCTTAAATAAACTCTATGAATGCATAAAGTTCAGCTTGGTGTCTTTTAAATATTCTTTTCATTTGTGATACAATGTATTTAAATCAATCTAAAGTGGCATTAAAAAATAAGCATATCTTCAAAATCACATAGTTATCTAAAACAATCAGAAACCATATTACATATCTATCTATAAATGAAACTTACATAATTTCATATATGTTTTACAAATGAAGAGTAATAGTTGCACATCCTTTTCACAATAAGTATCAGAAAATATTGCTTCTCCTTGTTTAATAAAAGCAAATAAAGGTGGAAGATACCATATTGTGTGATCAAGTGAGAATGTGTTATTTCTGGTGATATAATGAGGATAATGGACAAGGAGTGGATTGTGAATATTGCTACCCCAAAAGTGTTATTAAACAAATTCCCATCATAAGTTTGTAAGCCTGTCAGAGAGACATAATCAAGAAAAAACAAAGGAGCAAACACTGAGATAAGAGAAAGAAGCTGAAATTGAGGGTGTCGTAAATATAGACTGTTCTTAGATGCAGGTGAAATATACCAGTAAGAAGATAAAGAAAAATACATTTTGGAGAATAATCAATACTTTACCCATTTTGACAATGCCTCCTATATGCAAAGTTCTCAAAGAGTAAACAGAGTCAAATATCATGTGCAGTATTTGTTATTCAGATAATGCAGAAACATGAGATTGGTATGTATAACCAAACTGTGTAGCTTTCACATTGAAGTAAACTTTATTCCAATAGAAATGTTACTTTTCTCAACATGCCATTAGAAGGACAGTACTCTTGGTAAGGAAGAGAAGATTTAAATTTGGGAAGTTAAAGACTTAATAAAAAGAAAATGCACATTATCATATCAGTTATATTTTCAAAAGAATAGAATTAAGGACTGGAGAGTAAATAGGACTTTTTGTATTTTACTCTACATATTTGTGGATTGATGTGAATTGTTCACAAAAATAGTACATTTACATAAAGCTATGTATCATTAGAAAACAGTAGCTGAGATATTTTATTTTTAATTTATTTATCACGGGGGGGGGTAGACAGAGAGAATGGGTACTCCAGAGCCTCTATCCAAACAAACTCCAGAAGCATGCACCACCACGTGCATCTGACTTACGTGTGTTCTGGGGAATTGAACCTGGGTCTTTAAGCTCTGCAGGCAAGAGCCTTAATCACTAAGCCATCTCTTCAGCTCCATAGTTAAGATATTTTAACCTTTTTTAAAAAAGCAAGAAGATAAAATGAAATACTAAAAAAACAAAGTATTAAAAACCGGTTTCTAAGATTTGCTACAAAAATTAAATTTAAACAATAAGAGTACTTGTTGGAATCACGAATGCCCTCACAAGCTAGCTGGCTGGGCACACTGTGTTGAATGTCAGAACATGAGTGCCATCTTGTGGCAGACAAGGATATATTTAAAATATATGACGTATGCAGGCCTGATGAAGGATGCCTGGGACAATTCTGCTTGTTTTTCAGATTGAAGGAGTGACAATGATACTTTCAGGGAACAGAGAGCTCCTCACTCCCGCCCCAGAGCCAGGCGAGGTCCAGGAGGAGGAGGAGGAGGAGGAATCCACCCCCAGGCTGATTGACGGCTCTTCACCGCAGGAGCCAGAATTCACAGGGGTTCTGGGTCCACACACCAATGAAGGTCAGCTACATCAATCTTGAATCATTGTCGACTCCACTTTGTCATTTCTCAAAACGGACAAACTCAAATTCCTCAAGGACCTGCATGATCCAAGGAAAAGTTCCAGAACGTTGTCATAAACTAAGTTCGAAGCAGGAGTTATATTGAATTTTTTAAATACTTTATTTGAGAGAGAGAGAGAGAGAGAGAGAGAGAGGCAGATAGAGAGAGAGAGAGAGAGAGAGAGAGAGAGACCTCCAGCCACTGCAAACAGACTCCAGATACATGGGCCACCTTGTGCATATGGCCTATGTGAGTATTGGGGTTTCAAACCTGGGTCCCCAGTCTTCACAGGCAAACGCCTTAAACATTTAAGTCCCCTCTCCAGTCCCAAACACTTGCATTTTGTATTTGAATATAAAAATAGTCTTAATAAATCATCTTTGGCCTGTTGAAATTGATGAAATATTCAAAGATTTGGGATAGAAATATTTGTCTTGCATCAATACTCAAAATATTTTTGGTGGCATCATTACCAGAATGTTGCATTAGCTGATGAAACCCTGTGTCTCCTAATATCAAGGCAACATAGTTTAGTTATGAGATGATAAATGATGACAATTAAGATAATAGGAATATTCTTTTTCACTGACTGAAATAAATGCTGGTGCGATACCCTGTGTATTGATTCATGCAACTATTACAACATCCCTGTGAGTGCTCCAGTATTACTTTGCTCTGTCACCAAGGAAACATAACCCAGAATGGGTAATAAGCTCTTAGGACAATGGATTCACAGCTAGCCAGGATTCTTGGCTGTGTGGTATTTATTGGAAAGGAGGTTTTGTTCTCATGTCTTTGTCCCAGGAATTATATCTTTGTAACCTATTTATCTTGCACAACTGTATCATTATACATGCTGAACAACTCCTCAGCTTCCTTCTGTTTCCCAGTTCTTGGTAAACAATATTCATCTATGTTTCTCTGAGTTTTTAATTTTTCATAGTATATTTAGAGTTAAGGGTACTTTTCATCGAATGCTTTCTATATCAGACATGACAAATGCTTTCTATATCAGCTATGTGTAATGTTTCATGTCAATTACTTCTTTAAGAAATCATAACATGGGCTAGGAACCACCCTTTTAGAACAAGAAATCTACATGCTGCTTTTTACTGCATACTACTGCATGCTATAATATATTTGTAAGATCACAGACATATGTTAGTGGTTCTAGAATGCAAACAAAGTCCACAAAATCCTGTAAATTTCTTTAAGGAAAACATGATACTCTTTCATATGTAGTAGAATCCTAGGAACAGAGTGAGGGACATACATACATACATACATACATACATACATACATACATACATACATACATACATATCCCTTTAGAAATTGTAATCTTTCAGAAGTTGAAACCATGGGAGCAACCAGTACACTATGGAGCTTTAGCTGAGCCACAGACAAGGCATAATACAGTCTTTTTAAAAACTTTAGTTGGGTTGGAGATATAGCTTAGTGGTTAAAGTGCTTGCCTACAAAGTCTAAAGACCCCAGTTTGATTCCCCAGTGCTCACATAAATCCATATGCACAAAGAGGTGTATGCATCTGGAGTTTTCTTACAGTGGCTAGAGGCCCTGGAGCACCCATTCTCTCTGAATCTCTCTCTTCTTGGAAATAAATAAGCAAATATTTTAAAAAACTTTTAGTGAATATATGGTTCATTCGTGTCCATTGTGAAACAATATCCTTAAGTTGAAGGGTGTTTTTTTTTTACTTTACTAGAAGTAGACTGAGGAGGTGTAATGAAAACCATAAGTTACATTACAATTCACAGAAAAGAAGCTTACATCCACACATGTTTAGTAACTTTGAAATATTTAAAACAATAAAATCCAAAAACATTTTTCCTAAATTAATACATATTTCTGCAAATAATATTTAATGCCATATGGTTTCAATTTATGAGTACAAAAGGGAATTGAATTATTATCCATGTGAATAGGCATAAATAAAGCAATTGTTGCTGAAACAGCAAGTCAGTATATAGGACACCAAATTGTAAGATTACTAAAAGAAGGACTCTGAGGTTATACTTCAACAGAGAGGTGTTGAATGGATTTCTTTCAGGGGAGAGGTTTATTGTGTATGTGTGTGTGGGGGGTATTAGTTATTACATCATAGAACAGAATGGTAGGATTCAAGATAGTGAAAGGCTTTGGTTCTGAGGAACAAAGTGAGGTGTTATTTTGGTGGGGTGACACAACATTACCCTGTCTATGCTAGGAGGCACAGAGGAGATGGACAGGGGCTCAGGGGAGTCAGAACTTCAAAAGATAGAACACAAGGACTTAAGTAATTGGGTCTTGCCTTTCAGTCCTTAAATCATCTAGAAATCTAGGCTATTAGATTTTTTTTTTCCTTTCAAACTCTCCCTGCACTTGGTGTTCATAATATTGGCCTATCCCATGATTGACGCTTTCTGGTCACTGATACTCTATCTCTGTTAGAAGCTCACCATTCTGTAAGTAAATACTATTTAAATACTGAAGGTGGGGATGTGTGTGTGCATGCACACACACACACACACACACACACACACACACACCAACACACACACACGTTAACGCATGAGGAAGCATAACATAATATAGAGTGATGTGTTGGGAAATAACGAAGGTTCATGGGCAACTTCAGATCTATTGGTCTAACTATCACCATCACACTAGCCAAGCTACTGACATGGTTCATCCGTGATTCATCTCCTTTCTTTTATGTAGAATTTATAACCCCTCCACTTGGCCTTCTTTTATCCCACCATATCATCAAATAGAATGCATTCACATGAGCTTGTGTAATAACCCCATCCAAGCTTAAGAAAAGGAATAACTCCTGTCACACAACAGACAATATTTCTGTATGTTATGGCCTCCTCGTTTCCATGCTCTCTGAGTTTTAGCCTCACAGGTCATCTTTTACTCTTGGTGACAAGACTTGGTGCATGCTCCTCCCTCTGCTTCATACACTCTGATTTTCACTTGTTTTTTCAACTCCTTCCCTTCCTGTGTATCTCAAGGATCTCCTCCTCAGAGTCTCCTTTCAATCATCCTACGATGATGTTTCAAGATATTGATCACAGAATCGTATTTATGTCTATGATTAATATTCATCTTCCATAGAAGAAAATAGAACTGTATTTTTTTGTGCTCACCACCAATTCACTGGTTACCATGGCACCATTTACATACACTATTTAATAATATGTAATAAATAAACAAAATTAATTATTACAACCTTTTTATCTTTAATCATGTTATGTTTCAGGAGAATACTTATATATTGAATCAAAGATGTAATGAAAATATTATCTACAGCATGTTAACTTGATTCCAAGCATGATCTCAGTATTTATATTTTGAAAACAGAATTTCTAATAAGTATAAAAGAATCAACTATAATATAGAGTTCTGTTACTGAAAATATATTTTACAAGTGGTATTGGGACAACTTCTGTCTCATCAACTGATGTATCTAATATAACATTCAAAAAGTCTATGAGACAATATGAATTATGCATGGATAGTCTAATTTTGTTTACAAAATATTCACAACCACATCCCCTGTTACTAACATATAATTTACCTCTCCTTTAAGACTTTCCAACGTGTCTTCTGTGTACCTGTATAAGTACCACTGTATACTGTGATGACCATGAACTTGATGCCATTCCTCCACTGCCCAAGCACACGGCTTATTTCTATTCCCGCTTTAACAGAATTAAGAAGATCAACAGAAATGACTTCGCAAGCCTAAGTATGGGTGAAAATGTTAATGCTCTTTCCTTAGAGACCTCCCTGAAATATTTACAGTATAAAATATTGATATTGAGAATGAAACTTGCATGGAAAAATATGACTCAATGTAATTACTTTTTCTTATTTACATAATTGAGTATGTTTAAATAATAAGAAGAAAGAACACATAGGGAATAGTCATCATGAAACTAGTTTATTTTATATCTTCACACAAATTATTTTCAACTGAATGTAGTCATAATTATATCATGTATGCTAAAATTCATTTTCATGTTTGATATTAAGTGTGAAATGGTCATATGTTTACAAAGATTGGGTTCTTTCAAATATGACTGATAAGTGTAAGTCTAAATTCAAATTTTATACTTGTTGGCAATTTAGAAGAATTTCATCACTTCTCTTGGTAACATATTTTAATCATTTGAAGATTTATTTTTCATGCCTGTATTTTGGGCAGTTAAAAATATAATACACTACACTGAGGAAAAAGTTTAAATAGGAAAATCTAGACAAAGTTTTGTTTTAAGAATATAGAGAATGGGCTGGAGAGATGGCCTGTGAAGCCTAAGGACCCAGGTTTGAGGCTCAATTCTCCAGGTCCCACGTAATCCAGATGTACAAGGGGGCACATGCATCTGGAGTTCGTTTGCAGTGGCTGGAGGCCCTGGTGCGCCCATTCTCTCTCTCTATCTACCTGCCTATTTCTGTATCTCTCTCTGTGTCTCTAATAAATAAATAAAGTAAAATAAAAATTTTTAAAAATCTTAAAAAAAAAAGGATGTAGAGAAACCAGATATAACCGTTTTAAATAGAAAGTGCATGTTTCTTATAATTATACAAATAAAAATAGCATTCATAGAAAAAATACATAAAATTGCTAGAAAAAGAATGATCACTAACTACCCACTGAAATATGTGGAAAGTTATATATTCCTGTTTGATACAAGTAAGCCACATTCAAGGATATTCATACATTTCCTTCATTCCTTCCTTGTAGATGATTTAAAAAGGATAGATCTGACATCAAATTTAATATCTGAGGTTGATGAAGATGCATTCCGAAAGCTGCCTCAACTCCAAGAGCTCATCCTGCGTGACAACAAAATAAGACAGCTCCCAGAACTGCCAACCACTCTGACATTTATTGACATCAGCAACAATAGACTGGGAAGGAAAGGCATCAAGCAAGAAGCATTTAAAGTACGTTTGGGGTTTCACATGATAATTTTCACCTTCCCCTTCCATTTATGGTCAATGACTAGTCGATTCACTTCTGTAAGAAACTTTTAACTTCAAAAATAAACTCTCTACTATCAAAATTTGAAAAAAAAATATTATTCTGGTATAGTCTGAAATGGGTCCCATACCATGAATGGATAGAAAAGCTTAAATAAGAAATGAATAACAGCTGGTCTGGAGAAATGGCTTAGTAGTTAAGACACTTGCCAGCAAAGGCAATGGACCCAGCTTCAGTTCTCAGGACCCACATAAGCCTGATGCACACAAAGTGGAGTATGTCTCTGGAG
The DNA here is from genome assembly GCA_036365145.1 of Orientallactaga sibirica. Taxonomy (NCBI): domain Eukaryota; kingdom Metazoa; phylum Chordata; class Mammalia; order Rodentia; family Dipodidae; genus Orientallactaga; species Orientallactaga sibirica. The sequence continues at coordinate 19,904,898 of JAEOAD010000012.1, forward strand.
TGCATTTGCAGTGGCTGAAGGCCCTGGCATGCCCATTCTCTATCTATCATCTGTCTGTCTGTCTGTCTGTCTGTCTGTCTGTCTGTCTGTCTGTCTGTCTGTCTATATCTATCATCTATCTATCTATCTATCCATCTATCTATCTATCTATCTATCTATCTATCTATCTATCTATCTACCATTTATAATCTTTCTTTCTCTCTATCTCTCTCAAATAAATGAATATGTTTTTTAAAAAGCAAGTGAAAACTACTTGGTCACCCATTTACAGGGTCCTTCTTGAAATGATATAACCCCCCCAAAAAAAAAAATAGTGATTTACCTAGAACTACACAGGGAGAAAAAGTGATTAGCTAAATGGATAGGATGAAGTGGCATCTTGCAGACAGAAGGCGGTAAAACATTTGGATTAAGTTAACCAGAGAGAACTTGTTTTCTAAGTGAAGAATTTAAGTTTGCGGCTGGAGGACCTATTAAAAAACAACATGCATTCTGAGAATAGTCACCAGTGGGCTTTCTCCCCATGCTTACCCTATTCAAAATTCTCCTTTGTTTACACTTAAGACAAACAATTTAAAATATGCTTGAAAGGACATAGCACTGTCACCAAAGAGTTGATTGGGGACAGTGCAGCTTTGTTTCCACTGTCTATCTGCTAGGTGTTAGTTGAGAAGGATATGGTATCTCATGATAGCCTTCAAGGGTAGAAAGGAGACAGCATGTGTGACGGTATATCCCTATTTTTCTGTTATTGCCTGAGTGTTTTCTGTCTTGTTGCTGCACATCTCTTGGCTAGGACAATAGTCTTTGGCTAAAGGGATATACTTATTTCTCCATGACTACAAAATAAAGGAAATCCTTTCTTGTCTAGCCAACATCTTCTTCAAAATCTGATGGCAGAAAATTGTCAATGGAAAGCAACTGCCATATATAAGCTGAGAATGGTATTTATTTTATTTATTTATTTTTATTTTTGGAGAGACACAGAGAGAGACAGACAGAGAGAGAGGGAGACAGATAGAGATGGGTGCACCAGCAGTCTCTCAGCTGCTGTGAACGAAATCCAGATGCGTGCACCCCCTTGTGGTCAAGTGCGGCCTTGCGCCCTTGCGTCACTTTGCATCTGGCTAAACGTGGGACCTGGAGATTGGAACCCAGTTCTTAGGCTTAGCAGGCAGGTGCCTTAACCGCTAAGCCATCTCTCCAGCCCTGAGAATGGTATTTTAAACAAAGCCAGTTTTTCCCTATGGATTGAAAAACTCCTTTTCCTTTTTTTTTTTTTTTTTTTTCAAAACTCAATTGCATTGTCTAGTAAAGTAATAACCATGACCCGGACAGGCAGTTTACAAACCACTGCAATGAGAGAAAAGTTCAAATAAGTCATTCAATTTGGATATTTACAGGACATGTATGACCTCCACCATCTTTACCTCACGGATAACAACTTGGACCATATTCCTCTGCCACTCCCAGAAAACCTGCGAGCTCTTCATCTCCAGGTAGGCTTCTATTGTAGCTACCTTCTTGTTGTTGGGACAAAGCACCCAACCAGAAACAGCTTATTGGTGGAAAGCGTTTCTTTCAGGCTTACAGTTTCCAGGGAAAGCTTTATCGTGGTGGAGAAAGCATTATAACCAGGTCACATCTTCAAACATCATCCACAGAGAGCAGTAATAGTAAGCTAGCTAGTAATAGCAAGTGGGCTGGGCAAATAAAACTCCAAGTCCGTCCTCTGCAACACATAACCAGCAAGGCTCCACCAGCTGGGGACAAATAAGGAAGCTTAGTCACAAACACTTGAGGCAACTGGGTACATTTTACATTCAGAACACCATAGCCTGTAACAGCACAGTGAGCCTAACATATTCTAAGAAAACTAAAGCAAGCAAAAGGACTCAAAAATCTATCTATAATGACACCTGGACATATGTGACAACATTTTTGCTTCTCTTTTCTCAACCCATTCCTTCTCTCCAGAAGCACATATTTTCATATTTATGGCCCTATCTTTTCTGCTTAGTTTCTGATAAGGTTGGTAATTGTTTGTATTATTCTGTAAATGAAAATGTAACATTTTTGAAACCAAAGATTCTTTTGAAAATAAATAAATAAAGCTTCACCTAGTGAATAAAGGGTTAGGGCTGGGGAATAGCTCAGTAGATAGAGAGCTTTCTATGCAAAAATGGAGAATCTGAGGTCACAACCCCAGCATTCACATAAAATGGAACCCTGTAATGCTAACATTTGTAACCCCAGAATGCATACTACAGAAAAGGAAGTAAGACAGGAGAATCTTCCAGAAGCTTACTGGCCACCTCACTAGGAAATCAGAGTAGTGAATGCTGAGAGACTCGTCTTTGAATGAGGTTAAAGGTAAGTATTGGCATCAAAGGGTTTGTCCTCCATCCTTGGGATGTGCTATGACACATGCACAGTTGCACTTGCTCAAACATGAACATACATGCACACAAACACACACAAACACACACACACAATTTTTAAGGATCAGAGGTAGAAAAGAAACAGAAGAAATAAAAATCTAATTTAACTTCTTTAAGCTAAAAATGTCACTTCATCTGTTGACTTTGGCTTTACATATTGAATTAAATTCAGTCCTAAGGCATTTTTATGTTCCATTTCACCGGGTAAAGAAAGTAAAGTTGTTACTTTTCCTTATTTTCTTTTCTTTTTAAAATTGATTTATTTTATTTATTTGAGAGAGAAAGACAAATAGAGAAAGGGAGAATGGCTATGCCAGGGGCTTTAGCCACTGCAGACAAACTCCAAATGTGTCATCTTGTGCATCTGGCTCCTGTAGATCCTGGGGAAATGTACCTGGGTCCTTCAGCTTTGCAGGAAATTATCTTAACCACTAAGACATCCCTGCAGCCTGTACTTTGGTTTTCTTAACAAACATATTTGAATGGTTGATCTGTTTTAATCCCAATAAGTTGAATTTTATCTTTGAAGGAATGAGTAAAATACATTTTCAAAAATGTCAAGATCTAATAGTTTCTAAATATATTTCACTGTTATTACCTGAGTAATTTAAATTTGCTTGGTTGAAACATTTTTGGTTATCAAAATAAAGGAAAGACTGGAGATATGGCTTAGAGGTTAAGGTGCTTGTCTGCAAAGCCAAAGGACTCAGGTTCAATTCTCCAGAACCCACACAAGCTGTTTGTACAAGATTGCACATGCATCTGGAGTTTATTTGCAGAGGTTGGAGGCCCTGGTGTGCACATTCTCTCCCTCTCCCTCCCTCCCTCTCTCTTTCTCTCTCTCCCTCCCTCCCTCCCTCTCTCTCAGGAAAAATAAATAAATAATAACTATTTAAGAAAATAAATGAAAAAAAATATTTTTTATTCATATGGGAGTAACTTTTGCTATAATACTATAATCAACTTTCTCAAGTAATTTCATTGAATCAATGGAATATATATGCAGAAATGAAATGCTTTATATGCTAAAACCCAAAGCAAAGGGAAAGATGGAAATAATAAAAAATGACGCAGTAATAATGAAACATAACATACTAAAATCATGGAGAAAATAACATGAGAAGTTAGTTCTTTGAAAAATCAACAAAATACTTTTAGGTATAACTACCTAAAAATTTCAATTTATAAAATAAAGAGAGAAAATGGAGATTTCATAGTAACTTAAAGGAGTGGGATGATAAGGGTACTGTGAACAACTCTATGGCAACACCTTAGACAGATGCATGCATAAACCATAGCCAGCTACAAGCTATTGACATTGACTAAAGAATAACCAGAAATGTGTTGGAGAGATGGTTCAGTGGTTAAAGGCACTTGACTGCAAAGCCTGCCAGCCAGGATTCAATTACCCAGTATCCTGGTAAAGCCAGATGCACAAATTTGCAAATGCATCTGAATTTAATTTGCAGAGTCAAGAGGCACTGGCTTGCTCTCTCTCTCTCCCTCCCTCTCTCTCCTCCTTTTTTCCTCTCCTATCTTTTCCTTTGCAAATAAATAAAGAAAAATAAATAAATAAAAATTTAACATAACCAGAAAATATGGATTTATCTGTATCAAACAAAAATCCAGACTTAGCAAGTTAAAATCTTCTAAGATAAGTCATATCCATGGGTACTTCCTGAGAAATTCTATCAAATGTCTAAAAGAAGTGATGGTAATCTTTCTCGAACCTTTCAAAGTAATGAAGAAGGGACATTTCCTCACTCAACCTACAAGGTTAAGATAATCTCTCTAGCAAACCTAGACAAAGATATCAATAGAAAACCATAGACCAATATTTCCTTTATGAATATAATGCAAGTATCTTCAGCAAAACACAACAGAATGAATTCAGCCATATGGGAAAATGACTACTCCCCATTGCTAAGTGAGTTATTGCAAGAATACAAAAATAGTTTACAGCTAAAGATCAAACAAATACACATGTCAATTTAATAGAATAAATAATAAAATGTTTGATTATTTCAGTAGATTCAGGAAAAATATTTGAGAGCATTTTAAAAAGTAAAATCACTAAAATCACTTAAGGCAGGGCACAGTGGCGCACACTTTTAATCCCAGCACTTGAGAGGCAGAGGTAGGAAGAGTGCCTTGAGTTCAAGACTACCCTGAAACTACATAGTGAAATCCAGATCAGCCCGAGCTAGAGTGAGACCCTACCTTGAAAAACCAAAATAAATAAATAAATAAATAAATAAATAAAAACTTGGAGGAATAGGAATAGAAGAAAACCCCTTAATCCAAATAAGGATGTTCATTCAAAACCCAAAGCCAGCCTCAAGCTTAATTTAGAATCACTGACTACTTTTTTTTTTTTTTTTTGCAAAGCTCATGAACAAGGTCAAGATATTTCTGTTTTACTAATTTCTTTTTTGTTTGTTTGCACATGTGTATACATTTTTCTCATGTGAGTGTGTGTGTTTCAGCGGCCAGAAAACAAATTTGGGTGTCATGTCCTTTTTTTCATTTTTGAGACAAGGTCTATCATTGGCATGGAACATGCCAAGTAGGCTAAACTATCCAGCCAGTGAGTTTCAGATATCCCCCTATCTTTACCCTCAGGACACTGTGATTACAGTGCACCACCATGCCCAACAGTCTTTGGGTGGGATCTAGGCTCAAACTCATGTCCTCATTCTTGCAAAGAGGCATGCAATTTACTGACTGAGCTGTTTCCCAGCCCATATCTTACTACTTCTTCTTGATATCATATCTGACAATTCTAGCAAGGACAATGAGGAAAAGTAAATAAAATAACAAATAATATCCACCTTGCAAATGTAGTAGTTTACCTACTTTCATTTTCAGATAACATGATCTTCTATAGAAAATCTTAATGAATTTAATTAAATTATGTACACTAATGAGTGCATGCTACAATGTGTCATGTTATATGATAATATAACAAATTACATTTCTGTATATTAGCCATAAACAAGCTGAAATCTACATTAAGAAGATATCCTATCTTCCTTCTCCTTCTTTCTATTTCTTTTTCTGTCTTCCTTTCTCTTTTTTAAATATTTTTTTATTTATGCATTTGAGAGAGAGAGAGAGAGAGAGAAAGAAATAGGCAAAGAGAAAGACAGAGACAATGGGCAGGCCAGGGCCTCCAGCCACTGCAAACAAACTCAAGATATGTATGCCCTCTTGTGCATCTGGCTTATGTGGGTCCTGGGGATTGAATCCTTTGGCTTTGCAAGCAAGTGCCTTAACTGATTACTAGCCATCTCTCCATCCCCTCCTTTCTCTTTTTGCTCTCTTTCTCTCTTTTTCTTTCCTTTTTTGTTTTGTGTTTTTTTTGTTTGTTTGTTTTTTGTTTTTTTGAGGTAGTGCCTCACTATAGCCCCTGCTGACCTGGAATTCACTCTGTATTCTCAGGGTGTCTTCAAACTCATGGTGATCCTCCTACCTCTGCCTCCTGAGTGCTGGGATTAAAGGCATGCACCACCACACCCAGCTTTTCCTTCTTTTGTATTTTGAGAAAAGTTCCAACTCTGTATCCCTGGCTGGCCTGGAACTTCCAATGTATACCAGGCTTAGCTTGAACTTGTGGTGATCTTCCAGCCTCTGTCCTGTGAAATTTTTACTCCCATGCCTGTTCAAAAAAATTATTTATAATTGTCACAATTTTTGAAAATATGTAAAATGAATTTAATTGGTACAAGCTATGTATCTTGGAAGATAAATGTAGTTAAAACTAAGAAGATTCACATGAAAAAAAAATCAACGTATAAACTAAATTACAAAAGCAATGTAAAACGTGAATATTTCAGAAAGCTGCAATGAGCAAAGCTACAATGAGATACTTATCACACTCATAAGTGCTGGTCAGGTTCTGTTCCCAAGTTATTAATGTAAATGTAAAATGCTGTAGCTATTTTAAAAAGCAGTTTAGAAGTTACTAAAAAGTGTAAAAAATGAGGTTACAACTCAGAAATTCAATGCTTAAATATATATCCCTGACAAATTCTTATCACACTAAATTTATATGTAAATGATTGTGAAAGCATTGTGTATGAAAGTCATATAAACCATTATTCATGGCGCCAGAATTTGGATTTGAAAACAATCCAAATTTCCACTGCCTGATAAATAGATACATGAAAATATACCACATATACATACAATGCAATACGTCCAGGCAACTGAAAATAATAATGCACCAGCACATGCTACGATGCATATAAATCTTGAAAACATGGTGCTACATAAGAAGATGTAGTCTTGCCTCCTGAACTTTTCACACCCACCATACTTTCATCAAGTATCTATCATTTAGAAACATCTTTTTCTTTCAAAAGATAACATATTTTAGAAATGCACATATGTATGATGTCCAGAATAAAAAATATATATATATAGAAACAAAAAGTATCATAATAAGTTTCCATGGGCTGTGGAAGAAAGAAGAAAATATTTTGGGCTCTCATTATCTCCCTAACATTTTCATCTTCCCCTTCTTTGACTTCAATTCAGGCAAGTTGATGTGAGTGGCCAATATCCAGAGAGAAAAATTCCAGGCTGATCTCAGGTCTTTGAACTTGAAATTCTCCCTGTCTAGAATGTTCTTGTCTTGGTTCATCCCATGCCTATGTCTTCCTATCGTTCCATCCTTCATCCAATTGTTCCCCCTTAATCTATCACAGGTGCCACACTTTCTTCAAATTACCATTTTCAGAAACAGTTTTTTCTTTCCATTCATTTTTCTTATGTATTTATTTAATATTTATCATATGGAATTACTAGCTCTATAAAGGTAAGGATATGTCTACTTTGTTAATTTACTTATGCCTATTGTGCAGATAGTGCCTGGCATATAATAAGCACATCAGGATGAATAGTCTTGATCGTGGGAAGAAACAAAATAATGAAGAGGTGAACATATTAGACCACAGATGCAATCAGGTTGGAAGATGCAGTGTACATTGTCCTATAATTTATGTTTTGTCTTTTTTAGAACAACAACATTCTGGAGATGCATGAAGATACCTTCTGCAATGCTAAAAACTTAACTTATGTTCGTAAGGCCTTGGAGGACATCCGATTAGATGGAAATCCCATCAATCTCAGCAAAACTCCCCAAGCATACATGTGTCTACCTCGTCTGCCCATTGGCAGTCTGGTCTAATGTCGCGTCATGGTCAGCTTTGTTTTGTTTACCATGCAGAACAACTCATGACTCTCTTCCAATGAAAACTCAGCATGTTTCTTTCAGATCATTTTTTAGAAAGATGATATGCTTACACAAAATATGGCTGAAAGTGTGAAGATATGGTAAGAATTAAACAAACATCAGATGAATTAGGAATAAATCTACAAGATGTTCAGTAAATAAATTATATAAAACGTTTCAGATATTCTTATAAATCAGAAATAATTTGCAAGGTTAGGAGTTTATATCAAATTAAGTATGCAATAAAGACAACATTGGAATGAGGACATTAGATATTTTGCTAAGGTTTAAACATTTTAATTAAACTTTTCTATTGTTTATTTTCTCTAATGCAGATTTCCCCTTAATACATTAAAAATATGAAGGAAATAATAAATGTGTTTAAAAATTAAATTGGCTTTGTGGAAAATGTTCCTTTCCATATAGACTGTCTACACAAAACTATATGCATTATAGTACATATTAATGAATGGTCACATTTCATCATTTTAAAGTACTATGAACTCATTTTAGACCACAGATAAACTGAGTAGTTGTTTGTATTTCTGTATCTGTGAAAAAAATGAAACATAGAACGTGGACTATATTGAAGATGCTATGATAACCACACTAGAGAAGTAAGGAGCGTGAATCTTCATAAAGGTGTGTAAGAAACCACTGTTTCCAGTAAGTAGAACTAGATTTTTTTTTAATCATAACTTTTTTTCTCCCATTTTCCACAAATGCAACCCAATTGATTCAGAAAAACATTAGAAGTCAGTTTTGGCTAAAATATATCTATGACTATTTGCAAAAATTTTCACCATAGTATCTGGATGAATGCTTGATTAATCAGAGGTCAGGTATCTTAGAAAGCCACTTTTAAAATGTTCCTTATCACATTCTCCAAATACCTATTGCATTCAGCAAGGACAGCTTATCAGAGGTGATGACCTTCCTTCTCCACTCTTCAAACATGGAAGATTACAAAATATTGGGTGTAGCTCTGATGACAGTAAGAACGAAAAATAGTAATTTTCAATGAGTTCTACCACTTTACTACAGTATCTCTAAGAATAAACAGTTATACTTGGCCACACTTCCAATATGGACAAGAAATTGATAAGCACTATTGTGACATCTTTGTTCTGTAATGCCAATGGCGGGCAGTCAAACTGTTTAGTCTTGATTCACTTGTTATAGTTTAAGAAATAGAGTTGTAAAAATCTCTAAGATAATTTAGTTTTTCTTTTTATCTTTAACCAAAACTGTTTTCTGTCCCACTTTGGTTTGCATTTATGGAAAACGGAGGGAAAAAGTTATAAAAGAAAATTACTCTGTTAAATTGCGAGACAGAGCGAGAAACAGAGAGACAGGGAGAGGAAGACAGAGATGGCTGCGCCAGCAACATCTCAGCTGCTGTGAGCGAAATTCAGATGTGTCCTCCCCCTTGTGGTCAAGAGTGGCATTGCACCCTTCCATCACTTTGCATCTGGCTAAACGTGGGACCTGGAGATTGGAACCTCTGGAGAGTGGAACCAGCGTTCTTAGACTTAGGAGGCAGACACCTTAATTGCTAAGCCATCTCTCCAGCCCAATGTGTATATTTTTAATGAAGGTAATTCATAGCTTCAGAATGTCTGTGGAGATATGGTAAGTATCTACAATGATGCTAAAATATGAAGAGTTATAGCATATTGCTCTAAAATAGAAGAGGGTGGAAGAGTGCTGGTGACTGCTTCTGGACAAGGATGCCATGGCTGCTGCCCTCACAGCAGGCTGTCCTTTCATGCACAAGACAGAGTGGCTCATCATGGATGCTGAAGGGGCTCTCACAACCTCTGCCACTCACAGAGGAGCTACTGGAAGTTTATGGTTGTTGTTGGACAGGGGGTTAAGCTCTTCAGTGGTGTAGCAACATGCAGCCGTAAATAATTCCCCACTCATGTCATTACAAGCAATCCTAATTTAACTGAAAAGGACACACATACACACACACACACACACACAAAACATGAAATCAGGAAGATTAATTGAAAATTTAAAAAGTGTTTTAAGGGGATGGGGAGATGGCTTAATGCTTAAGATGCCTGCCTTTGAAGCCTACAGTCCTAGGTTTGATTCCCCAGTACCCACATAAGCCAGATGCACAAGGTGGCACATGCATCTGTAGGCCTGGAGCACCGAATCTCTCTCTCTTTCTCTCTCTCTGCCCCCTCCCTCTCACAAATGAATAAATAAATATTATTTTTTTAAAAAGCTGTTTTAACAGGAGTTGGAGGATATAGAGGCTGATAAGGGGTGAATTTCATAAAAAATATATTATATACATGTCTGAAATTGTCAAAATAAAAATTAAGTAAATGTAAGTAAAGGGGTTAATCAATTAAAACATAAAAAATAAACCAGAAGGTAGTAAAATTCAAGATACCTTAAGGGTGGTCTATACTTCAGTGGATAGTGTCTGAAAAATTATGTTTAGGCCTATACTTTATTTGAGGTATTCCAATTGTTGTTTGATAATTACCTCCTCTTAATCATCTATATTGGCATGATAATAATCAGTTATCAGATCAACCTATGTGGTAGGCACTTAGCTTAGGTATTCTGCATATATACATTCTAAACAAAGAGTTGGAGAAAAAAAAAATCTCAAGTCACAGAGCACAGAAAATAACTTAATGAACTTGTCTAAGCCTTTCTTACACCATACCACCACCTTGTCTCAGCAGCAGAGACTTCCCTTCATCCTATTTTGTAATGCATAAACATTGTGTACTGAGTGGGCAGAGACACAAAGATCAACATTGCATTTTGTTTGTTTGGTTTGAGACAGGATCTTCCTATGTACTCCAAGCTCCCCTGGACCCTGTGATCCTCCTGCCTCAGCCTCTTGTCTGCTTGGGTCACAGGTGAGTACCATGCTACTGTACACAGCATTGTCTATATGTGTGATGGTGACTTCTAGATGACCAGTGGATCTTTCTGGTCATAATGTACAAACCACTTTGGGGAACCTGTGTAATCCTCCTAGGGATATGTGGCCTCCATAAAATCATCAGGAAGATGGACTAAGATCCTGAGGATCAGCTGGGCATGGTGGCACATGCCTGGGCACATGCCCAGGAGGCAGAGGTAGGAGGATCGCCGTGAGTTCAAGGCCACTCTGAGACTACATAGTGAATTCCAGGTCAGCCTGAGCTAGAGTGAGATGAGGTTATACCTTACCTGAGAAGGCAGACTGTGTTATTCATTAGGTACAATACGCACACTAGCACACAATAATTTGCAGAAATTAAGAAAGTGTTTACTTTATATTACAAATTTAAAAAAAACATCATGGTTATAATGCAATAGTTTGGGGCTGGAGAGATTGTCCAATGGATAAAGCACTTACCTGAAAAGCCTAAACGACCTGGTTTGATTTCCCAATATCCACATAAAGCCACATGCACAAAGTGTCACATGCATCTGGAGTTCATTTGCAGAAACTGGAGGTCCTTGCATGCCCATTTTATGTCTCTCTTCTTGCAAATAAATAAGAAATATTTTTAAATGCAATCATAAAAATAATGTATATTTTAATAACAACAAACCATAAAATAGAAATTTAATTGAAGTATGAAGGGGCATGAAAATGATGTCCTGGCTGCAAAGATAGTACTGATAGTATCTGATAGTATCAGATTGCCTCCACAAATGTTGGGAATGGATTTTTTGTCCTCACTACCTTGCCCATTATTACAAAATTAGGAGGATTTGTAGCAAAAAATCCATTCCTTATGAAAGACATCATTATGCAAATGTACTGGTGATAACTGACACCCGCATAGGCACTGTGATTGTCCAGGTCACAGGGCTACATTGCAGACATCCTTCACATGAAGTCTAGAAAGAAAAAGGGTTTGCCCAGAACCTTGGAAATGTGGTGATTCTAATGTTAGGAATCCTAACTGTGTTGTATTTAAATGACCATTTCAAAAAAAAAAAAAAAAAAATCCACACTCTTGATGCTTTACAATCTAAACAAACCTTGATTAAACATATTTTTAAATAATCTCAGTTGTTTTCCTATTCAATTATTACCTGTTCATTATTTTCTAAATATTACAGGTTATTTGAAATGTCAAACCAGAATTCCATTACCCCAGAATATTTTTTCAACTTATATGTAAGAAAACAACTTCATTGTAATTGAACAATTTCTATCTAATCATTACCAAATACACATATTTCCAGGTGTCATGAATACTACACATTCTATTAATTCTGTAATTCTTGAGTTGCTATGGAATTCACAGTACTTTAAAAAGCTGACAGTGAATAAGTGAACACTATCTTACACAGAATACTATGTAAATACAAAACCAAATTATTTATCATCAAAGAAGTAGTAACATTGTCTTTGTAGTTATCATGATGTTTTCTCTCATAGTTTGTTTAAACTTGTTTAATAAATACTTCCATTTTAGCTTTGCTAAGCTAGAAAAGTTTAATGCCTTGTACTTCATCTAGGACACCACAATATGGTGCAGACATTTTTAATTTTACTTCTTGTATGTGACTGGAAAAAGACAAGTCTTTTGAGAGTGTGAAAGCCTGTTTTAAATATTTATATTTGTATCTCAGAACATAGCATGAGTTATAGATATGGATCTCAAAATATGTTGAATTTCATTTTATCTGACAAAATGCATCAGGCATACCCAACTTCTCTCTGAAGCCCTTTACATACAAGTTTAATCAGCTAAAGTTTACTTTTCGAAAGCCAAATTTTAAAAAATAATAAAATCTAATATACTCAGTTCCCTCACATGCAAAAATGCTAAGTTATATTGCCAATCTGGAAGTTTAAAATAAATCTGTGATCAATATAAAATGAGCTCTTTATTTTTTCATAATGTGATTTGAATAGACTTGTGCTGAAATATCCAATGAACTACTACTGCCACCAAGTGTTAGAATTCCAACACCAAGACTGCAAAGTGTTTTCAGCTCCAGTGTTTGTGAAGCATGTGATAACCTATGCCATCATATAGCATGTAGCAGAATTTTAAAATGCCAATAATGTCGTTAAAATTGGCCAAATGAAGTCAGTGTGTAGAAAGGGCATACTTTGGATCTGTTTTACTGGATTCACTCCATCCATGTGGCAAACAAACTATAAAGTGATTACCTATGCTGTTTGTTTCTCGGTATCTGTGGCTTTGTTTCTCTCCCACCACATCCACTCCTACATTGTATGCTGGTGCAATGTAGACCTTGCTTCCAACAAATAGAATAAGGCAGAGATAGATAGAATGCATACCATGCCTGTCATTGTGGTAGAAAGAACTTGCTAGAAAGAACTACACTCTTGCTGGCTTGGTGAAGTGAGCAGCCAGCTTCAAGAAACTCATAGCTAAGAACTGAGTAGGAAATAACACTGGCCTTTAGGCCTTGTAATTGATCTCTTAAGTTCTGAAAAATGGTTTCTAAATGCAGACAGAAACCAGGCAAGATCTTCACTAAGAGATTCACAATAAAATGAACAGTTCCCATCATATGAATGATGTTGGGAGTGGATTTTCCCAAAGTTAGCAGCCAGAAAACAACGCTTTCCAGTTAATTCATTATAGCAAGTGGAGATCCTAGGCAGAGAGGTAGGCTACACTATGATTGGGCCATTAACACTTGGAATATTATACATGATAAACACATGTGGTTTTAAGCAAATAAGTTTGGGGTAATTTGTCATGCAGTAACAGAAAATGAAAACAGTATATAACAACATGGAAATGTGTTTTGTTTTAAAATTTTATGCAGAATATTTCACGTCCAGTAATTAAAATACAAGTCAAGTAAAAATGTTTCTTTGAAGAATCCTCTGTTGTAATTCTGTTATAATTAACTTTTTGTAAAAGTCAATCACCTTGGATGCTTTACCAGTGCATAAAAATATATTATAATCCCAGTTTTATAAAGATAACCCTAAAACGCCTGCCATAATTTGATACTTCTTTTACATGTGGGCAAGGAGATGAGAAGCTGGCTCAGGAGATGAAGATACTTGTTCTGCAAGCCTAACACCCAGATTTTGAACCCTTAGCACCCATGAAAAGCTGGAGGAAAAGTGGAACACATGTCTATAATACCAGTGTGCCTATGGCAATGGGAGGCAGAATCAAAAATCCCTAAGCTTGTGGGCTAACCATCCTGGTCATCACAGGTTCAAAACAGGTTGGAAGGCAAAGATCGACACTCTGAGGTTGTTCTCTGACCTCTACACATGAGCTTTGGCACAATGCTGTCCAATGCACACACTCCTACACACACATATGTACACATTAAAAAAAAAGGAAACATAGGGCAAGACTTATACACAATGAAAACAAGAGAAAAGAGGACAAGACTACTTTGACACAAATAAACTGATAAAGACAGAAAATCTAGTACTATTTGTATGAAAGTCATATCAAGTGGTCAAAAATGGCATCCTTACTTTTTTTGTAACTAAGTCACTCACCCTTTGAAGCAAAAAAGAAAATAATGTGAATGCACTACAGTAATGTGTCCCACTTATAAAACTCTCAACGGAGACCCACATTGTATGGCATGTGTGGTGATTCGATTCAGGTGTCCCCCATAAACTTACATGTTCTGAATGCTAGGTTCCCAGCTGATGGAGATTTGGGAATTAACGTCTCCTGGAGATAGTGTATTATTGGGGGCAGGCTTATGGCTATTATAGCCAGCTCCCCATTGCTAGGGTTTGGCACACTATCCTGTTGGTGTTGTCCACCTTATGTTGGCCAGGGGGCAATGTCCACCCTCTGCTCATGTCATTGTTTTCCCATCATGGAGCTGCCCCTTGAGTCTGTAAGCAAAAAAAAAAAAACAAAACAAAAACAAACAAAAAAAACAACTTTTCTTTCCCCCCCTTTCCCCCCGCAAAAGCTGGGTGATTTCTGCTGGCAATGCAAACCTGACTGCAACAGTAAGGTTTGTACTGACAAGTGGTATCATTTGCTGTTAGACACCTGACTGTATAGCTTTGGCTTTTTGGAGCTGATTTTCAAGAGGAATGTGGGAGGACTTGAAACCTTAGCCTAAGAGATGCCTTGCACAATTCTAAGTAGAGCTGGATGGACTATTCTGGTCAGAGTTTAAAGACACGAATGCAGTAAGAACTATAGACTGTGAGGTTTGGCTTGTGAGGATGAGAAGGAGCTTTGCCTGGAATGGGCTAGAACCAGCTTGCTGTCAAGCCTGTGTCCTCAGAACTTGTTCAGGGCTGCTTTGTATAGAAATGGACTGGTTTAAGCAGAAGGATATGACACAGAAATGAAATATTTGGGCTGAAACTTCTGCCTGTTCAGCTTCAATTATATGAGAGATTACAACCTTTGAGACTTGGTCATCTGATCTGCACTGTGGCAACAGGAAGAACTTAGACTCTTTTTAAAGGCCTGAATGCCAAGCAGTGTCCTGTTCTTAAAGTCTGCTTTATTACCTCATGGATTAACAAATTGGCATGCTGCCTGGTATTATGAAGCATACGAAATGCAAAAAAGAGAGGGTCATTGACTTTGCAACATGGTCTTGTGTTTTGGAAATGGCCATGGGCAGTGTGAAGCAGGTTTGATGGATGCCTGTATGGAGACTCCATGTATCCATGAAGATGAACCGTGGATTGCAATGGAGATCCAATGAAAATGCTACAATTATGAGATTTCTATTAAAGAAAGCTGCCGACCCCAGATGAAGTCTTCTAGGACTGTGAGTAGCCTAGCTGGAGGGGTGGAATGCAACTCCAGAGAATTGTTACTGGCTGGAATTATCAGACTTGGAGATTTGTCACTGACTAGAGTTGTTGGACTTGGAACTACAGTGTTTGATGTATGCCCTGTTTAAATCTTGTACTGGTTGAATATTTCTTTGCTATGCCCAGTGGCATGTTTTGCAGCGTGAGTTTTTATTCTGTGCCATTATGGGTTTGGGGGGATTTTTTGGTATTATGGCTCAGTTAAAAGATCTCGGACTATGGGAATGTTTGAACATCATTAGGATTGATAAAATATGGGGACTTTTAAGGTTGGACTGAATGCATTGTATTTTATATCATATATGGTTATTAGTTTATGGGGGCCAGGGGCAGAAAATGGTGGTTTGATTCAGGTGTCCCCATAAACGTAGGTGTTCAGAATGCTAGGTTCCCAGCTGATGGAGATTTGGGAATTAACACCTCCTGGAGGTAATGTATTGTTGGGAGTGAGCTTATGGGTATTATAGCCAGCTCCCCCTTGCTAGTGTGTGGCACACTATCCTGTTGGTGTTGTCCACCTTATGTTGGCCAGGGGGTGATGTCCACCCTCTGCTCATGCCATCGTTTTCCCCTGCCATCATGGAGCTTCCCTTTGAATCTGTAAGCCAAAATAAACCATTTTGTTCCTTAAAACCTGCTCTTGGTTGGGTGATTTCTTCCAGCAGTGTGAACCTGACTGCAACAGCATCTGTGTCCTTAGAGACATAGATGTTGATAATGCTATGTTGGCTTCATGTGTGCTGGAGGCTTAAGCCAAGGAGGGCATTCTCAGAAAGCCACAGTGCAAGTAAAAATGAATGAAGACTGTGGAGTTTGTGGTCCTCTAGGCAATGATACATCCTGACCCAAGGATACCCATACTGTTCTGTTTGGAGATAGCAATGGACACAGGTCCTTGCAAAGCTTTGGGGAATACACACCTTTTGTTCCTCTCATTTCTACTAGATTGATGTGGATGCTCCCACAATTTCATAGTTGTCCTCCATGATTCCTTTGTAGGCTAAACAGCTGCCAGCACGTGACCTGACACCTCTGGCTTCTGCAGCCCTTGTCTTCATAAGCAGTGCAAGGCCCGTTCTAGGATTTTATTGACGTTTAGGGAAAACTCAGTTTCTAGTCTTTCACCTATACTTACCTCCACCTTCTTATCCTCCAACCTTCAGCACAGAGAGGCCTTTCACTATTTCACTCTACCTTGTACCCAACACCCACTCTCCAGATGCCTGTAAGGTAAAGCTCCAGACACAGTCTACAGGTGACCTAGACTGCCATTTTCCTAGACCGCAGGGGTCCCATGGCATTCTAACCTCCAGCTCATAGCCTCCCAGGGGGTGGAGATTGGGGACACCTTTCCCCACACTTGAGATCCCTGTTCTGGCTCCATTTTTGTACTGGGTGACAGCCCACTACTGGAATTGAGCCTCTATTCTGGCTCCATTTTGACACCAAGTGATGACTGGCTATCAGAATTGAGCTCCTTACTTACCTACAAAATCCACAAAATGGTATCCAAGCTGTCCATCCCTAACAATACTCCCTTGGGATGCATAAAAGCTAACTTAAAGCCCCTGGACTTAACAGACCTCACAACCAAAGATTTAATCCAGCTACTTACTCAGGTCTGGCCTCAATATAAATTGTACAATGATCACAGTTGGCCTGAATTAAACTTCTGCTTTACACATTGTTATGGACCTAGACAATTTCATACAGAGAAACAGCTAATGGTCTAAAGCCTTCTTTCACTTACATATGTGCCCCTCTCTGTGCCAAGATTGCTCCCCCAGCCAAATACTCATATTGTACCAACCCCCTCCCTTCTTCTGGGCCAGCTAATGCTCCTCCTTCTTTTCAATCTTTTCTGACTTTGATCCTTCAGATGAGGTCCTCCACCTTATCCACCTCTTCAAGCTTGGGCTCCAACCTCTCCATAACACATATCCTCTTCTCCAATACCCACCCCTCCAATAACCTCTTCCACAGTGACCTTTTACCCAGATGCCCCACCAACTTCTCTTCTCTATCCACCCCTACCAATGTCAAATATACTCAATCCTTCAACCTCTTCACAACCAACTCCCTACCACCATCTTCAAACATCTTCCAGCTCCTTCACACCCTCATTACACCCCTCCTCACCCATTAATCCCCTTCCCTCACCCTCTCATGCCCACTCCCACACTGAAGCTCAACACCCTGCCCACTGTTTCATGTATGAGAGGTGGCAGACCTGGAGGGTCCTACTCAGGTTCAGGTCACATTTCCCTTTCTGATATGAGCCAAATTGAACAAAAATTAGGTTCTTTCTCAGAAAATCCCATTAAGTACCTCAAAGAATTGCCATGCCTCTAGCAAGCATACAACTTAACATGGGGAGACATTTATTATATTCTCAATTCTGCCTTAACATCAGATGTAAAAAAAATATATTTGGCATTTGGCCCTAGCCCATGCAGTTTCCCTGCATGAACAAAATCCAGAAAATGTCCTGGTAGCCAATGAGGTTGCCTCCCACCAAGCCAAACTAGTCTTATCAACCTGGTAATGCGGACACTCAAAGATTGATCAGAATGATTAACTGCCTTTAGAAGTGATGCAAAAAATATTTGGGTACTTTTGTAAGTTATGATAAAGTCAGGGAAATCACACAGGGTCCTGATGAAAACCGAGCTCCTTTCCTGGCTCATCTCATTGAATCTGCTACTAAACATAAAAACTTAGATATCTCCCTCCAGTTTGCTCCCTCTTTTGAATCTTCAATTAATTAGACAATTGGCCCCAGACAGCAAGTGTAAACATCACCAGTTAAAGAAGGGACCCAAGGCCTCTCAGAAGGACCACCTAGATGTTGCCTTCAAGATCTTTAATAGCAGGGAGGATGAGGCAAAGTGAGAGAAGGATAAAGACAGGAGGACTAAATACTAACTTTTGGCCTCCATCCTCAACAGCCATCAGGCCTCAGGCCCATCACCCTCTGACAGGCATCATGCACAGGAGAAACCACCTGGTGTCTGTTTCCAATGCAATCAGCCTGGACACTGGGTGAAGACTCCCCTAGTCCCAAGTTATCTACAAAAGCTTGTTGCACCAGAGAATAATGGGGACACTGGATATGGGAATGTCCTCAGGGACACCATGGCATCTCTTCAGGACATCCCCTCACTGAACCCCACATCTTCCTTATCCATCAAACCCAGAATGACTGGGACAGTGGCTGAGTACAAAGTTTCCTTCTTCCTGGACACTGGAGCATCCTTCTCTCTTCTTACTTCCTGGAAGGGACCAAGAATAAGGTCTAACATCATGGTCATGGGAGTCTCAGGTATTCTCTCCAAGCCTAGAAATATACCTCCCTTCTTTTGCCAGTTTGGAACCTTAAGCTTCACCAATTCTTTCCTGGTCATGCCCAAATATCCTATGATTTCTGTCCATAGAGACATCATGTCAAAACTGAAGGTTTTGGTTCACATTCCTGCATTTGACAGCATAACCATCTTCTATTTTCAACTGAACTGAGATGAGGCCTTGTCTGGAACACAGTTCACCCCTCCTCCTCTTACTGCCTCCATTAACTCCTCAGTCTGGGATACTGAACACACCTGAACTGTTCAACACCATGAGCCAGTATGTGTTGCCCTAAAAATCTCTTATTCCTATATAAACCAAGACCAGTTCCTCCAACCCTCAATCACCCAGCTGGGATTTAAACTCATCATTACCCACCTCTTACAGGCTCAACTCTGAACCCTAGTTAATTCTCCTCATAACATCCCCATCCTCATAGTTAAGAAACCTAATGGACATTCCACTTAGTCCAGGACCTTAGAAAAATAAATGAGGCAACTATACCAACCTATTCACCCAGTTGTTCCCAACCCTTATACCCTTCTTTCCTCCATCCCACCTACTGTACCCCACTTTACCATCCTAGATCTGAAAGGTGCTTTCCTCACAATCCCTCTCCACCCAGACTCACAACCCCTCTCTGCCTTTACCTGGGAAGACCCAGATACCTTTCTAGACCATCCTGGCACAAGGTTTTAGAGATAGGCCCCACTAGTCAGACCGTTCAGTGGGACCTCTTGTCCTTAAATCTCTATCACAGTCACATTTTATAGTATGTAGATGACCTTTTCTTATGCAGCCCCTCCCAAGAAGTAAGTTTCACTCACACCACTGAACTCAATGTCTTGGCTTCCTGAGGCTATACCATGTATCTAAGGATAAAGCTCAAATCTGTCAGCCAACTGTAACTTACCTGGATCTCTCTCACACACAAAACCTGAGCCATTTATCCAGATTGAATAGAAACTCTCCTAAACTGCCCTATGCCTACAGACAAGTGGGAACTCCTGTCATTGTTAGGCCTCTTTAACTTCCATATGGATACCCAATTTTTCTCTCATTGTCCAGCCCCTCTATGAAGCACCCTTGAGGAGCCCCTCCTCACCCCTTCCACACTATCCACTCCTATTAGAACCTTGAAACAAGTTTTATCTGTGGCCTCCTCTCTAAGGTTACCAGACCCTTCTAGACCCTTTTTCCTCTTCCTCCACACAAACCAATGCCAAGCTTTAGCACTCCTCTGCCAATGAGCAGGAGACACCTGTACCCCTGTAGCTTTTTTTATCTAAACAGCTGGACTGAGTCGCCAAAGGATGGCCCCCTTGTCTACAAGTCTTAGAAGCTGCCACTTCATTTACCCCAGAAGCCAAAAAAACTCTCTTTACATAGCCCTTTAACTGTTTACTCTCACACTCTTTGTGAAGTCTCCTCAGCTACCAAAACTTCATGACCCTGGCCCCTTCTTGAGTCCAGATCCCACATGCATACCTTCTCAACCCAAACCTATCTTTTAAGCCTTTCCCATCTCTCAATTCAGCTACCCTACTTCCTGCCTCCATTCACACAATCCCAAGTTCTCTTACATTCTCTTCTGAGATATTAGATCTCTCCATCAGATCTTTTACCCATATTACTGAGTATCCCCTCCCTGAACCTAATGCCCCAGATTGGTTTATAGATGGCAACTCCATAAAATCACCTCCTTATACCTCAGGCTAAGTTATCATTCAAGACCATGCAGCTCTTCTAAGACCTAAAACCTCATGGAGGACCAACCCTTGACCCCAGGAGCCACTTTTCAACAGGCTGAATTAACAGCCATCACTTGAGCTTTAACCCTAGTTAAGGCCCTTTCTATTAACATATATACAGATTCAAAGTAAGCTTATAACATCATCCACTCGTATATTCTAATTTGGAGAGAAAGAAGCTTTCTTACCCAAAAGGAACTTGAATCATTAATGCCTCAGTCATCCAAAACCTACTTGACTCCACTTTCCTCCCCTCTAGAGCAGCATTTGTCCACTGCTGAGGCCATCTCTTTCTAAAAACCATGCTGATAAATTGGCCCTTGAAATAGCTTTAACCCATCCAGAACCTCAGTCACCTTCTCTTTTCCTTTTAGCCTACCAGGCTCCCTTAGCTCCAAACCCCTCAGCCAAGAAATTCTGTCATATCTACACTCTTATTTCATCCTTATAATAAGACTCCTCTTTCTTTCTTTAATATAATTTAGTTTATTTATTTGAGAGAGAAAGAGAGAGAGAGAAGAGAGTAATGGGCATGTTAGGGCCTCCAGCCACTGCAAACAAACTCCAGATGTATGTGCCACCTTGTGCATCTGGTTTATGTGGGTACTGGGAAATAGAACCTGGGTCCTTAGGCTTCACAGACAAGTACCTTAACCACTAAGCCATCTCTTCAGTTCTTCAGCTCTTCAGCTCTGTACTTCCTTTCTTAGAAAACCATACCACCCCCTCCCAGCACTCAGATAGACAGCTCTTTTAAGCTCTTGCAAGCTCATTTTATCTGCCAGAGGACACAAACAAATTCCAGTATATCACCACCCCAATTCCCCAGCCATCAAATGCAGGGCCTCTTACAAGCCATGGATTGCCAAGTAAATTTAAGCCACATGCCTCCAGTTAGGAAATATAAATACCTTTTAGTAAGTATAGACACTTATTCAGGATGGGTAGAGGCCTTTCCCACCACTAACCAAAGAGCTAACACTATAGGTCAAGCACTAACCATAGAAATTATCCCCAGATTTGGCCTTACATCCTGAATACAATCAGACAATGGTCCTGAATTTGTATCCTTCATTTCCCAAAAACATGGCCAAATACATACAAATTCCCTGGAAATTTCATATTCCCTATCATCCCCAATCCTCCAGCAATGCTGAAAGAGCCAACTGAATGGTAAAGGAAACCCTCACAGAGCTAACCTAAGAGTGAAAATGAGACTATGCCTATTATTGCATCAGAAGCAAGGTCAGGTGTGTTTGCATATGCTAATCACCTCCTTTAAAAGTCCCAAAGAAGTCAAACATGATAATGATGCTTGTGAAGTTACTGAACATTTGAGGATACCTGTGAGATGAGATTCTACAAAGCACCTTCTGCAATCCTCCTCACAATCCCTATGGAATAGACATTGTGTTGGTTGGATTCAGATGTTTACAACACCCCCTTCCCCCAGCCATAAACCTGTGTTCTGAGAGGCTGATCCCCAGCTAATGGTAATTTGGGAATTGGAATGTTGTTGGAGGTGTGTTTTGGGGGAGGCAAGCTTATGGTTGTTATAGCAAGCTTCCCCTTGCCAGTATTTGGCACACTCTCCTGCTGATGCTTGTGTACTTGACGTTGTCCAGGAAGGGATGTCCAGCCTCTGCTCTGCTCATATCATGGTTTCCCTGCATTGTAGAGCTTCTCCTCTAGTCTGTAAGCCAAAATAAACCCTTTCCTTCCACAAGCTGCTTTTGGTTGGGTGCTTTGCGCTGTTAACACAAAGCTAACTGCAACAGACACTATATGCAACAAAGCCACACCCATGATATGGTGAAAAGCCTGAGGCCTACAGAGCTCACTAAGGCAAGGTGAAGGTTAATCACATTTATTTAAGGGAAACCCTATGTGCTTAACTATAATATTTAAAGTCAGAGAAGGGACACAAGCAAAAACATAATCAAAATATTCCTACTCTAAAGCCTGTGCTATTATCCCTGGAATAATGTTTAATTAAGAGGTAAGTGTGTAGAATACTACAATTAGTATAGTGCTTTCCCATAGATATTTGATTACTTATCACAAGGAGCCCATTTCAGCAGGGTCTTTAAGAAGTGAACACTGGTGAAACAGACTGAGGCTTAAAGACTGTACTTGGAATTCATCAACTCCAGAATCTTGGACAGAAACACCTGTTGTTTTCATAATCTGTGAGACTTGGAAGCACCTCTTTGAGAACAAGGCATGAGCATTATGTGCTCAGGAAGCACACAGGGCGCATGCTATGTTTATGTTTCCTGTATGATGAACCTGGCTCCTGAAGTTAGAAGACTAGGCTAAAGAGTGAGTTCTAGACTTTGCAGTCTGGAACTTCTCTTTACCTCTGCCCACTCTCCCCTCCCCCCCAACTATACAGAATAGGTTTTACACCCAAACTACCTGCCTCACGGTATAAATGTTCCAAGTAAGCGGTGTTGCCATGGCTGGCAGCACAAACTCAGCCTTGTCCCCTCCCCCCATACTACGTCACAAGCCCACCTGAGAATGTTCACAGGCCCATCTCAACCCTCATTGGCTGTCGTCCATGGCAGCGAAGGACGCGGTGTGCACGTGGAGGGTCTCCAGAAGGTATTTAAGGGCTGCCTCCGCCTGCTGCCCTTCAGTCCAGTCTGGACGGCCTCCGCGAAGCACCTGAGTTGAGAGGGAGCAGCAAGGTACCCGCCAAACCCTGCCTCCCCCGTCCGTCCCCAAGCCCCTCGCCTCCACCAACGTGAGTGTGTGTGTGTTGGACCCCAGGAGCGGCTCTCAACTGCGCATCGCCCACCAACACCTCCTTCCTCCCCCACCATCCTTATCCAGCCGCAGTGCCACCCAAGCCACCTGGACAAGTCCACCAGGGTGCCAAGGACCAGGAGATCGTGAGGGACAAAGCGAAGGGGTTAGGCGGAGGAGAAAGACGGAGAGGAGGGTGCCAGTGATCACACCCACAGTCGCCAGCTCTGAAGACGTGCCCACTGACCCCCCCTTGGTGGCGAAGCTCCCTGAACCATGACCCAGACCCTCAACCGGAGGGAGGACCCCCTCAATCTGGGAGGCGGCGGCTGGGCAGCCTCCATCCCCTCGAGCACCTGGTCGTCCTTTCATCGACGGCGCGGGGGCGCTCCCATGTACAAGGGGCGCTACCGCCATGGCCCCAAGGCCGAGCATGAGGCCTGCAGGAAACAGGCCAAGCAAAAGCACGGCCCGGGCCCTTGGTTGCCACCTCCATGCCAACCCTATCCAGCATGCCAACCCTATTGGCCGGGGTACCCGAGCTGGGGAGCCTGCGCAGGGCCCTGGCGCCCTCCTGCCATGGCATTCCAGAGTCCCCTGTGCCTGGCCGAAGTGATCCGGGCCTATGGGTTGCAGCCGCTCTGCCTGTGCTGCTGCCCGTGCTGGAGCGGGCACTGGAGCCCCGGCTGGGCCGCGCCCCCGGCCAGAAAGAAGCGCTGGGGCTTCCGGGGCCGCGGGCTACGCCGCCAGCCTCGCCACTCGGTGCCCAGGAACCCGCCCATCGACCTGAGCAAGCTGCTGCGACCCGTCAATCTGTACGGCTGGCGGGCCCCGGGCATGAGGGCTCCGCGCAACACCACGCAGTTCATCATGAACCAGATCTACGAGGACATGCGCAAGCAGGAGAAGATGGAGCGCCAGCAGGAGGCGCTGAGAGCTCAGCAGGTGCAGGCGGCCTGTACCGCCGCCCTCGGCCACGACGCGCCCCCTGGCGGCCTGGCGGAGGACTGGGCGTTGCAGGAATCCCTGTACGGCTACATCCAGGATCCAGCTCTGGCGCTGAGCCCCGGTCCCCGTGGAGCCAAACCCGGCTCCCACCCCACGGCCCGGGGAGCAAGAGGAGAAGCAGGGCGATGAAGGGGCGCGAGACGACGAGCTCTACGATGAGAAGCAGGAAGAGAGTGAGGAGGAGGAAGAGGAGGAGGAGGAAGAGGAGGAGGAGGAGGAAGAAGAGGAGGAAGATGGAGAGACAGAGGACGAGGATGTGGATGAGGAGGAAGTGGGAGAGGTCCAACATGGGGAGGAGGGAGAAGAGGTCCAAGAAGTTGAGGCAGGTTTTGGAAGAGGGGATGGAGGAGGGAGAGCAGATGGAGGAAGAAAGTTTCTTGCCCCTGGGAATGCCTTTATCAATCCTAGTAGGAGAGGAAGACGAGGGAGAGAATGTTATGGATTTTAATTACTTAAGCTCCGAACAGATGATTCCCAAAGTACCCGAGGAAGATCAGTTTAGGGTACCGGACATTAACCAGTAGACATCAGGAGGGGAAGTGAGAAATAAAATGGAACTGATTCCAAGCTAACATGGATTAGCAACTTATTAAAAAAAAAAAAGAAAAACACAAACACACACACACACACACATTCAAAGTGAGTTCCATGAATAAACCTGTCAATGTAAACCCCTTCTTTGGCCATTATAAAATATTTAAACATTGGTGTGTTTGTGCATGACTGTGGGAGGGGGCTGAGGAGCTTTCAAATATATTTTGTTGGAAATGATTAAAGACCAAATATTTTATTACTACAGTTTGAATATTTTCATTTGCTGTTTCCCCCTTTAGACAATTGAGAACTTTTTCTAATTGTATATATATATATATATATATATATATATATATATATATATATATATATATGCATATTAACAGGCTGAAGAGATGGCTTAGCGGTTAAGGCATTTGCCTGCAAAGCCAAAGGACCCCACAATTCCCCAAGACCCACATAAGCCAGATGCACAAGGTGGTGCATGCATCTGGAGTTCGTTGAGTTCGTTTGCTGTGGCTGGAGACCCTGGCAAGCCCATTCTCTCTCTCTCTCTCTCTCTCTCTCTCTCTCTCTCTCTCTCTCTCCCTTCTCTGAAATAAAATATATTTTTTAAAATAACAGTGCTTAAAGAACCTCCCCATTTACACAGCCTGTTTAATGAGCTTGGTATCAATGCATATTTGATACTTACATATTTAAGATGCCCATGCATACAGTGGTTATTGACTGCTGACCAGTGCTCTTACAGCTGAAGGCATTTACCACTTGTAGATTTTTCCACCTCCAGAGTTCATTTTTGAGGGCCGTATTTTGCTGAGCCATATGCAGTTTGTCTGGCATTGCTCATTTATATTCCTTGTCCCACAGTTACCCCTATGGATTTCCTCAGAAGAGCATGAAGTTGCTTCTGTGGAACTGGTTGTCTGCCATGGCCTCAGCAATCCATAATGCATGCATGGAGAGCCTTCCCCATGGTCAGAAGACACTTGCACACCTAGTTAACACCCAAGGTAACTGAAAACAAGGCCACATGGTTGCGATGTAGAAGCCTTGTTCCTAGTTAGATTCATTGCCTGGTTTCAGAAGAACTATAAAGATAGTTTTGCAGACTGGATTTAAGACTGAAGACCTTTGGGGTAGGGGTGGAACACCTTATTTATTTTTCCCAAATTTGTTTTTTCTTATAAAGGAGAGAAAAACGGGGTATAAATATGAGCTTGTGTAAACTACTTTCTGAAATTATCTAAGTCATGATTAATGAATAAATCAATTCACTTCATGATAACATTTGTTCAAACAATTTTAGAAAGTTAAAAAAAGAAAACTTTTTCCTGGACACTGAAATGTTCCATCCATAATATATTTCCACATTAGCTCTAGATGAATTTGAACCTGATTTGTCTAAAATTCCACATTTTAACAAACTGTCTTTCTTAGCTTGGACCATAAGTTAGTAGTTATTGGCTGAAGAGAGTTTGTTTACTGATATATTACCTGCAAATTGATGTTAACTAATATTAAATTAATTAAATGATAAGAATTAAAGTTTTCTCATTTGCATTCAAATATCAGAAATCAGAAATATTGTATATATATGTATATATATATATATATATATATATATATATATATATATATATATTCTCCAACACAGTGAAGAAAATATCCTCAGACATTTAAGGTTTTTAAGATTATACCAAACATTACAAATTACAGCACTGAACAAACAATTACATCCTAAGCATTAAATTCTATAAGATACAATTTCTCAGTTACCTAGCAGAATTACTGAAATGATTTAAAGGCCATTATATATGCCTTTCTATTAAAGTCAATGTAAATGTATAGCGGAAAACCCATAGTCTTGTTCCTGATACTCATCAATAAACTCTTAAAAATCATAACATACAGGCTTTACTCAAAATACTTGCAATAATAACTAATTCAAGCTCAAGTATGTTTTTATTCCAGAAATTAAGTTAGGTTTGAATTTACTTCACAGCCACATTGGATAATTTTCTCCTTGCAGGAGATGTGACCTCTATATTTAAAAAAAAAAAAATCATTACATTACTCACCTCCACAAATACAGGGCATTGTTCAATACGCATTATTAAGGGTAGAAAACAACTTTTCAGGGGTTTACATTCTAATGTAGGGGCTGTCATTCAACATTTACTGAACTGATAGGAACCAGACCTGGTAAACCCTTGTTAGGGTACATTGGTAAGTCAGCAAAGTTCCTGAACTCTGGGAACATTGTGAGAGAATAAATCACAAGGAAACCAGAGACAAGGCTGCGGAGGTTTGTGTTGTGGAAGGAAGGCCAAGAGCTGAGAGAAGCTTTGTGGTACTGAGTGTGTCAGGGAGGAGAGGCAAATGAGAAGCTGAAAAGGTGGGCCAAACAGGCAGGCAGAAGCCATGTTGTCTGCTAATGCCCTGTTCTGCTCTCATCTTCTAAAAGTGACATCAGTAAAAGTGAAAGGAGGAAACATCAATGATTGTTCTCTATATAAGCTGTTGATTGGCCAGATACTTTGATGGTCTCTTTAGTTATTCTGTTGGTTAATATGGAATGATTAAGCCATGTTGAGTATTGGACAGGTTGGCCCCCTAATACACCCATCATTATACTTTTCAGATTCCGTTCCTTACATTAGCATACAATAAAGAGCACTGGGGGATTTGCTCAGCATGATTGGCATGCCCTACTTCTGTGCTTCCCTTGAGAACCTCTAGTCATCTTATTCAGGACCGTTAATGAGTATCCAGTAGCCTCAAGTGCTAATGTGGCCCAGAATAGACCCACCGTTTAGTTTTAGAAGTAACTGATAACTTAAAGAAAAAATATTCCAAAAGAAGCTCATTTTTTATAGTCATTTTAACAGTAGATGGATTAGATAATATGCTACAGAGGCCCTATTCGGGCATTTCTTTTAGGAAAAGAGCTACTGTTTTATCAGTTGTCCCAAAACACAAACACATAAAGAAAGCCTAGGTTTAAAAAATATCACTGCTGTGTATTTGCAGTCTCTCTTGAGATGTGTGTGTGTGTGTGTGTGTGTGTGTGTATGTGTGTGTAGAGAGAGAGAGACAGAGATTTACACTCTATTAACTTTGTCTTATACTGTCTCCACATTAACTTAGATTTCGTGTTAAAATACTAGCTTTCTAAGGACATTAAATTCATGAGATATTTAGAGATTAGCTTTAAGCTCTGAGAAAAATTATATTAAAAAATTATGACCTCTTTTATAAAAAGAGGGCTGGAGAGAAACTCAGCAGTTAAGGTGCTTGCTTGCAAAGCCTAATGACTTGTTTTTGATAAGCCAGATGCACAGTGGCACATGCATCTGGAGTTTGTTTGCAGTGGCTGGAGGCCCTGACATGCCTGTTCTCATTCTCTCTCTTTCCCTCTCATTGCAAATAAATAAAATTTTTGAAAAAATAAGATATTGTTCAAAACATACTTAGTTACATTAAAGAAAGAGAAAATAATGTTTTGCCATCTTACAACACTTATAATGATACAATAATCAACTTTGAGGAAATATCAAAGTAAGCGGGTAAGACTAAGAAAACAGCTTCCTTAAATGTAACTTGGAATGTCTCAGTTAAGAAATAATACTTGAAGTCAAGCTGTTTTTTTCAGATAGGTTCCTATTAATGAAAGAGAATTAGAAATTATATTTAAAATTTCTGAATCACTTTGTACTTGTATACTGTAAATACTATGTATTTAAAAATAAAACCAGAATGTGCCTATGCCTTAGCTGTTTCAATCTTTATTGCATTTAGTTCTACATAAATAATGGAACACAGTTCCATATCAAAGCCAGCTGATGGAAGAGAGGAAAAAAAAAAAGTTGAGCATGTGATAGGAAGGCTTGGATATGTATTGTTCAGGGCACTAAATTACCTGTGAGTAGGGAAAATGTTTGAGACAGATTTTTTCATAAAAAAATAACAGATAAATATTTCTCTGGCAAAACATCTAATGAATCACATATTTTACATCAGAATAAAATGCTAGGACAAATATAGCATGCATAGAATTTAACATTTATATATGAACTACTCTAGAAATTTCACTCACTACATGTGTAAATACAAGGTCACAACAGAATCTCTTCCACAGGAAAACTGTACAGTTGAAAGACTGCCTGAGAAGAGGGACTGACAGGTGCCCCTTCAGATTGTAGACTAATATATAGGACTTTTTTTTTTTTTTTTTTTTTGGTTTTTCGAGGTAGGGTCTCACTCTGGCCCAGACTGACCTGGAATTAACTATGTAGTCTCAGGGTGGCCTTGAACTCATGGCGATCCTCCTACCTCTGCCTCCCCAGTGCTGGGATTAAAGGCATACACCACCACGCCCAGTTTAGGACATTTTAAAGTAGAATGACATTCTTCTGGGCTGGGAACTTGGGTCAGTTACAAAAATGTTTGCCTTACAAGTGTGAAGACCTAAGTTTGAATCCCCAGATTCCATGTACAAACCCAACCTTGCAAAATGAGATGAGAGGGGCTAGAGAGATGGCTTAGCAGTTAAGGCACTTTCCTGCAAAGCCAAAGGACCCAAGTTCAATTCTCTAGTACCCACCTAAAGTCAGATGCATAAAGTCATGCATGTTTCTGGAGTTTGCAGTAGCTGGAGGCCCTGGCACACCCATTCTCTAACTCCTTCTCTCTCTCTCTCTTTCTCTCTGTCTCTATCCTTTCAATGTGCTTTTTTCTCTTTCTCAAATAAATAAATAAAATATTTAAAAAAAAATAAAAAATGAGATGAGAGAGGCAGATCCCTGGATGCTCATAGGCCAGCTAGCCGCCTAAGTGACAAAGTTCTAGGCCCTTGTCAGACCGTCTTAAACATAAGTAATGAAACTAAAAAAGTTTGTCCTCTGACCTGTATAAGCATGGCATGCATCCATGTACACTTCCACACACACACACACACACACACACACACACACACACACACACGCCCAGCAGACTTCTATAACTATGAACATTAGCCCCTATAGCCTTATAGCCTCCATTGCATTTCTACAACTTACTAAGGTCTTTTCTCCACTGGTGATGATTTCATGTGAGAAGCTGCTTTCCATTCCCTACATGTATTTCTTGCTCTGCTTTTCAACTACTAATGTTATTATAAATATTTTAAATAAAACTGATGGCTGGAGAGATGGCTTAGCAGGTAAGGTGTTTACCTGTGAAGCTTGAGGACCCATGTTCAACTCTCCAGATCCTACATAAGCTAGACACAAGAATGTGAGGCAAGAGCAAGGTTGCACATGCCCACTAGGTGGTACAAGCATCTGGAGTTCCATATCAGTGGCTGAGGCCCTGAGCTCCAATTCTCTCTCTCTCCCTGTCTCTTTCTCTTGCTCTTGTTCTCTCTAAAAATGAAAAATAAATACAATCAAATAGGAATGGAGAGATGGCTTAGTGATTAAGACACTTGCCTGCAAAGCCTAAAGACCCAGGTTCAATTCCCCAGAACCCAAACAAGCAGGTGGCACATGCATCTGGGGTTTGTTTGTCTTGGCTAGAGGCTCTGACATGCCCATTCTCTCTCTCTCTCTCTCTCTCTCTCTCTCTCTCTCTCTCTCATAAATAAATAAATAAATAAATAAATATTTTTAAAACCCATTAAATATTTAAAGTACAAGTAACATTTTTGAGGCAGCGTTCCACACTAATATGAACTGGAACATACTCTGAAGCACAGGCTGGTCTCAAACTCACAATGACCCTCCTTATCTCAGCATCTCTGGTACTGGAATTATAGGCATAAGCCACCATGCCTGGCTTACAAATAACTTTAAATTAAAACTTTTGTGTGTGTTGAAAAGTCATTAGCTCAAGCTAATGCAAATAATACACATCCATTTTTTTTAGTGAAGATCACTTATGGAACTATTTCTTACATGCTGAAATATATGGTCCTGGGCTGGAGGGATGGCTTAGTGGTTAAGCGATTGCCTATGAAGCCTAAGGATGCCGGTTTGAGGCTTGATTCCCAATTACCCATGTAAGCTAGATGCACAAGGTGGCACATGCATCTGGAATTAGTTTGCAGTGGCTGGATTCCCTGGTGCACCCATTCTCTCTCTCTCTCTCTCTCTGCCTCTTTTTCTCTGTCTATCACTCTCAAATAAATAAATAAAAATAAACATCAAAAGAAGAGAGAAAATATAAGGTCCTATGATTTTAAAGTTTCTAGAAGACTGGCCTTTGAACACCAATTGGTTGCTGATTGTCTGTACTGGAAAATTAAAGGTAATATATATGTAAGGGCTCAAGGTATTGGAAATATCTTTTAGAGAGTCTTTTTTTTTTTTTTTTAGCATATAGTTCTTTTTTTAAAATATATTTTATTTGGGCTGGAGATATGGCTTAGCGGTTAAGGCACCTGCCCCCTAAGCCTAAGAACGCTGGTTCCAATCTCCAGCAGTTCCAATCTCCAGGTCCCACGTTTAGCCAGTTGCAAAGTGACTCAAGGGCGCAATGCCGCACTTGACCAAAAGGGGGAACAAGCACCTGGATTTCGTTCACAGCAGCTGAGAGGCTGCTGGCGTGCCCATCTCTTATCTGTCTTCCTCTCCTCTCTCTCTCTCTCTCTCTCTCTCTCTCTGTGCCTTTCTCCAAAGTGTATATATATAATTTATTTATTTGAGTGAGAGAGAGAAACAGGTAGAGTGAAAGAGAGAGAGAGAGAGAGAGAGAGAGAGAGAGAGAGAGAATGGGTGTGCCAGGGCCTCCAGCCACTGAAAAAAACTCCAGATGCATGCGCCTCCTTGTGCATCTGGCTTATGTGGGTCTTGGGGAATTGAACCTGGGGCTTTGGCTTTGCAGGCAAATGCCTTAACCACTAAGCCATCTCTCCAACCCTAGAGAAGCATCTTTATTTGCAGCATTGCTTCTGGTTACCTGGTTTCTACATGCCATGCTGCCAAGCAATTTAACCTAAATATTTTTTTTCCTTGAATGTTGCTTTTAAAACATATCATTCCAAATTTAAGACACTAACTCAAGGCAAGGGGCACTTTTCATAATACAGATGCTATATTTCTATTTAGTATCGTATTACTGTTTCTGTATTAAGTGAATTCTGCATAACTTCCAGACTGTGATTTTTAAGAAAGAATTACAATGCAACACCCAGGGACACTTTACTACCGAGAAATGTAACAAAATAATGATTACTGCCATGTACTTTTTTTTTTTTTAACATTTTACTCAAATTCTACTTATGATATTATAATATCTCAATACAGTTACTTCACACATTTAGCATATAAGACTGGAGCTCTGTATTTCTATTTAAAGTTTTTAAGCAGACATAATTTGG
Organism: Orientallactaga sibirica; assembly: GCA_036365145.1. Lineage (NCBI taxonomy): Eukaryota > Metazoa > Chordata > Mammalia > Rodentia > Dipodidae > Orientallactaga > Orientallactaga sibirica. The sequence goes on from JAEOAD010000012.1 coordinate 19,937,107, forward strand.
TATATGTGTACCTGCAATTTCTTCTCTTGTTGACATCTAATAAGTTCATATGACATTTGAAGTATTTATTATCAATAATTCTGTTATGTTTCATCATTCTCTGCTATGAGCATATTTAGATATTTCATGTCACTTTTGGTTCTAGCTATTTAAAATTTTCACCTGCATTAAATTACCATTTCTCACAAAACTCAATTAATTATGTGATCAATGCCATCAAATACTACTACCAGTATTGGTATAGTTAGGCATGATGTTGTCATGCCTAACTATAGTTTTTATCATTTGTTAACTGCTAACTGATAGAATTTTCTTGACTTTGCCAGATTATACTCTGGACTGTAAACTGAGGGTCAAGTCTTGGTGCCTACATTTTCTTTCTTCCAACACCAAGGATTCTAAACCAAACCCAGCGTTCATCTTTTATAAAAGGCAAATGAAATGCTTATTTTAACCCTTCTTTAAAAATATGTAAGTCCCAAACTATTTTCTGTATACATATTTAAATGGAAACAGGTATTTAAAAATGCCTCCTTACTCTCATGTACTCTAGTTTGCTCTGTAGTTGACTTACATAGAATTTATGTTCTCCAACTTATCAGACGGCTGCCACCTAGTGGCCAAGGTAAATATGAACTAAAGATCACAGTGTTCCGTTTTATTTGCAGATGTCTATTTGGGAACTGGTACATTATTGCAAGTAAAAAGTATTGTGATGTTGTTAGAAAAAAGCACTATAGTAAGATCGTTATTTCTTCTTTTTGTTTTTCGAGGCAAGGTCTCACTGTAGCTCAGGCTGACCTAGAATTCACTATGTATTCTCAGGGTGGCCTTGAACTCACAATGATCCTCCTACTTCTGCCTCCCAAGTGATGGGTTTAAAGGCGTGTGCCACCATGCCCCACAAGATAGTTATTTAACAGTGTTTGTGTATGTCTCAGTGTTTAATGGGTGTGTGTGTGTGTGTGTGTGCACGCACGCGCACACCCGTGTGAGTGCCTGCACATGCTATTCACAGAACTAAGGCCTGGGGAAAATATATGCCACTTAAAGTCCTTAGATTTCAGTGGATTACTGTTCTATACAATTATCATAACTTTATGCCACCAATTACATTTTATGTAAAAGAATCTACACAATACATCTGTTCTGAGTTTCCCCTCAACAGTAATACCACTAATTAACATTACAAATCTGTGGTGACAGTGAATTAATTTTCTTTTGATAGTTACAGTAAACTAGACAATAAACAAATGTGTGGTTTTATATGCTTAAATTTCAAATGCAAATTGCTAAACTGAATAGTGCTTAATACTTTAATCCTGAGAAGTGAGAAGGAGAGTTGTGTCCATTGGCCTTCTATTGCGAGCTGGACAGTGATCGTCACCTCCCAGGGCTTGAGCATCATTTAATTCATTAACAGTCACAGCCACTAATTACAGCGACAACTTACTGGGGAAAGAAGCAAACCTGCTTGTTTTCTACTCTGACATCCTGACTAGAAAAAAAAAACATATTAATTTTTTTATTACTGTCCTGTTTCCTGCTGCTTAGCCACTATAATGAAAGCATACTTCAGTGCAAAGGATGGGTTCTGCCTAAGCCTCAGTGGCAGTTTCTGCATTTATAACATTTTTTCTAGTTCATTCATCAAGAGCACTAGAAAACCTCCAGAAGGAGTAGACACCTCTGCTGTCTACGTTCATCAGAACCTCAAAATTAGGGATACTCTCATTAACCTTATTCTTTATTTGTGTGCATGTCTGCATGTGGGTTCACGTGTGTGCTTGTGCATGCAGAGGCCAGAGGTTGACTTTGGCTGTCTTCCTCAATCACTCCCTTCTGAGGCAGGGTCTCACACCTCACCCATTCAGTTCTTCTATCCAGCCAGTTTGATCCCGTCTTGCCTAGAACTAAGATTGTAGGAAGGCCACCGTACCCCACCTGGGATTTACATGACTGCTGGGGATCCAAAATCCTGTTGTCAGCTTGTGTGGTGAGTACTTTATCCATTGAGCCATCTCTCTGGTCATCCATTAATCCTTCTAAAATTATAGTTGTTTATGACTTTCTTCTTCATAAAAAAGTTGATCATGCAAAGAATAGAATAACTCTTTAAAGTCCTGAACAGAAGCAGTCCTCAGTAATGTCAGTGTTTATTTAAAAAGAAGATGAAGTAAAAAGAAATGGGAATCAAATCAAATGGATTTTGAAAGACAGAATGAATATCTAAATTTCTGTATGCCAACTAAAAAAGTCAAACTTTAAATTTAAAAAAAATATGAGATGAATGGTAATTAGGTAGTTCTAATTGCAGAATGAGGAAAAGGTGTGGGGAGAGCAAGTAGAGAGCTAACCACCCACATTCTAACGCTACTTGGGAGATCTTTGAGGACCCTTATAGGAACTCAAGAAAATGAGCAGTCCTTGGCTCTACCACGTTGGCAATTGCTGGCCCACAGTCCTCACATAGGAAACCACCCTTAAACATGTCCACAGCAATGTACCTCCTCGGAAAGTCACCTGGGAAAAAATATTATATTTTACACTGAAATTTATCAAAAGCCCTGTACCAAGTTTTTTTTAATAGTCTTACTATTTTTTCTTTGGAGATACTGTCTCATGTAAACTCAGTGGGCCTCAAACTCACTATGCAGTTGAGGATGACCTTGATTCGAATTCCTAATCCTCCTGCCTTCACCTCCTCAGTGCTGAGAAGAAAGGCGAATAACACCAAGTTCAGTTTATGGGGTGCTGGAGATCAAACCCAAGCATTTGTACATGCCAGGCAAGCACTCTATCAAGTGAGCTGCATTTCTAGACCCTAACCACATATTCTTAATTCACAGTGAAAAATCCAAGCCTAAGAACTACTGAGTAAGTTGAACAGGACCTCACAGCTCATATACATCAGATTGGAAACCATATAGTCTGTTGGCTAATATCAGTAACTTCATTCTGAAATGGAAAGGACTAGGAATAAATGTTACATTCACTTCTGATTCTTCAAGGACACTTTTTTTTAAGGCAAGCTCAACAGACTGGTCTTTATTTATTTATTTTAATGAGAGAGAGAGAGAGAGAGAGAGAGAGAGAGAGAATTGGCCTGCCAGGGGCTCGAGCCACTGCAATCAAACTCCAGACATGTGTGCCTCCTTGTGCACATGTATGAAATTGAGCACTTTCGTCACTTTGTCTCTGGCTTATGTGGGACCTGGAGAGTCAAACATGAGCCCTTGGACTTCTCAGGTAAGTGCTTTAACCACTAAACCATCTCTCCAGCCCTGAAGGACAATTTTTTATTTTTGATTTTTCGAGGTAGAGTGTCACACTCTAGTCCAGGCTGACCTGAATTCACTATGTAGTCTCACGGTGGCCTCAAACTCACAGCGATTAAATCGATTAAAGGTGTGTGTGTGCTACCACACCCGGCTCAAGGACACGTTTTTGATTCAACATCTGAAGCCAAAACTTTAGTCATATTCAATATTGCAATACCATCTTTCAAAAATGCTGAGTCTCTGTAATTGAATTCCAAAGGTTTCTTGATAAATGATTTATGGGATAAAATGTTTTAAAGGTAGAGAAGAAGCAGAGTACAAAATTGTCCTAGTGCATCATTAGAGCAGTTTGCTGGCCCCATTCCTCATGCTTCTAAGTGAAAGGATGGAGATCACTCTGATTGCAGGATTCTTAATTCTCTAACTTGGGAACAGGATGTCATTAATGTAAGTGGATAGAAATGGAACATTGCTGGCTACCAGGAGGAAAGGAGCCGGGGGCTGCCATATGGCATAGTTAGAAAAAAAGTAAAGAAAGCATAAAAATATAAGTAGTGACCATTATCAGGAGGTCAGGAAAAGAAGATGGGTATAAAGAAGAATCAAAGTATAAAAATAGTAAGTTTGGGGATGTGGATGGAATTGGAAATTACAGAGTAGGAAAAAACAAAATTTTCAAAATACAAATTCAATGTAGGGGTGAATATGAACTGAACTAAATCTCTCTCTCTCTCTCTCTCTCTCTCTGTGCTTCACTCTTTTCCTCCCTCTTCTGCATCAGATATGTGCCCCCCCTTTCTTTCTCTCTATCCCTCTTTCTTTTATTCTCTATCTCTGGTGCCCATGCCCTTCTTTTGTCTCTTCCCTCTCTATATCCTTATTGATTTTTTAATCTCTTCCCCCCCACCATTTTCTTCTTCTATTACAACAAAATTTTAAACCCTCTCCAAAAGAAAGCTTAGCTAGGAATAACACTCTCAAAAGTGTTATGACTCATAGAGCAATAAGGTCACCAATCAAAGCCCACCAGAAAGACAGATAAAAGACAGCGATTTAAATGTTTTCAGACCTTAAAAACATTGCTTCAAATAACTCCTACTCAATGGTATATTCTGAAACATCTCATGTTGATTTTTGTCATCTATTTAGATTAATAGGCTTTTAAACATATATAAATATTCTATCTGATAACATGCTAACCAAATGATAACAGTTGATGCCAAATGAATATATTGCTGAGGAATAGTTTAGCAAATTGTAAAAAAAGAAGAAAGGAACAAAGTCAAATTTTCTAAGGATTCAAATGTAGTAATGCAAAGGCTCCTAGAAGAGAGAAGGAGGATGGCTGGTTTAGATAATAACATACACAAGACAAATACACTAAAACTTATGAAGATCCTTAGACCAAGGATGTTTCAGAATGCAGAAGTTTTCAGCATTTAGGGTACAATATTATTAGTAATTTTTGCAATAAATATTGAGCACTAAACACAAGATTTAGACTTGCAATATACTGTCATGTATCTTGCATGTTAAAGATAATTAATAAGTTAAATTTAGCAAAATTTAGTACTGTTACATGTGGATAACCATGTGATCTAAATAGTTCTCTATACAGTGATGAAATTTCAAGTTTACTTACCCTAATTCATCTAAGAATATTTTCCATCCCATAACCAAATTAACTAATTGCTAAACTTTGTGTGTGTGTGTGTGTTGGTTTACCACTGCCTTGATTATCTATGGAAAATATTAAGGTATCAATAATTACTAGAATGATAATCAAAATAATTTAGATTTACTTTGCCTTTAAATATTTAACTAGTATTTTATAGTAGATTCACTTCTTTTTTTTTCTTTCTTTTTGTGTGAGAAGTTCATGTATTTCATATATATGCAGTTAAGGTAAAGGACAAGTCTCATTCAAGGGCCTGTGCATTCATTTTCCTATCCAATGTGTTCTGGGTCACTACTAATTATCCATCATTAGTTCATATGGTTAAGATACATTTCAGACTTATACACAAAATATTTAACCAACAATTCATCATAAAACAAATTAATCATTTGGGCTGGAGAGAGGTGGCTTAGCAGTTAAGGTGCTTGCTTGTGAAGCCTAAGGACACAGGTTCGATTCTCCAGTACCCATGTAAGCCAGATGCACCTAGTGGTGCATGTTTCTGGAGTTCTTTTGCAGAGGCTGGAGGCTCTGGTACATGCTTCCACTCTTTCTAACTGTCTCTCTCTCTCTCTCTCTCTCTCTCTATATATATATATATATATATATTTCTCTCTCTCTCCATCCAATAGTTAAATAAATAAAATATTTTTTAAAAGAAAACAATTTTTTAATTTTTTTTGCAAGGAACAAGAAAATAAAAGAATGGGCACACTAGGGCCTCTTGCTGCTGAAAACAAACTCTGGATGCATGTGCATCTGGCTTTATGTAGGTACTTGGGAATCAAAGCCAGGCCAGCAGGCATCGAAGCAAGTACCTCTAACCACTGAGCAATCTCCCCAGCCCATTTTTTATTTTGTTTATTTTTATTATTTTTTATTAACAACCTATTTTATTTGGGTACATCATGTGTTGGTTCCCTCTTTTCTCTTGTCCCTGCCCCATTCCACTGGGGACCCTCCTCAGTGGGGTTACAGGCATTTCCTATGTGGTTGTAATATATCCACTGTGGGAGCAGCAGTTTTTGTGTGTGGAGGGGGGAAGGAATGCCTCTGGGCATGATGTTTCGTCCTGTGTCTCTTACGTTCTTTTTGCCCCCCTTCTGCAAAATTCCCTGAGCCATGTTGGGTGGTGTTTGTTTGTTTGTTTTTGAGAGAGAGAGAAAGAGTAAGAGAGACAGATTGAGGATGGGCACACCAGTGGCCTCTCAGCTGCTGTGAACTAACTCCAGATGTGTGCGCCCCCTTGTGGGCAAGTGTGGCATTGTGCCCTTGCGTCCCTTTTTGCATCTGCCTAAACGTGGGACCTGGAGAATCAAACTGGTGTTCCTAGGTTTCGCAGACAGGCGCCTTAAGCATTAAGCCATCTCTCCAGCCCTTGGGTGAGTTTTAAATCTACTTCAGTGATGATCTCTTAGGAGCCTCTGGATCCCTGCTTTGGTATGTATTGAGTATCCTCAACATCTGCCTCCTTCACTCTGGTGCTGATTATCATGTTCACCATGGAAGCAGTTCGCTTGCTCAGCTCCCCAACTCCTCTGTTGTTCCAGCTGTGGCTTGCCTGAAGTGCAAGGGGTAGTTTATCTCCTCGGGTCTTGCTACCTTCTGAAGAAGAAGAATAGATTCTCCAAATTAATCAGTTATATCATCAAGTAGCACCCCAGAAATGGCTCCATGCCCATAGGGCTTACCATTTAATGGAAAAGATTGGTGAGTGTAGCAATTGCCTTCTTGTTGCTTGAACACAAGACCAGAAGCAGCTTATAGGGAAAAAGGATCTATTTTGGTTTGCAGTTCCAAGGGGAAGCTTCATCATGGTATGGAGAGCATAGCACAAGCAGGAAGATGGCTCACATGAAAACATATCAGCTTGGAGGAATCAGCAAGAGCGAGCTCACACTGAACACACTGTGGGCTGGACACCAAAGTGTCACAATGCTCCCAAATTGTCATAATTGTGGACCAAGCATTCAAAAACCCATGAGGTCATAGGGGACGGTTTATATTCAAAACAGCATAGTGAGCTAATGGTCAGTCATTAAGCAGTATGCTAAATGATTTAATAAGAGTAAATAGAGCATACTTTAAAATAATCTATAATGCTTTCTAAGTACTTAGTTTCATGTACTCAGTAATTCTTGATTCATTGAAAATTCAAAATTGAGACTGGAGAAATACCTCAGGGAATAAAGTACTTGCTGTGGAAGCATGACTACCTGAGCTCAGATCCCCAGAGCTCACATAAATCTGGACAATGTGGTGTTAGCCTCTGCACTGCCAGCCCACGCAAGAGAATCTCTTTCTTATAAGAAGTAGAAGTTGAGAACTGAAAACCCAAATTTATCTTTTGACCTCCACACATGTGCCAATGCATGTGCATGCCCTCATTCATGAATACTCACACATATAACACACACACACACACACACACACACACACACATACCAAAACTCATAATCCAGAACATCTAATTAACCAATAATGATTATCTTCATAACCTATGATTTTATGTAAAGTTATTTTTCGTTGCTGTGGAAAAGAGTTGATTTTGAGATTAGTAACTTTTTTCAAACATTGACATTTAATTTTTGTAGCTGACAATCCATTTAAACTCATCTAAAGTTTGCTACTTGACTTCTGAATCCATTATCTGAATGGTACAGAGTAATACTATTGTATGAATCATATTTCATGTGAAATGTGCTTGCAAAAATACAATGATATTCTAAAATGTTTATCAAAAGTATCAGAAGTAGAACCATAGAAATATAGCCTATTTTAAAGTCAGCTAAGTAAATTATCTTCTACTTTACTTGCTCTCATTTGGAATACTAATGTAAAATTCTCAGAAACAAACAAGTGAGATTAAGGAAGAAATAGTTTTGTTAATCTTTAAGACTTCATTCAGACACAAACTCTTTTTAAATGTTAGCATCTTATATTTTCAGGATTCTGATTAAAACTACTTGTTCTTTTTAAATTAAAAAAATGATGAAAATGTGTTTTGGTCTCAATAACAGGTATTATTTTCTAAATATATCTAATTTAAAAGATTTTTTTCTAGCTATGGAGGAAGAAATTCCTATATAAACAAAAGCTATGTGCAAGTCTGATGTTATGAATAAAAATGAAATTGTGTAAAACACTCTGTTATCACTTTCGATACTGTGTTTTCCCCAGAATGCTCAGCTCATTTGTTGGAATATGAGAAGAGTTTTCATGTTTTCCTCTTACATGTGCTGTTAGGAATCAGTAGCCAGTGTGGTGCATTGCAGATGCAGACATTTGCTCTTGTTAAATCCCCTAGGTGGCGATCTTTTCCAGAAGCCATGCAGACTCCTCTGTCGAGTAGACGGTTCATGTCTAAACCTTAGTCTAGCTACTGTTTTTAACTCCTTGGGGAGAGGAGGTTACAATTTTGAGACCTAATATGATTTTAAAATCTGTTCTCAAAATCTTCTAAAACTGTAGAGATCAATGTTGTCTTTCAAAACTTAATTACACATTTGAGAAATATATTTCAAAAGCATTATCTCTGGGAATGTGTTAATTGTGGAAGAAACTATGAACAATTATACTCAAACCTTATTGTCTGAGCTAAATGCCCATGCATTTCTTTCAAAAACTTTGACAATGTTATTTAATGATAAGCCTTACTAGTCCCATTACTTTGACAATAACTCTTCCATGTTGTCTATTGTTGTTATTTTGTGATACCTCTTAATTGTGGGCAATCCACTGGTGGGTTAGGAGAGACAGATGGAGAGGATTAAGCCCACTTACATCTTATATCTTCCATTGTGTATTAAAAGAAAAAAAAAAGAGTAGTTAAGACAGTAGACCACAAAGACTTAGGTAAATGGAGTGGAAAGCTGTGTACAACTTAGAAAAAATAAGATCTTTCTTCATCTTTCACCATCTACTTATTCTTTCATATCACTCTCTTAAGTCAATCACCTATATATACTTGACATCTGTGTATCAAAAGGTAACTTTCCTCTGGTTCGGAACATCACTTGTTTTCTGTTTTATCTTTCAGTTTTCCACTAGACCACCATCAAGACATACTGGGCTGATAATGAAGAAGCATTAATGTAGCTTCTCTCCCCAGATGACATCACAGAGTACTTTGAATAACCCTATAACCTTTTTTTTTTTCCTTTGGGTGGGTGGTTTCGAGGTAGGGTTTAACTCTAGTCCAGGCTGACCTGGAATTCACTATGTATTCTCAGGCTGGCCTCGAACTCACGGTGATCCTCCTACCTTTGCCTCCGAGTGCTGTGCTGGGATTAAAGGCTATAATCTTTATATAAAAAAATAAATAAAACAAAACCCAGGTTTTGAATTAAAGAAACAATAGAACTCGTTGCAAGGAAACTCAACAAGAATTGTTTCCTCTAATTCTTAAACTAACCAGAGCACTAAGAAAGCAGTAAGGATGCCCATTTACAAATCATTTACTAAAACTAAAGTCGTTCATCAAAGTTAAAAAGTTGGTAACTTATGGTTCAGATCTGAAATGTCCCTTACAGGTTCATATGCTTGAACACTTGTTCCTCAGCAGTGGTGATGTTTAGAAGGAGGTGGAATCTCTGGAGGAAGTGGGTCACAGTGAGGAGGACTATGTAGTATAGCTAGGCCTTGCTTCCTGTTCACTCTTTTTGCTTCTTGACTGAGAATGCAACATAACGAGCTTTTCTGCCACCCTGTTTCCCCACCACTAAAGATCAAATCTTCTGAAACTGTAAGCCAAAATAAGCCCTTCCTCCCTTACAATGCTGTGGGAGAAGGCAATGTTTCTTTTTGGATTCAGTAGAGATAACTTTTTATTTCCTTCTGTGAATGTGCATATATCAGATCTCTGGTGTCATGTTTCACAACTTTTGTATTGATTTTGCATGTCTAAAATATTTAAATGTACATTTACATACATAAAAGCACACACACACACACACACACACACACACACACACACACACACTGCTATTCCATATCCCATTTGAGCAATCTGAGAAAATGGAAGGTTCTCCAGCCTGCTCATTGTCCAGGTAGGCTCATTTCATATTTTTCTCTGACTTCATTGAAACTCTCAAGTCCTTCCATACACATTTATCTTTCACTAGGCCATTTGTGTTTCACTGAAGTGAGTAATATATGTAAATTTCATGATCTATGACTGGAACAGCTTTTTGGAAAATATCTTTCTCCTTCTTGTGTCTTTCTTTTGCTATATCCCAAAAAACTCTAGGTGCTAGGTCAAAATTAGTACCAAACAGTGAATGTTTTATTTGCTTCATCTTTATCTAATATTTTTACATGACCTAATGATGTGATGATAATTACATACAATTCTATAAAAGTATTTAAAAATACCAATAATTTGTTAATTTACCTCTTAATTGATTAGACTTGTGAGTTTCAAATTGTCACATATAAAAAATATCATCAATGGATCTTAAATAAGATTTCTCCAGCCTACCCCAGAAGACATTCGGATCTGAGAGGGTGTTATAGTCAGCTTTGAGATGCTGGCAGAAAACACCAGACCAAGAACAGGCTGTGGGAAGAAAGGGTTTATTTTGGCTTACAGACTCAAGGGGAAGCTCCATGATGGCAGGGGAAAATGATGGCAGGAGCACAGAGTGGCCATCACCTCCTGACCAACATCAGGTGGACAACAGCAACAGGAGAGTGTGCCAAACTCTGGCAAGAGGAAGCTGGCTATGTCATCCATAAGCCCACCCCCAACAATACACTGCCTCTAGGAGGCTCCAATTCCCAAATTGCTGCCATCTGAGGATCTCACATTCAGAACACATAAGTTTATGAGTGACACCTGAATCAAACCATTACAGAGAATTTGCATATTGCAAAGGAATCTGCTTGTTTAACCAACTCTCCAGGTTATTCAGCAGAAGGTCATAACTGTTACTCTATTGTTCTTTAGTCAGACTGTTCCTGGTTGAAGGACAACTCCAGATAGAGAAGGCAGTGAGGGCTACTACATTCCTTTAGAGACAAGCAACAATTATGCTGTGTAATAATCACATGATGATTCTAAAGTAGAGGAGCAGGATACAAAATGTTATAGGAAAATATTATATAAAGTACTCATAAGTAAAAAGCTGATAAATACATCATCATCGTGGGATGGAGAGATGACTCAGCAGTTAAAGTGCTTGCCTGCAATGTCTAATAACCTTGGTTTGATTCCCCAGTACCCACGTAAAGCCAGATGTACAAAGTAGTGCATGCATCTGGAGATCATTTGCTGTGGCTAGAGGCCCCGGTGCACTGATATTCTCTCTCTTTCTCACTTCTTGCAAATAAATCAAATATTTAAAAACCATCAGAAACAACTCACTTTTTTACTTAATTGACTGTGATTTTTTTGTATTATTAATTAAGTGTTGCAAATAGTATTGCACTTGAACGTTGTGAGCCTAGATTCCATGTAGGGACTTTCCTTTTCCCAGGATTCCTACGTTTGCATTGCTAACCAGATTCAACTACATTCATATTCAAAAGTCCTCTGTGTGTCTAAGGAACCTCTGAAATGTTATATTCCATTTATTTTTATTCCCTTATGTCAGTGGTTACTTTATTAGACATAGACAGCTGGGATAACATATGTTTCTTTAAAAGAAACCTTTAAAATTTAAAATTTTCAGAGCACATTTTAAAAATTCATTATGGTAAATTGCATTTCTTATGAGATATCTGGAAAGATTCAAAAGTCAACAAGTGATAAACCTCTACATTTGAAGACATAGCAATGTGAGGAGTTAAGTCCAGAGATGTTTTCATTAACCTTTGATGCAATTTCATGTCCATTGTTGTAACTAATGATCATATATTTTCTCATTTAGAACTTAAAATTTAAGTGCTTCTCTATTACCTCAGAGTAGGCACTACAGGTTATGTCAAACAACACAAGTCAAAGCACACTGAAGACATTGGAGGCAAAAGATTGGGGAGGAACTACTATTGATAGGTGTCTATTCCACTTATTATGCCAAACATACCACATATATTTTCCAGTTTAATCCTGACAATCACTCAGTAAAATGCAGAATTATGAAAGTGATACTAAGAAACTAGGAAATTAAATGCTTTGCTGAATGTAGTAAATGACTTTAAATAATGGAGACTTGATTAGCAAGTTTGTTGATTTCAATTTCTGCTTCCTCCTCTTATCACCAACCCTTGCCTATTACTAGGATTTAACTCAAGCTGTATCTGCCTTTGTCCCCATACAGTCTGTTCTTAGCATATAAGAGGGTTGCCTTTAACATCTGTCAGCTTATCCACACCTGTCCTCAAAACCCTTAAGTGAATTCCTCACCCATTCAGAATAAATGTCAAAATTATTAATGTGTTACAGTGTCCCTACAATATCGGGGATCTTATCTCCTGTTCTGTTGTTGGATTTTCTCTGTTAGCCTTCAATCTTTTGCAGACTATGATCCAATCACACTATCCAGGCACTCCACACATACTTCATGTTTCAAACATTTCAGCCTTGTTCTTGTCTGGGGCTTCCATATGAGTCTATTATCTCCATATCAGAACTGTCTTTCCCTAGGTGATCTCCTCCTGTTTCAATTCTTCACTAAAAGTCATCTGTTGATAAGAATTATCTAAATTGCACCATATCCAATTATTATTCTTAGAACTCTATCATTGCATTATTTTTCTCCTTATACTGTAGCACTTTCTGCTATTATTAAAAAAAAAAGTTGTTAGTAGCTTCTCCATTTTCTTACTGGCAAATAATTATCATGAAGACAGACACTTGTCCATGTGTGTGCATTACTGTATCCCAACTTGGCTCACAGTTGAGTGTTTCTGCAGGCCTTGTCCAAAGGGGAGGGGATATCCTGTTTCGTCAAGTTAAGTATCTTTCCTGGGGAGAATGCCCATTCAAGACCGATACACCAATTGACAGTGTGAAGGTGATGAGACCCTACCACAATATGGGACATTTTATTTTCAAGCTAATGAGCTCAAGAATTGTACCCGTAGATGGGTTGATGAGTTTTTTGTTATTGTTATTTTATTATTATTAACAACATATTTTGTATGGATACATCATGTGCTGAGACCCTCTTTTCCATCACCCTTTCCCTCATTACACTGAAGACCCTCTTCAGTGGGGTTGCAGGTATTCTTTATGGGGTTGTGGGTTATGTGTTGTGGGAGAAGCAATCAATTATTTTTGGGGTGTGGGAGGGAATGCCTCTGGGCATGATGTCTCAACCTGTGGCTCTTACAATCTTTTTGCCCCCTCTTCTGCAAAACTCCCTGTGTCGTGGTGGGTGAGTTTTAAGTCTACTTCAGTGATGAGCTCTTAGGAGCCTCTGGATCTCTGCTTTGGTAGATGCTGAGTATCCTCAGGGTCTGTCTTTTACACCCTGGCACTGATTATTGGGTTCAGCATGGAAGCAGCACTCTTGCTCATCTCCCTAATTCCTCAGTGCTTTAAGTTGTGGCTTGGCTGAAGTGTGAGGGGTAGTTGATCACCTCAGTTCTTGCTACCTTCTGAAAAGGAATAGATTCTCCAATGGAGAGTGAAGTCAGCATGGTTTAAATGGGATAGACATTATTAATTTAAGTAGTGAGAGTTTGACACCAGAGGGCATAATCTTTGTCTTCAGAGGATTTGGATCTGGTTGCCAATTCAAAATATGGCTTATTATACACTGAGTGGATCTTTTAGCCAATCTGAAAGCTATTGGTTACCCACCAAGGCAGTGTGGCACTATTGCACTGGCATGTACATCCTGTCAGGGTGTTTGCTTCTGAGCAGCTTAGACCTGTGGTTGCTCAGAGCATTGGCCATGAGTAGCTCATGAAATGCTTTCCAGCACTAAATGGGCTGTCTGGACACTAGTTCTCGTCCTGATTCCAGCCAGGTCTCTCCTTGCTCTGTGTTGGCATCATATGGTGTTTTCATCAATAGGGTCTTATCTTTTGCCTCAGGTGGGTAATCAAGTGCTTTGACAGCACCTCTCTTGTTTTGGGGAACTTGTAGCTCTCTCTGATCACCAGCTCATTGTGGGTAGCAACCATTTCTGGTATTGGGAGTTATAGGCCAGAGACAAAAATCTTTTTTTCTTAAGCTTAGGCTTCATCCCATCCTCTTTTCAGGTGTTCTTATTCCTTTTGAGGGTTATTTCTTTTAGTCTATCTCCAAGGATTAAAGGTTTCTATGGGACCAGTCCATTTAGGATTTAATTTTGTGTTTGTTTTTCCCCACCCTCCTCTTCCCCTCTCCCCAAACCTTTCCATCCCTATAGAGTAGCCTTTCAGGTATGTCAGCAACTCAAGCTGGTCCAGGTCAGGAACTGCAGATAAGTTGGCTGAGTATTATCTGTTCCAAGTCTGTCCATTTTTCTACAAATTTCATTATATCTTTTTTCTTTGTCATTGCTGAGTAGAATTCCATTGTGTAAATGTAGCACAACTTCAACTTTGATATCTATTCATCCAGTTATGGACACCTTGGTTGTTATTGTTTTATAATTCAACTTCTTTCCTGCCTAATTCTGCCTCTTTCTTTCTTTCTTTCTTTCTTTCTTTCTTTCTTTCTTTCTTTCTTTCTTTTCTTCCTTCCTTCCTTCCTTCCTTCCTTCCTTTTTTTCTCTTTCTTTCTTTCTTGCTCTCTCTCTTTCTTTCTCTCTTTCTTTGTTTCTTTCTTTCTTTGTTCTTTCTTTCTTTTTTTTCTGTTTCCTTTTACTGTCTCTCTTCCTTTCTTTCTTTCTTTCTTTCTTTCTTTCTTTCTTTCTTTCTTTCTTTCTTTCTTTCTTCTTTCTTTCTTTTGTAAGCAAAGGCTTTCCTTGAGGCTACTCCCAATAAAAAGAAAATTTTTGTCTCACATTTTGTTACCTGAGAAAATTCAATCTAAGCTCCAGTAACATAAAGAATCATGGCAGTCAGTAAGGTATTTTAATAAACACTTTTTGAAAAAGGGAAAGGTGGATGAATAGATGATGAGTTTTTTTAAAGTTATGAGTCAAAAAGAGGTCTGTTTTTCCATTTCCATGCTGCCTCTTGCTGCTTGGGACTGTAAACAATTAACAACCCCGTGTGCTCATGCATGAAAGATGTTATGCTCACAGCTTTGCATTCTGAAAGTTTTCTGGGGAACTAAATATAAGAGAGATCTATGAGATAAAACATACTACAAAGTTATTTTACTAGAGACTAGTGTTTATGTTTTTTTAAATAGATGTTACAAAATAATGATTATTGCTACAATTTATGCAATGAATAAAAATCAACTTTAATCTACCTTGATTCAAATCTTTTTCTAGGTAAAAATTAAGAGAGGCATAAAAGTAGAGATACTTTCCTTCTTCATCTCCAAGGAAATGTATAGGAGAGAAAAAGAGAAATATAAAGTTAGCCATGATGGACACAAATTAAATAGATTAAACAATATCATAGGCACAGACTTCTACATCAGACCAACTAATAGTGTATTACATCAGTGGCTATTATCCTTCTGCTTGAGCACTTAGCAGGACAAGTAACCTAGCTACCTATGCACAGGCAGGGTTTATACAACTCAAACCAATTTGTTGTTGATGTGGTTCTAACAAGTATAGGTACTGGACAATTCAGATCTAACACTGAACTTTGTCACAAGGTTTTATCATTTGTAAGAATCTGGAGAGATTCTCTTTTAAATTACCTATAATCTATTTCTGGAATTTTATTTCATCTAGTTTTGGCCAGGGTACTAATGTACAGCTACTGATCTCTGTCCTTGGAGCCTCAATTTAAGTACTTTAATTAATCAAAAACTATTTTGTTGAGCCTTCTGCCAAAGTACTGGGCTGAGCTTGATGACAAGTTTTAATTCATGATCCTCTTTGGTGTTCTCAGACCTCCTTGGAGTCCTGGAGTTCCTTTCATCCTTTCGAATAGTCTTATTTTCATTTTTGTTGATGTTCCTTGAGTGAAATCCAATTTCTCTACAACTTCCATAAATACTTATGGAGAGACTCGATTATTGCCAAATATGGACGAAAGATTATTACTTATGATAAACTAGACAAACTCCTATTAATATATTCCAGCATGATGTTAGCTTTTAAAATAATTGCTTTATGCTTCTGAATCATCCAATTTATATCATGCTGAGCTTAAGCCATTTTCCTCATCAGTACTTGCTCACACAAAACTTTTCCCCTCTTATATCAATTGAACTTGAGCTTTATTTATAATCTTTCATTTAAATGCATTAAAATCAGTCCTGGTTTTAAGAATATTTTCCTATGCATTTGATTTAACCATTACCCTTTTTGAAGTTAGAAATGTTTTTTATGCTCTTCTTAGTTTAGTTCACATCAACCCAGTAATTGCCTCCTATTATAAGGTAAACATTGTGTTAGATATTTAGGTAATTAAATGACCAAAATTAGACATCATTATTTTGGACATGAGAGAAAATATATTAAAATTTAAGTGCCAAGTTAGAGGAATTTGAATAAGAGGTAGGTTCCTCGGTCACTCTTAGAAAGTAGGCTTTCTAATGAAAATCCTGCTAAATTGAGCTTATATGGACTAAGTGGGAATTAAGTAATGTAAAAGACAGGAGTACTGCATTTCCAACAAAAGGATCTTTACAATTAGAAGGTTGGGAGATATTGCAATAAATATATGTACAAAGTTAGAGTTTCTTAACATTAGTATAAAGTGCCAGTGGATAAAGAGTTGAAAAGCATAATAAACAAGAGTGAAACTCATGAAGTAATAAAACAGATAATCTTTGGATGGTTGATGGTTGAATTAATAGTTACTCATCATTATTTACTTACTCATTATTTGTTAGTTTATCTACATGTTAAATTTTATTTGTAACCTCCAAGTTAACACTTCCATCATCTTTTTAATGATACAAGGCCTGTGCAGAGCAGTGTAAAGTTTAATCATCCAGCCTGTACATTCCCAGCAGAGGCCAGGGGCTACCTTTTAGTTCTCGTTCTCATGCTGGAATCAATTGTTGTTTCTGATATCTGCCCATTGTCCCATTTTAAAAAAAAAAATTATGGCTCCAAACATGTTTCTATAATGATAGCTAGTGGACCTATGTACAAGTTGCCAGTGACATGATTTGTGGAGAAAACATTTATGCTAGATAAGTTTTCTTCAGGTAAGAGTTACAATAAAGTAAGTTAAATGTTAATGAGGTCACAATATATATGAAATAAGGTGTCTTTGACCAGAAACACTCAACATGGGGGTTATGAACAGATTGATTGTCAAAAATCCAGTGACAAGTGTTTGGCAGCACTGGTTCAGCATTTACTAATTGAGTAATTTCAGTAACGTTATTGACTGTAACCACCATGAATAATGTGAATCAACTGCATATTGTGCAATATACCAGATGGTAAAGAAGAAAGAAATTAAAAATGCTAAACTAACAAGAAGTGAGCTGCATTTCTAAACAAAAGCATGTTCATTCCTAAACTTTTAAATTATATAAATATGAGGGGCATTGAAAGAAATTTTATCTCAAGATTTAATGCATCATCAGTATTGTCAAGCCATACTTAATTTTTGTCATTGTAACCAATGAATTTTTGGAATAAAAGTTATTATCTACATTAAATCTGCATGGACTACATGTTCTACCAGATTGAACCTGCCTTTCATGTGTGAGCATTTCAATGAGTCTTTACAGATGATGTATGATTATGATGATGGTGATGTGCAAATGCAGAAAGGTGCAGAAACAAATGTTGCATGCTTATCTATAATTGAATACTGCAAAGTAGACTGGAAAATACAAATATTCACTGTATAGCCATCCAGTTAAATAAAGATAATTTTCATTGAAGTCCTTCTGAGTGCATGGCCCTATGATAGTATCATACAGCTTCTGTCATTTAGAAGCGTACAAGCTAGTGAAATTTTGAAAGTAAGACAATTACTTACTGTGGTATAGATTAAAGTAAGAGGTGCAAAAAGAAGGCATTAAAGTGTAGGCAAATAAAAATGGTGATTGAAACTCGACTTGGTAAACAGTAGATATTAACAAATTTCCATTGACAGAAACTTTTCCAATAGAACTTAGAGAATGTTTAGGGTTAAAAGCTTGGTTAAAAGAACTTTTTTGCAAAGTCTGCCAGCCCAGGTTTGATTCACCAGTACCCATGTAAAGCCAAATGTACAGAACGGTACATGCATCTTGAGTTTAAGTGGCAAGAGACCCTGGCAGGCTCATTCTCATTCTCTCCCCAACCCTCTCTTTCTCTCTACTTGCAAATGAATAAATAATATATATTTTTAAAAAATGTTCAAAGTTGACCATTGAGTATTCAATATGATTTCAGCAGAGTCTTTATGAAGGCAAGAAGAAATGTAACCAAAAGAATTGGTTGTGCATTTTAGTTAACATTGAGGTTGTAGAGCAGGAAGACAGAAAGAGAACTGAGCTTTAATAAGTTTCATCTCATAGCAATGTGTCAAAGCAGATGCCATGAACAGTTAAATGGTTCCAGAGATATTTCCTAAGTGAGATTGTGAGGCCCATGAAGGGTAGGGGCAGTAGAAATGGGTAAGACAGACATGAAGCTCTGCATAAAGGGAAGCTAAGCTTTCCAGACTTGTTAATACAGCTGGCATTCCATTCATGGTCAGGAACCTTGCACAAAAGCAACTGACCAAGCTACTTCTCACAAAAATAGAACTAAAAGCCCCAACAGACATTTAAGAGGAAATATAAAGACAGTTATTAAGGAGCTATCAACCTAATGCACAGTCAAATTCCTACACAGTCAAATCAATAGAACTGTGTGTTACTATTATGGTTAAGTCGTGAATGTCTCCCCAACACCATTTGTTAAAGGTTTGGTCACCATCTTGCAATCTGTTTAGGAGCTGGTAGAATCTTTGGTGGGCGGAGCTCAGTAGAAGTATTTCTGGTTGTAGGAAGTGAGGATTGGGGATGTGAAGGCGATCTGGCTGTGACATCTGTCACCCCATTGATCGCCAGGGTTGATTTGGCTTATCTGCCTGGCCAGGCAGGTGTTCCGTTCCTCCCTCACAGCTCCATGTGTGTCCCTCTCGAAGCTGTAGGCTCGGTTGAAGAGGACGACCTTCCCCAAATAGAAGATGACCGGTCTTCGTTCAAGGGTATACGAGTAGCTGCGTGCCCCTATTAGCACCTACAAACAAGCTCTCAAGGAAGTGAGTATTGGAAGGAGATGCTGGGACTGTAGCTACTTTTCTTTCTCTTAGAATGCTTTTTAGCCACAGCGAAGCAAGCAGTTTGCTGTGCTACATGCTGGTCACCTTGATGTTCTTCCTTGCCACTGGTACCCTCAAAATTGAGTCAGCTGACCAGGATTTGAAACTTTGATCCAAAATAAACTTGTATTGAAGTTTGTTTAGTTCAGGTACTTTTTAGAGCAGTCAAAAGCTGACTAATCCATTCATAAATGTAGTTATGCATGCAGAGTATGTATGTGTGAAGTGTGCCTGTGTATAAATGGGTGCAAGTATCCTATTTCATTACATTCTCAATGTGATCATATTAATCAGTAACCAGAGAATTTAAAATGTGGAAAATATTTTATTTAGAAGATAAGAAGGAAGAAATTAATTAACTTACACCTCCCAAAAATAACATGAATGAAAGGATGGAAATGGGAGTACTGGTAGAAATATATTTCAAAGTGTTATTCCCAGCTTTATGGTTTAATCTATGAACCTATTATTTTACCTAGACTGTTGGTGCAGAATTATGCTTTTAAAATTAGCCTACAAACTTGGAACCAAGTGTTACCTGCCCTGTGATCCTTCACTTATCTCTATCTCTTAAGCCAATGTGCAGTCCTACATTAGCCAAGTAGAGAGCCTAGGATGGTGTGTTGGGTTAAACATTTGAGGTCTTGGTGTTCACAGGAGCCTGCTCTGAACTGATCTCTTTGTGATGTTGAATAAATTTATCAAGCATGAATTTGATAACTCAGGGGGGTTTGCTTGTTTGCATTTTGCAGAAAGTGTTAGGACATATGCAAAACTGAAGGCATTCAGAGAAGAAAAGATTTGACAGAAAGTTACCCTGGGTGTATTGAAACCTATAATAGTGGAATCACTATTTTTGAATTCTCAGTATATGGACTTGCTTAAATAAGAAACCAATTATAAGTGCCAAACCTCCTTGACAAAAACAGACTTAAGGCATACACTCCACTGAATATGAGTATAACTGCATAGGACATATTGAGTAACAGTTGTTCATCTTTCTGCTCATGGGGCTGACTGGGTGTATTCAAAATATACTTTCTGAACAATGTGCATTAAATGCACACCAACCATGAACATAAAGCTAAAACATGAAAAATCCTGATCCTGGCGTGGTGGCACATGCCTTCAATCCCAGCACTTGGGAAGCAGAGGTAGGACGATTACCATCAGTTCAAGGCCACCCTGACAATACACAGTAAATTCCAGGTCAGCCTGAGCTAGAGTGAGACCCTACCATGAAAAAAGAAAAAAAGAAAAACCCTAAGTAGGGACATCATAAGTTGAAAACCATCTGTATTTGAATTCAAAATATATGAATAATATTTTAGGATTTTTAAAATTTTATTTATTTATTTGAGAGACAGAAAGAGGCAGAGATTGAGAGAGAGAGAGAATGGGCACACCAGGGCCTCCAGCCACTGCCAACAAACTCCAGATGCATGTGCCACCTTGTGCATCTGCCTTATGTTGGTACTGGGGAATTGAACCGGGGTCCTTTGGCTTTGCAGTCAAATGCCTTAACCGCTAAGCCATCTCTCCAGCTCCATGAATAATATTTTATAGAATTATACTTTTGGTTTGATGCATTGTGGGTGAGTTAGTACATGATTTCAGAGCACAGGCTATGCTGTTTATTATTACTTAGTGGGAATGAGCCTAAAATCCATAGGCTAATAGTCTATCATTTGAACTACCTAAATTGATGAAAATGTCACATTACTGAAGACACAAAAGATGAGAAAATTTCAAAGACATTAATACTGTTTATTCCTTTTTTTTTTTTTTTTTTTTTTTTTTTTTTTGGTTTTGCAAGGTAAGGTCTCACTTTGGTCCAGGCGGACCTGGAATTAACTATGTAGTCTCCAACTCTTGGCGATCCTCCTACCTCTGCCTCCTGAGTGCGGGGATTAAAGGCGTGCGCCACCATGTCCGGCTTTCTTTTTTCCTTTTTAATATCTATGACATCAAACATGTACATTCCTATATCAGAGTCAAAAATGATGTTGCCTCTTTCCTTTCTGCCACCGCCATGCCATCCAGACTGAGGAAGACCCAGAAGCTTTGAGGCCATGTGAGACAAGGCCGCACTGGCAAGCACCAATAGCGTCCAGGAGGCCGGGGCAATGCTGGCAGCATGCATCACCACAGGATCAACTTTGACAAATATCATCCAGGTTACTTTGGGAAAGTTGGTGTGAGGCATTACCACTTAAAGATAAACCAGAGCTTCTGCCCCACTGTCAACCTTGACAAATTGTGGACGTTGGTCATTGAACAGACCAGGGTAAATGCTGCCAAAAACAAGACTGGAGTTGCCCCCTTCACTGATGTTGTGCGATTGGGCTACTACAAAGTTCTGGGGAAAGGGAAGCTCCTTAAGCAACCTATCATTGTGAGAGCCAAATTTTTCAGCAGAAGAGCTGAGGAGAAGATAAAGGGTGTTGGGGAGGCCTGTGTCCTCGTGGCTTGAAGCCAACAAGGAGGTTCATTAAATACTAGCAAGTGCTTTTCAAAAAAAAAATTACTTCTAGGATCTAATAAACATGGTTTGAGGCTATAGACAAACTGTAATGTAAATATAAAAATAGTTGAATTACTGAAGATAGTGGGCATATTGCAATTTCCAGGAATTTTTCCAAGGTAGGGTTTGTTTTTGTTATGGTTATAGAACTGAAAAAAAATTAAACACACTTGATTTGAGAAATAAATTAAAGTATCATGGACAATTAAGCAATTTTAATAAGTATTTTATATTAGACAAAAATTATAACTTCAGATATTAATAGAAATTTTATTTTTGTTTTTGCCAATATTTAAAGACATTCCCCACCCTAACTTCTAGATACCCACCTTTCCCATCACCCCACTATATCCCCTGCTCTATTTAAGACACATTCAGAGAACCTTGGGATAACTATTGATGTACCCACTTCTTTTGTCATTTCTATTAAGAAGAAAAGTTGCTTCCATAGAACCTTGCTGGCTAACACATTCTGCATGTGCAGTCTAACCTTCTTCATCTTCTGCTACTCCATGATGAGTAGAAAAAGTCTCATTGTTACTTTTATATAGTTTGAAAACACATTGTCCTATTTAACTCTGATATAAAAGCGAATGTCCAGTGCTTCAACTTTCTGCCCCCATCCCCCCCCCTTTTTCTGTTTTTTCAAGGTAGAGTCTCACTCTGGTACAGGATGACCTGTAATTAACTATGTACTCTCAGGGTGGCCTCAAGCTCATGGCAACCCTCCTACGTCAGTGTCCCAAGTGCTGGGATTAAAGGTGTGCACCACCACGACCAGCAGCCCCCATTTTTGAGGAGATTAAAGATACAATTTAGCAATATACATCCATACACACATATATGTGTGCCTATAAAACTTCATGTATATTATATATCTGTTACTTTCTCCTTGCTGTGTTGAACATCTAACCAGCAGCAGATTGTAGGAGGAAAGAGTTATTTGGCTTAGAGACTCAAGGGAAAGCTCCATGATGGCAGAGGAAATGATGGAATGAAAAAAAATGATGTAATGAAAGAGGGTGGTGATCACCTTCTGACCAACATCTGACACACCATAGCAGCAGGACATTGTGTGAAACACTGGCTAGGAGAAGATGACTATAACACCCATAAGCCTATCGCAACAATGCACTGCCTGCAAGAGGCTCCAATTCCCAAACTGCCACCAACTGGGGACCTAGCATTCAGAATACATATGTTTGTGGGGGGTCATCTGAATCAAACCACCATATTCTGCTCCTGGCCTTCGTAAAATGATAACCATCCATGATGTACAAGGCAATGCATTCAGTCCAACTTTAAAAGTCCCCATAGATAGTTTTTATCAATCCTAATGAGGTTCAAACATTCTCATAATCCAGGATATTTTAACTGAGATATAGTACCAAAAAAATTAAAAAGAACAAAAACCATAATGACACAGAATAAACCCATTACAAAAAGATGGCATTGGGGATAGGAAAGAAATATTCACCCAATACAAGAATTAAAACAAACAAGACAAACATCAAACTCTGTAGCTCCAAGTTTGACAACTCTATCCACTGACAAGTTTCCAAGTCCAATAATTCTAACAAGTGATGAGTCTCTGGAGTTCCAACTACTTCTCCAGCTTGGCTACTCATAGTCTGGGAAAAGTTCATCCAGTGCCAGCAGCTCTCCTTGACAGTCATCTCACAGTTCTGGCATCTCCATTGGGTCTCCACTGCAACACATACATGGTTCATCTTTATGGCTCCATCACTCCTGCATGCAGGTAATACAACAAATATGTTTCACATTGACTATGGTGATTTCCCAAAAAAAAAAAAAAAAAAAAAACAATGTTGAAAATTAAATGATTCTGTCCTGAATTTATTATACTCCATATCACCAGGTGAGGTCCCAATTTTGTTAATCCAGGAATAAAGCAGACTTTGAACAACAGAACATTCCTTCAGAATTCAGGCCCCTTCAAAAGAGTTTACAGCCTTCCTGTTGTCATCTGGCCCAATCTCAATGGTTGTAATCTCTCAAACAATTGCAACAGTTTTGGCCCAAAGATTTAATTTCTTCCCATACATTAATCTGCTCACACAAGTCCATTTCTATGCAATGCCACTCTGCAAAAGTTCTCAGGACAAAGGCATTACAGCAAGCCTCTCACATAAACTGCTTCTAGCCCAACCAGGTAAAGCTTTTTCTTCCCCTTATAAGTCAAACCTCATAGTCCATAGTTCTTACTCCATTCAGGTCTGTCAACTATTATCAGAATAGTGCATCAAGCTGTACTTACAGCATTGCAAGATGTATCTTAGGTGAGATTTTCAAATCCTTCCACATTCCATCTGCAAAGCAGTTCCAAAAGGCCAAAGTTAAGAATTATTTTTACTCTCCTGGTCAGTTTCTCCTTGCTGTGCCAAACATTCAACAGAAGCAGCTTGTGGGCAGAAAGGGTTTAATCATAGCTTACAGACTTGAGGGGAAGCTCCATGATGACAGAGGAAAATGATGGCATGAGCAGAGGCTGGCTATCACCTCTTGGGCAGCATCAGGATACTGTGCCAGACACTGTCAAGGGGAATCTGTCTATAATACTCTGTAAGCCCACCAGTAACAATACACTGCCTCCAAGAGACTCTAATTCCAAAATTGCCACCAGCTGGAGACCTAGCATTTAAGATGATGGGGGAAATCTAAATCAAACCACCACAATATAATATACCTATACAATATAATGTGTATGTATAGTTAAATATAAGATATAGTGCTAGAATTATAAGTGCATATGCACCACACACACACACACACACACACACACACACACACACACACACCAATATATTAAATATATAGTTAAACTTCAGCGTATGTTTTTATATCTTATTCTTAGAGTCACTATTGGCATTATACCTTCATATATTCCTTTTTCAGTCTGTTAATTGCTTAAATTTTATACACTGTAGTATCTGATTTCTTCAAGCCTGTTTCACCAATGTCACTAATTAACAGAAATGTCTTTTTATAGCATTCAGCTGTTCTTTTCTTAACAAGAAAAGCATAACTAAAACTTTTAGGACTGGGAATAAGACTTAATGGATAAAATACTTGCTGTGCAAGCTTGAATTTGAGCCTATAGTACCCATGTAGATGCCAGATGCCTTTAACCCCAGCACTCAAGAGTCACAGAGGTCCTGCACAAACTGGCTAGCTATAGTTGCCAAATCACTGAGCTCTGGGTTTATTGGAGAGATCCTGCCCCAGTAACTAAAAGGGACAGTAATTGAGGAAAACATCTAATATCAATTTCTGGTCTCCATATGCACATATGTACATGTGTACCTGAACACATGCCAATACTCATAAATGCATGTATGCCTTCAAACCACACATTCACACTAAAAATAATTAGTAATAAAACATTTAAGCTCATATAACAATTAGTGGTCTCTCAGTAACATGTTACTTTTCAACTTTTGGCTCATTGACATCAGTACGGAGTGAATGCCCTTATCTTCCTCAATCTTTCCAAGCTGTATCAGTTCTAACTTCATGTTTCCTTCCTATAAACTAACCACTGCTTATTATTTCTTACCATGTTTATGGATAATATAGAAAATTAAGAGAATGAGTGCCTTAAATATGAAGCATTTATTTAAAATATACCCCATGGCTAACAAGTCCATAATCAAGTTGCTTACATGACTATATTCTAGTGAGGGTATTTTTTACTTACTTATTTATTTATTTATTTATTTATTTATTTATTTATTTATTTATTTATTTATTACAGAAAGGTGGAAAGAGAGAGAGGGAGAGTGAGAATAGGCATGCCAGTGACTGTAGCCACTGCAAACGAACTCCAGAGTGCGCCCCTTGTGCATCTGGCTTATGTGGGACCTGGAGAATCAAACCAGGCTTCACAGGAATGTGCCTTAACCATTAAGCCATCTTTCCAGCCCTGTTTTTTTGTTTTATTTTTTTGTTGTTGTTGTTTTTGGCTTGAAGTTACCTTTCTTTAATGGGATGTCATAACATGATGGAGGACACAGAAATAGGAAACACTAGATGTGCACCATTTCTTCCTATAATGATCCCAAACCTATCTCTAATAATCCAGCTTCATGATTTAATTACCTCCTAAAAAATGCAGCATCTTAATATCACCCAAATGACTTTTTGGATTCAGCAGATGAATTTGCAGGAGATGCAAACATATACTTTGAAACATTCTCAGATTCCTCCTCAGGGAAGACAGAACATGTTGAAGAACTAAACTCCAATTCTTGCTTTCTGTTTGCAACTAGCCATTACTGTTGCTGCTGGGTACTCCTTTTCTTTGTTTTATCAGTTCCCCAGTGACATTTCCATACTGAAGATCCCATGCCTTCTGAAGGGCCTCTGGCTGTCCTTCTTTGCATGAATCCTTGGTCCTTACAGTTAACATTAAATGTCTGTCATCAAAGTGAGATAATTCATTATATGCTACTAGCATATGGCTGAGGATGCTATAAAGACAAAGGAAGATGGGGCTAGAAAATGTGCCACCAGAATAGTTTAACAAAGTCACAGTATCAGCTCCAACAGTCAGTACTGTGGAACAATCCACAAAGGAAAGGAACTTGAAAACAATATTCAGCTCAGGGAAGAAGACTAGAAATATTATGGGCTCTTGATGCAGAGAAAAAGTATGGAGCTTGTAACAAATCTACCTGGAGAGACTTGACAAAAATATATCTTGGATTCTGTTTTCATTTTGATTATTTAAATTAATTTATTTATTAGAGAGATAGTTAAAGAAACATACAGAAACAGAGAGAGAGAGAGAGAGAGAGAGAGAGAAGAGAATGGGCACTCCAGTGTCTCCAGCCACTGCAAATGAACTCCAGACTCATACTACTTTGTCTGGCTTATGAAGGTACTGGGAAATTTTATCTGGGTCCTTAGGTTTCACAGTCAAGCACCTTAACCACCAAGCCATCTCTCCAGTCCTCTGTTTTCATTTTGTTTCACATGTTTGGTAGGTTTTTTAATCTTTGAGAGAGAGATACAGAAATAGGAAGAGAGAGAGAGATGGAGAGAGAGAGAGAATGGGCACTCCAGGGCCTCCAGTCACTGCAAACAAACTTCAGATGCAGTTCCCCCTTATGTATCTGGCTTATGTGGGTCCTGGGAAGTTGAACCAGGGTCCTTTGACTTTGCAGACAAATACCTTAACTGCTAAGCCATCTATCCAGCCTGTTTTTTTTTTTTTTTTTTTAAATAGGGTCTGAAGATGTATTCTTTTTTTTTTTAAAATATTTTATTATTTATTTATTTGAGAGAGAGAGAGAGATACAGAAATAGACAGGTAGAAAGAGAGAGAACGGGCACATCCGGGGCTCCAGCCACTGCAAACGAACTCCAGATGCATGTGCCCCCTTGTGCTTCTGGCTAACGTGGGTCCTGGAGAATCGAGCCTTGAACCTGGGTCCTTAGGCTTCACAGGCAAGCGCTTAACCGCTAAGCCATCTCTCCAGCCCTGAAGATGTATTCTTGAGTCAAGATGTATTCTCAAGATGTAGTTGGTTTTCAACTCCTGATTCTCCCTGCCTCAGGCTCGAGAGTGCTGGGACTGCATGTGCACTGCCACCCTTAGAAAAGGCCCATCGTACTCATGTTATTGGTTGTATTTGTTATGTTATTTGATGTTTGTTTCTTTGCTTGCTTGCCTTTTGGAATGCTGGGGTTCACACCTATAGCCTGGTACATGTAGACAAGTATTCTACCACAGTGCTAGATAACTAGCTTTGTAAGAGTACTAAGAGCTTTAGCCTGGGGTCTGAAATATAGGTATAAGCATGGGAGAAGAGCCATGGAAAATCAGTTTCATTATGCATATGTGGAGAAAAGAGAGCATTATTAAACATGGCAGGAGATAAGAAGTGGCAGTAATTTTTCTGCCAAATAAAATCTTTTGGAAGCAGAAACCGAGAGCTTAGCCATTTCCAGGTGATGGGAATTAACTAGATTCACCATAAGCATAGAAAAACTCTGGGATGGGAGTGGGAAGGACAAATAACAAGGGTAAATAAATGAAAGGTATCTTGTATCTTGCAAAACAATATCTTGGCAAGCATTCATCTATTCTCCTTCCTCTGTGTCTGTGTATCACATGCTTTGTGTCTTCTTTTTCTCATCCTCATAATAGAATTTTCTGTGACAATAATAATTTCATAATTATTTTCTGGATATAATCTTTGGTACTAAAATGTCCTGGGAGTATTATTGGAGGTGTTTTCTGTGCTTAAGATGTGTGTCTTATCCTTACACAAACTTATTATGATCCCAATTGCTCATATATGGTATTTGGAGAGTCATTTAACTGAGAGAAAGATTATCAGGGGTTTGATATTTGGGGTGGTGTTACTGACCTAGAAAGGGTGAATGATGAGCCCATTTTCATCAACAGTGCTTATCCTGGGGGTAGCACTGGTTTCATATGAGGTCTTTTTGTTTGCTTTTGAATGCCACCTACTTTTCACTTGTTTGGAAAGTCAATTTCAATTTGAAAATTTAAAAAGACTTATTGGAACATGATAGTTAAAAAGCTTTAAAATTGTAAAATGTTTTACTTTTCTAGCATCTGAGGCCCAACACTCAGTACTTGGTGATTGTGTTTTGCATGTCCCAAATATTAAGAAAAACAAAAGCAATCATTACATCTGAGTCCTGAAACACACTTCTTTCTGCTTCTTTTGGAACTTGGTTCTGAAGGATCCTGTACAAATATTACATCATTATTCTTCTACCTTTAGTTTCTTCCTCCTCTGTCCCTCTAAAAAAATCAAACAAAAAATCATTACACTTGATGTGGGTTCCATTGTAATCATCTTGTTTTTACCCAGAAGCCATTACATCTTAACAATATCAGAACAACCTTACAAAAGGGCTGGATGCACCAATGATGCAAACCAACTTGAAAAACCATGAGCTTTGGGATTCCTTTTAATGAAGGCTTCCTAATACGGCCAAGAGAATAAGAGATTGCAATCTTCACAAATTATTATCTAGACAGAAATTTATGTCAGTGATTTAACATAATCAATCCCATATGATGTCCTTTCCAAGCACAGAATGTATCCCTGACTCTGCAGCACAGAGTTGGAACAGTATTCCTTGGCTTAGCTGTTTTGTGTTTGCCAATGACATTCTAATTTGACATGGATGCTATGTCCCCATGTTTTGCACATGGTATAATATAGTCATCCCTCTGGGAAATGATGCACTCTGCTTCAGTGGCTAATCTGCAAGCTCAGCGGAATATTTTTACATTTTGAGTTTTCATTGGATTTAGCTCCCAGGGTCTCTACCTATTGCCCATGCAAAATATAAACCCCAAGACATCCAAACAGATGATTGGGAGTCACTATTTTTAGTAAATGCTCTAGGCATTTGTCAATAACACCTTATGAAGACACTGTCACTTTTCTATGATAATATATTCCAGTGTGGAACTCAGAAATGTTTGACTATCAGACTAGAAACTCTGGAGGCAGAGAGTCGTCTACCACTTTTTATACCAGTCATTTGGATCATAACTCACCAAAACTAATTTATACTCTTCCACCAATCTACTATATTCTACTTAAAATAAATATTCCCCAAAGCCCTATGGTAGACAGACAGACCTTATTGCTATAGGTAAGATTAGCTTGACCTCAAGGATAGAAGGGAGCCTCACCATGAATTTATTCTGTAATTTTAAAGGAAAAAACATGGTTACAGATGTAGCTTAATCGCTTGATAATTTGCCTGACAAATTGTAAGCTGTTCAACATTATGCATAGTTCTGTTATAAATGACAAGCATAAGCCTTATGTTCTCATTGGGTCTATATAAATTAAGTTTACCTAAACTCAGCTATTCTGG
The DNA here is from genome assembly GCA_036365145.1 of Orientallactaga sibirica. Taxonomy (NCBI): domain Eukaryota; kingdom Metazoa; phylum Chordata; class Mammalia; order Rodentia; family Dipodidae; genus Orientallactaga; species Orientallactaga sibirica. The sequence goes on from JAEOAD010000012.1 coordinate 19,966,745, forward strand.
CTGCAAATGATAACTAGTTACGTCAATACATGAAAAATGTTTCATTTTAGTCAACAGTGATTCCACTTTCACTGTTTTCACTTGGGTGTATTTTTAGTTCATCCTTCAAGTGTTGGGCCAGAAATTTCTTTCAATATACACATTGAATCTCAGGTCCCTGTTGACCATGAAGTGTTAAGCCTAACTTATTTGTATCTTTTTATTTTTATTTTAGAGAGAGAAAAGAGAGAGAGAGCAAGGAGAGGAGAGAGAATTGTTGCAACAGGACCTCAGTCACTGAAATCAAACTCCAGATGCTTGTGCCTAGTGGGCTCCACCTTGCGTTTGCCTCACCTTTTGTGTGTCTGGCTTACACGGGATCTGGAGAGTCTAACATGGGTCCTTAGGCTTCACAGGCAAGTGCCTTAACCTCTAAGCCATCTCTCTAGCCCAACACTTTTAAGCCTTTGTTATGTCCAAAGTATTAATTTGGGACTCAATAGATACTGCAGGAAAGCATTGCATGGGGGAAAAGACGAATGTGACCTGGATTTGCTCCAAGAGCAGGTGGTTCAAAGTCTGAAAATGATAGTGATGATTTTCCCATGAAGACTAGGTAGTATGTGCAGTCCTTTAATGAAGACTTCATTCCTACATTGCTCATGGGCATACAAAACCTCTGTGTTCTCTAATACCCACTAGCTGTCACTATCATCTAGATTGTTCTAAATTTGGAGCTCTTGGTATCTGGCCTTTCGTCCTTCTTCTTCTCTTATAAAAAGAATGCTTTGGCTTCTTACTCAAACATCCTTTTCCAATTCCTTACAAAAATTATCCTTGCTTCACTTCCTCACTGTGGCTCTTTAAGGACTGTGGTAGTTGGAATTAGATGTCACCCATAAACTCATGTATTCTAAGTGCTTTGTCCTGAGATGGTGGCAATTTGGTGGGTGGATCATTGTGAGAGGGGTATGTTGTTGTTGTTGGGCATGGGTTTAGGAATGGTACAGCCAGTTCACTCTTGCTAGTTTGGCTCACTCTCCTTGCTCCTGTTTTTTTTTTTTTTTTTTTTGTTTGTTTGTTTGTTTGTTGGTTTGTTTTTTAATCTGCTGTGGCAAAAATGATGTCCAGCTCCTGTTCATGCCATGTTTTTCTCTGCCATTATAAAGCTTCCCCTCAAGACTGTAAGTCAAAATATATAAACACTTCTCCTATCAGCTTCATTTTGTCAAATCCTTTGTCCCACAAATGAGAAAGTAAGTACAGCTTGAACAATGAGGCAAATCCTTCTTACCTATTCAAACCTGAACCATGATTCCAGTCACATATTGCACAATGACATTTCTTTCAGTCAAAAAGGAACAGCCTATGTAACAGTAGTCCCATAAGGTTGTAATTGAGCTTAAAATTTCTATAGGCTTATGGCACCATTCTTATAGTAATGTCCAAGCACAGGTATGAGTTATTAATCACATGCTTGTGATGATGAAAGTATAAACAAACCTATAATACTATCAAGTTTATATAACTATGGCCAGTATATTCCAGTATTTATTAAGCTCTGCTTGTCTAATTTACTATATTGCATTTATTGTTATTTTAGTATTATTTAGTTGGCTTATGATAAAACACAATGCTTCATAGCATCATACACCTCATTTTTGCTATGTCTCTTGACTGAATCAAAAAGCCATGCTAAATTATTGACATATATCATCTATGTTTGTGTAAGTACACTTACTCTATGATGTTTATACAAAGATGACAATCTCCCAACGACACATGTCACATGTGTCAGATGTTATCCCCTTCTTTAAGTGATGCCTGACTGCATTAGCAGCAAAACTCTCTCTCTCTCTCTCTATTCCCACTAGAGGGCAGTGGAGTTCAATATCCCAAGGACAACTGCATAGTAATTATGTGGACAGTCCAGGTACGCTGAAGCAGTTAAATCATGTTGTAGAAAGGGTTCCAGAAAAGGTGAGGACGGTGTTATGGAACAGGCGACAGATTCAAAGAGCTTCCTCTCAATTTGGAGAAATCATGATATAGTCTTTGTTTTGTTCTATTTACACTGGCCCGTGTGAGAACAAAGGAAGCTAAGGCCTCCTGATCTCAGCATACTATCAGAAGATCTTAAGTGCACTCACTTGAAATTATGTAGCAACTAGGCTACACAGCTACTGGCTGGAGAGCCTTCTCTGACCACACTCCACCCATTTTTAAACATACTTATTCTGTGACATCAGTGGCAGCCTTAACAGTTATCTAATAAATAGTCCCTTCACCATAGCCTCACCAGGCAACAGAGTTCTATAGCTGACTATGACGAAAGGACTTAATATCATCAGATCCTTGCTGCTCTAAATTGAAATGTGGAATGAAAAACACAATCAATGTCTTCTACTTAGCATTGAGAGTTTAAACTGAAAAGCTACCCCCTCAAAAAGAAAGTCTAAAGAAAACACACTCAAAACTGAAGATTTGAAAGAGGAGGGAGTAATGAAAGACTGATGTGCTCCGAGAAGCAGACACAATCTGAGGAAGGGTTGATAAGTGATTCCTGTAGTGAGCTTACAGCTTCCCACTATCCCTACAGAGCCTTCCTCAACCAGGTTTCACTAAATGAACTCATATTTTAAATATATTTTAGTACAATTTGGTCTTTCATCATTTTTATCATTTTTGTTTAAAACAATATTTTATTTATTAGAGAGTAGGAGAGAAAAGCAGAGAAAATGAGAGAGAGAGAATGAATGGGTAAACCAGAGCCTGCAGCCAGCACAAACAAACTCCAGATTCATGCACCACCTTGGGCATCTGGCTTACATGGGTTCTAAGGAATGCAACCTGGGTCCTTAGGCTTCACAGACAAATGTCTTAACGGCTGAGCCATCTCTCCAGCCCTATTGTCTCTCTTTTGCTTACACTATTTTGAGACTTAGCAATGTTCTCACCCTGCCAACTGCTTGCTTAACTACTGTCATTAGGATCAGAAGTCTTCTGAAGATGGTGTTTTTCTCCAGTAGTGACACCTTCTCTTTTCCAGGACAGTGCTAATGACTCTTGTCCATATGCTTAGGAGATAACTGATACTGTACAAAGAATTTTGACAGCCTCCATCTGGTAATCCTGTAGGCTGTGGTAGTCTGAGTGCATTTTGCAGCCTCAGCTATTTTGATCAAAATACAACATGAACAAGTATGAAATTTATCAATAAATGTTAAAAAAAACTTAGATAAATAAAAAAGTTAAATGAAATAAAGAATAGTTAACATGATTGGGAAAACCTCAAGTCAAGAATTAATTGAAAAGAGTCAAGTAACTTGAAACCAATTCATTTGAATTCAGTGATACAGATATCTTTGGCCCATCTGAAAAGCTATACTACAGGATTTCCTTCTTTAGCAACACTTTTTTTGTATAAGGATGTCACCTTCACTGTTTTAATAGTTTTAGCATTAGTTTCTCTGTATGTCATTGTTCATTTGCCAGCATGCTATCCCATTTCTCACCAAAAATCAATTTTCTATACAGCAACCAGTTGTGACTTTCTTTGCTTAGCAAGGTCATCATCTATATGCCAGATCATCTGTGCATTTTAATTAATACAATCCACAGATCTCTTTAGAATGCAATGCTTAGCTGGGCATGATGGTGCATGCCTTTCTTTAATCCTTGTACTCAGGAGGCAGAAGTAGGAGGATTGCCATGAGCTCAAGGCCACCCTGAGACTACATAGTAAATTCCAGGTCTGCCTGGGCTCCAGCAAGATCCTACCTTGAAAAACCCCCCAAAAAGCAAAGCTCATACTATGTGCTTACTTGAAATCAGCTGTCTAGCAATTTCCAGGATATACCGGATGATAAGGCTGATGCCATGCAAAATATCATAGCCCAAAAGTCCTGATAGTCTTCTCAAAAAGAGATGTTTTTATTTTATTTTTAGAGAACTTTAATATATGAACATATTGCAAATTGGTTATATTTCCATCAGAATATCCACTTATGTCCCCTCTCTCCCACCCCATTCCACTGAGGGCCTTTTCAGTGTGATTATCAGTAATCATTATGGGGTCATGCATGCAGTAATTGAGTCTGTCTGTGTGTGATGGGAAGGAAATGAATAATGCATTGCAGTGTTTTAAGTTGTAATTTTAAAATTATTGTCACATATATGGTCACAGATTATATAGTTATTATTAAATATAATAGGGAATAATTAAATCAAGAAACTTTACATATCTGTCACCTCACATATCATTTTGTGTGTTAAGAACATTTGCAAAATTCATATTAAATAAATAAGCCATGCATAGGAAGATAAATACCACATGTTCTCACTTATTTGTGAGATCTGAGATCTCAAAGTGAGAAAGTACATCACCAGTAACCAGAGAGTAGTGTATGGGAATGAGGTAGAAATGGTCAAATAATGCTAACATTAAATCAGAATTAATAATTTTTCTCTGATATATATTGCACAAAAACAAGTATAATACAAATAATGTATTATAGTCTCAACATTGTTAAAGAATAAATTTCTTATGTCATCATCATACAGGGATTTTTCTATGGGTCTGTTTTGCTGATGATACTCTACTAGAATATTCTTCCTTTTTTTTTTTTTTCTTTTTTGGTTTTTCAAGGTAGGATTTCACTCTAGCACAAACAGACCTGGAATTCACTATGTAGTCTCAAGGTAGCCTCAAAATCATGGTGATCCTCCCACCTCTGCCTACCATGTGCTGGTGTTAAAGGCGTGCACCACCATGTCCAGTGATCTTCGTTTTCCTCTTGAATAACTTATTTCTCAATACTCAAGCTTAGGGTTACCCTCTGTGCTGAATGTTTTCTTCAATCATGACTAATTAGTAAACAATATGTGTTCACTTTACTAAAACTGTGAAAGTTTTTTTTTTTTTTTTGGTCCACATTTGTGGGCCTAGCAAGGTGTACCTTACATGTTGTTCTGGACACTGTGAGTCACTGAAGGATACCTGCTGGAAACAGAGCAGAACACTGCAGCTACTATCACTTTCAGTGGAGTCATCCATCTGAGAGTCTGATTCCTGTAGAACTTACTCTGCAATGTTTATAACAGGGGCAGTCCAAGGAAGTAGGAGCTTCAGAGTAGTTTAAAAACCAGATCATTGGTCCTACAGACAAGAATAGATCCCCTATACTGGTATCTAATGGGCATAGATAACATCTTGTACAAAGTTACAACCTAGTTAAAATTTCTACTTGTATGAATTAGAATGGTATACTAGAACAGGAATGGAGGAGAATTTACTGGCTGGTTCATTATGTCAATAGTTCAAGAAATCTGGGACCAATAGTACATTAAAAGGTCAAAGGAATTGAGCAATTGTTGCTAAGCTTAACTCATAGGATAAGTGGAGAGCCAGTAATTAACAACAGAAAGCCAATACAGCATTCTCTGTGCTAGCATATATGGCAGATCTGAACTATGAAAAAGAAATGCATAGAATGCTGAGGATTAGATTAGGCTCTTAATAGAATAAAGACTAGAAAAGGGTTCAACTCCCAAAAAAGGTATGGTCTTCTATGAAGGGAAGAGTCCTTGGGAAGGAAAAATTATATCGTAGTACATAATTTAGGTTCATTTTTTGTTGACAGACTGCCTAAATATTGAATCTTTAGATTCCCTCATCATCTATGAGCCTAAAAAGCAATCCGACCCTCTTCATCAAAAGCTAGATCTCCTTGCCATCTTGAAGACAATGTAGAGTCTTTTCATGTAGGACCTTTGCACATTGTGCTCTACTCTGGGTCTTTCTCACCTCCACTCTGAGCATGTCTATTAGTAAGACAAAGCCAGAATAACGAAGCAAAGAACCAGATTTGTTCATCCTAGAGGAGGCCAGAGACTAGACAAAGAAGTTTCAAGTCCTTGCAGAAGATATAAAATACACATGAAACTAGATTTGAGGGTGAGGTGTTAATCAAGGGAGCTTGGTAAGAGACAGTTTACTATTTGAAAATATTTGTCTGTGGAATTGAATTTACAACCTTGGAGAAAACCCAGGAGACCATGCAAGCTCACTAATAGGACAGCTTCTAGACACATGGGAAAAGTGTTGGGCTATCTTAAGTGAAGTTGAATGCCAAACTTCCCATAGCAGGCTATAGGAGAGGGGATTAAAATGCTCAGAGAAGTACACACTACAAAGGGCATGCCATAGAGGGAAATTGTACTTTTGTATAATGAAAATGCCCAGTGAATATCCCAGGTACCATCACTCTGAGGAATTTTCTAATGAGAGAGACTCCAGCATCAATCAGAAGATCAGGGGCAGATCCCCTCTGCAAGGCAGAGTTAGTGTAGGAAGACCTGCTATAACACTAGGCTAATTTCTTTTTTTTTTTTTTTTTTTTTTTACAAATGGGAAAAATAGAACCCCAAATATAGAAATTAGGTGGACTAAGTTATATATCAGAAACCAAAAGTAATTCAATTTTTATAATGGAAGAGAAAGTTAGAAGCTAAGGGCACCTCTCCAGCCCATAGAGAGTAGTAGAGATGATCAGAAACTATGGGGTCTCTAAGGGTACAAAAGGATGAGCAATCAATACAAGTATCAGTTTATAACATTAAAAGGAATTATTACCAGAAGACAAAGGAAAGTTATTCAGTTAAAAATGTCTTACTATATTTGGTTTATATTGCTGTTGAAACGAACTGACGTGAAGGTAGCAGAGCTATGCACAGCAGTTATTTCACTATTCTGTAGGGAATAATTTTTATGGTGCTGTTCAGCTGTGTCTTTGACCTAGAGCCTACAAGACCACCACTGAAGGGCTGACAGTGATGTGTCCCTTCTGTGAGAGATCTTGGGTTGACTCTATTTCCAAAGTCATTGCATATATATCTATTAAACCATATTGACCAAATATAGTTATTGGTGATTATAGAGCATTTGTAGAGTTGTGATTTTAGAGTACTTAATTGTTTTTTTTTTTATATATATTTTATAAAGTTGTTGCTTATTTGCTGGCTATTAACTGGAGGTTATTCCTATCTCCCAAGGGCCTCTCTCTGGTTTCTGCATGTAGGCTATAACATTCCAGGTCTCACACAAATAAACTGAATCTTTTGGACATTTGGAATCTCCTGGACTTCTGCATGTCTTTTTCCTTTTTCTTCATATACATATATCTGAATTTCTGAGAGCAACTTGCTAATAATGACTCCTGTAATCAAATTGAGCCATTCAGCCAATACAGGTTACTTCCCCCATTTGCAGTGAAAATAACCTTTATATTTGGAAATTCCTTTTCACAATATAACATAACATACTTACAGGTTTAAGCAATTAGAGTGTGGTTATTTTTATTAGCCAATTCTGCCTACTACATTTGTCATCTTTCTGTTCCCAAGCCAGTTTTCAGATGTGATCTTATTTATTGAAGAAATAATCTTCTGAAGTGAAATGATATTGCACTACTTTGATGGATAAACATGGCACTATGTTTCCTTCTCCATTCCCCAAAATAACTATAGGTATTTATGCAGTAACTGTGCTCTAGGCAAAAGAGTAATACTTACACATGGGTGGACCGTTACACTAACCATGCATTCATCTTTGAATGTAAGCATATGGAACTTGGTAATAATGTGGTTCCAGTAAAGATCCAACTGCAAGATCACAATACAAAGCTCCAAGATTCTAGAATAATGGCATGCCATTTGCCATGGAGACTTACATACCATTTGAGAAAAATATTCTGTAATACTGCTGTGCCCTGGTAAAGAAGAAAACTCTGACATAATGCAAGACACACTAAAACTGCTTGTACAGATAAAAAATATGTGAGATTTCTGAATATATTTTCTGGATCCTGACCTCTTTCTCTTTCAGTGTCTGGCTTTTGGACAAGGCAGCTCACTATGTGAATTGTAGCTACTTAACCCCTTTGAAAAAATACACATAACTGAAGTTTACTCACAATCTGATGCTAATGAACTCTGCAGTAGACATTACTCTTGAATTCCCAATAAGGTACTGTCCCCCAAAATAAGAATAAATAATCAAAGTTCACCCACTGCTTGGTTGTGAGTGAGCTTTTTTTAAAATATATTTTTGGAGAGAGACACAGAGAGAGACAGACAGAGAGGGAGAGGGAGATAGATAAGAGTATGGGCGCACCAGCAATCTCTCAGCTGCTGTGAATGAAATCCAGATATGTGTGCCCCCTTGTGAGCAAGTGCAGCATTGCACCCTTGCATCACTTTGCATCTGGCTAAACGTGGGGCCTGGAGATTGGAACCCAGTTCTTACGCTTAGCAGGCAGGCGCCCTAACCGCTAAGCCATTTCTCCAGCCCTGAACTTTTTATTTATTTAATTTTTTGCTATGTTCATTACTTCTATAACATTTTCTCAGTCCAACAACTTATGGAGATGCAGGCTTATGGTGGACTGGTGTCAATCATAGGGGATCCATTTCATTCTGCAGATTCAACTGAACCATTTTTTAAAAAATATTATTATTATTATTAACAACATATTTCATGTGGAAACATCATGTATTGGTACCTTTGCCCCCATTCCACTGAATCAATTTTTTATCACTTGCATATATCTGTTAAGACACAGCACTCAAAAGCTAAGAGCTAAGCTACTGAAAGATAAGCAGAGTGAGTCAGAAGTTGTCCCATGTCAGGAATGTTGTTCAAATGTCATGTACACTGCTAGAAAAATCCTGACAAGCAACTGTCCTATGCTTCAACCTGGGGGTAGCATGATGGACTGCCTAAACTGTTATATGGCATCCTGTTACAGGAGGGACTGAGCTGAGTTGGGGCTGTCATGTCAGTTCTCCCTTAGTTTAGGACATTGTACTCCCACTATATTCAATAGTTCTTTTTTTCCTTCATAAAAATGATTTTTAAAAATTTTATTTTTGACTTCATACATATTTATAATATATGTTGGTCATTCACCCTCAATTATTCTCTCTTATTCCCCTCTCAATCTGGATACTCCTCTTCATCTTAATGTATCCTTTTTTCTACTTTCATGTTTTTAAGTTTCTTTGTGACCTACTGAGTTAAATTAGGGTTTGCTGTCCTATACAAAGACAGGAAGTTATTTACGCCAGTATGGGCCACATATAAGAGTATCACTTCTCCCCAAGCAACCATCAATTGTTACTAGCTACTCTGGTGGAAGTCAGGTCTCATGACACCTTCCCACATCCATGATAAAATGTGGAGTAGCTTAATTTTGTGCCCAAAATCATAGTGATGTGAGTTTATAAATATGATGGCCATGTCATATTCAAAAGACAGTATTCTATAGCTCTCATCCCCCATCTTATAGTCTTCTCTTCCTCCTTCTGCAGTATTCTCTGAGCCTGGGAGGGGGATGATATAGATTCCCCATCTAGGGCTGCACACATAATCATAGATTCTCAGCACCTTGGCCATTTATTTTTCTCTGCATTAATTTCTACTCACTACAAAAAGAAACTTCTGTGATTGAGGCTGAGAGCATCAATATTCTATTAATATAAACAGAAATATTTGGAAGAGGGCTTGATAACCATCATTTCAACAATAAGAGTACTAGTGGAATCTTCTAAAGGCCTATGACCTCCCCAGCTAGTCTTTTGACCAGGAATCAATTATAAAATGTGGAGCAGGCTTCTAATCAAGTCAGAAAACAACTACTTAATCCCATAAAATCATGTCACTTTTGTTCCAGTAGGTCCTGGTAGGTCAGTTGTTTGAAGGACATGATATCCTGTATGCCACACGTGTGTGTGTGTGTGTGTGTGTGTGTGTGTGTGTGTGTGTGTGCAGATAAATAAATAATTTAAAAATGAAGTAACCAAGTAGATGCAACCTGCTGTACCTTTGAGAACAAGGTTGTAGCTACCAATAATTTTATTTTCCTGAATGAATCCTTGCTTCTATTTTAACAGAGGATGGCAGAAAAATAGTGACAGACCTTTTTTTAGTTCTAAAATGAACTGTATTTAACATTTAAATACTTTCAAAGGGGGACAATATCTTTTCTTGGGTTTGCATTAGCAAAGAAGAAAACATTGTCCACAGTTGTGTAAGATGACATTTATTCCCCAGCAGGCTGCATAGAACCCTCCAGCACTCAACATTATGACAGCCATCCCAATAAGGAGGAAGGTTCCAGCTCAGTTCCACCTTGATTTCTCTGTCTTACACCTGAGGTGTGTAGTTTCTTCAGCATTTTATTTTTAAGAGGTACAAATGAGAAAGAAGTGAGAACTAGTTTGGTGCCTTGCCACCAAGGAGATAGCTATTTCACTACTGTCTTCACTCCTATCCTACTCCAGGCCACACGGACCTTGGCGTTCACGCACTTCTGCTCCAGATGCTTATCTCTGCCTGTGTACAAGACCTCTGCAGTGCTTCCTCCGCAGGCAGACTGGTCTACTCTTCAAAGCCATCCAAGACTGTTCTGTAGACTAAGGAAAAATCAAACCCACAATCCTTATTGAAACAGGAAGTTTTGGGGTGCCTTGCCAATGTACTGATATATGACAATACAGAGATAAGATACAGGAATTTTGGGGTGTCCCCAGATTCTTGACTTATAAACTCGAAGAATTTAAGTCTGTAGGACAGGGGGACTCCTTCCTAGGGAAAGCCTCAGTTTTAGTTTATGGCAAAACAGATCTAAGGAACTCCTTTAGACAGCCAGAGATAAGCTGTCTCTGGCTTCTAGCCAAGGGGAGACTGCAAAGGCAGACTCAAGGGCATGCCTCACTTTGACTTTCAGGGGGCCCTGTTACCCCTAAACAGCCTCATTACCTACCAATATGACCCTTCATGATCTGCTCTCCTTGCTTTGTGATACATTCTTTAAACACTCCGCTCTTCTCCACATGTTCATGCTACATGATCTTCCACCATGTTTCTTAAAGGCTTATAGTGAACTTAGTGCATTAATCTCGCTGTTGTCTCCATACAGAAACAGCTTTCTTCAGATCTCATAGGGCTCCCGCCTTCAGTAGAGTCATGTCTCTGCTTAAAATGTTATTCCTCAAGATTTCTTCTCTGACCACCTTCACTGATTGCCGCCCTAGACATTCTTTCTGGTAAGGCACCCATCTTTATCTCTAATTCCACGTTGGGTTTATTCATTGAACTTGTCATAATGTGACCTATGTTTTTGAGAATTTGTACATTTTCACTTCCCCACTAGACAGTGTTTGGTACATTATGGGGAAACAGGACTAGGGCAGTTTTTTTTTTTTTTTTAAACAGACAATTTAGGACAGAAGCTCAAAGAATAAACAAAAAGATTCCATTCTGTCCATCCTGAAACTTTTTTTTTTTTTTTTTTCTAGGTAGGGTCTCACTCTGGCCCAGGCTGACCTGGAATTAACTATGTAGTCTCAGGGTGGCCTTGAACTCATGGTAATCCTCCTACCTCTGCCTCCCAAGTGCTGGGATTAAAGGTGGGTGCCACCATTCCCGGCTCAAAACTGAAACTTTTGTATGATGCGACCTTATGAAAGATGTCTGCCAGGGACACTCCCAGCAAGATCTTCATGCTTTGTTCTCACTTCAGCCTCTCTGGGTCACCACCCCCCTGAGTCCATGAACCAATCAGATAGTGGATTCTCCTCTTTGAGTCCAAACCAATCAGTTCTCTGCTTATACACCTGCACCTGATGACAAGGCTCACCCTGATTGGATGTCATATAAAGGAGGTTATACACGTGGCCCAGTCCACTCCCTTCTTTTGCCCATTGACCTGGCCTTCACACTCTATGTAAGTCTGTGTGTCCATCCCAGGCTGGCTGGGAAGGGAGTGCCCATGGTTGGCCTGGGTACTTACTGTTCTTGCTTTCTGTGTCAGGCTTCGGGACACCTTATTACTTTGATTGCATGATGATTGATCTTTGATTTCTGTGAGTCCTTCATTATTTCTTAATCCTCACTGGTTTGTTATTTGAAGAGGCTCTTATGTCTTGTCTTCCATGTGTGTGCAGTTGTTCCAGCCTTTCCCTAGACATCAGTGTTCCCTAAATAAATCTCACAAATTTTGATTTCTCCCTAAATAAACTCAATATTTCATAATTTATCTTCATTGAGACATTTTTATCAATTCTTTGTTAAAAAATTGGATCCTGCATCAACTGTGTATTTATTTAATGAACCTATCACTTAAGGATCATGATACACTTTCTGATCTGTGACATATGAGGGGAAGTATTTAAAATGTTTTCCTGGAAAGGTTTCTCATAAGGTAGACCCATAGGACGAGAAAAAAAAAAAAAAAAAAAAAAAAAAAAAAAAAAAAAAACTCTTCTTCCTCTGGCTGTGGTTTTTAGGGAAAATAACAATACCAGGAACTACAGCAGTCATCTTTAAACTAGCCTAAGGGCAAGTCTATGCAAAGTGTGAAGGAAGAGGGGTAAGCCTGGATCCTTTGTGACATCACTGAGTGTGCTGTTACTGTCCTCTGACCCATCTCTTCTGAAGGCACATCATCTTACAATAGGATAAATCACCTTTCTTGTGCCAGAATCTGTGAGGTATCATTTCATTCATGGTTTTGATCCCTACAGTCAAATGCAATCTGATACATGAACTTGTCCCATCACTTCCTAGGATACAATCCCTTAGAGTTCATCCTTCGTGTGCACCAAGACTCCAGATGCCAGCTCAATGCCCATCTGTTTTTGTTTTTTTTCGAAATATTCTCTTAAATTCTTGCTCTAGCACATGTTATTCTATTGACCTGTGTGATGGTTAAGATTGTGTCAACTTGATTTGTTTAGGAATCCACAGACGTTCCTCATAAGTGTGTCTCTGAGGTTGCCTCCAGGAAGAATCCTTCCCCCAGGGTAAGCCCTTCCCCCAGAGTGGGAGGCCCCTCTTGGAGGAGGGGGCTGGTTGATAAACAAAGAAGCTCTGGGAAGAAAGGCCCTCTCTCTCTCCTCCCACCTGGCTGCTGGTGCTGCTCGCTGTTCTCTGCTCGGTGCTTGCTGCTGTCCAATGTGGACTGAAAAGCAGCATCTCTCCATGACACACTCAGGAGTTCAATTCCAGATTGGGACTGCTGAGGCATCCAGCCTCTTGGACTGAGCAGCTACTGGCTTCCTTCCTCTCGGGCCTGCAACCTGCTATTGCTGGACTGTTGTAAGCCAATCCAATAAATTCCCTTTTAATACAATTCATTCTATCCGTTCTGTTCCTCTAGAGAACCTTGACTGATACAACCTGTTAAACTGCTTTCTAAGGAATCCGTCTCAAATATTTTTCCCAATTGTAATTTCCAAAACCTTATGTCTACATTAAAATCATGCTGTAGGGCCAGGTGTGGTGTCACATGCACTTGGGAGGCTGAGGTAGGAGTATCAATGTGAGTTCAAGGCCAAAGTGAGACTAAGTCAAGGTCAGCCTGGCCTCCAGAAAGACCCTACCTTGAGCAAAATCATGCTGTAATCCTCTTCCTCATAGCTTATGCTCTTTATCCTCCTCTTTTCAATTGTATTCACTTAGTCTATATTCAGTAATATTATTTTATTGTCAGGCTTTGGGTATTCATCCTGAAAGGAAACAAAATCAGTTCTGTTTATAGAGCTTACATTCTTGGTATGAATGGAGTAGTTTATTTACATCAGTTGATCAATTAATCTGTCAATAAATGAGTACACAGAGAAATATGTGGTATGAAGACAGGTAAAGCATGGAGCAGAGAATCTGTTGGGTGGGGAGGGAGTTGTAAGTTTGAAAAATGATAATTCAGAGTACATCTCATTTAGAAGTTGACATAGGAACAAAGATTAGAATAATAAGCAGACTTGTTTAGGTAAAAGCAATGAGCCTTAAGGTAGGAGCACCTAAATAGATTTGATGAAAAGCAATGAATCTTTATGCCCAGAGCAGTAGGAATGTCATAATGAATAAAGAAGGAATCTCCCCACCTCAACCTGACCCAAGAACTTAGCACACTCACTCAAGTACTGAAACTTCAATAGATGATTAATGAGAGGGCACTGTACTGCGTTATACCTAGGGGTATCTTTTAACCCCATTAAAGATTTCACACATCATCCAATTATAAAAGATTCATCATTTAATACTTTTCTAGAATATGTTTTGATTCAGATTTATTTTCTACCTTTGTAGGAACTTTTCAAAGCTAATGAAAAGTCTAAATGCTAAGAGTCCTTGACTTTAATCCCAGGTCTCAGATTCACCAAATTGAGACTAATGTCATACCATACCTAGAGATAACATAAGCTACACTTTCAAGAAGGGGATCCACAGAGATGCTTTCATTTTGCCTCTCTATTCTGGTAGCTTTATTCCAGTCATGTAGCCTAGAAATGGGTTATAAATTTATCACCACCTCATTGAGTGCTACATACATCTCATCCTCTATAGTGAGGGCTACACAATAAAGAATTTTAATAAATATTTCCAGCACCACCTGATCCCACTCAAGACCATTTTGGCCTCTCTTATTATATCTATATAACAGGTATAGGTACCTATGTTGTCAGTGAGTTCTCTCTTGGGAATATTTAGGCATTCTTTCCTGCAGATAGGTTACTCTTAATTAGCTGTTGTCTTATAATTTACTCTAAAGTATTTGCAAATCTTTTCTCCTGTGATATTTTAATATCTGATATATTACAGTAGCTTGACATTTTGCAAATTAGCTTATTATAATAAAATGGAATGGAAATTTTATAGAATTTTTTTGTTTGTATGTACCCAAATTCTCCTCATCTTCTCCTCCTTCCTCCTGCTCTTCCTCCTCCTTCTTTTATTTTTTTTATTTATTATTTTTTTATTTTGAAGTATGGTCTTGCTCTAGCCCAGGCTGGCCTGGAATTCACTATATAGTCTCAGGGTGGCCTTGAACTCACAGCAGTCCTCTGACCTCTGCCTTCCAAATTATGGGATTAAAGGAAGTCGCCACCATGCCTGGCTGTACACAAACTCATCATGAACATATATCATAAAACAAACATCATAAACACATCAAAAGTAACTCTCCCTCCCACCTCCTATTGTGTCTTTGGGTGAGAGGTGTTCTCCTGGCAGGTGAGTCTGGCAGACTCCATTGGATTAATTCTTAATGGAGATAATTTATAATCTCCATGTAGGGCTGGAGGAAATTTGTTCCCCTAGATAGGAGGAAGTGTCTCTCCTTTCTTAAGGCATTTTAAATCCTATGAAAGGGCTATTGTGATATTTCCCTTTCTGATGTTACCAGGGAAACAGGAAGTGAGGTCTGACATCAAAGACCTTCAAGATTGCTGATGTCTGCTCACTTATAACACTTGGGTATCTCCTTAATTACATTAAACAATTTCTTCATCATTGATGAGTAATTAAATTTGGTCTAGTTAACCATTAACTTTATGCATGTCATGAATTATCTGTCATGGTGGTTTGTACTGGTCATGAATGATCTTTAAATGTATTGTTAAAGTATTTCCTTTATGCTTTTTCTTCCTGCAAAAATATACATTGTGTTTATTTTATTATGAAAATATACCAATAGCTAATGCTTAGAATTCATACAATGTTATCTCCTTTCAATGTTTTAGACATTATAAAATTGTAATTGGAATATGCCCTTTCTGTAAAATTCAGGAAAAAATGGTTTAGGTTGTGTTTCACATGAATCTTTATTTGAAAGTTTTACTGAACCCAGAAAGAAAAAAGTGAGATGAGTCATTCTTTCCCCACTCAGAGTAAATAAGTCTCTGTATTTAGCATCTTGATTTGGTTTTCCTAAATCATTGAACTTCTAGTCTCTTTCATATTTACATTTGCAAATAAAACCAAATAACAAATCACATTAAAATAACATATCCACTTCATCTGCTGTATTATTGAGATCTAACTGGAAAGATTTCCAAGTTTGTCATATTTAATTATTTTTTATTTCTTCTATATGGAGATTATTGTTATATGATTTACTATAACAAATTGATTTGAACACATTTCTGAACTCTATTTTGTTAAAAGGAAAACAAATAGAGGAATAATATACTAGCAATGTAAAAATTTTAAGGTGAACTTTTTTGTAATTTTTAAAGAATCTTAGAAAAATGGGTTCACCCTGTGTTTAACATGTTAAACATGAACATTTTGTTTATCATTTACCAGTAATGCTCATTCAAAGATTTTTTTAAAGATTTATTTATTTATTAGAAATATATGGAGAGAGACTTAGAATGGGCACTCCAGGGCCTCTAGCCACTGCAAATGAATGCCAGACATATGTACCACAATGTGCATCTGGCTTATGTGGGGCCTGGAGAATCCAACCTGGGTCCATAGGCTTAACTGCTAAGCCACCTCTCCAGCCTAAGCCTTTTTTATTTTGAATGAATAAGTGCATTATGACACAAGCATGAGTCTAAGTAAATATACATAGTATCTGTGTATAACATATTCATATTTCTTTTAGGCTTCTTATACCTGAGTAAATAAAACACATATAAATATACATATATATTATACATATATATGTGTGTGTATGTATGTATATATATAATGCTGTGTTTCATGCCATAGTAGCTATAGGAAATCACAAAATCCATCCATCTCAGAGAAGGATTCATGGAGGAGCCATATTTTCAACATTGTCCTTCATGCTTTGGAGGTTATTAAAGAGTACCAATTTCTCCCGTGAGTAATTCTGCCCCTATAGTATCCATGCTTATCTAGCCTTTGTATCTGTAGACGTAACCAAACCTATTATATATTTCTGATAAAATAATGTCAAGAAGTTATTGATGGAAAAACACCTAAAAAATGTTTCCTATGCCATATGTGCTTAAACATGTTCACTATCATTTTAGTTGCTGAAGAAGTATGGGAGGGCTTGAAAGATGGCTTAGTGGTTAAGGCACATGCCTCCAAAACCTAAGGACCCCAGTTCGATTCACCAGGTCCACATAAGCCAGATGCACAAGGGGGTGCATGCATCTGGAGTTTGTTTTCAGTGGCTAGAGGTCCTGGTGCACCCATTCACTCTCCCGCTCTCTCTTTCCTTCTCTCTGTCTCTAATAAATAAATAAAAATAAAATCTTAAAAAAAAAAAAGAAGTATGGGAATCATTTGAGGAAGGGAAACCACCCAGCCCTTGACATGCAGAAATAAGTGTCTCCAGAAAGACTTTGTGGACCCATGGCTCTAGGTTCCTAGAGATGCTACAATTAATTTTTACAAACTTGATGACTTTTAAAAAAAGAATTGTTTTTGCACATGCCTTGAGGGCCCAACTTGTTCTTCAAGTATCAGTTGGGCCATTCTCCCACTTAAAAACAAAGGCTTTAGGGGAGCATCTTTCCTCTTTCAGACTCTGGAATTCCTAGAATTGCTTGTCTTAGATAACTCATCTACATCATCTGGATTTCTCTTCTGTGTCTTTTCCCTTTCTCTTTCCTTTATTAGGTTATCTGCTTCACTTTCAATGCCTTCACTCACAATCCTCATTAGTTATATCTAACAAAGTCCTTCAATGGTATTTTTTTTTCCAAATAAGGTGATCTCTAACTCTAAAATTTTTTATAAAGGCCACCACTCTACATAACACACTTATTTTTGCAAAATATAAAAGTGCATAAAAGAGGGAAACTTACTTTATAACTAGAAAATAGGAAGTTTTTATAATTTGGTATAATATTAATAATTTATTTTGCATACATTGTCAAGCCATTGAAATTTTGAATGACAAGATAAAGACTGTGATGTTGAAAGAATAATACACAGGCAGAGTAGAAATTTGATTGAATGAAGAAGAAAGTATAAACAAAAGACCAGATTGTGGACATCTTTGGAAGTCCACATTTAAGGTTTGCTCTCATGTGATGATGTGGTAAATTAAAACAAAAAAAGTATGAAGCAAAGATATAAAGAACAGAATGAATGAAAATTTAGAGGTTTGTGGTAGTTTGAATTTATGGCTCCAAATAGATTGTTTTTATTAAAAAGCTTGCCTCCTGTTGCCTGGCTGGAGGAGATGTCATTAGGGAGGCAGATCCTGGAGTTCAGCCCTAAGGTGCTTGGGGGGCTGATTTGGGTGAGCTCTGGGGTCCTGTTCCTGCAGGTCTATGCTTTTGCTTGTAGTGATGGCTGTGTGGTCATATCTCTTTGCTTAGATCTGTGAAAGGGGGCAAGTTTCTTCCACCAACAATGGAAATTTCCTCAGATCTGTAAACTTCAAATAAACCCCTTTCTCCTATAAACTGTGTCTGGTTTGGAATTTCATCCCAGCAATGTGAAGCTGTCTATGAAAAGGTGAGTAGTGAGAATTTGAAACAAGGTAAGGGCCCTGTAACAGACAGCTTCAGATTCTCTGAGATAAACTTCCAGACCAGGCAAAGTTATGGAGGAAGGGATATTTATTGAAGCTTACAGGTTCAGAGGAAGTTCCATAATGGCAGAAGAAGCTGGCCTGCCTTTACAGGACCAAACACAGAGAGCAAAAGCCACAATCCAAAAGCCACAAGCCACACAGCACAGCACACCTCAGGAACTCCAGCTAGGCACACTTTGCATATCTTTAGATTGAAATATCAAACCCATAACTACACCTTAAGATCCGTCCAGTGACACTGCCTCCAGCTGGGTGGCTGCAGATGCAAACTACAAACTAATAAAACCCTGAATATATTGGGGGTCATGTATTCAAATTACCACAGGCCCCTCTTGGGTTCTATTACTTCTTCAGGTAATACTAACAGCATTTTCATAGATATAATCAAGTTTGATTGAAAGATGATGAATTGTTGCATGTGAAATGTACTCAAATTGTGTTAGAGATACATCTCTGAATCACAGGAAAAAAGAAATAGATTCTTTTTGTTTTTTGTTTGTTTGTTTGTTTGTTTGTTTGTTTTTGAGGTAGGGTCTCCTCATTCTAGTTAAGTCTGACCTGGAATTCACTATGTAGTCTCAGGGTAGCCTCGAACTCACAGCAATCCTCCTATTTCTGCCTCCCGAGTGCTGGGATTAAAGGCGTGCCCCACCATGCCTGGCTTTATAGAAGCATTTTTATAATTATGATACTTGAAACCACAAAGTCAAATAATGTTCTCAACAGAGTTTGTAGACAAAGGCCTTAGTAGACTTTATCCAGTTGTTGTCATAAAAATGCCACATATAGTAGTGTTATTATATTGGAACCCAACTAACAAAGTAGAGAAACTGTAATTTAACTTTTTCAACTATGCAGACAAAAGTTATCCATGTAAATTGAAGCAAATATAGACATTTGCCTCTCTTCCCATATATAGAATGTGAATGGCCTGACTTCAATATGCTAGGTAAATTATCCATAAGTACTTCAGTGACTGGTATCTGGTTATCTGAAGAAAAACATTCTGCCAATATCTTGGGTAATTTCAATCCAGACTCTTATTATATATAGGTGAAGCCTGACCAAAAGTAATGTTTATTTGTTCTCTTTGTCAGCATAGTTGCATTTTGTTTCTTGAAGATGGAAAATACTTATTTTCCCTCTTAACATGAAATCTGAAAGCAATTTCACAACCCTTTCCATGAATAATAGTGTGAAAATCTGCTTTGCTAATATAATCACACTAGTTTCACTGAAGAGAAAACACTCTTCCACACTTTTATCAAGAGCTGTGTTATCAGAGACCAGAAAAATATACTATGCATGAATAAATAACAGAAAAAAAATAACTAAACAGTATGTTGTTAACTAAAACCCCATGGGTTCACAGATGAGAGAAAATAACAGTTGTGTTGAGACAAAACTCTTTAGGCAATAGGTGATGAATTCAGCACAGTAAAAGAAAGTGGTCATTAGAGCAAGGATCAGGACTTCTAGGATGTACAAAAGGTGGTCTTTTTCTTGGATACTCAGATTCCAAGTCTATGGATTCTTTTACCTGTACCAGGAGCAATACAAGAAAGGATTGAAAATTAAAAAAAAATACATTTTTTAAAAAAGGACATACTCCAGGGGCTGGAGAGATGGCTTGTAGTTAAGACGCTTGTCTGCGAAGCTAAAGCAACCAGGTTTGATTCCCCAGTACCCACGTAAGCCAGATGCACAAAGTGGCACATGTTTGCAGTGGCTGGATGCCCTGGTGTGCCCATTCTCTCTCTCTATTCCTCTCTCTTCCTCTTTCTGCCCCCCCCCAAATAAATAAATAAAATAAAAATATTTTTAAAAAAGAAAAGATTGAGGTAATACTTACACAAAAGGAAAGAGGAAATAGTTCCTAGAGCTCTATAGGATCTCAATTATTTTTTTCCTATTTTGTTCTTTACTAGAATTGAGAAATATTTTATACTTAAGATGGACAAATGTTTCAGAAAGAGAAACAAATATACTATCAAATTCAAAGTCTTTATATATTTTTAAACAGGGCTAATTTTATGTCAAGATAGTTTGAGCCTAAGGGAGACAGAGTTTAATAATGGAGGTGTCTCTGTGTGTTGATTGCAATCCTGTCTTTATTCTGACCCCAAGATGAATGCAGTAGTTTGAAGGAAAATACTTTCTTAATTTGAGGATGTTAAACCACATGACTGTTATTTTTTTGAAAAGGATCAGATGTTTGTGAAAATAAAGAACTTTTTTTTTTTTTTTTTGATTTTTCAAGGTAGGTCCTCACTCAAGTTCAGGCTGATCTGTAATTGACTATGTAGTCTCAGGGTGGCCTCAAACTCATGGAAATTCTTTTATCTCTGCCTCCTGAGTTCTGGGATTAAAGCGTGCACCACCATGCCTGGTCCAAAAGAACATTTTTAAATGAGTTTAATAATGGAGGTGTCTCTCTGTGTTGATTGCAATCCTGTCTTTATTCTGACCCCAAGATGAATGCAGTAGTTGAAGGAAAATACTTTCTTAATTTGAGGATGTTAAACCACATAACTGTTATTTTTGAAAAAAGGATGTGAAAATATTTAGTAAAAATAAAGAACTTTTTTTTTTTTTTTTTTGATTTTTCAAGGTAGGTCCTCACTCAAGTTCAGGCTGATCTGTAATTGACTATGTAGTCTCAGGGTGGCCTCAAACTCATGGAAATTCTTTTATCTCTGCCTCCTGAGTTCTGGGATTAAAAGCGTGCACCACCATGCCTGGTCCAAAAGAACATTTTTAAATGTTGATTTTAAGGCGTGTGTGTGTGTGTGTGTGTGTGTGTGGTGTGTTGTATTGGGTATGTGGTATGTGTGGTTTTGGGTGTGGTGTGTGATGTGTGGCACATGCAATGTGTGTGCACTCTGTGTACATGCATGCAGAGACAAGAGAAGAAATTTGGATGTCTTACTCTATATATTTCCTTAAAATGAAAATTCTGAACCTGGAGCTACCATTTTGGTCAGCAAGCCCAGGGATTCTCCAGTCTCTATTCCTATCAGAATTGGCTAGGGTTACAGACATGTGTGGCAATGTGGTGGGGAATTGAATTCTGGAGGTCTCGGTCCCTCTGAAGCCTTCATGCACTTAAGCAGCAAACACTCTTACGTGATGAGGCCTCTCCCCAACCTGGGTTTTAATGATGATATTATATGTAGTGATATACACATAATGTGTGTATTTAGCTCAACTATTGGATAACTTAGCTAAGTGTGTAATAAGGAATATTTCCAGGGAGACATGAACAGACTTTCTTTTTTTTTTTTTTTTTTTTCAGTCCAAATACTGTACTGATGAGACACCAAAGAACCAATTGGTAAACCACTGATAAACCAATGAATGAATGAATGTACTGGAGTTACCTCCCTAAGCATATATTGACTACTGAAGCTTTTAGACCCCTTTCTGTCCTAAATATGGATGAGTAAAGAAAGCTGCATCCTTAGAGCTCCCTGCCCAATGTGCAGGTAACTCCACTGAGAAGTAGCCTCTTCCCCACATGTGTGTATTGTTTGTATAACCTCAGGAACAGGGCATCCTGAGTCTTGAAACTTTCATAGGTTTTCCTGAGACTTTGGAACCTTCATGTTCCTTCCAGGAGGAAGTGTTTTAATTTGGAAAAAAGATGCAAAATAACAGTTCTATTGGGGTTGATTTGGAAATCAAATATGAATGTAAATATGAATCAACTAAGATATGGAATTGGGAGCTGTGTTTAGATAAAAATCTGCATGTATGATGCCCTTAAGTATAAAGTTGTAAGATAGATGCCAAGTGATTTTAAAGAAATTGGACAGAAGAGTGGTAACATGGTATTCTTGCTGAAGAAATTTTAAAAAGAACAAACTGAGCACAATGTGAATTGGTTTAGGCAAGGTTCGTGCTCCCTCAAAGAAAATAACTTCCTTTGTGATCAGGAGCAGCTGACTGACATTTGTTTTAAGTCTAGATACACAGATGATATAGTATGTGCAAACAATATGGCAGTGCTCACTGTCATTCATATTAAACAAAGCATATGGTCAGCTATGTATTTTGCAGATCCAAATCAAATATATCCAAGGCAAAAGTCCTGCCTTCCTGACAT
Source organism: Orientallactaga sibirica (assembly GCA_036365145.1). Classification (NCBI taxonomy): domain Eukaryota; kingdom Metazoa; phylum Chordata; class Mammalia; order Rodentia; family Dipodidae; genus Orientallactaga; species Orientallactaga sibirica. The sequence goes on from JAEOAD010000012.1 coordinate 19,989,197, forward strand.
TTAAATTCTATATAAGCAGCAGTAGGAGATATGAAGGGAATACAGAGTCAAGAAAGGCTGCTGGTTCAGATGGGGTAGATCGAGAAGCCTCTTTGGGCAGATGGTGTTTAAGTAGATGATTAATTGAAACAAAGTATCAATCCATTATTCTCTGAGGGGAAGAGCTTTTCAGGCAAAAAAAAAAAAAAGTAGTCAAATACAAGAGTGTTCAGTTTGAGAGGGATGGGTGGGAAGGAAGCTGTGTCTACAGGAAGCAAGTGGGAAACTTACAGGAGATGAACCAGAGGCAAAGTCACAGGCAAGCCATATAGGTCACAGTGAGATATTTATCTATTTTCTTCCATGATGGGTTGGAGGAAGATATTGGATGCTTAAAGAGATACTTCTCAGGAAGCTATATTACTGGCTTGAACTTAGGAGAAATATGAAGAGCAAATGTGGACACATTTTGTAGACCTCAGACTAGAGATGTTTTTTTAAAGCTAGGAGACTGAATGTAATGCAAATTCAGAATTGCAAAATTGAAGAAAATTATTTACTTAGTAAATCCATTATTAGATATATTGGAGAGAAAGATATGTGTGTAATTACACAACATAACAGGGTGTTATGATACTCAAATTAAGGAGAACATTCAGTGATACATATGGGTGGATCATTTGAAGGATAATTGCTGACTTAGATTTCATCTGCTTTATGTTTCAAAGATATAATATACATCTTGTAAAATGATTAGTAAGAAGAGAAAAGTGAATAAAATTTGGAAGAAAGGTTAGAGAAAAACAAAGATTTTAATATTCTCACCAGATATATCATTTTATTAGCCAGAGAAAGGATGGAGGTAATTCTAGGTCATTGCCTGTGATAGACTGATAATGATAATTTCTAAAACTTCACCCACATTGGGATCTGGGTAAGCTATAAATAACCTTACCTGAAAAACTGATGATATAAGTAAAATGAAGTTAAATATCTTGAGATGGAAATGATTATTTGGGTGGGTTCTACATATATGTTCCTTCATATGGTGAAGTGAAGCACTGCAATAGTGCTTGAAAGGTGATTTTAGATCTATAATAAATATTCTTCTGCATATATGAGTATATGTATTATATACCCAACAAATTATATCACAGTATTTTGTTAGTAGTTTCATGAATGTTTATGTAAAATTTTAAATTTATTTTAATATTTTTAGTGAGAGAGAGAGCATGAGTGAGAGAGAGTTAATGAGAGATAAAGAGAATTGGCATGCCAGGACCTCCAGTCACTGCCATTGCAATTGTGTGCATGTGTGACCTTCTGTGTCTGGCATATGTGGGATCTGGGGAGTCGAATATGGGCCCTTAAGCTTTGCAGGCCAGTGCCTTAACCACTAAGCCATCTCTCCAGCCCAAAAAGTTAAAATTTAACATATGAGAAGTTTATATGAGACTCTTATATAAGAAATATTTAAATGAATTTCCACAGTGATGTTCACAAGCAAATAGGAGTCTTTTTTCTTAACTAGAAAGACATCTGAAGTCTATTTACTAATGGCCAAGAAAATCAGTAATCACCAGATTATATTTGCTGGTTGTCTGCAGCATACTTACTCCAGGCACATTCAACTACAATAATGGACAAGACATAGTTCTTTCTTACTCTCAGAAGCTATATAGCAGGGTAATGCTCTTCTCAATGTGGTTCTCAACCAGAGGTGGCACAATCAGCTCTCGTATGTAAGGACATTTGTGGAAGTATTCCAAATCTGCTCTGATTTTTTGAAAAATCCTTTTGAAAAATGGGTCTTATTTATTTTTTATAACGCTTTTCTCTTTATAGGAAAATTTAGAGGGTACTACAGAAAATCCTTATGCCGCTCCAAATCTTTTCAATATTGGTGACCTCTTACATTTGTATATGTATTGCATACATCTAGTGAGCCAGTGTTGATGTGGAATTACACAAGGTTCACTTATTTCAATTCTTTGGTTCTCTCTCACTTCCTTGACCTGCTCCAGAATCCCACCTGACAATAGTCATGCCCCTTTAGATTTCTTATCTATGAATATTTATCAGAATTCATTCAGTCCTTGATGGTCTTGATATTTTTGAGGAATTCCAGTAAAATTGTTTGCATATTGAATCTAAAATGATATTTTCTGGTGATGCCCCCATGAGTCTTGTGCTTGTGCTTGCTATTTTGATCATAACTCAAGTACACCTACTGTTTTTATGTCTTTTGACTATTTTTTTTTTTCTGTTCTCAGATTTGTGGTCTGACTTCTGTACTGTAAGCTGCTCTTCATGACCACTTTCAACACTGTGTTCTTGAAGGAAGACATTTTGCTCTGCTTCAGAATTAAGAATGTGGACATATTCACCATCTTTATGGCAGAGTACCTATATAAAATAGTGGAATTCTTATGCATTGCAGAGTGGTCATCTTCCCTGTTTATTTAATAATTTAGATCAACATGGACTCATGGATATCTCTTCTATATTTTGGGTTACAACCCAATACTACTATATTTATTCTACTGTTAAATTTATTGCATCTTTGGCTGGTGGAATTTCCTTTACATATCTCTGCCCCATATTATTCTTCATCAACATGGTAATTTTATCACTTTCTTACTTTCTGGAACTATAAGATGCTCTGGTCTTACCTTTCCCACCTTAATTCTAGAGCCAGATATTTCTTAGAGAAACCATTTTGGGTATGTGTATGTGTGTGCCTGTTCATATGTGTGGGAGTGCGTGTGCACATGTGTGTGCATATGAGTTACTGTGCCTCTAGAGACCAGAAGTCAATGTCAGGTGTCTTCCTCTGTCACTGTTCACTTTACTTTTATGTGACAAGATCTCTCATTGAAGCAACAGCTCATCTCTTCGGCTAGACTAGCTAGCCAGTAAGCCTTAGGAATACTCCTGTTCTGGGTTAACAGGCCTGCATCACTACCCCCAGATTATATGTGACTGTTGGGGATCTGAACTCAGTTCCTCATGCTTGCATGGCCAGCTCTTTATCCACTGATCCATCTCCCAGCTCCATCATAGTTTCTTTGATTGGAGAATAGTAATAGACATCAGGGTCTGTATTCTAGGTTTGCTAATCACTAATGGAATATCATTACTTTTAGGTACTCTCAGTTGACTGGATAAAGAATTGTTGTGTGTGTGTGTATGTGCATGCGTGTGTGTGTGTGTGTGTGTGTGTGCGTGTGCGCATGAGCACGTACATATGTACGTATGAACATATGTTTGTATGTAAGTATACATACCTGTGTATATACACATGAGTGTTTCTCTATGTAAACATCTGTATCTATATTATGCTAAGTATTATTTCTTACTGATATCTTCAATTCGAGTTCATCATCATTGGGCTCATTCTATCCTCCTTATGCTTATGTGTAAATTTCTGTTTCACCAGTAAGAAACTTGTCTCCTACAATCCCTACCCATTTAATGAATTGTTCACTCCCTATATATAAATGTACCAGCTTGTTACATTTCCTTATGAATATTCCCAGGTGCTTTCTGCATACATCACAATGGTTTGGTAGACCTAGTTCCCAAATAAACATTTTTTAATGTAGTTATAATAATTTTTCTTCTTTGTATAGGATTAACATATTTGCTTTTTTAATTTAGATCACATCTTCCCACTTTCTGTCTTTTAAATATTTAATATTAAACATTGGAATTTAATTGCAGTTTATATTAACCCAAGACCCATTGAAAATAAAAGGATTTAAATAGTAGTAAAGATAGCCACAATAATATGGGTCTTTTTTGGATTTCCTCTTCTTTTGCTAATATTCAGTGATAAATTCCTTGCTTTGAATATAATTAGATGGTACTATGTAACTCTTCAGGCTTGATTTTAATGATAATAATACATTTAATTCACTAGGAAATGTAAAACTAGGATCTAATGACTACCTAACTAGAGAAGAAAAACTTTTTAGTTAAGAATAAGGATTAAAGCTAGCTGTGACCTACATAAACTAGCTAGAGAGGGGAGGGGGAAGGTGGAGGTGGTTTAGATTAGAGATGTCTAATGTGAATGCAAGGGAGGCGGGCAAACCTAGAAGCATACAGCACTGAGAAATGGATAAATCATATTCACTTTGATTTTCCCATTACTTTTATTCTGTGAAATGTTTTTCTTTCTTTCTTTCTTTCTTTCTTTCTTTCTTTCTTTCTTTTTTTTTTTTTTTTTTTTTTATTCAAGGTAAGGTCTCACTCTAGCCCAGGCTGACCTGGAATTCACTATGTGATCTCAGGGTGGCCTCGAACTCATGGCCATCTTCCTATCTTTGCCTCCCGAATGCTGGGATTAAAGGTGTGTGCGACCACGCCTGGCGAAATGTTTTACTTTCTTTTCTCTCAGTGTCTTTAGTTCACAAAACTGACAGAAGATCTTTTCTTTCTACCATCTCAAATCATGGTCTCCATGTTCACTTTCCTAACCAGAGATTTTGATTGCCCCCTGGTTTAAAGTAAGTTATGATAGGGTGACAAGAAAGAGAATGTACTAATGACATAAAGCGGTAAAGGCTGACCCTTGTATTGAGCACTGAACAATGAAGAAATGCTGGTTGTAGCTGGTGGTTTTCCAAAATTATCAGTTAAAAAGCTGAGTAGCACAATTACCATGGAGGCTGCTCATGGATAAGGTGTACTGTCCCTTGTGTCTGGATGTGTAGCTGGTTTCTAGTTTCTGAAGCTTAGAAAGGCCATTATTGCATGAACTCTTGTTCAAATCTATATTTTGTACAATGTCTTTTGTGCAATTTCTTTAACAGTATTTTAATTTTAAAATAAACATGTTTTAAGAAGTATTGAGAATAGGAACCAAGATTTTCTCCTTGCCCCACATAAACACTCTTTCCCACAGTACCAGCATTCCACATGAGAATGATGCTTTTATAACAGACACATCACTATCATCCAAAAGCCACAATTTACATTAGCATTCATTCTGCTTGTTGTGCATTGTCTGGGTGTGGCAAATGTATTAGTGTCAAGTACCTACCTGAATAATGTCATACAAAATTGATTCACTGCCCTGAAACTCCATTGTACACACACCTATTCATTTCCTCTTCCTTCTATTCCTACAAACCTATGCCCTTTTCATCGTTACCATAATTTTTACAGTATCAGAGATGTCAGTATAAATCTTTTCTTGGTAATGTCTTTCATTTAACTACACATATATTTAAGATACCTCCAAATGTGTCACTGGTTTAATTCCTGTCACTGTAGCACTGAATAAAAGTTTCATCCATTCATTCTTGATCAATGAGTCAATATCACCTTTCTTTTTATTTTCCTTTCCTCTTTGCTCTCTTTCTTTTTTTTTTTTCTCTTTTGTTTTTTTGAGGTAGACTCTCACTCTAGCCCACTGTGACCTGGAAGTCATTATGTAGTCTCAGGATGGCCTTGAACTCACTTTTATCCTCCTACCTCTGCCTCCCATGTGCTGGGATTAAAGGTGTGCACCACCAGGCTCACCACAGTATCACCTTTCTAAAGGGACTCCATTAGTACCTCCAGACATGGATCTCAAAGAAGGGATTGTTCTGAGTTCTTACAGCCCACTCAGTCTCTCAATAATTTTGAGTATGGTTTATCATTGTGGGCATTGTTGCAAAGATAAACATCTTGGCTTTCCTCTGCTTTTCAGAGCTCATATTTTTTCACTTACTGGTGATAAAGTTACCATTACTCTAACACTTCAGAGGTCCAGAGAGCTCAGATGAATTTTGTGAGTATCCAAAAAATAAAATAAAGGTCAACTTAGACACAAGGTGGTATCTATACAAATACACCTTCAAAATGACTTTTCTCACTTAAGGCAATGTTTTGTAATTGAAGCCCTCATGAGACAGAAGAATTAGCTTGAGTGGTTTACAAGTTAAAGTGTGCACTTTAGGAGTTAATGAAATGTGAAGAGCACCTGAGATTTTCCACAGAACAACTAAAAAAAAGTCATATTTTTCACCTAAAGATAATAGAAACTTATCTTTATGTCTCCTACTTGATTTAAAAAAATAATTGATGGCTGGAGAGATGGATTAGTGGTTAAGGCATTTGCCTGCAAAGCCAAAGGATCCCAGTTCAATTATCCAGGACCCATGTAAGCCAGATACACAAGGGGGTGCATGCATCTGGAGTTTGTTTGCAGTGGCTAGAGTCCCTGGTGCACCCATTCTCCCCCTTTATCTTTTCTCTCTCTCTCTCTGTATCTTTATTTCTCTCTCAAATAAATAAATAAATAAAGTATATTTTAAAAATTAATTAGTGCTATGAATGCTGGATAATGTGTCCTTAGGTGCCTAAGATTGTGATCACCCTTTTCACCACTTTTTTCTCTTTTAATATCTAGTTACAAAGAAAAAGAGAGAGAGAGACAGACAGAGAGAGAGACAGAGAGAGATGGCAGGTTTACTAGCAAACAATAAGGCTGTGGTACTAACGCACAGACACCTGGCTTCCTGATATTACACACAGCATGCAGTATGATATGCACAAAAATAGAACCTTAGCTCCAAAACTATAATTGAGGTAGTTTCTCATGTTGCTAATACTCTTGTTAAATTCTAAGTTCCATCACAACTTGTCCATTTAATATAAATTATCAATTCCATCATTCATCCTCAAGGACAATGCTCCCCCAAGATGGCATACCCTTGAAATTAACATTATTAGACAAGAATTCCAAAATCTAAGCTTGAACAACTTTACACCAACTAGAAACTTCTTTTGAGAGAGAGAGAGAGGTGGGGGAGGGGGCTCTACAAGTTCTTTCTGAATGAGAAGAGTTGAAAATCTGCAGGTTTACAATGAGCTATATCATATCCATTTGTTAAATCTGAACACAATGAACCCTATGGATAGATGATTTTCCTGGCAGCAAATACAGATATAGCCCTAAGGCAACAAGTATATTGGTCCTAAAGGAATACTGTAAGAATCACATACAAGTACCATCCTTAGTAATATTATAATAATACCAGAAGCAAGGCAAATATCATTGATTAATATCCATTAATGAGTTATGTGCAGCATTTCCAATGAGAGTCAAAATAAGTATAGTAACAAAAAACAAAAGGCATTCTATTTCAAACTGTATCTATAGGGGTCTTGAGCATTATAGAAATGGAAAGGTGAAAAGTGAAGAGATCTCTATTTCTGGCATATATGGATATTTTATGCAACTCCTGCAGCATTCAAAATTTTTATCTGCATGTAGAGTCACTTGCCAGAAGCAGATATCCATGCATAACTATAGCTGGAGGTTGAACTTGAATTTTATCTTTAATTTATCCTCATTACACTTTAATTGGAATGGATTGGTACCTACCTGAAGGCTTTACAAAGAACAAAAAGGGAAAGTTAATCAGTTGGGAGATCACCATTCAACTGGATATAAGGAGAGTATTAAAGATATAGGAAATAGCTGATATACCCTTTTTGACATTAAATTGGTTATACCTGATTAATTTCAGAGTGTTTCAAGCAGAAAGTCTGATACTTTAAGAAGTCCCAGTAAGAAATGTGGATGAGATTAGAGTTTGCCATACTATTGTGTCAGTTCTGAGATAACATTACTGAAAATCGATCAAAATGGAATCAAGAACAAAATTTGCTCAAAAAGGCACAAAAGTAGATTTCCAGGGAGGTGGGGAGGCTTCAGTGGTAAAAGTGTTTCCACACAAGCATGGGGACCTGGATTCAGATCCCCAGTGCCCATGTAAAGTGCCAGAGCTCCAGGTCAGTGAGAGAGTAACTGAGGCAGTCTCCCAATATCAATCTCTGGCCTCCAAATTCAGCCATATACACATGTGCCCCACCCCACAGAATGAACATACAGATACACATGCAAATAAATGTTTTCTTTGAATTTTTGCAAATTTGGAAATGTCTGTATAAGTGAAATTCATCCTTTATCAGAGTAATATATACATACATACATATACATAATATATATATATATATATATATATATATATATATATATATATATATATAAATTCTCCATTATCAAAGTGTATATACACACAGAATGTTTTAATGTTATTAATGGCTGCTTTATATCTCAGTTTATAGACTCAGAGTGTTTAATTCTTATCATTTATCTTTTATTTATATAACCTTAGTATGCTGAGAACCAGATTTAAGAACTCTACCAAAATTTAAACAAAGAAGATTTGCAAGCAAATGAGAAAGGCACCTACATGACTATTCTTTGGCTCTTCTGCTTTTATAGTTACTTCAAGGAAGTTTCTTTCCCTCGGAGGTCTGGTTTCTGGTCCCAGTCTTATCAATCTGCATCACTCACGTGTGTAAATTCTCTATTCTGAGTAATTCAGATGCTAAATTCTTCACAACGTTCCCAAAAGGTTAAAATGAGACTGTGTACTCTGAGACACTTTTCAGCCTGTATCTGTTTTCTAAGATTTTTTATTTGCTCAAGAGAGAGAAAGAGGGGAGAGAACAAGGCAGAGATAGAGTGAATAGGGACCCACCATGGCCTCCAGCCACTGCACATAAACTCCAGACACATGTACCATTTTGTGCATCTGGCATTATGTAAGTACTGGGGAATCCAATCCAGGCCATCAGGCTTTACAAGCACCTTTACCTGCTGAGTCATATTGTGCGACACAGGCAGGGCCCTGGGTAAAGCATGCCTAAGCTATTAGATAAGAGTAGGGCCCCAGGCTATGGAGAGGTCATAGAGCAGCCTGGACCCGGGAAAAACTTGGGTCCTGGGACTGGCAGGATTAAGGCCCCTCCCCCCTCTCGGGGGTCACAGGGAGCCTGGACTCCTGGACAAACCTTGGGACCCTAAGGCTGGCAGGAGGAGGGGTGCTCCCTCCCGGGGCCCAGAGGTCTAAACGATCTGATAAAATTTATGCTTGATCTGAGCTTTGGCCAGTTACCTAGGAAACTCCTTCAGCCAACATACTTTATACACAGCCCCATACCCTATAACTCATACCCTATACCTCTTCCTGCCACTATGTAGATCACCCGACCTTCTCCCTACGTGCTGGAATGAATGTCCCTATATACCTACTAGGCATCAGCAAACAACCTTTGAGTCCACCAATCCCCTTAGGACCCTCTTCCTCTCTCTCTCTCTCTCTCTCTCTCTCTCAACTGCTTATGAAAACCCAGTTCCTTTTTGAATAAACGAAATCTTCTCTCTAAAGCTGTCTCTGGGGTCTTTCTTTCCTGGCACTCACAGCCACTCGAGACCCTGCTCCACAGTAGCCTGGACGCCCTTGGGAAACTGAGGCGCCGCAGCCCCAGGAAGGCCAGGAACCACACCATCTCTCCAGTCTTTCAGCTTCTATCTTTTAAAAAATTCTTTTATTCACAATTTTCATACTTGAAAATTATGCATTTTGAGCACGATCTTCTATTACGTTTTATTTTTTTGGAGAGAGACACAGAGAGAGACAGAGAGAGAGGAAGAGGGAGACAGATACAGAATGGGCGCGCCAGCAATCTCGCAGCTGCTGTGAACGAAATCCAGATGTGGGTGCCCCCTTGTGGTCAAGTGCAGCATTGTGTGCTTCCCTCACTTTGCATCTGGCTAAACGTGGGACCTGGAGATTGGAACCGGGTTCTTAGGCTTAGCAGGCAGGCGCCTTAACTGCTAAGCCATTTCTCCAGCCCTTCTATTACTTTTTTTGTCCCCTCTCCCACCCCCTTTCTACTGAGCTCCTTCTCCTTTCTAACTAGTCCCTCTTCTATCTGCATCTCTCTCTCCCTTTCTCTCCCTCTCTTGTGTTCATCCATCATCTATGATGACATTTGGATGGGCCCAGTATTGTGCAGATCTTGTGCAAGTAACAGCAGCCTCTGGGAGATGGTGACTTCAGTTACCACTGTGTGCCCAGAAGACAGAGTTCTGTAGCACTCTTGCCCATACTCTGCCTCCTATGTTCCCTCTGCCACCTCTTTGGCAATGGTCCTGAGCCTTGCAGGGAGTGACAGAGATGTGCCATTTATTGCTGAGCACTGTTGTCTTCAGGTCCTTCCTGGCTGGTAGGGGCAGATAGAGAGAAGAGACTCTGAATAAGGACAGCCTCTCTAGGTTAATTGATGGCAGGATGAGAGGTAAAAGAAGAAGGCAATTACTCATCATTTCTGTCCAAACTGTCATTTTCCTCAAAGGGTTATTTTCTTTCTTCTTCTGGCAGGCATAGACAATCTGAGTATTGAAAGACCAGTTTCATTGATTCATTTATCTGATGGTAGATGTAGTGGGAAGACACATACGAATGGAAGAACCCTAAGAATATGTGGTCACCACCAGTTTTTTGAAACCTTTGCAATTTTTCCTGCACTGGCGCTTTGTAGTAGCCATTACTTGCTTAACCTAATAAACAAAGGCTCAAAGTACACTAAACTGAAAAGTAATCACCACAACTTCTTATGAACCCTGAACTGAGCATGAGCAGAGCAGCAAAATACAGCAACATCTGAGCAATGTCATCAGATGCTCAGCCAGCCCAGTGTGAAAGGCTAAAATCCCATCCCTGGAAAATGTGCTATGCTCTATCCAGAAAACTGGGCCAAGCTGAGACCCATGGCTGCTCTTCGCTTCCTCTCAGGAGGCATCATTCCTTCTGCAGCCAAAGACCTGCATACAGCCATACGCTCATAATCATGATTTCCTTTTTTAATTTTGAAACTTATGTTGGGATAGCACTCAGTATCTTCATTTATGCAAATTTAGTAAGCTCCTTTTGGTCTGAATAATCTCTGTCTCTTTCTCTTGTCATTCATCTGACACAAGGACCTAAGCTAGTTGCCTAACTGGCAGAGAAATATGACCAACAGTTTTACAAAGCACCTCTGGTCAATGTCTGTCTACTGGCAGAAAGCATTGAAAATATTTTCCACATTCTATATTCGTCTCAAATATTGTTTCTTTGGAAAATAATTGAATTCTTTGACATAATAATTTATAACTTCTATTTTATTTTATTTGTTTCAGAGAGAAAAAGAGGGGGAGAGAGAGCAAAAGAAAGAGAATGGGTACTCCAGGGTCTTCAGCTGCTGCAAATGAACTCTAGACACATGGACTACCTTGTGTATCTTGCTTATGTAGGAATTGAATCTGGGTCCTTTGGCTATGCAGGCAAGCACCTTAGCTGCTAAGCCATTTCTCCAGCCCATAATAATTTTAATTAACATCATTTATTTGTTTCTAGGATTAAGTTTTTGAATATTGGTTTAATTAAATGAACACATGATTATAAAGTTTATTCTTTTTATATGTATAATTTTCATTCATTTATTTGAGAGACAACAAGAGGGGGAGAGAGAGAGACAGAGGGAGAGAGAGAATGGGTGTGCAAGGGCCTCTAGCCAGTTTAAACAAACTCCAGATGCATGGACAACCTTGTACATCTGGCTTATGTGGGTCCTGGAGAATCAAAGCTGGGTCCTTTGGTTTTGTAGGCAAGAGCCTTAACCACTCAGCATATCTCCATCCTAAAGATAATTCTTAATTCTGTTTATCAGTAAATGAGATTTTTAAGTGCTATATGCAAGCCTTTCCATTAAACAGTGCAAATTGCTTTAAAGAATAAGATATACATAATAATGAATAAAGACAAAACCACACAGAGCTATGTGGTTGATATAATGATATGGGATGCTATAGGAATCCAAAGAAAATATAGGAAAAATACTCTGGAGTACTATGTTAGATTTAAGGCAAGGTATAGCTAAGTAAACCAAGATTCTATGAAAAAAAAATAGTTATATGCTCATAACATGGTTCGAAGTTTGAACTGATATCAGACCAAGGCTCTCTAATTTTCAACATTTTAGTCCTCTTGCATTTAAAAAAAAATGTCCTTAGGCTAGGGAGATGACTCATAAGTTAAAGGCACTTGCTTGCCAAGCTTGATGGCCCAGGTTCAATTTCCCAATACCCAAGTAAAACAAGATGCACAAAGTGTCTCTTGTTTAAAGTTTGCAGCAGCAAAATGCCTGGCTCATATCCCCCCTCCCCTCACAACTATACATATACATATACATATATACATACATATATATATATATATATATATATATATATATATATATAATGTTTGTTTGTTTGTTTATTTATTTATTTATGGAGAGAGACACAGAGAGACAGACAGAGAGAGAGGGAGTCAGAGAATGGCTCTCAGCTGCTGTGAACAAAATCCAGATGCATGCGCCCCCTTGTGGGCAAGTGCAGCATTGCGCCCTTGCGTCACTGCATCTGGCTAAACATGGGACCTGGAGATTGGAACCGGGTTCTTAGGCTTAGCAGGCAGGAGCCTTAACCACTAAACCATCTCTCTGGCCCATGATATTCTTTTATTTTAAATGCCCTTGGCAGTAGGGAACATGACAGTTTTGGATGATGCAGGAGATGGTTCTAGGTTGGGCATACTGTAAAATGAATAGCTGCTTTTAGGAGCTTACCACATCTTAGTACATCAATGGTCTGATCCTAATTTGTAGAACTATCATATGAGCAAAAGATTTTTGCTTAACACATGGAAAAACAAATAAATATTTGTTGAACTTATTTGTTGAACTTTTTTGGGGGGTGTTGGTTTTTTGGTTTTTCAAGGGTCTCACTCTAGCCTAGGCTGACCTGAAATTCAATATGTGGTCTCAGGCTGGCTTCAAACTCACATTGATTCTCCTACCTCTGCTTTCCAAGTGCTGGGATTAAAGGTACATGCCACTACACCCAGCTTGTTGAACTTCTAATAAATATTTGTATGGTGAAAACTTGTGCAAAGGAATTAATTTTATACTTTTAAATTTGACAATTCTGGAAGATTAAATGATAGAACTAAATTTACAATTAATGTTTTGACTAGTAGAGATTACAGCTTACTATCTATTATATATAAATTGTATACCTTTTATATTTTCATTTGAAAATGAGAAATAAACAATTTCATATTCTCTTTTTTAGTTATCAGATTTTTGAATAAATATCTATTAAAGTGATGCTTTCATTTGAAGAAATAATGCAATGCAAGTTTTAAATGATTGCATAATATTATTAACATAAAATATGTCAAATATATATAAAATATTTATATTATTGACATTAAATAACATCTCATTTGAAACACGTGGAAAATAGCTTTACATTTTCATAAACATATTTCAAGTTTTTAAATTTTTTAAATTATTGACAACTTCCAAGATTACAAACAATAAACCATGATAATTCCCTCCTCCACTTTCCTCTTCACAACTCCACTCTCCATCATATCCCCTCTTCCTCTCAATCAGTCTTTTATTTTGATGTCAACATCTTTTCCTCCTATAATGATGGTCTTGTGTAGGCAGTACCAGACACTGTGAGATCATGGATATTCAAACCATTTTGTGTCTCGAAGAATGCATTGTAAGGAGTCCTACCCTTCCTTTGGCTCTTACATTCTTTCCATCATCTCTTCTGCAATGGAACCTGAGCCATGGAAGCTGTGATAGAGATGATTCAGTGATGACTACTCCTCTGAGGCTTTTTCTCATCATTATGGTGTCTTTTGAGCCATCACAGCCATCAGTGCCATCTGGAAAGAGAAGCTTCTCTAACCAAAATTGAGAGTAGCATTAGCCTATGGGTATGAACGTTAAGAGATGTGCTTACCAGGCAGTTTGGTGAGTAAAATATATGTATTTAGCCAGATTCAAGCAGGAGTTACACTCCTAGGGCTCCTGACTTCCCCCATTTTCACATTGATAATAAGTCTATAAAACTCACAGATAAAGCATAATTTAAAGCAAATCATTGAAAGTGATTCACATGCTGAAGTGTTTACAATTAAATTATTTGAAAATAATCAAGTGCCTTTTATGATTCTCACAATTATGTTTTTAGAGACCCATGACTAGGGAATTGATTAAGCTTTATTACCTCAATGAATCTATGTGAAATGTTCATTTCTATACTTTAAAAGCACAAATGAGAATAGAATAGTGATTGCAAGTTTAATCCAAAAATCTACTTAGCCTTTAGTCCTGTGCTCTGACTGCTAAACTCTACTCTGGCAAATTCCCTTATCCTTTTAGACCTGTTTCAATTCTTCTTTTAGTCAATTACCATTACATTTCATTATGAGTTGTCAGTTCTATGAGATACTGAGTAAAAGTCAAGATGAAAAGACAGGATGCTGCTAATTTAAGAGACATCCAGCAAATAATAAAATTGTAATGGAGAAGTTGCTTAAGCTTTATGTATAGCTAGGGAGAAAAAAAGACTTCTAATTATCTGAACACTAAGGTGTGGTGGAAGAACACAGAAACTTAAATCACTGTTTGGAGATGTGGAGAGGCATCAACTCTCACCATTATCAAACTTCTGGACATAGCTTGGACAGAAGAGGGCTTTTTGTGTGTGTGTGTCTGGGGGGGGACCAGGAAACATGCATGCACGGCTAGAGGTACAGTACACCTTTTTGAGATAAGATTTCTTACTGACCAGGAACTCACAAAATCTGCTAGACAGGCCAGTCCCAAGCTTTTGCCTATCTCCTTCTCCTGTCCCCATTGCCACACCCAGCTTTAATAATGTAGATATTGGAAATTAAAATTAGGTCCTCATGTTTGCCCTGGTAAGCTCTTTACCATCTGCGCTATCTTCCCAGACCCAGCTGTGAACTTTCTAAATGTATGCTTCAGCTGTAGTAGCCAACCTTATACCTTGTTACACTGTTCCTGAAACTGCCACCATCTAGTCGCTGAACTATAAAAGTGGTTGTGAAGCCAAACCATTTGGCACAATTCAGAATTTAGCAGTCAGTATTCACTCCAGATCTCCCAATCCAATTAACTCAAACCTTTTCAGATTTGCCTGTGAGTTTGACCTCTCTTCCTTATCTTGCTTCTTCCATCCATGTTCCACAGTGTACCACTGGTAAACATGTTGAGTCCTAACTATGCCTTCATTGTCTGTACCTGGAAGACTTTATCCAGATAGAAGGGCTGGGGGACTCAGTCAGGAAGGTTGCCATGGAAAATCTCAGAGGCTTTCTCACAAAAACTGTTCTAAAAATTATTAATATCTTCCTTGTTGCTGAAATTAATGTGCTTATTTCAGACTTTTTTTTTCAACTGTAAGATTTGGGTGGTGCTAATCACTTCGATTTCTTATCTTATTTCTTCCTTTGTGAATAACTGCACATACTAAACTTAGTTGTAACATGTATACCTACCATGGATATCAGCTATGAGAATTCAGACAACTAGTGTCTCTATGCTCCAGTTTCTAGCCTATGCTAATTGTACATGACTCATATTAAATGTAGGTATATAATTTTTTAAAAGCATTTTTTAAAATTTTATTTATTTATTTATTTATTTATTTATTTATTTATTTATTTTTTTGAGAGAGAGAGAGAGAGAGAGTAGGCATGTAGGCATGCCAGGACATCTAGTCACTGCAAACAAACTCCAATGCATGTGCCACCAAGTGCATCTGGCTTATGTGGGTCCTGAGAAATCAATCCTGGGTCCCCAGGCTTTATAGGCAAGCACCTTAACTGCTAAGCCATCTCCCCAGTCCTAAAAGTGTTTCTTAAATACTAATCACTATATATGTGTTCTTTACTTTTAGCTTTATTTCCTTATTTATGTTAAGTATCCTTCAATATCTCCTTTTTGTTTCTTTTTTAAAAATATGCTTTGGGCTGGAGAGATGGATTAGTGGTTAAGGTAACTGCCTGCAAAGCCACAGGATTCAAGTTTGACTCCTCAGTACCCATGTAAGCCAGATTCATATGGTGGCCCATGCATCTGGCATTTATTTGCAGTAGTTGGAGGCCCTGATGTGCCCATTCTCATTCTCTCTCTCTAATGAATAAATAAATAAAAATAAAATATTTTAAAAATAATTTTATTTATTTGTTTATTTGCAGGCAGAGAGAGGTAAAAGAGATATAGACAGAATGGTCTGCTAGAGCCTCCAGCCATTGCATATAAACTTCAGATGCCTGTGCCTCTAGTTTTATATGGGTACTGGGGAACTTAACCAGGGTCCTTAATCTTTGCAGGCAAATGACTTAACAACTGAAAAATCTCTCCATCCCTCTCATATTTTTTCCTATACCTACACACTTGTAATTATAAACAATCATAAATGACACTCACACATCTATCTATCTATCTATCTATCTATCTATCTATCTATCTATCTATCTATATCTATCTATCATCTATGTATATAAAATCTTCCTTCATCTTAAAATGTATATACCTTACAATTAAACTGTGAGATACTGGCAATGTATATTTTTAAAAAGTTCACCACATTAGTATGGTTGTTATGAAAGGGTTATATATTTATTTTAGAAAAGACTCCCGTATTGAGAAAGCAGAAAGATAATTATATGCATCAGATCCATGACATCCGAGTTAATGTTTGTCCTTATTAGTTAGGAAATGTGGATGGATGTTGAAAACTATCTTAACCTGTTTCCAAATCAATTAAAAATGAAAAAAAAAATATCATTTAGCACCTTTGTACGGCAGGGGATGCATGCGAAAAATAATCCCAACTGAGAACCACACAGTACCACCATCTGAAATGAGGAGGGGTTTCAGTCAGGTCAGCATTGCTGGCAGAAAACACCCAACCAAGAGAAGCTTGTGGGGAAAAGGTTATTTTGGCTTACAGTCTCTAGGGGAAGATCCATGATCGCAGGGGGAAATAATGGCATGAACAGAGGGTGGATATCACCTCCTGACCAACATCAGGTGGACAACAGCAACAGGAGAGGGTGCAAAACATTGGCAAAAGGAAATTGGTTGTAACACCCATAAGCCCACACCCTACAATACATGGCCTCTAGGATGCTTTAATTCCCAAATTGCCATCAGCTGGGAACCAATCATTCAGAATACCTAGGTTTATGGGAGAACCTGAATGAAACTACCACATTCCGCCTTTGGCCCATGTATAAACTGATATACATGATTTAAAATAAAATGCATTCACTCCATCTTTAAAAGTCCCCATAGTTTTTTATCAATCCCAATGATGTTCAAACATTTCTCTAGTCCAATATCTTTTACCTGAGCTATGATACCAAAAGATCCCCCCAAACCCATAATGGCACAGAATGAACATTCACACTGCAAAAGATGGCACTGGATGAAGCAAAGAAATAGTCAACCAATACAGGATTTAAACAGGGCAAACATCAAACTCTGTAGCTCTGAGTCCAACAACTCTAGTCAGTGACAAATCTCCAAGTGTGATAATTTTAACCAGTAACAAGTCTCTGTAGTTCCAATTCTGCCCCTTCAGTTAGGATACTCAAAATCCTGGAAAACTTCATCTGGGGCCAGCAGCTCTCCTTAGTAGTCATCCTGTGGTCTCAGCATCTCCACTGGGTATCTACTGCAACCCATGCTTCATCCTCACAGCTCCATCAGGTCTCCATGCAGGCAATCTATCAAACCTGCTTCACATGGCCCATGGCTGTTTCCAAAATACAAAACACAAGACCATGTTGCAAATTGAATGACACTCTCTTTCCTGCATTTCTTATACTCCATAATACCAAATGGGGTGCAAATTTGTTAATCCAGGGAGAAATAAAGCAGACTTTGAAGAACAGGACTCTCTTTCAGCTTTCAGGTCCCTTCAAAAGATAGCATTCTTTCTGTTGTCCCAATGCAGGTCAGCTGAAACAATCTCAGTGGTTGTAATCACTCATACAATTACAGCTGAATGGGCATCAGTTTCAGCCCAAAGACTTCATTTTTTTCTGTGTCATATCCCTCTTCTCACACCAGTCTGTTTCTCAAAATGCAGCTCCACACAAGTTCTCAGGACACAGATATAACAGCAATCCTCTCACACAAAGTGCTTCTAGTCCAGACAAGGCAAAGCTCTTTCTCACCCTCTTAAGCCAAACTTACCAGTTTATAGATCTTACTGTAATCAGGTCTTTCAACTCTGATCAGAATAGTCCATCAAGCAGTATTTACACCACTGCAAGGAGTCTCTTAGGTCAAGATTTCAAATCCTTCCACCTTCCTCCTGCAAAGCTGTTCCAAAAGGTCAAAACCATACAGTCAGGATTCTAGCAGCAATGACCCCACTCTGGGTACCAACTTTACTGTTGCAGTTAAGTTCACATTGCTGGCAGAAAACACCCGGCCAAGAGAAGTTTGTGGGGGAAAAAAAGTTTATTTCAGTTTACAGACTCATGGGGAAGCTCTATGATGGCAAGGGGAAATGATGGCATGAACAGAGGGTGGATATCACCTTCTGGACAACATCTGATGGAGACCTAGCATCAGAACATCTAATTTTATGGGGAATAACTTAATCAAACCACCACAGATGGTAAACAGTAGTTATAGGCTATGCTGGCACCATAAAGGCAGAAGCATTTTCCTTGGGTTTGTCATGCTAGCAAAATGATTCAAGAAATGAAGGAAGAACAGGTTATAATTTTCCAAAGCAGAAAGTCAGTAGCATACCTTTCATTTCTTCCTGTCTTTTAGTTCCTAAAATGAATTGAGTAGCTCACATTCATATGTCCATCTAGTCCCATGGCTGCTGTCCAGAACTTAAGCTTCCATACTAGTGTCCTCATCCTTGGATCTGAAAATGGTGGTCTTCCTATTGTGCATACTTAAACTTTACCCTCCACTAATATCTTCCATAGTATTCATCTCTTATCTCACATGCTAGAAAAGGCATTTGGCATAATTGATTGACTTTACTCCTAGTTTTGATTGGTTTGTGTTATTTCTGACATTTCTATGAATTCATACAAATACATTCATGGCTGTAAAGTTTACAGAAAATCAAAAATCTCTTTAAAATGATCAGTGGAGTGAGATTTGTAAGTGGTGATAAATCATAAAGGTCTAAAATGAATGAAATATTCAAATTGAGAATGTAATGTTTGGAAAACCAAATACATATAAAGAAGAAAATATGATTAAGCCACATGTGGGTTATGATATATGTGGCACTGAGAAAGAAATTTTGTGTAAAAATATTTTGTGGATTGGAAATAAACAGCATAGTTTTATCAGACAAATATTTTATCTTAAATTACTTTGTAACTCTAAGTCTAATAAATTAGTGAAATCAATATAGTATTGATTTCATTCCAAAGACTGGATTGTAGGTGAAAATAAATTAATGAAAAATAAGCTTACACTTTGTAGATAGTATCTGGGAACAGAAGGATCCAGGAAAAAGACAGGTGTGCCATGATGGGGTGCAACCTGGGGTCAAGGAATGTGACAGTAAGGAAAGGACAAGGAGATAGTCAAATGTCAAGGGAATGTAGCACATGATTGTTTCTTAAAATTGCACAGTGAATCAAACATGTTTGATTCTTTTTATTTTCTTCTAAGAATATACTCAAAATTGAATGTGATCTCCAACCACCTGGATCCCAGTATACAGAAACTCACTCTATATTCTTTGAGAAATCACGAATGGGAAGAACGGATAGCCAACTTGTTTTGACTGTGACCATTATTTAATTTTGCTATTTTGACTAATGAATAAGACTTCTTACTTTGCAGACTGAACCTTCCTGGGTGATGGTTCATTGTAAAGGTCAACTGGAAATGGAGCCTACTGAGGTGGTCAGCAGGTTGCATAGAAGATCAAATGTGCATGGTCTTAGTTATTCCAATATAAAAATATTTTTTATCTCATGTCTATGGGAAAATCTTTTTTTTAAACATTTACTTTTATTTTTTATTTTTATCTTTATTTATTTATTTGAGAGAGAGAGAGAGAAATAGGCAGGAAAAGATAAAAAGAGGGAGAGAATGGGTGTGCCAGGTCCTCCAGCCACTGCAAACAAACTCCAGATGCATGCGTCCCCTTGTGCATCTGGCTTACATGGGTAGTGGGAAATCAAATCTGGGTCCTTTGGCTTTCAGGCAAGTGCCTTAACCACTAAGCCATCTCTCCAGCCCTACTTCTTTTTTTTTTTTTGAAGAGACATAACACTAGTGTTTAGAATCTCTCCCATGCTAGCAGTAATGATGCTTATCCACAGATGCAAGGACACAAAGATACATGAAAAAATATAATTAGTTACATTCATTTCATACAGAGACTGATTTAAAATGAAGTGTTTTATGGATTGGTCACTGTGAAGGATATTATATAGTTTTGATCAATCATATTTTAAAATTTTGATAATTCAAAGAAAATTATCACCAGACTTATAATGACATTATAATCATAAAAAATATGACTATGTGATATTTTAAAACATTACAAGTTGCTATAAATATTTTGATATATAATATTTTTCAAAGAGGTTATATTAAGATAGATTATAGAACTGTTATGTGTGTTCAAGGAGAAAAACTAAGGGAAATAAAATTTACACATGTTTAAAATGTTCAGACTTTTGAGTAAGTTGAGTTTTGTGTAAAAGACATGTAAATTTGGATGTAAGTTGATAAATATAGAAACTCTCAACATAGGGGAGTTTAGACAAAAGATAATGTTTAGAAGAATAAATCAAAAGGCAGGTGGTATTCCAGGTATAGATGTATGCATTGGCAAACTCTTTCAGTCTTACCAGTTACTTTTTTTCCTCATGAATAACTAAATTACTTTTTGTTAAACACTGTGAAAATATATCATGCCATTATATGCATGTGTGGAAGTGCCATAATGTGACCTACTTCATTATGATTTTAAAAAAGAGAAGGAGAAAAAAATGTTTTGTAAATTTACTTGCTTATTTTTTAACTTAAAAAAAAAAATATATTTTACTTATTTATTTATGAGAGAGGGAGAGAGAGAGAGAATGGGCACGCCAGGGCCTCCAGTCACTGCAAATGAACTCCAGATCATGCGCCCCCTTTTGCATCTGGCTTAGTTGGGTCCTGGAGAATCGAACTGGGATCCTTTGGTTTTGCAGGCAAACGCCTTAACCACTAAGCCATTTCTCCTGCCCCTACTTATTTATTTATTTATTTATTTATTTATTTATTTATTTATTTATTTATTTATTTATTTAGAGGCTTTTCAAGGTAGGGTTTCACTCCAGCTCAGGCTAACCTAGAACTCACTTTATATTCTCAGGGTGGCTTTGAACACAAGGTGATCTTCCTATCTCTGCCTCCCAAGTGCTGGAATTAAAGGTATGTGCCACCATGCCTGGCTTCCAGCCCCTATTATTTACTTAGGACTAAGACCTATTTATGGAGATAAAAAAAAAAAAATTTTTGGTATCATTATGTATCACATTCCTGAAAGCCATGTTACAGTTGTACATGTGGCAGTAGCTCCATCATTCTTAGACTGATGAAAAACCAAGTACATGTTGCACTCTTGATGTCAAATAAAACATAATGAAATGTTATGAGAAAATATTTCACTTTTGCATTAAATGTGAAATTCTATATTTAAAGGGTCACTAACAGGGCTAGTGATATGTTTTTGTCCCTGAGCCAATGGGCTTTTGCTAGATCCTCTGTATTCATTCACTCATGTTTCCATCTGCTATTTATTTGAAACACTGCATTAAAATCACAAAGTTTTACTGAAGTTTACTCACCTTGAATATCATCATGAGATTTTAATTGCATCCACCTTTGCTCACTTGTGCTGGAATGATCCATCTTCATTTCTGAATCTCAGGTGCTTGTCAAAATAATGAGAAATAAAGTGGAGAAATGGTGAATCTACATTTAAAGAATCTCAAATTTCTGTTTAGATGGTTTCCCTTGACTAATAAAATCATGCAATATTGCATGTTGTTGCAAACCTCTGATTTATGAAGTGAAACAACTCAGAAGCTATTTACAAATCAAGTTTATGTTTTGATCTAAATAGAAGCTTTATAGTAAAAAGGACATAAAAACAGGAAGATAGCTGAACCTGTAATTTTTTAAATCCTATTTTGGCAAAGCCATTCAAGCATCAATTTGCTCATTCTCAAAGCTGGTGATCATAATTCATTCTTCAAGCATATATTTAACATTCTTACCTGCATGTATAAAACTGCTAACATTTTGAGGATCTTTCTTTGGTCATATTGCCTACATTTATACTTATCTTTTTTAAAGATTTTATTTTTATTTATTTATTAGAGTCAAAGAGAGAGGGAGAGAGAAAGACTGTGTGTGTGAGAATGGACATGCCAGGTCCTCCAGCCACTGCAAACAAACTCCAGATGCATGTGCCACCATGTGTATCTGGCTTACGTGGGTTCTGGAGAATTGAACCTGGGTCCTTAGGCTTTGCAGGCAAATGCCTTAACCTCTAAGCCATTTCTCCAGCCCTATACTTATCTTTTTAGAAGAAATATTAGGCCATGAGCCTAAAGACCAATAGTGCAAATTAAACTAGAAAATTAATAAATGATTAAAATAATTGAATCTCTGCAAGAATAAATTTAATAAAGCAGACCATGGATTTGCCCTCATTTTCCCTGTCCTTCCCTCTCTCTGCTTCCTCCCTTTTGCAAAACTCATTTTTGTATGAATGATCATAATGTATCACCATCTACCAAACTATTTTTTAGTTTATTTATTTATCTGTAAGCACAAAGAGAGAGAGAGAACAGAGACAGAGAGAGAATGGGCATGCCAGGGCCTCTGGCCACTGCAAATGAACTCCAGACACATTTGCCCTTTGTCTATCTGGCTTACATGGGTCCTGGGGAATTGAACCTGGGTCCTTTGGCTTTGCAGGCATATACTTTAACCACTAAGCCATCTCTCCAACCCAGCATCTACCAAACTTTTATAAGGGCAAGCCTTCCGTGAGAAAGGGCTTGGCATATTTTCTTGTCTTTTAATACTTTTGATAACCCCAGATTTATGCAACATTTTATTATTGAGTAGATATTTGCAGCGTTCTCATTAAGAAGACCAAGGTACTAAGTAGTAGAACCAGGTTTCAGCTGAGGTGGGCTTGTCTGCCCCAGCTGTCGGGGTGCTAACTACCCTGGTTATTCTTGAGGACTTGGAAGACAAAGCGCCTACAATGTTATCTTAAACTGGCCCATTGAATACTTCACAGTCTGAAATAATGCATTTTTTCACTTTCTAGAATGTTTATGTGGATGTGTTTAATTCTATCCTTAAATGTAAATATTTGAAAGGGTTTTTTGTTAGCTTTTGAATCTAGGCATGTTTTATTTTTTTCATGTTTTCAAAATTCATAATATTTCTAGAATATATTATGATGTTCTACTGAAAAAATATATATGTAAAGTACAATAATATATATATATGTATTTATGAAAGTGCTTATTTAGTAACATAGATCCATGTTCCATTCATATAAACAATGTACATATATGCACTTTTGAATTTACATATTACATGTATCATGATTTCTGTAATGAAATTTCTCAAGTCAAAACAGCAAGATAAATTTATGTGAAAAAAAGAAAATCAGCCGGGCGTGGTGGCGCACGCCTTTAATCCCAGCACTCGGGAGGCAGAGGTAGGAGGATCGCCAAGAGTTCGAGGCCACCCTGAGACTATGTAGTTAATTCCAGGTCAGCCTGGACCAGAGTGAGACCCTACCTCGCAAAAAACAAAAACAACAACAAAAAAAAAAAATCCACATTCTTTAACATGAGCCTAGATATTAATGTAGGCAGAAGCATATGATTTCTGAAAAGAATATATAGCACATATTAATATATTAATATGTATTAAGACATTTGTTTATTTTTATAGCAAAATAGAATAATTATTACCACTTTCCAGTGTACATACCAATGGAAATTTTGTGTGCAACAGAATTGTTTGTGTATTTAATTTTTATTACCACATGGTTATTTAACACTGATAACCAGTCTATATTCTCTTCTTTTTAATATTTTATTTAGTTGCAAGCAGAGATATACAGAGAGTGTGTGTAAAAATATGGCACTCCAGGGCTTCTAGCCACTGCAAACCAACTCCAGATGCATGAACCACTTTGTGCATCTATCTTATGTGGATACTGGTGAACCAGACCCAGGTTGTTAGACTTTGCATGCAAGTGCCTTAGCTGCTGAGCCATGTCTCCAGCCCTATATTCTCTTCTTAACATAAAGAAGAATAAATAAATAAATAAATAAATAACAGATCTTACTACCTTAGTGTATATTATTGGTACAAAATCTTTTTCTATGTTCCTTAAAGTGCTTTTAAAAGTTCATACATAAGAAAAAGTAAATTCTGCTTCTCTTTCCCCATTCCTCCATCCCACCTTCTTACATTCCATCTTTTTATGGGAGGAGTGGGTTATTGATCATTTTTAATACCTTTGTGAATGTGCTATTGTCAAGTTAGTTTTATTTTCATATGTTAATATTTTTTAATTTTTATAATTTTATACATGCATATATAATTCATTTTGATCATATTCACCTTCATTACATTTTCTTATTTCCTTCTACATTTGCTGAACCCTTTCTTCCTAACTGATCTAACGTTCATTGTCC
Organism: Orientallactaga sibirica; assembly: GCA_036365145.1. Classification (NCBI taxonomy): domain Eukaryota; kingdom Metazoa; phylum Chordata; class Mammalia; order Rodentia; family Dipodidae; genus Orientallactaga; species Orientallactaga sibirica. The sequence continues at coordinate 20,013,667 of JAEOAD010000012.1, forward strand.
TGCCTTTTTATTTATTTGAGACCTCACCTGTGTTACAATTACTTTTGCTTGCATAAGCATGGGTTGTGGGCTATTTCCTGGCGCAAGGCCCATTTACCAGGGATTACACCACAGAATAATATGATTTCTCTTCCCCATCAATATTAGCTGACGATAGCTCCTCATGGATGGGTGGGGCCTTATGAGTCCCTCCCCCGTTTATGATGGAATGTTGACCGGCCCACATAGCGTGTAGGTAACCACAGCGCGTGTGAGATTCCATAGCTCTCCCCATCCTCCAGTTCTTACCTGCTCTCCATTGCTGCTCTTGTGGTGTTCCCTGAGCCTTGCCTTCCCTGCTTTTGAGCCAATTCTCTGCAGTGGCTGCCATGGATTTGGTGGGAACACGTTGAAGCTGGAGAGACACATACTCTCTCTACCTTCCCTTCTTTTAGACAGCACTGCCAGTGGAGCTCTGGATCATCTTTCATTGGGAAGTTCATTTGATTCAGATGGCTGTCTTGGGTTAATATAGGACCCTCAGTTATTTCTTCTAGAGAAAAACTATTAGTTTTGTTTGGTATTTCAGATGATGTGAGAGAAAGCTTCAAAAGTTTGATGATTTGGTTGAGGAGTATTTGGCATTAACTTAAATGAATACAAGACTCATACAAGTGAGCTATGACCACAGCCCTTGTCACCCTTCCTCCCATTACCACCTCTATCTTGTGGCATATAACACCTTAAGCAGTACTGTTGCTATGGCCAAGTCCCAAATGATGACTAGTAGATGGGATCAAATGTGTTCTTTATAAAAGCATGAGAGAGGGTGTTTCTCAGGACATACTCTGTCCAAGAAAACTGGAAAGTTTTGCTGAGACGCCAAGGTCTTCTGATCATGTCAATTGCCTTTCCTTCTTAAATCTCAGTGATTGCTGTCCATCATCACAACGTTCACAAAATGGGATCGCCCCTTGAAGAAAATATCAGAGTTCTTTAAGAGGGAGCTTGCAGAAGAGAGGTTTGATGGAAAATTGAGGTGAATAGAGTGAGATGTAGCAAGACTTACAGAACTTTGTGCTATGATTCATCTGCAACCTTTTGCAAAATTTAATGTGGCAAAAGTACTGTGTTATGATGTACCATGTGGTATCCCAATTTGTCATCTCTCTCTTGACATATCTTTTATTGAGGGGTACAAGAAGAAACCCCACATTGGCTAAGGAAAAATTTTCTACTTACATCCCACACGGAGATTTAAAAATATATTTCTAGAGTTTGGCATTTAAAAGAACATGTTTCACTTTAGTAGTTCTGAAATAAGATAGCTTTTTTTTCTTTACCCTTTCTTAGAGTGGAAGGATCTATAATCTCAGTGCATCACCACTAGAGGGCCAGTGGAATGCAAGTAATTAGATAAATGGTAGGAGGAGGAGGGGAAGTGAACAAATATTTAAAATTTTGCATCCATATTTTTTACAGCATCAATTGCTTTATTAGTTAAGATTATTCTCTGCCATTTTCTTAGCTTGGTTACAATCCTCCAAAATATTATGCTCATCACATCCAGATCAAATTAGAACTTCTTATTTCATAGAGATAGAATTATTACATTATAAGGATATAGTTTTATATTGTTAAACTATCTTACAAACAGGGCTGGAGAGATGGCTTAGTGGTCAAGGCGCCTGCCTCCTAAGCCTAAGAACGCTGGTTCCAATCTCCAGCTATTCCAATTTCCAGGTCCCACGTTTAGCCAGATGCAAAGTGACACAAGGGCACAATGCTGCACTTGACCACAAGGGGGCGCACATATTTGGATTTCGTTCCCAGCAGCTGCGAGGCGGCTGGCGTGCCCATCTCTATCTGTCTTCCTCTCCCTCTCTCTCTCTGTCTCTCTCTGTGACTCTCTCAAAACAAACAAACAAACAAACAAAACTATCTCACAAAAAGTCATCATCATGAAATCCTGTCTCCAAAAGCCAAAAAACCTTTATTATTTCTAATTCCAGATAATTATATCTACTTTGTAATATAGGAGAATGCTATTTCTTTATATTGGGGATACTTGTCATTGATAGTGATGCATAGAAATAATGGTAAATAATTTTCTATTATAAACTTTACAATTTAAATAATTGATTTTGAGGCTGCTCATTCAGGATACTTCCCAGCCTTGGAACTGTTCTCCTTTGCTTTCTTAAAAATCTTTCTCACCTTACCGTTCTGTGTGTCCATATATGCCAGTTTATTTTGTGAGTTGTAAGACGAATAAACTGAAAAGCCACTGGCTTAGGAAATTCTAGTGATCATTGGTTTCCAGAAGTCTAAACCCTAAACTACACCCATCCGGAGCTTAGAAAGGGCCCCATCACTCTCAAAGCTGGTAAGAGTAGTATGGTGGTTTGAATTAGCTGTCCCCTATAAACTCACGTGTTCTGAATGCTTGATCCCCAGATGACGGCAATTTGGGAGCTTGAACCTTGTTTGAGGTGTGTTCTTGGGGGTGGCGTTTTGGGTGTTATAGTTGGCTTCCCCTTGCCAGTGTTTGGCACACTGTCCTGCTGTTGTGGCCATCCACCTGATGTTGGCCAGGTGTTGATGTCCAGCCTCTGCTCATGTCATGGTTTACAGTGCTATCATGGAGCTTCTCCTTGGATCTATAAACCAAAAAAATAAAATAAAATAAAAATAAAAATAAAAAAACTTTCCTCCCATCAGCTGCTTTTGGTCGGTGGCTGATTGCAACAAATAGGGTTGGGGATGTTGCTGAGACCATAAAGGGCCGCAAAGAAGAATCATGTGTGGTTGATAATTTTCTCTCTGTGTCATAGAGCTATGAGAAGAGAATGGAAAAAAAAAAAAAAGAGAAATTTACTAAATAACTTCAAATAGTTACCATTTATATAATTCTTAATCTAAAATAGAAAAAAAAATCTTTAAACTTCTGTTTGTAGAAAAGTTACTTACCATGACAGTTCACACAGCTTTTTTTTTTTTTTTTTTTTTTTTTTGGAGAGAGACAGACAGAGAGAGGGAGGGAGAGGAAGACAGATAGAGATTGGCACGCCAGCAGTCTCTCAGCTGCTGAGAACAAAATCCAGATGCATGCACCCCCTTGTGGTCAAGTGCGGCATTGCACCCTTGCATCACTTTGCATCTGGCTAAACGTGGGACCTGGAGATTGGAACTGCTGGAGATTGGAACCAGTGTTCTTAGGCTTAGGAGGCAAGTGCCTTAACCGCTAAGCCATCTCTCCAGCCTTCACACAGCTTTTTAAATAGAAGGCTGCTATCTCAATTATTCCTGCCAATGGTCCAAGAATTAGTACAGATTTTACACGTAGATGCTCTTTAATTAAAATACTGACTGATTGAGACTTATGTGCGCTTCACTGATTTACTGGCAGTCCTTTGAAATACATGTTGTCTGTTTTTGTCACTGATAAATTAACAAATAGTTCATTCAAGCCATTACACAAACTGCAATTTACACCCAGTTTTCCACAAGAAATACAGTTCATAAAAAGAGCTAGATTTTTTTACATATGTACATATTAAATCAAAAGTATTTTCTATGTTCATGCTCATTCTTTATGAGGGTTTTGAACATTTTTTGAATATGTGGTATTAAATGGTTTTTAACCCAGAGCCCCAGCTGAAACCATAGAGTAATGTGGGGGAAAGGCAAGGGTACAGTGTTCTTGGGGATCAAGACACCAGATAAAAGCTGAAGGAGATAAACACAGAGAACATCCAACTCCTACTAAGACAGATATTCAGAGACACAGAGGCTCCCAAAACCTCATCACTGAAGGAGAACTAAAATGACCCCAATGTGGCTCAGGGAAATTTGCAGAAGAGGGGGCGGAAAGAATGTTAGAGCCCCAAGTTGGGGCATTATGTACAGAGACTTGGCCTATCCCTCATAACTCTTGACTACCCCCACAATGCATGACCCACATACCCCATTGATGAGGGTCCCTTTGGAAGAGGGAGGGGGAGGAAGATAATGGAGTCACCATTATGAATGTAAAATTAGAATATTATAAATAAAAAAATAAATTATGAAAAAATGTCTTGCTGTGCTTCTTCAGCTTTGCTGACCTTAAATGTTTCAAGGTTATGATGTGAAATGGAATGTTAGTAGTCATAGACATGTTCCCACTTACCTATGGGCCGGGAACAGCCATTATAATGAAAATAGTAAAACTTCATTGTTAAAAGTGATCATTCTCATCTCAGCACCCAGGCAATATGAAATCCTGACCTGCCACTTATGTAAACACATTTTGCCCAAATCCCCCTATTTATAAAATGGAAGGAAACATTAATTACACCCACCTCAGAAGATTTTAAAAAATAATTTATTTTGAGCTAATTTTATATGTACGCTATCTTTCCATTAGCATAATAAATACTGAAATAAATCAGCTTATGAAGATGAAAGAGAATTTTGGGTTTAAGTTTTGGAGGTTTCAGCCCGTGATGGGCTGGCCCCTTGCTTTGGTCATGGGCAAGACAGTTCAAGAACAGAAGCACATGGTAGAAAATGGCCATTCACTTAATATCTGGAGTACCAAAATGGGTAGAAGAGGAGATCCTAGTTCCAGTATCCCCTTCAGGCACACAACCCAATGACTGGTGTCATATAGTATTAAAGTTTACACACATTCCCATTCCCTATAGTATCATAGTGGGGACCAATCTTTTAACATAGGTTTTTAGGTGGACATTTAAGAACCAAACTATGGCATTCTGTTCCTGACTGCAAAGGCTCATCCATCTCACAATGAAAATAACATGCAGAGGTAGGGATTACTCAGTGGATAAGTAATGTCTTACAAGCATGGCTACCCAAGTTTGGATCCCAAGAATCCACATAAAGTCAGACACTGGAAAGTGATCATATGTAATACTCCATAAGAAAGACTCAGGTAAGAAAAAAAAATCTTCAAAAAATGTTTCCCATGGATTAATAAAGGAAGTGTCTAGGTGAGTTTATAACAGAATCCTTATCTCTGTAATCTCTTCTGCATAGTTTAAACTGCTTCTATTTCCATCATAATTTTGTTCTGAGTACCACTAGGATCATAATTATAAGTTTTCTCTAGCTTGTTTCTCCAAGATCTCCTGATCTTCTCCCACAAACCAATTTTATATGGCCTTTCCATACCATTTCACATACAGCAATAACCTCCCAGTACTATTAGCCAGATATATAGCATATTCATATATGCATAAACAGCAGTACTATTTAGTCAATACATACTTTGCAGACATTCATCTCCAAGTTTGTGTCTTTCTTGAAGTATTAACAGAACACTTCATAGAACCAGTTTATAATTTTCACAATGTTTAACTTGTAAATTTTTCTCTATCAAGGCTCATGATTTTGGTGTCAAGTATAATAATGTTTGTCTACTCAGAAATTTCAAAATATTTCTCTGATTCATAGTTTTATATTTCATACTCAAGTCCATAATACATTTTGATTTCAAAAATTCTTTTTGACTTCTCAGGACTTTCCTCCTTGATCCATGGATTATTTAGAAATAATGCTTAGTGTACAAAAGTTTGGAGGTTTTCCAATTTTATTTCTGTTATTGCTTTTACATATAATTTCTTTGGTTCAGCCAAGATACTGTAGGATTTCAACTTTTCAATTTTTTTTTAAGATTGTTTGATATCAGAGTACTTCCTCTAGTCTTCTATGTTCCGTGACTCTCAAGATCACTGAGCCTTTAGTACATATGTCTTTACCTGCCCAAAGTTGTCCATAAGGTCAACTTTGGATATAATATACACACCCATAAACAAATAATTTCCAGGACTTGCTTAGTCATTGGTCTCTCTTTAGTGGTTATATAGTATAAAATATAATTCAAATTTCTGGAGGACATGCATGTTCCACTCATATTGGTTAAGAGATTCAAAGTTATAAGTTCAGCTATGGGCATGTTCAACAACAAATTATCCAATGTCAATTACTAAGTTTGGGTGATACTAGTATTAACCAAAGCAGGTTGTTTTATGAATGCAACATACAATCAAAAGTAGTCACAGGGGCTGGAGAGATGGGTTAGTGGTTAAAGTGTATACCTGCAAAGCCTAAGAACCCAGGTCCAATTCTCCAGTACTCATGTAAGCCAGATGCACAAGGTGGAGCATGCAGCTGCAATTCATTTGCAGTGGCTAAAGGTCCTATTTCTTCCTCCCTTTCAAATAAATAAATAAAATGTTTTAAAAAGTTACAGTATGGGAGATAGGCCAAGTCTCTACGCATAATGCCCCAACTTGTGGCTCTAACATTCTTTCTGCCCCCTTTTTGTGAATTTCCTTGAGCCACATTGGGATCATTTTAGTTCTACTTCAGTGATGAGGTTTTGGGAGCCTCTGTGTCTCTGGATAACCCTTGACTACCCCCACAATGCATGACCCACATTCCCCATTGATGAGGGTCCCTTTGGAAGAGGGAGGACAGGGAGGAGGATAATGGAGTCACCATTATGAATGTAAAATTAGAATAATATAAATAAAAAAAGAATAAATTATTAATAAAAAAAAAGTTACAGTAGTGAATACAAAAAGCTGACAGTTAGCCGGGTGTGGTGGTGCACACCTTTAATCCCAGCACTCAGGAGGCAGAGTTAGGAGGATCACTGTGAGTTCAAGGCCACCTTGAGACTACATAGTGAATTCCAGGTCAGCCTGGACTAGAGTGAAACTTTACCTCGAACCCCAACCCCCCCACACACACATAAGCTGAGTGGACAGAAACTGTTTTATGGAGAGGATATAAGAAGGAAATCTCAAGCTGGAGAGATGGGGAGAGATGGCTTAGCAGTTAAGGTGCTTGCCTGCAAAGCCCAAGGACCTAGGGTAGACTCCACAGAACCCATATTTGCAGTGGCAGGAGGCCCTGGAACCCTCACTCTTGCTCTCTCTCTGTCTCTGATAAATAAATATATATTTTGTAAAAGAAAGAAATCTCCCTTCATCAGTAATTCTTAGATGAGCAACATCTGAAAATAAGTAGAGAATACAGTCTGGTCTAATAATCGTACAAGAAGAATCTGCTCAACATAAATCATTCAAGTCAGACTGAGATGTCAGGTGTTCTTAAGAGGCAGTAAATAATTCTGACAGAGATGGAGACAGCACTGTGGTTATACATGGCATATCTTTGTGGAGCTGGATTCAGCTGTGGTTGGCCAACTCTTTCCCTATGAATATGTAATAATTATGTCCTTCCTGTTTCTCCAGGTTGGCCAAGAGTTAGCTCATATCCGTATGGTGTGTCTTTTTCTAGAGCACTTTTCAGAGAGTTTAGTGGTGCACAAATATTTTCTCTGTATTCCATCTTTTCATTATCTCCGTTTCTAATTTTAAAGAAAAAGTTGAGTGTTCTAAATATTATGAAATTAGCATTATTTTTTTCTGGATGTGTGTATGTATGTAAATAATATTTATCCCAGAAGATAAAATAACCTTGTTGTGCATGATATGAATATTGGCAAGTGAAAGAAAAATGTGATAAGAAATTATAATCAGTAAAGAAGAAAAATGTGCACAAATATAGATCATTAGATCGAACCTCTGCTGTTCTCATATTTCTCTTTCCACAATATGTTCTTGCAAACTTTTCTTGCCAAGGATGTGTTAGACATATTCATAAGCCTTGTTCAGGCAGTGTTTTCTTAAAATGTTATTCTTTTCAAAAGCCAACAAGATTTATGTCAGTTTGGGACTTTTTATGTCAAACTGCAGAAGCTTTCCTTCAAAGGTGGAAGGAATTCTTCTTTCAACTTTCATCTTTTCTTGTTTATAACATTCAAAAGAAATTTTCTTGGGATTGAGATGTTGCAGCCTTGGTCTAATAGGAAGAGTTATATCTTATTTGTTTCCCATCCTATCACTACAATTCCTCTCCCAAAATCCCTCTTTAAAAATCATCTAAATTGGCTCAGTTATATTTGAATTATGAGAGAGTGAAAAAGTAATTTTCCTCCCTGAAAAAATGCTTGAAGATTTATTTTTACTGGTTTAACTCAAAAGGAGATACAAACTTCACACTGGGCAGTATTACAACAGGAAAGAAAATCAAGCCAATTTTTTAAATTATACAATCTAAATCTCAAAGCATAATGATTATTTTTCTGATTGTTCATTTCAATAGATTATATATACTTCTATATTAGAAATACCCACAGAGAACACACTTTAAAGAATTGTTTGTCTTCCTACTATCTACGAATAAGCCAGAAATCCAGAGAAAATAGAAATGAGTGAGATGTATTCTCTGCCACTAAAGCATCTAAAACTCAATTATGGGATTATACTACCAGGTGGGCTGTGAACAGCACATCATGGTTGTTGAAAGGAGGAATAGACCCCAGTAAGCCTGAAACTTCTCCACAGTCATCCTTTTCCAAGCAGCCAATACCTAGCTCTGAATCAAAGGAATAGTTCCTTGACCTGTCATCCCGGTTTCACATGTATTTCCTTTAATCCAGTCTTTCAAACTGCTCATATTTACTTTGAAAGGTGTATATCCACTTACATCATGTCTTTGTTTATATCACAAGGGTTTCCCATGGCTTTTAGAATGGACTCTGAATTCTACATTGCTCTCTACAAGGTCCATGTGATTTTTTTTTTTTTTTTTTTACTTGCTCAATTCTCTCTCAGCATCTTGTTCTTCTTTTTTAATTAGTTATCTCTATAATGTGTATACAACTATGTTGGTACCATCATTAGCTTTATCCCTGTCCTCTGTCTTTGAGGATTGTGGGTCTTGTATTGTAGGGGTAGCCATCAGTTATGAGGGTGAGGCAATGTCTCTGTGCATAATGACCCAATTTATGGCTCTAACAATCTTTCCACCCTCTTCCAAGAATTTCCCTAAACCATGTTGGGTTCATTTTAGGTCTATTTCAGTGACAAGGTCATGGGAGTCTGTGTCTCTGGATCTCTGGTTTGGTAGGAGTTGAGTGTTCTCTGTGTCTATCTCCTTCACCCCTCTGCTGATACCAGGTTCACTGAGAAAGCAGCAGTCTTGTGCATTTCCCCAATTATTCTATGGCTTCAGCTGGTACCCAGGTGAGGTGTGATGTGCTGATTCTCTCCTCAGGTTCTAGGTCCATCTGGAAAAGAGAAGCAAATTCTCCAATGGAGAGTGAAGTCAGTGCAAGATACATGGATAACTGTTATTGTTTTAGAGAGAATTAAATAGGTGTAGGCCCTCTTGTATCCCACTATTGGTGGGACCTTGATATTGGAGAATGAACTCATTTTTGGATATGGTTCTAACTTGTTTCTCAGTTCCAGGTATGGGTTCCATTCCACTGAGTAGATCTGTTAGCCATATCAAGAGCAGTTGGTAACCCACCATGGCTGTGTGCCACTATTGCACTTGTGTGAGCATCACATCAGGTTGTTTGCTGCTGAGTAGTTTAGACCACGAGTTGCTTAGACAGATGTTGGTCATTTTCCCCAGTCACTCATGTACTACATTCTGGCACTACAGAAGCTAACTGGGGACTGACTTGCTTCCAGATTCCAGCCAGGTCACTCCATGTTCCATCCCAACAGCATATGGTATCTTCCATAGTAGGATCTTACCATTAACCTTTGGTGGGTCATCAAGGACTCTGACAGAAATCTGTCTTCTTTTGGGAAACCTTGTAGGTCTCTCTGATCAACAGCTTACTGTGGATGTTAACCACATGCTGGTACTAGGATTACAGGTCAGTGCCATGGGAAAAGAAGGAAGAAAAATATAGATAGTATGAAAGAGAAAGAGAGAGAGAGACAGAGGGAGAGAGAGAGAGAGAGAGAGAGAAGAAACTAGAGGGAGTGAGAGAGAGGAACAGGAGAAGGTTGAGGTTAGTCTTCATCCTACACTCTCCAGGCCCCTGCGATTCAGGTGTTCTCTCTAAGCACCTGATGAATGTTCAGTCTTTTAGTATGTCTTTCAGGGTATAGGATTTTGTGGTACCATTTCCAGTTGGGTCCAGTTTTTTGTCCTCCTCACCCTTACCCTGCCTTCCCACCCCACCATTCCTAATGTCCAGTCCTAGAAATGTTTCTTAGGTGTGTCAGCATCTCAGGCAAATTCAGGTTAGGAGCCACAGATGAGTGAGACCATGCAACACTTATCTGAGTCTTCAGCTTGGCTGCTTCCTGAATTGGAAAACTTGTCTCCCCAATATTGCCTTGCCTTGTTTCTTACATCTATCATGCCATAGGGTCAAGTAATCATGTGCAACACTGAGAGCAATGCCTGGTGCATGGGATGCTACATGGAAGTGTTTGTTCTAGAGGATGGTCTAATCTCACTAAACTTCTCTGCCATCTAATTTCAATAAGACATTATCTGATGCAACCTCCTAATACTCCATAATGCAGAGTATGTGTAAAAGTTACTTTGTTCATCACTATGACAAAACACCTGAAAAGGAAAGTCATGGAGGTGGAGGCATGAAGTAGCTGGTCAGAGTGCATCTGCAATGAGAAGCAGAGTGGTGAAGGATGGTGCTCAGCTGTCACCTTTTGTTAGTCACTCTAAGACCTCAGCCTATGGAATGATGCCACCCACAGTTGAAGCAAATATTCTAACTTAACCTAATCTAGAAACTCTCTCACCAATTTACCCAGAGGTTTGTTTCTCAGGTGGTTCTAGACCCAATCAAGTTTTCAATCCAGATTAACCCTCAGAGTTTGTATTCTTATTTATTTTCTTTTTAAAATCTGTTTTCTCTCTTCTTAGTGTATCATGTGCATTGGGGTAAAGACTGACCCAGTTATGCATTCATCTGGGTTTTTAGAACCGGGGACACTACCTTGTACATGTAGTGACTATATGACATAAGTTTCTGCTTAGCATTTTCATTAATATAAATTTAGTGGCTTCATATATTTCAGCTTCTTTTTAAAATTAAGATGAGACAGAAAACCCATAAATGTTACTTTTGTTTTGGTCCTAAAGTTATTTCTGTTATAAGTGGAACTAGAGGGTAGAAATTTCTTTTCAAGTACCAAGGGTAAAATGATATCCATGTCAGCTTGCCTCACAATGTTCATCATATTGTTCCCTCAACCTCTAATCTACCATTTAGATTGTATGTCTGAAGGCATGCAAAAATTATTTATTTGCAAGGAGAGAGAAAAAAATGGAAAGAGGAGAGAGAGAGAGAAGAGAATAAGCACACCAGGGCCATTAGCCAGTATAATCAAACTCCAAAACATGTATCACTTTGTGTTTCTGGCTTTAAATGGGTACCAGAGAATCAAACTGGCTCAGCAGGCTTTGCAAGCAACAGCCTAGATTTTAATTCTTATGAAAATTCACTAAGGTCAGGGATGGCAATTTTTTTATTAGTTATCTATATAATGTGCATAGAGCCATGATGGTACCATTGTTAGCCTTCTCCCTGCCCTCCCGCCTTGGGGATTGTGGGGTTATCCATCAGTTATGGGGGTGAGGCAATGTCTCTGTGTATAATGAACCCAACTTATGTCTCTAACAATCTTTCTGCCCCCTCTTCCAAGAATTTTCTTAAGCCATGCTGGGTTCATTTTAGGTCTATTTCAATGATGGGACTCTCTGTGTCACTGGATCTCTGGTTTGGTAGGAGTCGTGTGTTCTCTGTGTCTATTTCATTCACCCCTGTGCTGATACCAGCTTCACTGAGAAAGCAGCACTCTTGTTCATTTCTCCAAATATTCTATGGCTTCAGCTGATGCCCTGGTGAGGTGCAATGGGCTGATTCTCTCCTCAGATTCTACGTCCACCTGAAAAAGAGAAGCAAATTCTCCAATGGAGAGTGAGGTCAGTGCAAGATACATCAATAACCATTATTGTTTTAGAATGAATTTAATGGGTGTAGGCCCTCTTGTACCCCACTATTGGTGGGAGCTTGATATTGGAGGGTGAACTCATTTTTGGATATGGTTCTGACTTGTTTCCCAGTTCCAGGTATGGGTTCCATTCCACTGAGTGGATTCGTTAGCCAAATCAAGAGCAGTTGGTAACCCACCATGGCTGTGTGCCACTACTGTACTTGTGGGAGCATCACGTCAGGTTGATTGCTCCTGGGTAGTTTACACCCACGAGTTGCTTAGACAGATGTTGGTCATTTTCCCCCAGTCTCTCATGTAGCACCTTCTGGCACTAGACAAACTAACTGTCTGGGGACTGATTCTTCCAGATTCCAGCCAGGTCACTCCATGTTGTGATGGCAATTTTTATATTGACCATAAAAAATTATTTTTTAGCACTAAAGTAGTGTCAGGCACATTGTAGTGAATTAGTAAACCCTGGTAGAATAATTGAAACAACTCACAACTTGAAAAATTATAGCAGTTAATAAATATCTCTGAGAAGATTTAGACAATAGGCTTCTTGGTGTCATCAACAGGAACCTTCCTCCTTAGGAAGTAAAAGCTGTAAACTAATCCAGACTGAAAAGGAATGTGATTCAACCACAGACTTGAATGACAGAGCTGAGCTTAGATTCATTTTCTGGGACATCACTACTTTTGGTCTGGGAAAGTTACTCTGGTTCTTTTACTTTAATTTCTGAGTTTTTGATAACCTGAAGGTGATTTGTTCAGTAGACTTACCTTTATGGTGATTTCAGGACCCTTTTAGCTCCCTGTTTGCATAGTACATTGTTAGTGATTTTGTATTGATTTTAAACACTTAATTTTAAGTCTGCATAGTTAGTCTTATATTTGCACAAAATATAGGTACCATGCAAATACACAACTCTATATGTCTCCATCCTTTATGTTATAATTATCTCCTGTATTTTTTATACATAGATGATAGGTCACAGAAAACATCCTGCAACTGTTCTGCTTTAAAGAAGCTAAAAGAAAAAAAATAGCTTTTCAAAAAAATATTTCTATTTATTTATTTGAGAGAGCGATGGAGAAAGAAGCAGAGAGAGAATGGGTGCACTGGCAAATGATCTCCAGACACATATGTCACCATGAGCATCTGGCTTACATGGGTCCTGGAGAATGGAACCTGGGTCCCTTGGCCTTGTAGGCAAATGCCTTAACTGCTAAGCCATCTCTCCAGGCCCACTTTTTTTATTTAGACAGTTGTTTGCTATATTTGCTGCTCCTTAGCCATTAGAATCCAGATTTCAATTTAGAATTATGTGACTTCCACCCAGGCAAATTCCTGTAGGCATTTTTTATGGTGTAGAATGATGGTGATAAATTATCTAAGCTTGTTTTTATCTAAAGATGTCATTGTGCTGCCTTCATTAATTTGATGGACTGAATATTTATGTCCCCACCAACTTCAGATATTACTGCCATAACCTTTGATGTGGCTATATTTGGAATAAGGAAGTAAATCATGTTAAATGGGGACATAAAGAGTCATAAAGGTTGAGCCTTAATTCAATGAGATTAATGTCCTTATAAAACACTATCCTCTCTCCTCTTCTCTCCAACCTGTTGCCCCTCCTTTTTTCCATCCATCCATGTGTGAACATCAAATAAGGCTGTGACAATCATAGCAAAGAACTCACACCAATAATGCTGGAACATTGATCTTGGAATCTCAACCTACAGAACAAGAATAATATAGATTTCTAATCTGTGTGGCATCCAACTTGTGGTATATTGTTATGGAAGCTTTAGTAGATTGGTACAGTTCTCAAAAGCTGTTTTTCTAAATATAAACTTCTGAGTCAGATCTTTTTTTCCTGACTCTGGCACTTTCTTTCTCCTTTATCTTGATGGAAAATCAGTAGTCTTTCACATTTTTGCTTTCTTACATGTATGGTGATGATTTTCTATAACTGATTTCTGAAATTACTCCATATCTTTGCTTACCAGTTTCACTATGAGATGGTAGATGTGATTTTCTTTGTTTTTATTCTAGTGGAAGTACATTGGTTCTTGAATTTTTAAATTTATATCTCATTTCAATTTGGGAAAGTTTCAAGTCATGATATCTTCACTTATTTATTTTGTCTCTTTCTCTTTTTTCTCCACTCAATATTTCTCATATCCATGTGTCTTCATTTTCTTCAGTGTCTTTTATATGTTCTTTATGATAAATTATATGCCTGTACCAACCATCGTGCCCAAATACTTTTTCCTCTAGTACCTCCATAAATTATGTAATAATTTTTACTGTGTTTTTCTAACTTCATCATCATGTTCTAAAATTGTTATTTTGTTTTTCATTATAGTTTCCAATTTCTGATGACATACCCTACCTTTTATTTCATTGTTAGAAGACAACATGTTTTTGATAGAACATAGTTGACACTTAAATATGACTCTTTGTATACTCAGTAAAAATCTGGGGTACCTCAGGTTTATATCAGCTGGCTGCCTTTTCTCTTGAGAATGAGTCATATTTTCCTTGTTCTTTGTATGTTGGATCATTTACAATTAAATTCTTGGTATCATGTTGTGGATTCTGTTGTATTTTTCAAAGAAGTATTAATTTCTATTGTTTGTTTTAATAGGCAGTAAACTTGATTGGATGCAAGTTGCAAAGGCTGTTTTTAGGGAGGGAGCTCAAATTTTAGGCATGTATCTCTAACTAGTATTTGTCCTAACATTTATTGAGTCAGTCACAGGTTTTGGTCTTCTGATTTTCCTATGTAGTTTAATGAAATCTTGCTAAAATGGACCCCACTCAGAGGTTATAAAATAGCATTAAGAGATTACCATTATCAGATTGTGGTTAGGATGGTACCACCCCAAAAAAACCAGATACTGTGTTTTAGTAACTAATAAAATAAGGTACGTGGGCAGTTTAGTGCTTCTCACATTCTCTCTGGGTGAATGTATTCTACGGAAAGAAACCTTATGTAATGGTGAGGAGAAGAGTATAATAACTTCTGACACTTTTCCAAGCCCTTTTTATGGGCCCTACCAGGGATTTGCTATACCTCTTCAATGGTTGAGTACTCAAGGCTTCCAGAATTAATAGATTGAGTAGGTGATCTATAGGATTGTGTGGTTATGGAAGCTAAACTACTTAAAATTATCCCTGCATTAGGAATATATATGTTAAAACACACTTAGGGTGTACCTTATCCAAGTAGAATGCTAGGCCACGATATATCAAAGACACCTTAAACTTTACTCAGGTAAATATTAGACTTTGTAAGTTGAAGTTTAATTATTAATAGGGTAAAGACAAGGATATCTAATTACAATTATTGCTTTTAGGACTAACTCTATTGAACTATTTTTAAACACTTGGCATACAGAAGATATTTAATAATAGTAACATTTTTCTCAAGAAATATTAAAAAGTATCTCACACTACCTTGTTCAAAGGGTAATCACCACCTATTGCTATATTTTCTACTACTACTATAGCTCCAATTTACATAAGGGATTTATTATAAAACCCCCACTGAGTGTGTGAAACTATAGATAATACTAAACCATGTATATGTACTATTTTCACATGTAAATGAATATATCTACTCATACATATGTGATAACCTTTAATTTTCATTTGTGTAAAAATGAATTAAACATTGAAAATTAATTTCTCTATTTCAAATATTTGAGGAGGAAAACTCCAAACTTACAACAACAGCTCTCTTGCTAATCAGCATAATCAATAATATAGTATGCAGAAAATTAGATATGCCATGGGCACATTTTGTTCTCATTAGTCAATATTCACACAGTAGGGCTGGAGAGATGGCTTAAAGATTAAGGCACCTGCCTGCTAAGCCTTATAACCCGGTTCCAATCTCCAGGTCCCACTTTCAGCCAGATGCAAAGTGACACAAGGGCGCAATGCCGCACTTGCCCAAAAGGGGGCGCACACAGCAGGTGAGAGACTGCTGGCGTGCCCATTCTCTATCTATCTCCATCTCCCTCTCTGTCTGTCTCTTTCTGTCTCTCTCCAAAAATAAATAAAAATAAAAAATAAATAAATAAATAAAAAATTCACACAGTAAATTTTATAAGCAAGGTTTTTAAGATAATTCCAGATGATTCTGATTCTACTACATAGTCTAAACTTTTACAGAAATACCCTGCCATGATGATTAGCAATGACTGCTAAACATCGCTATTTGAAAATGATACATTGCTGACTTTTTTTTTAATTTCTCAAATTATAAACCCCAAGTACAAAGTTATGTCTTTATGTTATGAAATGCTTATCTTTGGCTATATTCTGGTATTTTCCCTGAAATAGTTTTCAAATGGTGTCTGATAACAAAGAACTCTAGGCACAAAAGTGAAACTTCACAAAAGGGGAAACAAACACATTGTTAATGTCTTTATATAGTTTTCATTCACCCATTCATTCATCAGACATTGTAGATTATTCTATGTCAGGATCTGTGGGAAGTATTCAGAACAGCAGAATCAGAGCAGACCTGCTTCCATTTCTTAGAGACCTTAAAATATAGCAAAATGGAAACTAAATGAAATGCCAATCATTATTTATCTCCAATTGAGAGAAGTAATACAGAGGTGATAGATGGGGTTTGGGGCTTCTTTGGTGCCTTTGGCATATTCCTCTTTTTCACACTCAACTTCACTGGAAGCTGTTTGATCAATAGCTTAAGAGCGCAGGTGGAGAGTCTCAGACAATGGTATGGAAAGAAGGACCCAGACAAGCCTTACCTTTCACTTGTTTGCAGTATTTAGGTGAAGTAAGTACCTTGCAAACTAAAATACATATAATTGAAAACAAATCCCTATTTGGCATCATATGACTCCAAATTACCCAGCTAGTTCTAACCAAATTCTTGTGCAGGATGACAAGACAAATTATTTTACCACTAGAAGGTTGGAATGGTATGTTGTGTGGTATATAATAATATATAGTAAGGCAAATGTTGAGGTTTTTCTCAGAGCAAGCATTATTTATTTATTTATTTTTGGTTTGCCAAGGTAGGGTTTCACTGTAGCTCAGGCTGACCTGGAATTCACTATGTACTCTCAGGGTGGCCTTGAACTCATGGTGATACTCTTTCCCTGCCTCCCAAGTGTTGAGATTAAAGATGTGCACCACCATGCCCTTAATTACAAGATTTAGAGATTATAAAAGTAAATAAATGTATAAACAATTAAGGATATTGATATGAATGGGAGAGAGAGAGAGAGAAAGTGTGTGTACTAAAAAAAAATAATAAACTGAGGGGCTACGGCCACAGCTGTAAATTTTCTTGACATGATTATAAAAACCATGGTAAATGTTGAGTTACCTATTGTCGAGAAAAGCCTGCTATATTTCTAGCAGGGGTTACTTTTGAACAAATACTGTCAAACAGAAAATCAAGGAAGCAGTCAGGTTGATAGAGGGCAGGTCTTCTCTTTATGGTTCTGTTGTAATACTGGAAATGCTGACTTCAGATCACATTCTTGTTGACAGGCCCCAAGAAGAACCATATTGCAACACACAAAAGACCCGGATACTCCTGAATATACAACACTCTGGCAATGGAACTTCAATCTGTACAATTAGGTTGGGTGAATTCTCTGTTTACTAAAGTGTTCCCAAATTTTGATCCTGTCTTCATGTGTAAGGTACATAGAGTGAGGTTAACCTCAAGAATAAAGAAACAAGATTATCAAGAAACAGCACTTCACTGGAGTGTCTATCTTTGTGACATAACAACTATGTGAGTTTGGAAATCTTCCTGCCTGTCTTTTATCCATGGTTAATATTGCAGTCAGGTAAACATTGCTGGAAGAAATCACCCAGCCAAGAGCAGTTTGTGGGAAAAAAGAGGTTTATTTTGGCTTACAGAATCAAAGCAGGTAGGGGAAAATGATGGCATGAGCAGAGGGTGGACATCACCCTCTGGCCAACATAAGGTGGACCATCACAACAGAAGAGTGTGCCAAACACTGGCTTGGGGAAACTGGCTATAACATCCATAAGCCCATCCCCGAAAATATACACTGCCTCCAGGAGGCGTTAATTCCCAAGTCTCCATTTGCTGGGAAGCTAGCATTCAGAACACCTAAGTTTATGGGGGACACCTGACTCAAACCACCACAGTTAACTAAGCTATAAAATGGGAGCAATAGTACCTGTCTCATAGAGGTGGGGGAAAGGGTGAAATGGAAACTGCGTGTAAGCACTTTATGGAAAAAGTCAACAAGTGGTTTCTTTTTCAATGTCCTGGAGTTCTTCTTCCTTCAGTCTTAAACATAAAAATGATTGCAGTGCTTTCAAAAAGCCATTTTAATGGTAATTACATATTTCAATAAATAGCAATTGGGTAATAACTATGAACTAACTATTCCCCTTGCTGCTAACGGCTCCTCTTGGTAGCTTTCTTGGCCTTTCAACTGTATGAGTGTTGGCCAAAGTGAGTGGAGAATATTTGGCTTTTGAAAATAAAGAAGCCAAGTTCTTCAAAAGCTATCTAGCAGTTTAAAAATTCATTAAAATATTCACTCAATAAAGTATCAAAAATCAAATGTTCATGCTACTTCATTAAGGTACCTTTAACCTAAACTTCCAAAGCTCATCACTACTTTTAAGAAATTTTTGCACTAAGCTTTTAATATAGGTCTTAGGTTCTAAGAGGCATTATGGCATGTCAATAGAAAATTTATACATTTATTATCTTTTCTAGCAGAAAATGGTGGGTAATTTATAAACCAATGACATATAAACTACCCGGCTTACTGTCACTTCATATATTGTTCATGAAGGATAATTTCATAAGGCTGAAAAGAATTGAAGTTACATTACCTAACTTCTTAAATTGCCATATTTATAATTGGAAGTCTTTAGTGAGTATTTACTATCATTTTGCTTAAAATATCAATGGTTTTGCCAAGTCTGGGCTAAAATAATATTTTAAATCTGCATTTCCATAATTTAAGTTTTTTTTGCTTGTAAAAGATAAAATGCTTTGTAGTTTATATTCTTTCCTCAATATACTACTAATAGAAATATAAGTAATCCTTCAAAGTATATTTTTAAAACTACATTATTTATTTGAACAAGCATGGTTGTATTGCGTTGAGAGGATGTATATACACTAGGGTCTCATGCCAGTTGCCAAAAATGCCAGGTGCTTGCATGACTTTTTTGTGTCTGGCTTTTTATATGAGTGATAGGGAATTGAAACCATGCTGACAGGCTTTGCTAGCAAGAACCTTTAACCACTCAGCAATCTTACCAAGCCCAACTTATTTATTTTATTTGCACTGACACATGTAATATTTAATTAAGTTTTTGTAATCAAATAAATACCATAATGTTCTTAAAGTGAATGATGATTATGATTGTTAAATCCATGTTATTACAATAGAGGGGAAAATGTAATTTCAGTTATAAACTGATATTCAATACTTTGACATTAATGAAAATAAAAGAAAAATACAATTAAGAAAAATAGACTATACAAGGTTTACAAAATGGTCAGATATGAATTTTAAGAAAACTTATGAATATTTGTCTTGTTTGATGACAAGTTTGAGGGAACACAGTACTCTGTTATTTAACAAATGCTTCATTTTAGGAATATTTTTATTTATTTTTTAAATTATTTTTTGGAGAGAGATACAGAGAGAGGCAGAGAGAGAGAAGGAGAGGAAGACAGAGATGGGCGCGCCAGCAATGTCTCAGCTGCTGTGAATGAAATCCATATGTGTTCGCCCCCTTGTGGTCAAGTGTGGCATTGCGCCCTTGCGTCACTTTGCATCTGGCTAAACATGGGACCTGGAGATTGGAACCGCTGGAGATTGGAACCAGTGTTCTTAGGCTTAGGAGGCAGGCGCCTTAAACCCTAAGCCATCTCTCCAGCCCTTAGGAATATTTTTTATAAAAATGTCATTCAGTCAGTTTATTCTGCTGTCCATCTCATATGCTTGTGCTTTTTGTGCAAAAGAGGTTAAAGGGATACTTCCAAAGATTTGAATCAGAATCATTCAAAAGCTATTATTCAAATCTTTTGGTCCAGAATAAAAGCTGCTTGGGATACATTCACAATCATCATCACCATCAATAAATTATCTCAAGTTCAGTTCACTACACAACAGACATTTTTAATTTTTTTACACATTGTATTTCCTTCTTATTTCTCACCAAATTCATAATATGTTTGATTTGTTGAAAGTGTAGTGGTGGAAACAAATGTATAAATTTATTTTCAGTTTCTTAGTTAGTGAAAGGGCTGATAGGAACCATTAGGTATTAAAGAAAATGGTCCTCAGATAAATTATTCTTGCACAAACTGTCCAAATTTCAAATCACAAAAATGAAAAATAAGCAACAACAATACAACAATGTAAGGCAGATAAAAAACAATAGCATTTATTTTTTTTTCCATTTCGACTTTAATCTATAGTCTGGTATTGGAATTTTTTATAACACAATTATTTTTGAGAATAAAATATCATACCAAAGTTTAGAACCGAGACTATTGAGTTTTTATCATTATAATTATGATTTACATATACACAGCTAAGCATAAATTTAAAATTGATAAGCTAGTTCCTTCTACATAAAGCTCAAGTAATGTACCAATTTAAGAAAGATTATTGAGCATGTACCTCTTTAGAACATAACTGTACTTTAGTTAGTGAAGCACAAAAACATTAAAGGAAAATCATTTTTCTCAGAAAGCATGCAGTGTGGCCAGGAAGAAACCTGGCCACAAATGAAGGCACATAAATGCTCTGTAATAGGAAAATGTGCATACCACATAGCAGATATAAGGAAATCACTACCTTGGCCAAAGTATTATTTCTAGACTTTCAAGTACGTCAGTCAGGATTGAGTGCTTGCCTTGTTTAGAGTTTAAACTGCCGCTCACATACAACCACTGATAAGTCAAGGTGGTGCTAGTGTTGATCATTCTTGCCCCAGGTTCAGATATACCATTGCTAATCTGAATCAATCTCCCCCCAAAGATGATGAGAAGTCCCTTTGCTTGTTACCCTATCTTTCTGTTTTTAAAATTCTTATTCTCTTCGCCAACTGTTCCCTTCACGTCTATAATTTTTACTGGAACTGAGCTTTCCCCAAGGAGACTGCACTTACTCCAATGATATAAAAGTCATGTCTCCGTCCTCTCTTATAGCCACTTCATTGGGACAAGAAAGGAAATGGACATCCTCTTTGCTCTACATAAATTGTTGTAAAACATCCTCTTCTTTCTGCAAACATCTTACTCATTTGATAGAGCTTGATAGCTGACCAGGTCATATTGCCCACTCACTCTCCTCACTGAGCTATGAACCAATATATCTCTATATGCCTTCTATTGTTGCAAATTTTGCTCTGGCTTATTTGCTCAAGAGCCCACACTGTAATTACTTTTCCTCTCGGAACCTTTCATCCATCTCCACCGCATCATCATTGTGCCTCTGCTTTCAGCTGTTCCATTTCCTTCATCATCTACCACGGACCCTTGCAATCCATGGCAATATGAAAGTGACAATAGCTACTGTCTGCCGAGGACTTTTTGAGTGCCAAGTAACCTGAAGCATTTCACATGGTATACATTCAGGTTATCACAACCTCATGAGATAGGTCTAGTACTGTTCTCATTTCATAAAGAAAAAAAAATCCCTTGGGCTGGAGTGATGGCATAGCGGTTAATGCTTGTGAAGCTTAAGGACACTGGTTTGATTCTTCATGTCCCACGTAAGCCAGATGCACATGGTGGTGCATGTGTCTGGAGTTCGTTGGCAGTGGCTAGAAGCCCTGGCGTGCCCATTGTCACCCTCTCTCCCCCTCTCTGTCTCTAATAAATAAATAAAAATAAAATCTTTAAAAAAAAAAAAGAGAAAAAAATCCCATTTATCCTGATTTTACAGTAACATGACCATGTTTTTTTCTTATTTGCTCCAAAACAAGTGAACATTGCCAGAATAAACAAAAGTGTTCAGACTGATTGCACTTTAAATTTATTTTCTCAAGTGGCCACCTACATTTGATAACAAGCCTATTATGTTTTTCTGTGGAGCTTACTTCTCACATTCATAAAAATAACAATGACGTATATTCAAAATTTGCTAGAGAAAAGCTTGGATATTTTCGCCACAAAGAAATGTTTACACTGTTGCATATCCGTTACTGCACCACAGATACATATGTCAGAACACCCACATTGGGACCCATAGATAAGTGTCAATCAAGATAAAGAACAATATGCTGCCCAGAGGCTAACACACTTATTCCAGGTGACTAGATCTATGCACATACCTATTTATACAGCCTTCTGCTTCCTGCACATTGGGGCCATACCTTTATTCTTCCTGTCCAAGGCCAGGCCCTGCATTTCTTTAGCAGAATACTGGCCTCTCTTAGATTCCTAAGGGTTACACTTCCCTTTCAATAATGATCCCTATATTAATCTGAAAATGCCATAATTTATTGGCTGAATCATGGCTACAAGTCAACTATCAACAGATATTTGAATTAATTCAACATTCTAAATATCAGGAATAATGCAGCTATGAATATGGTTGTACTTTTAATTTTTTCAGTATATACTCAAAAGTGTAATTGCTCTATGATATAGCAATTCATTATTTAGATTTTGGAAGATATATATATATATATATATATATATATATATATATATATATGTGTGTGTGTGTGTGTGTGTGTGTGTGTGTGTGTGTGTATATATATATATATATATATGTATTTTCCACAGGAACTGCACTGCCATCAATGCATGATAGTGTCACACATTTTTTCTACCCCTTCAGTAATACATGTCATTTCCTATTATGGTTTCCCTCATTTGTATTTTTTTAATGTTCTTAAATATTTATTTATTTATTTGAAAGAGACAAAGACAGAAAGAATGGGTGTGCCAGAGTTTCCACCAACTGCAAACAAACTCCAGACATATGCACCACTTCTTGCATGTGGCTTATGTGGGTCCTGGGAAATCAAACCTGGGTCCTTTGGCTTTGTGAGCAAGCACTTTAACCACTAAGCCATCCCTCTAGTCCTTCACGATTTTTGTTATTAAGTAGAAACTTTGTGTGGACACATCATGTGTTGGTACCATCATTTCCCTCCTTGCCCCCATTTCACTGAGGCCCTCCTTAGTGGGATTGCTGGTATTCACCATGGAGTTGCAGGTTGTGAGTTGTGAGAGCAGCAGCCAGTCATGGTGTGTATGGGGAGGTAGTGTCTCTGGATATTCCATCCTACCTTGTGGCTCTTACATTCTTTCTGCCCACTCTTCTGCAAAATTCCTTAACCCTTAGTGGGTGTGCTTTAAATCTAATTTAGTTTTGAGCTCACAAAAGCTTCTGGAATTTTGCTTTGGTACATGTTGAGTATCCTCAGTGTCCGTCTCCTTCATCCTAGCACATCCTAGCTTTCTGTGGAAGCAGCACTCTTGCTCAACCTGACGATTCCTCTGTGGTTTCACCAAGGCCCTAGCTGCTATGTAAGACAAGACTATTCTTGCTGACTTCCTGTCAACAGATAATCCATCTTTTTATATACATATGGGTTTATGTGAGTGTGTCTATATATCCTCTATTTATTCTATTCTATCTTCTATATATTTTATCTATATGCATACATACCTACATACAGATATAGAGTCAACAGAGATAATAGGGAAAATAAAGAGAATAGGGAACATCCAAATGTTGGAATACTGAAAACGTCATTCTCAAAGTAAGGTTAGGTGAAGATGTGAGCTGGCTTCCTGCTCCTGCCATGTCTTCCCCATCATGATGGACTTCTTCTTTCATCCATAAACTGAAAATAAATTCTTTGCTTCCTTAAGCTGCTTTTGATATTATTTTCTGAGCAACGGGAAAGTGACTGATACACTAGGTAAGGGTGGAATTACAATGGAGAAAAAACAAGATATGCTGTCCTCTGCATTAGCACCTGATTTGCAAGGGAAAGTTAGAGAAGGAGAAGATGGCATGGAGGTGTTGGCTTGCCAAGTTTTACAACTAGCAGGATGAAAGAAAGGAGACCAGTGAAAAGAACAAGACAGTGAGGAAAAAGAGAGACAGACAGAGAGAGAACAAGGTAGAAGGGTTAGAGGAGGGCACTCAGAGCTCATTTTCAATATAAAGGACGAAAAAATCCATGAGTCATTGTGCTGATGAGAGCTTTAATAATGATCCAGTACAGGAAATGATAATTACAAACGTTCAGCATCTGCACTGCTTAAATTGGGAAAGGCTTTTATATAAACAATGATGGAATCTCTCAGAGCCTGGGTCATGGGTCCGTTGGACAGAGAAGCAGATGGGATAAGTCTGTGCCTTGGAAGCAAAGAAACTAAGAAATGTAACTACTCCTCCCTCCTTGAGACAAAGACTGCCTGACTTGAGGCAATATGAGGAAAATCAATCTCTGCTGGATGGACTCCTACAAGCCATTAGGGACACTTGGTTATAAGTAGCTGAAGTCTCCATGAATGTCAGGAACTGGGAAACCAATGGAGGAACGACAGGCATTACCAAGGGAACTCGGCATGAGAGAGATGGAATTTGATGGCCAGTTCACCAGGCCAGATAAGACTGATCAAAGCAGAGCAGAACAAAGAAGGAGCTTGATCCAGTAGGGACCTCAGGACTAATATGGGTCTTTAATGACCTTGTTGAGCTCCATGGTGAGATGTCATTTTCCAAGGTAGGAAAAGCAGATACAAATGAGTTTAACAAGCTTATAAATCAGGATCATAAACATGGGGCTGGAGTGTATAACAGAACAATATATTTAAAAAGGTGCAAGGCAAATGGTGTGAGAAAGGTCTGGAGAGATTGTTCAGTGGTTAAAGGCACTTATTTGCAAAGCATGACAGCCTGTGTTTGATTCCCCAGTACCCATATAAATCCAGATGCACAAAATGACACATGGATCGGGACTTTTTTTCCTGCTGTCCCACTAAAGAGAACTGATTTTCTGCTTAATAGTGCAAGGTGTGTGTGTGGGGGGAGAGAGAATAGACATACCAAGACCACTGTAAAGGAACTCCAGATACATGCATCACTTTGTGCATGTGGTTTTACACGGGTAGTGGTCACTTTGTACATCTGATTTTACACGGGTACTGATCACTTTGTGCATCTGGTTTTACAAGGGTACTGGTCACTTTGTGCATCTGGTTTTACACGGGTACTGATCACTTTGTGCATGTGGCTTTACACGGGTAGTGGTCACTTTGTGCATCTGGTTTTACACAGGTACTGGTCACTTTGTGCATCTGGTTTTACACAGGTACTGGTCACTTTGTGCATCTGGTTTTACATGGGTACTGAGGAATAGATCCTTGACCATCAGGTTTTGCAAGCAAGTGCCTTTAACTGCTGAGCCATCTCTCCAGCCCTTTCTCCGCTCTTTTCCTTGCAATTTTTTTTTTTTTTTTAGTCAAGCCCAACAGACTGGCTTATTTTTAATGGAAGGGAGAAAAGAGAGAGAGAGAGAGAATTGGCACACCAGGGCTTCCAGCCACTCTGATCAAATTCCAGATGCATGTGGCACCTTGTGCCCATGTGTGACTTTGAATGCTTGCATCACCTTGTATGTCTGGCTTCTGTGGCATCTGAAGAGTCAACATGTGTCCTTAGGCTTCACAGACAAGAGCCTTAACCATACGCAATGTCTCTGGCCCCACTTGCAAAATTTTTAATATTTTTTGCACCACTTGTTGCAGTGGGCAATAGTCATGACACAATCTCAAAGCTATTCTGTCTTAAAATTTCTTCTACCAAACAAATTAGTCCATTATTCCTGTAGTTAGCTTCACTTGAGTTTTTTAGAGCATGGGCATAATCTGGATTCACTGTCATAATATCACATGATCAACCTCTAGCATAGTTCCCAATAGAGTTGTTTTCCCTAATAAAGTTGTTATTCACCCCTAAAACTTCTTGAACCATGACGCCACCATCCACAGTCCTCTTGGAATTCTGGGATTCCCAACTCCCACTGGAATAGTTCATGCAGCTCTGCTTCAAATGTTCTAGAGCTTTTCTAGCACAAAGCTCAATACGCTTCCACATTCCTCCCATAAAGCCATTCCAAAAGCACAAGATCCACATGGTCAGATTTATCACAATAAGAACCCCAGTTTCACTACCAATTTCCTGTATTAATTGGTTACTTTTTTGTTGCTGTTGTGATAAAAGAGCATTGTGAAGGAGGAAAGGTTTATTTGGGTTGTAGTGACATGACTTAATGGGTGCAACCAAATGCTTGCTGATAAGATTTAATACCTATTCTGCAATAGAGAGCTCATATCTCCTGCTATCAATCAAGGTAAAAGCCTCTGGCTAAGGGGGTTTATAGAACCTAATGGGGATGAAACAGCTATTTTTATGTAAATGGATATAATGCACCTAGAAAACTGTCTTCCGAACATTTGAATTTACTTCAATAGACTATTGCTGCTGTCAGCCTATTTCTGCAATGTGGTGGTGCAGGGGAACTCTCTTTTTCAATGAGTGGTGTTGCTGAATGCTGGCCTTCAAGAATGACATGATGTGGCCATTGCTGCCTTGAACTCTCAGTAGATGTGATTACCCATGATGCTCTGCTCCTCTCTAAGGATACATAGTCAATTAATGGTTGCTAGTGGGAAAGAATCATGAGCTCCATATATCTCTGAGGATGTTTATGAACAGAAACAGTTCATGGATGCTGGGAGAGAGACATTTTCCTCAGTTTTGTAGTGTCTTTGTGTGCTCGTGCAAATACCCACATGAATACTTCTGTAAGCAACTCTATTTAAATGAATGGCTTACCAAGTTGGTCTTGAATGGAATGATTCCTTAGGTCTGTCATTCATGTTCTATATGGGGTGAATAGAAACTTGTTTTTCTCCGTAGGAAAGGATGCACAATCTAGGTGATCACACATGGACACCACAGAACCAGAGATGCGTTTAGGAGGACGTTGCATTTTCTCTGCTCCAGGTGATGAAGCATACAACTGCAGCTAAGAAGCACTCCCAAATAATACAGACTATTGATAATTCTGTTGGCTTCCCACCAGTGCTAAATGGCAAAAACCATATTGCTGAAGACACCACACACTTCCAACACTTTCGCAACAGAACAAGGGGAATTCAGCCCAGACACAGCTTGAAGCTTCCTTCCTGCCCTTCCTGCATGCCAAGACTCTGTGCAGGTTTCTGAGGAAGAACAGTCATCATAGCTGAGTAGTCTTACTCAGCTATGGACCCTGTATGTTATGCCTCTGACCTGACAGGCAAGAGGTTGCCCACTGGTACACCAGTGGCATGGTTGTTATGAGGATAACCAGCTGTTTTCTGATTGGAATTTTTGGCCTGTTTCCATAGGAAGGAATTGGCATCTGGTACTGTATGCTTAGTCCAAAGCCCATGGCTGGGAAGGTCAAAGATGCTAGTGGGGATGCTACTATTGTTTTCATAAGTGGGTAGGACACATCTGTCAAATTTCTTTCTAAATATTTATGCTTATGCCTATAGACTACTGGTGCTATTACCTTTCGTTGGAGAAGCTTCTTTCTGAAATAAGTAGTTACTGGAGAGACTCATAAGTATTCAAGCTCCTGAGAACAAGTAGCACTTGTTTGTGGCATAGTGGTCCAATGCCCCACTATCCACAGAAGACAATACTCAGACATCTATACTTTTGACTCCAAGGCTCAGAGATTATTTTGGAAGATGGTATAGAAAGAATGCATGAAGCAGAAGAAGGAATAGAGTGTTATGTAGTTATTTCTTCTCAATTAAAACATTTAGTCCTGGAGGAATGAGAGAAGCATATAAGCCACAGATAGTAAATCAAACTTACATGGCTCAGGAAACTTCTAGACTTATAAGATTCATAAAACCCCTTCCCACATTAAACTGAGTAGTGACAATTGCTGGACAGAGGAGATTCTCTCATAATTTGAGCTTCTTGTGAGTTTTCAAGGTACTTGAGCAATGCAGATTTTATGAATTAATTATAGCCCATGCTGGGTGGGCTTTTCGGTAATGCAACTACCTTTGAGTCACCCATTTTCCTATAAGTACTCCAATATGCATACTGGCTCATATAGCTAGACTGGTCTTTTCCTAGTTTCCTATCTGGGAGATATATATATATATATATGTTTCCTATCTGGGAGATATATATATATATATTATACATATGTATTTCAAGAAAAGTCACACAACAAACTGGTAGACCAGAAAGCCATGAGTGCCTGGGACCTGGGACATGTATCACCTTGCAAGGTTTAACCCTGAGTAATCTACCTCTCGCAGCCAATTCCCTCCACTTAAAATCTCTACAACCTTCAAAGCAATGCCACAAGCTGAGGTGAACATTCTAAATGAGTATGTGGTGGCCATTTAAAATTAAAACTATAACATTACCTTATTATCATACATGGTTTGAAAGACGCCCAAGCACACACTAGAAAAACATAAAGGGCAGTGCTTCAATGCTTAGAAATAAGCCTCTGGCTTATGGGTTATTTTTTTAAATTGTTTTTTGGTCTTGCAGTTTGCAGAGATTCAGCATATACCATTAAGAAGGAAGGTTTGCATATCCAAATAACCAGGGTTCAAATTATGTCATGTTTTCTTGGACTATGACCTCTGACAAGTTATTTTTAATCTGGGATCACAAATCTCTTTTCTTTGTGATGGAGACAATTATTCTTTTCTTTCAGGATTATTGTGTGGAAAGTCATTGTGTGTTTATAATGTGTGGGCCATAACTGAATATTTATACTTAAGTGAACTTGAGTTAAGTTATTACCTCTCAAGTACAAAATTCATCCTGTTTATTTGAAATGAAATGTCTTTTCTCACACTAGTATGATCCTGTGTGGACATTGCTAGAAAATGGTTCCATGCTCTAGCATTCTTCAATGAGGTAACCAGAGTAAATATTAACTCAAAGCAGTCCTGCATACTGTGAAGGGTTGTTTAGACTTTCTTGCTTTTTTGCGTGATTGCCACCTTATTTCTTTGGAACACCAGCCTCATTCTATTCTTCCATGCCCTCTGTCATTCCAAAGCTGCATATGAGAACTAGAAATTTCTTTTCCCCTTGAAAACCCTTCCCAATGCTCCCTGTAATCACAGTTGTTCTGAAACTAACATGTTCATCTTTTAATCACAGAATAATCTAAAGGTAGTACTAGAGACTTCCATTGTGTTCATATCCAGAACCCCTGAACTCTGGATTTCCACATAATGAAAAGGCTGCATTTTAATTTGTTCTTTATAAATCCTGACTCCCATTGTTGTCTTTTATCTGCATCTTTGTCTTGCTCTGCTGGGTTTAAATAGAGTAAAAAAATGAGAAAAAGAGCACAGGCAAGGATCTCTCACCTTTCATTTATTTCTGTTTTCTTATATCAGAAAAACCTCTTGACTTTTCAAAAACGGCCAATCCTGTGTTTACAGCATAAAAGGAAATATCCAAGACAATTTTTAGCACCAGCAATGAGACAAAAGAGAACAACACTCAGGCTGGAGATATGCTCAGTGGTTAAGGTGCTTGCTTGCAAAGCCTGATGACCTGGGTTTGATTCCCCAGCGTAACTTCAATCTTCTCCTGTTTTAACTCTATCACTCCCTCTTCTCTCTCTTCTCTCTTTCTCTTTTATATTACATATACTTTTTCTTCCTTCTTTTCCCTTGGTACTGAGCTATAACTCCCAATACTAACATGTGCTTAACAGCCACAATGAGAGGTTGATCAGTGAGACCTACAAGGTTTCCCAAAAGAAGGCAGATTTCTGTCAGAGTACTTGGTGACCCACCAAAGGTTATTGGTAAGACCATACTGCTGAATACACCATATGCTGTTTGGACGGAACATGAAGAGACCTGGCTGGAATCTGGAAGAGAGTCAGTCCCCAGACAGTTAGCTTGTCTAGTGCCAGAAGGTGCTACATAAGTGACTGGGGGAAAATGACCAGCATCTGTTTAAGCAACTTGTGCTCTAAGCTACTCAGCAGCAAACAACCTGATGTGATGCTCACACAAGTGCAGTAGTGGCACACAGCCATGGTGGGTTACCAACTGCTCTAGATTTGGCTAATGGATCCACTCAGTGGAATGGAACCCATACCTGGAAATGGGAAACAGGTCAGAACCATATCCAAAAATGAGCCCGCTCTCCAATATCAAGCTTTCACCAATAGTGGGATACAAGAGGGCCTATACCTATTAAATTGTCTCTAAAATAATAATGGTTATCCATGTATCTTGCCCTGACTTCACTCTCCATTGGAGAATTTGCTTCTCTCTTTCAGATGGACACAGAACCTGAGGAGAGAATCAGCCCATCACAACTCAACAGGGCACCAGCTGAAGCCATTGAGTTACAGGGGAAATGAGCAAGAGTGCTGTTTTATTGGTGAACCTGGTACCAGCACAAGGGTGAAGGAGATAGACACAAAGATCACTCAACTCCTACCAAATCAGATATCCAGAGACACAGAGACTCACAAAACCTTGTCACTGAAATAGACCTAAAACGAACTCAACATGGATCAGGGAAATTCGCGGAAGAGGGGGCGGAAAGATTGTTAGAGCCATAAGTTGGGTCATTATACACAGAGTCATTGCCTCTCCCACAAAACTGATGGCTACCCCCATAAAGCAAGACCCACATTACCCATGGGGGGAAGACAGGGAGAAGGCTAACGATGGTACCATCATGGCTGTATATATAATATATGCATAACTAATAAAATATATATTTTAAAAAATCCAGATGCAAAATATGTTGCCTGTATCAGGAGTGCCTGTATCAATATGTTTCTATCTCTCTCTATGTGTCTCTCTGCCTGCAAATTATATGTATTATACACACACACACACACACACACATATATATAATTAAAAATAACAACTCTAGAATGTAAAAGAGAAATAGTGCATGCTACTACCTGTGTTTATGAAGAATAAGCAGTGGGGATAGGGAGTTAAGACTTACAAAGTCATCTGAGCCATTACATTTGCAAGCCCAGTCCTTCCACATAGCCATAGTCCTTAATTATTTTGAGGTTTTTTAGTTGAAAACTTTCTTCTTGAGCAGATGATTATAGGGGCAGTTCTGGGATGTCCAGAAAATGCTTCTGTTATAAGTTTCTAGAGAACTTCATAGGTTACTCTTAGGGAGGTTAGCTGGGTAGTGAGAGCTAGGGATAGAAGAGTTCTAGGCATTGATGGAAACCTGGAGATGAATGCAGGGCAAGAAGTCCAAGCACAGCTGGAATTATTATTTCTAGGTTCAAAGCTTGTCAACAGAAACTAAGAGACTTTGAAACAGGAGGAGTGAATCTGCCACAGGATTTTGGAGACTGTTAATAGAAATAAATCATTGCCAGCACTGATGGTGCTGCTGGCTTCAGGATAACAAGTGAGAATGAACCCAGATGCTAAGGAAAATAGGTGAAAAGTCAAGTTTCTGGTAAAGAAAGAATCAGCTTGTTCCTAGCTAGTGTTTATGCTTTAGAGATATTCAACAGATCCAAAGCACTTCAAACAAAGACAAGTTCCAGAGTTCCGGTTCTTTACGTCCAGGCGCAAGAAGTGAATGATAAATCAGTGCTACAAGATCCATTCCTAATTTAGCATAGATGCTACCATGCACTCTTCCCTAAGCCCATCAGCACCAAATGTGCCATGAGCTAGATGTTGGAAGTCTCCTAAATACTCATGTGCTAAAGACATATTTTCTAGTCTATTGGAGATAGTAGGACTTTAAGAAGGTAGGGCCTTGTGGAAGGTAGTGAGGACACTGACCCTGAAGTAGCTATGGGGACCTCATCTTTTTCCTCTCTTTGTTTCCTGGCTGCCTTAAGGAGCAACCATTGTGCTTTGTACTCCTGCTGTGATCTATAGTGCTCTCAAAGGCCCAAAGGTAAGAGATTCAAGGCACCACAGATGGAAATCAGGAGTTAACATAAACCTTTCCTCTTTATAAGATGACTGTCTCAGGTATCTTGCCTAGCAACAGCTGATTATCACAAATTGGGATCCTGACCTCTCTGAACCCAGTAGAGTCATCCCTGTGAAAACTGCATATTGGCATATCCAGCTGCCTTCTTGTACACTCAAGTAATGGACATGCCACAGGACCTCATCATGCTTATATTTGTAACAAGTTCAATGAGGGAAGGCAGGAATGTACTCCATCTCCTTGACAACATTATCCTACACAACTTAAGATGTTCAATTAATGAAAGAATAAATGAATATGGCTTAAAGTAGACATGTATTCCTAGTTATCTTTTTTGAATGTGTGGTGTTCATGTGTGTATTCATATGTGTGCAGACGTGTAGGAACATACATATGTGCATACATTTATACATTGTTCCCAGGCTGTGAGAAGCCCAGCTGGAGAGGGGTATTTGAACTCCAGAGACTCATCCCTTGGAGATACAGAATTTCATATTTTCCCTGTTGCTTTAAAAGATGTATTGGTTCATTCTTTCCTTGCTATGCCCAATATGATCTTTTGCAGTATGAATATTTATTCTTTGCTATTATTTGTTTTCTTTTTCTTTTATGGCTCAGTTAAGAGATCTTGGACTGTGGGGATGTTTGAACAGTGTTGGGATTGATTAAAACAATGGAGACTGTTAAAAATTGACTGAATGCATTGCATTTTACAACATGGATGGTCATGGGTTTATAGGGGCAGGGGGAGAATGTAGTGGTTTGAATTAGTTATTCCCCATCAACTCATGAGTTCTGAATGTTGGGTCCCCAGATGTTGGAAATTTGGGCATTTAAGCCTCTTGGAGGTATGTTATTCAGGATTATGGGTATTATAGCTAGCTTCCTTTTGCCAGTGTTTGGCACACTCTCCTGCTGCTGTTGTCCACCTGATGTTGGCCAGCAGGTCATGTCCACCCTCTGCTCAATGCCATGTTTTCCTTGCCATTATAGAACTTCCCCTAGGGTCTGTAAGCCAAAATGAGAGAGGGGCCGAGTTAGGATAACTGGATCCTTAAAGGTGAAAAGCACAGGAAAGTTTGCAGTTGCTAGAAATCAAAGATAATCTGACTTTTTATCTCTTGCTTAGTCTGTCAGACCCTGTTTTTCCACAAACAATCAGGACCCCTCCTAGGAGGGAGGGCTTTCATAGGATTTAAATATTGTGGTTGGTTAAACTCAGCCCCCAGAACTTGGTGCTAGGGTTAATCTCATTCTGAGACAGCCCATAGCCCTAATCAACCATCTGGCTTTCTGGTTTACAAGACAGCCCACCTCCACTAAAAGGTTATGCATACCTTTGCAAGGGGAAGGCAGTCTCTCTCTGATCACTTGGAAACTTCCAGCCGTGGGTGAATTTTTCCCTTGGCTGGGAGGACCCCTAGCCCTTACTTTCTGCATGGGTTCTTTATCCCCTCCAGCTACCCACATGGCAGGAGCTCCTTGAACTTTCTTTTCTCTTTCCTTTCCATGTGTTTTTCCCCAGGCCCTCCACACGGGATCTCTAGCCACTTGTGTGCTTTCCTTGGCACTTCTTCCCTCAATAAACAAAATAATTTAATAATTATCCTTCGAAGTTTCCTTGTTATTCAATTATTTGATTAAAATTAGAAACAAATCTAGGGGTTAGGGTTCAAGGACTTTCCTGGAGCCTTAGCACCCTGTTACAAAAGTAAATCCTTTCCTCCCATTGGCTGCTTTTAGTTGGGTGGTTTGTGCTGCAACATGGAGGTGACTATAATATCACCTCTTCAGTGCTGAGATTGAACGAAGCATTTACATGAGGGCTATGGCTCTGAATTCCGGTTTCACACTTGTGAGACAGTCATTTTCCCAGACTCTCTGGTTTTTTTTAATAGATACATTATTATAAGTTGTGGAGCCAATTTCACTTACATCTTACAAATAGGCACATTCTTGGTTAAATGAGACTTTAATGACCTAACCTGGGAACCAAACTGACAAAGAAAACATTGTTTCTATGGGAAAATTTTATTTTCTTAATTCCAAATAACTGGTCTGCAAATGGCACATGGACTAACTACTACAACATGAACCATCTGTATGTTGAGGAGTGCCTGTCTTTACTGAGTCATTTTCCTCCCCCTCTCTCTCTCTCTCTCTCTCTCTCTCTCTTTTTTCCCTCACAGGATGTGTCTTAACATGTTGCATTGAGCTTTTTCTTTCCTTTTGTTCCTATTTTTCCTGTTAGAAAATGAATCCTTTGAAAGGCTTGGCCATGTGTCAATGCTGTATTCACAAAGATTAAGGATCAGCAGGACTGCTGTGCTACAATTCAGAAATTGAGTACATCCTGCGGGTCGGCAGCATGCAGACTGCTATTGTGCAGGAGGCCCCGGGTTCCAGTAAAGGCACGTTAAATTTAGCAGCTGTCTTGAATTGTCATCGGAGATGGTGTGGAGGTGGCTGGCTGGCTCTAATCTAGATTCATTTCAGAGTTTTCCTTTAAACTTTACTTTAAAAGTCTACTTTGAAGGAGAACATGTCTCACCTCGTCTTATTTTCTATGAGTTGTAACAATTTGGTCATAGAAACACACGTGTACATGCACACACATGCCTGCATGGGACCTTTGTACTCTTTATGTTTTATAGCTCCTCTGATGGAGGGATTTTACTTAACTTCCTATCAACCACAGGAGGACACAATGAGAACTCACAGGGGATGTGAGCCTACTTATTTGTATTTATAAAGACAAATCTTTCGGAGAAGATGTGGAAGGGTTATCAATGACACAGCAGTGAATCAATTGTGAAAGCAAGCAGGGATTTTTTTTTTTTTTCCTGACATTCTAGCAGGTAGGTAGTAACAAAATGATTTAGTTTATATTCAATTGTAATCCTACCCATAGTGTAGCCATTAGCTATAACAGAACCAAGGAAACCTCAAAATGAAATTTGGCTTGGAAGACATGTGGTTGAATCCTCTGTTTCCCCACAAAGCACCAAGTGGTTGAATCTTCTATTTAACCACAGAGAAACTGAGGTCCAGAGAAGGATGAAAGGACTGACATCCGATGGTGATGGCACAAGTGAGACCATGTTAATTAATTTCCAGTCAAAAGCCCTAAAATAAGTTCTTACCACACAGGAGAATTCATATGTGCCCTTCCTCTGTGGCTAGCTGTGAGACTTCTATCTCTATATTCTTAAAACTTACAGAAATCCACTTGGGAGTGTCTAGAATTAGTTTTCTTCCAGCTCTCTGACAGCCTTCCCATGGCATAGAAAAATATTAACTTACAGCATCAATCACTTAGCATCCAACCCCTTGACATTCATTCCAATATGCAGAAGGAAAGAGAGATGCCAGCAAAACAAATGAAAATCAGAACTAGCACAAACAACCTAAGAATTCAACCAACATTTCACTCTGTATATAGTTAGAGTGATGTTTATGAAATGTAACCATTTGGAAACTTCAGCTTTCAATCTACTCCTCAGGCATTTTAACTGGAATAGGCAGACCTTTTGCAGGAGACTTTGATTTTCAAGTATTCAGTATGATGAATGAATGGGCAAATGAAATGAAGAATGTGAAAATCTGGTAGAGGTGATGCACTTAATATCTATCCCTCCATGTACTGATATACCAGAAACTATTTTATTCTTTAAGAGAAACTCATTTTTTTTACTTTTAAGAAAAATATGTATCTAAGAAGTATTTTACAGACCAAAAATATCACTGCTTGATGTAAATCATATATGTTCAACTAGACAAAACATTCAGTTTTCCAAAAAAAAAAAAAAAATCTAATGCTATTACAAAGTCCTGTGTATCTAAAGACTAATAAGTTACCTTTTGTGATAATTTTCTTATTCCATCTCTAATTTTATTTACTTTGGTTTTTTTCCTTGACTCCAGTTGAAATCAACTTTTTTATTTGCTTAGTTTAAGCCTGGGCAATGCACTTAAATTAATGGAGTCAAATACATAACATATTTTTTCTATTGCACATGAAAGTACACAGAACTATTAACATAAAACAACATTTATTGATACATCATCAGAGGTCATTCATATTCCATTAGCATCATTACTTTGTACTTAGGAAACATACTCTTAAAGGTACCCATAACAAGTACTGTCGTGTCTCCCTTTCAAATGCCACTGAAGGAAATACAATTAACCCAGAAGCACATCAATTATTCACTAAATA
The DNA here is from genome assembly GCA_036365145.1 of Orientallactaga sibirica. Classification (NCBI taxonomy): domain Eukaryota; kingdom Metazoa; phylum Chordata; class Mammalia; order Rodentia; family Dipodidae; genus Orientallactaga; species Orientallactaga sibirica. Next base: position 20,049,739 of record JAEOAD010000012.1, read on the forward strand.
TAATGGCTACATTTGTGAACTGCTAAGTAAAAAAAAAAAAAATGATTAAACTTATTGAGGTAAAATGATGGCTCACATATGATAATTCCACAAAATAGGAAATGAATGATTTTAAAACCTGACATTTCAATATTGAGGAAAAACCAGAGAAAGAGGAATCATTTTAAAATGAGATACGTTCAGTGCAGGTCTGAGGTGATACTAGTTCTCGGTACTTAGGTAAGGTCAGAGGACACAAGTGAAGCAGGGGCACCAATAAGACCTGGAATAAGGTTGAAAAGGAGGAAGAGCAGGAGGAAGTGATTGTTCTCAAACTTTGGTAAGGTGAAAGGAAGTTATATTCAGGGTCAAATTCCAGTGATGGCTATCACTATGTTGTTTTTCTTTTTGCTCATACACCAGTCCTTCCTGATCTATGGGGTTAAGCTCCAAGGTCTCCAGGCGAACGCCACAGATAGTGTGGGGTTCTGTGTGCTCTGTGTTTTTGCTGTCTCCTCTGAGCATTGTTGTTGAGTACCACAGCCAATATGTCTTTCTGTTTGGTTCCTCCCTTGTATCATTGCTTTTGTGCTTTGGAAACGTTGGGTGAACTAGGGTTACTCTAGCACAATCACTGGGATTCTCCTGTACCTTGGCAATGGGCAGCGAGCAACCCACAGAGGAGATCACGATGTCACTAAAGGTTGGTTACTATATATGCAGTGGATGCATTGGGTACAAGAATGATTCACATCCTAGGGGATGGAGTGGAACAGAAAGAGATTTGTGCAATTTAAAATACACTGCAAATTGTTATTTCTGAAAATTTCCATTTGGTATTTTGGTTGATCAGAGTGCAGCAAAGAAAACCTTGGCTATAAAAAAAGAGCACCCAATGTTAGTCAACTGAGTACTTAGAAGCCAGTGCTTAGGTTACAACATACACATCAAACAGAGAAATATTGTTTTTTTTTATACTGTTAAAATGAGATCTTGCTGCTTTTATCTGACTTCATTTGCTTTGTTAATGACTCAGATGTTCAAGTTGATGGTGTCAAAAGTTGTACATGAGAGTTAGATCTGATTTTGGCCACTGGTTACAAAATAGTTAAAGAAAAACCTTCCAGAAATAACTGGTTTTTCCACCTGAATCATTTTCTTATCAAAATTACCGTACATTGAACTGTCCTTATTGTTGTGATTTGTGTCTCTGGTAAAATTTTCCATTTTGAAAGTAACTTGGAAGGCAGATGTGCTCATCACTTTACTATCAAAGGTGTACTAAATGGCCAATGGATTCTTGAAAAGGGTCCAAAAAACTTAGCCATAAGAAAAATACAAATTGAAATTACTTTGATATATCATCTCACCCCAATTAGAATGGCTAGCATCAAGAAAACAAATGGCCACAAATACTGATAAATATTCTTATTAAAGGCTGGTGAAGATGTAAATTTGTATAGCCATTATGGAAATCACTATCAAAGTTTCTTTTAAAAAATGAAAATAGAACTACTATTTGAACAAGCTATAACATTTTGGGGCATATATTCAAAGTAATTTATTTCCTACCACAGACACTTGCACGTCGGTGTTCACTGCTGCTCTACTCACAACAGCAAGGAAATGGAATCAGCCTAGCTGTCCACCAATCACATGAATGGATGGATCATGACGATGTGGTGCATATACACAATTGAATATAATTCAGGCATAAAGAAAAATAAAATTATGAATTTTTCTGTATAATAGAAGTACTTGAAAAGTATTATATTAGGTAATGCAGGCTCAGAATGACAAATACTGCATTTCCTCTCTCGCATGTGGTACTAGCTTGTAACTTTTATGTATGTGCATTTTTGTGGGAGTTAATATGGATATAAGTCAAGAACCTAGAAAGAGGATCATGAGAGGGAGAAAAGGCTATAAAGAAGTGGGGAAGGGTTAAGTAATAAGACATGTGTGACATGAAAACAGGAAGGAGACTACTGGAAGTAGAAGGATACAAGGGCAACAAGTGGAGAGGGAGAAGGGTCCAACAGAAAACAATATGTTTAAAAATTCCTTAGTATTTCCAATTGTTTTTCATTCTAACTAAAAGATGAGCTCATAATAAAGAAAAAAAAAGAAGCAATTTTGATCATAAAAACAGAATTTAGCATGTTTTTCTGCTAGCTGAAAATATTGTAGTCGTAAGATGGCAGACATGGAAAGACTGTTTTTTTTTTTTTTTTTTTTTTGGAGAGAGACACAGAGAGAGAGAGAGGGAGAGGAAGACAGATAGAGATGGGCATGCCAGCAGCCTCTCAGCTGCTGCGAATGAAATCCAGAATCCAGATGCGTGCGCCCCCTTGTGTTCAAGTGCGGCATTGCGCCCTTGAGTCACTTTGCATCTGGCTAAACGTGGGACCTGGAGATTAGAACCACTAGAGACTGGAACCAGAGTTCTTAGGCTTAGGAGGCAGGTGCCTTAACCGCTAAGCCATCTCTCCAGCCCAAGACTGTTTTTAATTCTTTTTTTTATTTTAAGTAGCAACGGAACAAATCTAAATAAAAGAAATTTAAAGATTTTAGCTGAAAGATTGTTCTTCTTTTAGATTTAATATTGGGACAAGTCATTATCATTAGTTCTAAAGTCTCACAAACCTTTGAAAAGTTCTTAGTTATTTAGCAAATTGGAGTCATGTTTACATCTATTTAGGAAAATACCTAGCAATCATTTTGAAAGGAAAGTGTGTTAGGCTGTGATTCTGTCAGTGTGAGGTCTATGATAGAGAAACTTCTAGTACCACTGTGGCTTTCAGAGGCAATGCAACCTCCCTTTCATTAATCCACTCAGTGGTACTGTGCACATTTGGTGATGTTGAAGGAATTCACAAGTATGCTCACAGGCGCTTGTGCCACAGATGGCTGTACTAGGCTTCTGTTCACTAATGTGGGCTGGTTTCTATACCTATAGTACACATTAGCCATGTCGGCAAAGGATTTGACTCCCCTTTCAGAAAGCTATCAAAGACATAATAATTACAGTTGAATCTCAAGGTTTAAATAGAAATGCTAAGTGAACTATGAAAAACTTGAAAATTCTTCTTATTAAAATAATTTATAGTAATCCTAAAAGGTAATATAACAAATGGAGCCTTTAATATCAACACTCAGGAAGCAGAGGCAGGAGGGTTTCTGTGAGTTCTAGGCCAACCTGGGATGACAGAGTGATCAGCCTGGACTTGAGTGTGACCCTACCTCAAAAAAAAAAAAAAATATATATATATATATGGGAAAAGAGTCATTTCAGAAAGTTTGAATGATGAGTTTTGAGTTTTAATCAATATCTTCTCTATTTTATAAATCTAAAGGTAAAAATTAGAACATTGCAAAATTAGAACTGCAGAATATAACATTAAATACACACTTGGGTTTTACGTTGCCTTGATAATAAATGTTACAGCTTGAATTTAGAATGTTGCCCAAGACTCTTCAAAGGTTTCTCCTCAGCTAGTGGAAAGAAACTAAGGGTTGGAGCAAATCAGTCACTGGGGCACACTCTGATGGACATGTCTTGGCCCTAGAATGGACATTTATTTTTTTCTAGCCTGCTTTCTATCTTTGTCCCTCCTTCCCTCCCTCCCTCCCTCCCTTGCTCCCTACCTCCCTCTTCCTCACTCTTTCTCTGTCCTGTTCTCTCTCTCTCTCTCTCTTTCTCATTGTGTGAGCATCTTCCTCTCTGCTCTACCACACTCCCTACCACGAAAGCCAACTGATTGTGAACTAAGCCTGCTGAAACCATGAGTGAAAGTAAATGTTTTTCTTCTTTAAGTAGATTTTCTTACTTATTTTGTCACAGTGATAGAACATGACTAGCACAATAAATACATCATATCAGGCCTTAAATCATTTAATAGTGGACAAGATGTCATTTTCATTTGGTTTGGGTTTGACTTTCATCATACTGAACATAAGAATGAAGTCATCATGATACATAAGTTTTCAGAACAAGACATTATTTTTATACATTTTTTGGTCATGAAAGATTCCAAATCCCATTGACTATTTATGCTTTTGGTTTCAAAGCTTATGATCTACTTCCCTCTTTTTCATTTATGGAATGGAATAAGGAGTTGTTTCTCTCATACATACCTACTAATTTTGACTGATTTTCTCTTATATTCAAAAGGCAACGTGAATGGAGTTAAAAAAGATTGAAAGCAATACGGTGTTTGAAGCAATTAGAATAATGTTTATTCGAGGCAGTTTCCTTTATCTCCATTAATTTTCAGTGAAATAAGAATAGCAACCCAGTTAATTGTACTATGAATATTCATGCTGGAGACTTTATATTTAGAATCCAGAGAACCCTGAGTACATTTTCACTTAATGCCATACTAACATTTTTTTTTGTTTTATAATTCTGTTTTTTATTGAATAAAAATAGGTGAATGCATATTAAGATTGACATGATGGGGAAATGAATCCTTAACAGAGGCATTTGAAAGCTCAGAGCCCTCTTGTCTTTAGCAAAGAATAATCTACTCTGAATATAACTATGGTTTCACCAAATCCAGCTGATGACTCAGAATCATGGTCGAAGCCTAAGTTGAAACTTCTCCTCATACTCTGACCATGGGTATGATCCCTATAGCAGTGATTTCTCTTCTCTGTTCCTGCCACCCCTGTCTAGCATGTGGAGGACAGCCTGCACATCCTGATGAGGTCATAAAAGGCTCCCTTTCCTCATCTGTAGAACTACTCCTATGTTGTCAGGTCTCACTCTCTTCATCCACCTAGTCAGTGTCTGTGTGCCATGTCGCTTAGAAGACAGAGTAAATAAGCTGTGAACTAGCTTCTTCCTCTTAATGCTGTAGACCGTGTACAATCTTTAGGTGATTTTATTGAGCAAAAAGGAAAAAAAAAAAAAAAAACACAATTAGACTGAATTTCTTCTTGGCCAGAAGCAAGATGGCACAGATTGTTTAAGTGACTTAGATTGACAGCACTATCCAGAATCAGTGTTACAACTGTATCGGTTTTACTTAACAAATAACCATTTATTTTTATTTTCTTATTATTTCATTTTTTTTGGAGAGAGACACAGAGAGAAACAGAGAGGGAGAGGAAGACAAATAGAGATGGCACGCCAGCAGTCTCTCAGCTGCTGGTGAACGAAATCCAGATGTGTGAACCCCTTTGGGCAAGTGCGGCATTGCGCCCTTGTGTCACTTTGCATCTGGCTAAATGTGGGACCTGGAGATTGGAACTGCTGGACATTGGAACCAGCATTCTTAGGCTTAGGAGGCAGGCGCCTTAACTGCTAAGCCATCTCTCCAGCCCAAATAATAACCATTTTTTAAAGAGTTTGACAAGCCAAATATAAAATTAAAAAAAAAAACTATAACAGTCAATTAAAAAAATAAGAGCAGCACAAAAGGGCTTCCCATGTGGTTTTATATTATGATGTCATACTAATATTGTGTGATACTAATATGAAGAGATATTTATAGATCATTCACACAAGAGTATAAGGAAATAACTCCACATATAAACTGGACAATTATTTTTTTTCCTTAAAATGTGTCAAAATTGCTGGCTGTTAAGCTTAGTTGGTCAAAGCATGGGCTAATATAGATGTGAAGGAAACTTCATGGAGGAGGAAAATTCTTTGGATAACTGATGTGAGGATATTTGGGTATTTATGCATCAAAATTGAGAGGGATAATTAGGATAATGAGAAGAGGTAAGAAGATGATAGCTTGAAATGAATGTTAGATGAAAAACCTATTTCAATAAAATTTTCAGAATAAATATAATGACAAATTCCTGGTAACTTGGTTTAAGCAAGGGTGTGTGGGGGGGACACAAAAGTGAACCCAAATGGAACTTGTACCATAAAATCCTACAAAGAAAAATTAAAAAAAAATAACTTTATAAACTTTGAAAAATTTGAAATATATTGTTAAAAAGCTAAACCACATACTGAAGTAAAATATTTGAAAATATTTCGGATAAAAGACATAAAAACTTTTAAAACTCCATATTGAAAGTGGATAAAAGATTTGAAGAGTCATATTACCAAAATGAGATACTGGTATAATATAGGCTCTTGAAAACATGTTCATCATTACTAATTATTAAAACTGAAAATATACCACTAGAATTACAAAAATTAAAAAATCACATAATTTTTGTGCTGGTAAAAATGAGGACTAACTAGAACTCGTGCATATTGTGGGTGAGGATTCCAGGAAAGTTCAAATACTTTGGTAAACATCTTGGAAATTTTTTGTCATATTAAACATACCCTTAGCAGATGGTCCTGCAATCCCACATCTAGCTATTTTTTAAAAGAAAAAGACAAGCTATGCCCATAAAATACCTGTATGTAAATGTTTCTTGCATATTCATAACATTCTAAAAAATTAAAATAACTCAATTGTTCACCTGAGCAATAGTTAAGCTATGCATACATACATACATACATACATACATACATACATACATACATACATACATATCTGAATCAAACCACCACATTCTGCCCTGGGCCCCAACAAACTGATATCCATACATGATATAAAATACAATGCATTCATTCCAACTTTAAAATTCCCCATAGTTTTTTTTTTTTTTCTTTTGGTTTTTTCGAGGTAGGGAGGGTTGCACCCTGGTCCAGGCTGACCTGGAATTAACTATGTAGTCTCATGGTGACCTTGAACTCATGGTGATCATCCTACCTCTGCCTCCCAAATGCTGGGATTATAGGCATGTGCCACCACGCCTGGCTAAAAGTCCGCATAGTTTTCATCAATCTCAATGATGTTCAAACATCCCAATAATCCAAGGTCTTTTAACTGAGCCATAATACCAAAAAATCCCCCCCCCAAAAAAAACCCCATAATGGCACAGAATAAACAGTCACACTGCAAAAGATGGCATTGGGTATAGCAAAGAAATATTCAACCAATACATGATATAAAACAACGTAGGAAAACATCAAACTCTGTAGCATGAAGTCCAACGATTCTAGTCAGTGACAAATCTCCAAGTCAGATAATTCTAACCAGCAACAAGTCTCTGGAGTTGCAATTCCTCCCCTCCAGCTAGACTACTTACAGTCCTGGAAAATATCATCCAGGGAGAAGCAGCTCTCCTTATCAGCCATTTTGCGGTCTAGCATCTCTACTGGGTATCCATGGCAACTCAGAGTTCATCCTCTTGGTTCCATTGGGTCTCCATGCAGGCTTCCAGCAAACCTGATTCACACTGCCCATGGCTATTTCCAAAACACAAGACCGTGTTGCAAATTGAATGACCCTCTCTTTCTTGCATTTCTTATACTCCTTAATACCAGGTGGGGTGCCAATTTGCTCAGGGGGGCATAAGGCATACTTTGAAGAACAGGACACTCCTTCAGCATTCAGGCTCCTTCAAAAGAATGCATTTTTTATGTTGCCCCAATTCAGGTAAGCTGACCCAATCTCAAAGGTTGTAATCTCTCATATAATTGGAGCTGAACAGGCAGAAGTTTCAGCCCAAGATTTCATTTCTGTGCCCAATCCCTCTGCACACATCTGTCAGTTTCTAAGCAAAGCAACCCTGTACAAGTTCTGAGGACATAAGCATAATAGTAAGCCTTTCACACAAACTGCTTCTAGCCCAGTCCAGGCAAAGCTCTTTCTCACCCTAATAAGCCAAATCTCATAGTCCATGTTTCTTACTCCATTCAGGTCTTTCAACTCTGAGCAGAATAGTCCATCAAGCTGTACCTACAGAGCTGCAAGGTGTCTCTGAGGCCAATGTTTCAAATCCTTCCCATATTCCTCTTGAAAATCAGCTCCAAAAGGCCAAAACCACACAGTCAGGTGTCTAGCAGCAAATGACCCCATTCTTGGTACCAACTTTACTGCTGAAGTCAAGTTTGATTTGTTGTCAGAAATCACCAGACCAAGAGCAGCTTGTGGGAAACAAAGGTTATTTTGACTTAGGGATTCAAGGGGAACCTCACTCCATGATGGCAGGGGAAAATGATGGCATGAGGAGGGTGGACATCTCACCTCCTGGCCAACATCTGGTGGACAAAAGCAGCAGGAGAGTGTGGTAACACTGGGATGGGGAGTCTGGTTATAATACCCATGACCCCACTCCCAATAATACCATACCTCCAGAAGGCTTTAATTCCCAAGTCTTTATCAGCTGGGAACCTAACACTCAGAACACTTACATTTATGGGGGATGCCTGAATCAAACCACCACACACACAGTTTGTATTATCTGCAATTAAAAACAATCTACAAAACCAATAAATTTTGAGAAAGTCTATTTGTGTATTAGAGTTGAGTTCCTTACTATTTCTAAGCCTAGATTGTTTTATGTGTAAAACTGTTTTAAAGTCAACTCACAGGCATTTCTAATAAGTGGGATAATGTATGTAGAATTATTCTATATGCTGCACAACCCTATTCAAATGCCACCATTATTACTAGTCTGAAAGCTGCCTTCACAGAGTTCTGAAATTGTTCTGTAATGTTCCACATTAGTCATAAATAGATTATTTTGTCAGTTTTCAATAGTTTTAAGGTACTGAAAAGAATTTGGTGAATAATAGAAATGAGTCAAGGGATGGAGAAGAGGCACTGTGAAGAAAGGTTAACGTTGTGGGAGGAAAGTAATCTAAAGGAAAACAAAAAGATTGGAACAGTGCCTTCTTTGTTTTCACAGGAAGAATGGGGGTCAGTTATTAGTCATCAGAGTCACAAACAAAATGCAATAGACACACGTTGGTAAATTTTCAAAAGTGAAGTAAGGTAGAAAAAATGTTAACTATAATGCCATGTACGTCTGGATCAGCCATCAAATGGAAATTTTCCTTTCATAGAGGTAGGTTAGAGTACCATCAGTAACCTAATGGATCACATCTGTAGAGTGCGCAGTATGGGAGCGGGGCAGGGTCACTTCTCAAGGTGGCCTCTCTCAGTCTGTTTTCATGGTGAGCATAAACACTCAAGACTGACTGCATTTTCAAGTTTATTCCTCTTTGGGTGAGCTGGGGTGACTTCTACCTGTATCTTTGGTTGCTTGTTTAAAATGGTTGGCATGCCACCACACCAGTGATAATCATATCCCTAAGTGTCATAAATTCCCAAAGTGATTTGGGTAGTCAATAAAGAGTGAGAACTACTGTTTGAAATAAATGATCCAATCTCTGTTTTATTCCTATACAGCTATAACTCAGTCATATTTCCCAGATACATGTTATCTGAGTTCCCCAGTCTAACTGGTTTACAACTCTCAAAATATATACATTGGTATTAATTAATATTCAATTCTTTCATGAGCAATTGGTATGAGTTGATTATTTTGACATTTAGTGATTTAAATTGTAATAAAATCAGTAGCAGTCTGAAATATCTGTATCTAATATCTTATTTTGTCTTTGCTTGCCTAATTTTAAGACTAACTATGCCATAAGACTTATTTATTTTTTTCATACTTGTGATATTTGGTTGCCTTTTCTAAAGACAGAAGGGAAAGGGGCATTAATAAAAGTAAATATGTATTAATTGCATGACAAATTATTATTAAGGCATCTCATTATTTTTTAAATATTTATTTATGTGCAAGCAGAGAAAGCGAAAAGAGAGACACACAGAGAGAATGGATGTGTCAGGGCCTCCAACTGCTGCAAAGGAACTCCAGATGCATGCACCTATTTGTGCATCTGGCTTTATATGGGTACTGGGGAATTGAACCCAAGATGTTGGGCTTTACAGGCAAGCACCTTAACCACTGATCAATCTTTCCAACCCAATGTATTTTATTATTATTATACCAAAATCAAATTAGAACATTAGGGTGGTAAAAACTTCTGTTTACTATTGTAAATGGTGAATATATATCATTATATAGTTATCCAAACCCATATATTATATTATGGAGAGGGAACCATAAAATAAAATACAGACTATATAATAAATTGTTATTATTCTTTGACAATTACAATAATCATGTCACAGAAATAAAATGATAATAATAAGATAAACTGTGTTCAGAGGAAATAAACACCTGGGAATTCTGTATATTTTACCCAATGTTTTGTTAAACTTCAAATTGGTCAAAAATTAAAGCCTACTCAATGTATTGTAAATTTAATCTATTTTATAAGTAAAACTATGTGGCTATTTTGGGTTGTTGATGAGTACATACTAATTTAAATCACTATAATTTAATCTATTTAAATTTTATTTAATAGGTTTCAAAGAAATATAACTACTATTTTTCAATGTCCTTCACAGCATACAAATCTTGCAAGTATTGATGATATGTATAGCTTCCTGTTTTGTATATTTCAATTACATTTCCTTAACAATGAATATCTTTATGATTCAAAAGTATTTATAATAAAAGAAGTGTTTATACATTTTTGTTAATTGTATTTCAAAAATGTAAATTATAACAATAATTGAAATAAAAAGGAGCACTCTTATTAGCTTATGACATTATTTCACATTTAGTCCTTAGAACATAAAAGTGTCACAAAACTTTGGCAGGAAGTTTTCACAACTCTGTTATATTTGATGCTTCCTGATTATTTTCTGGTGTTAGAAAAACACATGGTGGATGTTTCTCTCCCAGTATTCTGCAACGCCTAGTCTTCCTGGGGCTAACTTTCTGTTGGAAAATACTTATTTTAAAAAATATCATAATGGAGAGGGAGTACAGGGTTAGTTAATATAATCAAAAGGTGGAAAGTATGGTGGAATAAAGGCCAAGGAGAAGGGGCAGGCAGTATTATGAGGGAAAGGTTTCTACAACGTGACTTTTGAAGGGAGTAAATTCTGGGATCTATTGAAGGAGCATATTCCAGACTGAGATAAGGTCAAGTTCAAGGATACTGAGGTTTTGGTGTGGTAGGAAAATCCCCAGTGATCGGGATCATAGTGATCCAGAAGGACAGTGGCAGGACATAAAGGAAGAGATGTCATAGGTTAAGGAGATTTGAGGAGACAGGTAATTTTCAACAGAGATTTTCAACAGGAATATGTTATAGACCAAGCTAAAACACTATGGATAAAAAAAGGGAAAATATATTGCTTACTACATACTTCCAGACCCTAGAAATATGTATAGTCATGTGTTCTTTCTGTAGGTCATTTTAAGTTGGTTGAGTCTGGATGTCTAGTCTTACAAGTCCTTAACTCCTCTGAGAAATGGGGTGTGTGATAATTCAGACTAGTCACTCAATGTCATTTTCTTGAGTTGGCTAATGCCCCTCTGGGTGAATGGAATTTAGAACTATCACCAGAGACTATCTGGAGCAAATTGGGATTCTGTTGGCTCCCTTAGTGAATTCTACAGTCTGGTTGGCTTCTGACTGTAAATAATCTGATTTGTCATTCCTTTTGTCAGCTTTCTCTTTGCCCTGTGTTGACTCCTTTCTCAGAGTTCAGATGGTGAAAAGACACTGAATACATCCAGTCTGTATCTTCTCAAATATGAGACTATAGAAAAAAATGGAGAGATAAATCAATGTATAGATAAATAGTTGATAGTAGACAGATAGAATCGAGAGAGAGAGAGAGAGAGAGAGAGAGAGAGAGAGAGAGAGAGAGATTTACCTCTTGAGAATAAAAGGTTTACTCTGTTTGGTTCATAATAAACCTAAATTAATGAACTGTGGCCTGGAAAGAGGGGCAGTGATGATATTCTGGAAATGGGACCCCAGTTTTAGAGCTAATTTCTCTAGAGAATTCAGTTCATATGTTTTTCAGTTTTATTTATTTGTTTGAGAGAGTCAGAGAGACAGATAGCCAGAGAGAATGGGTGCACCAGGGCCTCCAGCCACTGCAAATGAACTACGGACGCATGTGCCACCTTGTGCAGCTGGCTTACATGGGTCCTGGGGCATTGAACCTGGGTCCTTTGGCTTTGTAGGCAAATGCCTTAACCACTAACCCATCCACCCAGCCCCTCAATTCATATTTTTACAAGAGTGAAAAGACCTAGAGCAATAACAGGAGATGTTAAAAAAGGAAAACTGAAGTTCTCAATGATACCTTCTGCTTACAGCCATGGGCTGTAAATCGTTGAGGATGTAGTGGTCTTCTAAACTACTCCTAAAATGAACTACACCTATGTGTCAGTGTATTCCTGTGATTGATAGAAAGTAATCACTATCACTGATGACATTATAATGTCCATAAATAGAAAACTTAAAATAGCAATAAAATCATCTTTCTGGTTCCAGTAGCAAGTGAGAAACCTAAAAGAGATTTTAGTTATTAAGGTGACTAGTATTTGTCCTTTTCATTTATCTGTCCATTATACAGCATCTACTTCTGGACTGATGAAGCTTCCCCTGGAGACTGGAAGCATGGGACAAACCCTTTCCTCTCATAAATTGCTTCTAGTCAGGTGTTTGTACCAGCAACCAAAAGGTGAGTAACTATAACATCTGATGTCCCCTACAGAATTGAGGTCACAGACACACATGGCCACACCCAGCTGATTATGTGGATCGTAGGGATCAATCAGTGCAGTCTTTCTCTCCCAGGCCTCCCTCAATCCCTCACGCTTGCATAGGGAGTACTCTAACTGTGAGCCATGTCTCCAGCAAGAGATTCAATTTTTTTTTCCAGCAGCTCAGGATATTGACAGGAACTGTGGTCATTGGATATCGCACCATCATATTTTCAGGCAGATTTCAATCTAAATTCATTCACAGTGGTGGGCCTCAAGTGACATTCACAAAGCTTGGCCTTAAACATCAATTTCTTGTATATCTTTTCCAAGATCTCAGTACTGTGTGTGCTGGTGCATGACTGTAAGTCTAGCACTAGGAAAATGGAAGTCAGAGCATGCAGGAGTTCAAGGCTAACCTAGGCTACATGAAACCCTAATCTAAAACAAAACAAATCAAAACAAGTCAATCAATAGACAGCTGTTTATCTCCAGAGAAAGAACTCTGTGTCTCTTTGTAATGGAATTTTTGTGGTGTCCTCCCATGGCTTTTGCACTGCCATATTTGTTAAAACCAAGTCACTAGTACAACTCACATTTCACAGAGAGAAGCTATACAGGACAGGAAAGGAATGTCAGTCAGGAAGAATCAGTAAGGTCATTTTAAGGCTATGTGGGAATCTCATCAACCTACAAGCAAGGGGCAGAGGAAACCCTGTAGTAAATACTAGTTACCTGATTCATGTGTATTTCAGACTAATAATATCTTCCAAAAATAAATGAATTTTTCAGAAATTTCTGGTTTGTATGTGTGGTATGCGTGCACATTCATATGCATGCGCATATGTGTGTAGGTGACACATATGTAGACCTTCCTGTGATTATGAATGTACATTCATGTGGAGGCATAGGGACAATCTTGGGTACTATCCTCACTTACTCTGTCAACTTGTGTGTGTGTGTGTGTGTGTGTGTGTGTGTGTGTGTGTGTATCTGGGTATGTGTATGTGTATATCTATGTGTGTGTGCTGTGTGTTTGTCTGTGATGTGTGCATGATGTGTATGTGTGTGTCTGTGTGTGATGTGTGTATACATGAGTGTGCATGAACAGTCTTCACTTTCGATCTTGTCTGAGGCAGGGTTCTCTCATTGTTATTCCCAATGTGTTTGCCAGACAAGGTGGCAAGCAAACTTGCTAGCAATTATGCTGTCTCTGCCTCCCTTCTCACTATAGACAAGCTGGGATTACAGATTGTAGTTTTAATTATGTAATAGTAATATTTCAATCCATAGCAACATTTGGAATTTTTTTTCTTTTTAATTTTACATGCATTCTAGGGATCTGAGCTCAGGTATTCACACTTGTATGACAGGTACCTTATCCACTCAGTCAGCTCTTCAGCCCCTATGCACTTCTTTTCAGAGGCAGGGCCTCCTTTTTTTTTTTTTTTTTTTTTTTTTTTTTGGCCTGAGTTCATGGATCTGTCTGTCTCCACCTCCCCAGAGCTGGGATGTCAGGCACGCACCATTACACCCAGCATGGGCACTGGAGACCAAAACTAGATTCTCATGCTTTCCAAACAAGCACCTCACCAGCTAAGCTATCTCTCTAGATCCCTTTTCTACTCAAAATTTATCCGAACATTTTAATTTTTAAAAAGTCATATGTATCTTCAAAAGGCTTTGTCTTATTTAGTGGATTACTGGCATTAGTGTATTTTGACATGGCTTCTGGGTGGTGACTAAGTTTGGCTACCAGTTCAGTGATATTAGGTCAGGCCTTTTCAAAATATTATGCTTAGTAAATTTCACTCTTCCTAACTGAATGCTCTTATTTGAAATACTTTAGTGCATTTGTTCTTTTCTTAGTCTTATTTTATTACTGAATTTTCTAACATTTGTAAAGCTTACATCAATACCATTGGCATTTACTTTAAGATTTTCTAGATTTCCAGGAAATAGACTCCAAATTTCTATTTTGTAGTACAGGTATAATCTGTACAGAAAAACGGCCCAGTATTTATGAAATTAGAATTAGCCTGTTAATATATTTTCAAATAACAAACTTCTCAATTTACTACTTAGTAAAAAAGGTCAAAAGACATGGATCTTTATTTTCTTGGCTGTCTTCTCTACCTCAGTATTCACTTTCTAAACAGCATGATTGACAAGCTATTAAGAGGGTGATAAATCCTGATTTCAACGCCTATTACTGTGATATGTAGCAACAAATCTGAGTACCTTTATGCCAACTGAACTCAACATATCCTGCAGTTTACAGTGGATGGATGGCCTCGAGCACAGTGAATGTTTTGTGAATTGTTAAGTGGCATGAAACATTATTATTAGGTGATCAAAATATATAAAGACATAGACAATGTTTTCTGATTCCATGGTATTTTCTTTCAAACCTGGGTTTCTGTGTTGAGAAAAATGCCCATTTCTACCATTTATTATATCAATGCTTCCTCGGCAAGGGCTTTTGTGCTAAGTACAGGGAATATGAAAATGAAAACTATACACATTTTGCTCTCCCGGCATGGCACTGAAGGTTCATGGATGAAAATTACAGAGTGACGAGTCATTTAATAAAATGGAGAAAAATTTAAACATCTAGTATAGGATTCGCTAATAAACTCTTTAATTAATAATTGCAACTGATCTCTTCATGAAGTAGTATAACCTTTCCTTGAATCAAGACAAATGGTAATGACTTGAAAAGATAATTTTTAATTGTTTATTTTTATTTATTTATTTGAGAGTGACAGGCAGAGAGAGAAAGTGGCAGAGAGAAAGAGAATGGGCACACCAGGGTCTCCAGCCATAGTAAACAAACTCCAGATGCATGTGCCACCTTGTGAATCTGGCTTAAGTGGGAACTGGGGAATTGAGCCTCGAACTGGGGTCCTTAGGCTTCACAGGCAAGCACTTAACCACTAAGAGATCTCTCCAGCCCTTGAAAAGATGATTTTAAAGTATATCATTCTGTAGGTTTTGTTTCATGTTGTAATCATCCCTTTAGGTGAAGTAGTAATATGAAACCTTTATGAATTCTCTATAGACCTGCATTATTCACGTTAATGCATACAGATGTGGAGCACATTGAAACTGACTCTATACTGACTCAGGGAAGTTATTTCTTTCCAACTGTACTAGCAAAAAAACAACGTATCTTCACTGTTTAAGAAGCTAACTTTTTTTTATTGTTGTTGTTGTTTTCGAGATAGGGTCTCACTCTAGCCCAAGCTGACCTGGAATTCACTATGTAGTCTCAGGGTGCCCTCGAAC
The DNA here is from genome assembly GCA_036365145.1 of Orientallactaga sibirica. Taxonomy (NCBI): domain Eukaryota; kingdom Metazoa; phylum Chordata; class Mammalia; order Rodentia; family Dipodidae; genus Orientallactaga; species Orientallactaga sibirica. Next base: position 20,065,456 of record JAEOAD010000012.1, read on the forward strand.
TCACGACGATCCTCCTACCTCTGCCTCCCGAGTGTTGGGATTAAAGGCGTGCGCCACCATACCTGGCTTAACTTTTCTAATTTTTGAGCTGATATTATTGTGATGAGAGGATGATTCAACCATTTGTTTATATAACAATATTATAACATCATAACTCTTAATATTCATGTCAGTGGGCATTTTCTTTGGCACAAGTAACAATTCAGTGATGAAAATGGCTTAAAAAGTGAACAACTATGGACTAGAGAGAAGGTGCAGCACTTAAAGTGCTGGCCTGCAAAACCCAACAACCTGAGTTTGATTCCCCATGACCCAGGTAAAGCCAGATGCACAAATTGGCTCATGTGTTTGGAGGTTGTTGGCAATGTCCAGAGGCCCTGGTGTGACAATTCTTTCTAGCTCTTTGTTTGTCTGTCTCTCTCTGCTTGCAAAATTGTGTTTTTACAAAAGCAAATATCTAATGTTTTACATATTACATGAGTTCTTTGGCTTATTTGTGACTTGGCACAAGTCCATTGGTGGACTGAAAGTCTGTTCTATTTGACGCATGATACTGTAATTTGAGTTGCAGAAACAGCTTTTATCTGGAATCTTCTCTTAATGTAGTGAAGAGCCAAAGCACAAGACAGATATCCCTTTGCAGTGAGGTGTTTATTTATGCAGGGTGCCCTGTCTTGGGCCACACCACCCTGAATACACTCCATCTCATCTCATAGAGTGTACCCTGTTATTTTCACACATAAAACATTGGCTGAAGTTGATTCTGTGCCCAAGACCAATGTCATCAGGATGGGGAATGAGAATAAATTTACACACACACACACACACACACACACACACACACACACACATACTACATGACAAAACTCTCTAGTTCATAGAGTAGAAACTGTGTCTTAATTTTAAAGTTCTGGTAATTTAAATGCAAAATCTATGTGTCAGGATGAATTAGAACATAGGCTGTGCATCTTATAGAACATAGTCTAAATTTTGGCCTTCTACTGACCATGTGTGACCCTTGGCAAATGAATCTTAAGTGCAAGATGGTAGTAGGTATACATATTTCAGAATGGGTATTGATATTTGATTAAGGCTATTGATATTTAATTGAACAGAAGTCATAAAGAGCATATCGTTGTCTGGAATGTACTGACCATGTAAGCCCAGTAAACACACTCAGCATGCACACCCATATACATCAAAAGTGTCTATATAGTTTTTTAATATTATTATATAATTTTTTGGAAATAGTCATTCTATGTGGCTTATAATAAATACACAAAATGCTACAGAAGCAAGTGAAGAATAGCACAATGCAGATCCCATTATTTTCATGTCCATGGACTAACATGATAATAGCTTGTCATCAGCTTTTCCTACATTACCATCACCAAAGTGTCTGTATCTGTACAAACAACTGAAATAAAGAAACCTTTGGACACATTATTATAGAGCCCTAAAAGAAAATCAAAAGGCAGCTCTAGGCATTCTGACAACAGATGACCAAAGGAGCTATTAAAAAGTAACTAAATACCCACAAAAGAAAATGGCATATAAAGGCCCGGTATGGTAGCGCGCACCTTTAATCCCAGCACTCGGGAGGCAGAGGTAGGAGGATCGCCATGAGTTTGAGGCCACCTTGAGACTACATAGTGAATTCCAGGTCAGCCTGAGCTAGAGTGAGAACCTACCTTGAAAAACCACCACCACCAACAACAACAACAAAAAGCATATAAAGCCATGGCTAAATCTGTTATATCTGAACGCCCCCCCCCCACCCTTTCAAATGTTGATATGCTAGTCAGGCTGGTCAAATACACATTTCCCAAATTCACTTTTTGTAAATGTTATACAAATAGTTTTGTAATTCCTCATAATAGCCATAGGCGTATACCTCTGTCAGAAAACCAGCTGCTAAAACTGCACATTTTACTTTAGCATATAACAGAATAGCCTCAACTTCATTTACTAGTTTATTTATTTGCATGTGTGTGTGTGTGTGTGTGTGTGTGAGTGTGTGTGTGTGTGTGTGGGCGTTCATATCAGGATCCTTTTCCATTGCAATTGAATGCTTATCCAACTTTATGTTTGGATGAAAACTGAACACAGGCCAGCCTTTAAAAAGTTAAAGTGAGTGCCTTTAACCACTAGTCATCTCCCCAGACCCCCCTCAACAGTTTTTATAGGCATGACAATGAAAATCATTTGATAGATAGCATTTAATGATAAAATATGGTATAACTTAAGTTTGCTTTAAAAGGATTGGGAACAAATTTTGTTCAGTTAGTTAATATTCCCTTAGGTCCCTTGAAATCATTAAAATATAATGAGTCTATAAATAATAGTATTTAAAATTGACTATATATATATATATATATATATATATATATATATATATATTTATTTATTTATTTTAGATTATGGAATCAATACCAGAAAAAAATGGTAACAAAAGAAAATGTGGTGCCAAAATTGCAGAGCACTCATAAATTGGGATTAATACTCATCAATAAAGTAATTTTGATCTAGCACATATGACAGAGAATGTTGTAAATATAGAGAAATGGAGACTAGGAATCATAACTAATCTTTTGTCTAGGATCTGAGAAATTGCTCTGTGGATCTCCCTTATCACTAAATGTAGCTCAGGAAAATGTGAAGTCACAGTTGATCTGATCTAAAATCATGTAATTAACTGAACAATTGTGGTACTGATAATGAATTCTAGATAACTACAAGTTACTACTTCCTAAATCAACATAAATAGTTGAAAATTTCTAAATGTTCAAGGCCACATAATCTATATTTTAAACTCTCAAATTACTTCAATTGAATGAGTAACTCTTATATAGTGAAATAACAAATGAAACTATATATTTATTAATAACATTGTTTGCCAATCACTTTTCAAAGGTGCCTCACATGAATTTTTTTTTTTTTTGGTTTACTCAGAAGTAGAGAGGCATTCTTGACACCATATTGGAGATGTCATAGGAAGGAAATGAGGCACCTAAATTACCTAAGTCCACAAACCTTAAAGAAGACAACCTGCCTGAGGATATTATTAGACAATTTATGAAACTGACTACAACTTATCTACCTGTCAAAAGAAACTTTGTTTAACAAAGATGTTTTACATAGAACAAGAAACAATTGTTTTATCTGATTTTTATATTTATTTACTTGCAAGGAGAGAGAGAGACAGAGAGACAGAGGGAGAAAAAGAGTGAGCGAATAAGAGAATGGGCATGCCAGGGCCTCCACTGGCTGCAAAAAAAATCTCTAGATGCAAATGCCACTTTGTGCATCTGACTTTTGGGGTGTACTGGGGTTCAAACCTGGGTGGTTAGGTTTGTCAGGCAATCACCTTAACTTCTGAACAATCTCTCCAGCCCTTATCTGATATTTTACCTGTTTATTCATTTATAAAAATATTACCTGTCTGAGGGGAATAGTAAGATCCTATTGTTGAAGACAGCACATGCTGCTGTCACATAACATTCAGAGATTTGGGTAAATGTGGAAGGAAGCCAGCTCCCAGATGATTAGCCCTCATAGTGCTGAAAACGTGACCTGAGATGGTGGGTGAAAATGTCCAACAATGCTTGGAAAAAGCAGGGGACTCTGCTATATGCAATCAACCATCCTGACAAGATGTATACACCTGTGCAATAGCGGCACCCACCCTTGGTAGGTAACCAATGGCTTTCTTATTGGTTAAGAGATCCATTCAGTAGAAAGGAAACCATAGCTGGAATTGGGAACCAAGTCAGAATTCTATAGACCAAGATCATGGACTCCAATGAGAAGCTCCCACTAGTCTTTGGCCAAAAGTGATGTGACACCTTTAAAAATCCCTCTAAATTAACAATGCTTACTCTTACTCTTACTGATCTCACTCTCCATTGGAGATTATATTTTTCTTTTTCAGAATGCAAACAGAACCACCAAGAACAACCAAAACCTATCAACAGGACAAGGGGGACTTACCCTCTGTCAGCAGTGAGCCTACCTAGCACAACAGCAAGGCCAAGGTGAAAACACAAAGGAATTGGTGAGATGAGGGAGCATGCCACTTCCATCCTGAGCCAGGATGACGGAGTTAAACACTGAGGACACTCAACATGCACCAAAGCAGAAATCCAGAACCTACTGAGAGCTCAACAGTAAAATAGACTTAAAGCACACCCACAAGACTGAGGAGATTTTGTAAAAGAGGGGATGGAAGTAATGTAAGAGCCACAGAGTGGGAGGGAATAGCCAGAGGCATTTCCCTCATGACTGACTGCTGCTCTCATAACTTATAACTCCATGTTGAATACTAGCAATCCCACTAAGGCAAGCTCTCAGTGGAGTGGAGGCAGGGAGGAGGAGAATGATGATGATATCACCACTTGATGTATACATACAAAGTTTCAATTTAATTAAAAAAGCAAGATATATTATCTATACTATATATGTATTATATACTATATACATACACACACACACACACACACACACACACACACACACACATATATATGGAGAGAGAGAGACCTCCTCCATGCTAGCCATTTTCTAGACACTGAGGATGAATTGTGAAGATGTCAGTCCCCCAAGAGTCATATAGCTCAGGCAGGAGGTGTTCTTAAGACACCATTTTTTTAAAAAAATAATAAAATAATAAAATAACATTATTACTTCCCTCTCCTCCTTTTATAAAATACCATGAGAAGAAAGGATTTTTTGTTTTGTTTTGTTTTGGCTTCCTTTTACAGATTTGAAGCTACCCATGCAGTTATTTATATTCCTGGAAGATTTTTTTTTATATATATTTTTAAGTCATTTAACTTTCTTTGGAAGGTGGCAGGGTTAGAAGATATGAAACTAATATTATTTTCATCCTGCTGCACTTACCATTTTATCCCCTTACTGTGTATTCTGTCTGATTTTGTGGAGACTTTCAAGCTTTGACTTGGTGGTCTGCTTTGAAACTGTGTGGTTAAAATCAACATACCGTGGCACTCAGCAATGCAGATAGCAAACACAAGAGGGTGGGGGGAATTGTTTCAAAATAAGGATTTAAATCCCTGTGATGCAATTCAGATTCATCTTTTGAACAAATGCACACATGCATATGACAAACAGTACTTTGTTGGTTAACAGAATGCTAACCATTTCATATACCTAGAACATGAGTACAAAAAGGCTGGAGAGATGGCTCAGTAGTTAAGGTGCTTCTTTGCATAGCTTGATAGCCAAGCTTTGATTCCCCAGCACCCACATAAATCCAGATATACAGAGTGACACATGCATCTGTAGTTCATTTATAATGGCAGGTGGCTCTAGCATTCCCATACTCAGTCTCTCTCTTCCTCTTTCTCTCTCTCTGTCTCAAATAGACAAATAAAAATACTTTTTAAAAGTAAAATTTAAAAATAGAATGTGCACGCATGCCTGCATACAAGAATGTTACATATCAACATGCATAAATTTGTGTTGTCAAATATCAGATTTTTCTTAGTAAGTCTTAATGGAAAATAAATAAAATTGGTGAGATTTTAAAAAAATATTTATTTATTTATTTATTTATTTATTTGACAGAGAGAAAGAGAGGGAGAGAAAATGGGGATGCCAGGTCCTCTAGCCACTGCAATCGAACTCCAGATGCATGCTCTACTTTGTGCATCTGGCTAACCTGGGTCCTGAGGTATTGAAGTCCTCTGGCTTCTCAGGCAAATGACTTAACTGCTAAGCAGTCCCTCAAGCCCATGGTGATATTTTTTTTTTTCAAGAAAAGGAAAGATATCTGTCAAATATCTGAAAACTCATCATTGTTACAAACTCTAACATGCTAAATTTATGAGTGAGCCACTGACAATTGAACAACAGGTGGGCACTCTTAGTTCAGTACAAGTCTCGTTCTATTTCCTTCTGTAACCTTAAACCCTTGGTAGAATCCAAAAGATAACTTCAGTAATCATGTACGAATGATTAAGAGTCATGTATATAGTTGTGCAGGAAAGGGAAAGAGGCACTTTTCAAAGTCTTGCCAGAATGGCATCACTCGGTCTAGAAGAAAACAACATTTCACAACTCAGTGACTCCTGAGAGCAGTGTTGTTCTGTATTACAAGGTGGTAAATTCAGAAGTTGTGTGTCACACAGAGTGCCTGCAATCCCAGCACTTAGAAAGTATGTTGGCTGCCAGGATTGCCTACCTGGGCTCCATGGTGAGTACTACCTCACAAGAGCCTTCCTCAGAGCAAACAAAGAAACAAACAAAATGATAAGTTCAAATGATACAATATTGTGTACATTCTGCCTAAAATGCAAAAGAATGACATAGACTTCTGACATCATCAGAGTGATAAACCATAATGGGTGACACTAGCTAGGCATCAGACAATATATGATAAGAGATTAAATGAAGGGCAGGCTGCATATTCTCTATGGCTATTATTTTCTGATAGTAATCTGGCATTTGATTCTAGAAATGGAGCTCTCTACCAAGATTAGCTATACCGTCAGACAGCAGCTGTATCCATGTCAACGTTGGGTCATTGTCCTTTGAGGAGTCAGTAATGTAATTCCTGGAAACAGAAGAGAAAATGATAGCTTTCAGGAAATCATCTACGGGATAGCCTTTCAACATCCAAATACCATTCAGCATCCTACACATTAGTATCCTCTACACCAGTATATAACCAGAGACCATAAGATGAAAAAGACAGCATGTCATAAAGCCAATTAAAGTCCAATATTAGATACTAGTTTTCAGAAAATGAGTGAAATGAATAAGAATCCTGATTAAAAGGAGTATTAATGCTCATCAGAATATTTACTAAACACAAATGTAATTATGTTTTCAATGTCTCCAAACATCATACCATACCGGGTTTAAGTCACATTGTCTTTTCTCAGGTTAGAGAATTTATTGTGCTGCTATTTGAACTTTAAAAAGAAATCCCTTAATAAACCAATTAAAAAATTTGAACACAAAAATTATTAGTATCTACTTCTGATCACTAATCTTACAATGGATTATTACATGTGGCTTAGTGCTTTTCATTAAGAGATAGTACATTCATTTTATCACTGTGTATATTCTATTTGACAAGTAGCATTTATTCTTTCCATTATTGATGCACATTTGACTAATTTTCAGATTGAATCTATTATAAATAATTCTACTATGAATATTCATATAAATCTGTATTTTTCAGTGCACATGTCTTTCTTTTCTCTTTCTAATTGTCACATCCCTTTGGTACATATTTATGAGATATAGTGTGATCATTCAACAATGCATGTAACATATAATAATAAAATCAGGACAATTACCATTTCCATATCCTTATTATGTCTTTACATTTGGAGCATTTTAACTCTTCTAATTCTTCATAAAATATATAATAGATTGCCAATTATAATTACTCTATTGTGTGATCACTAGAATGTATTTTTATTTAATGATGTCTAATTCTGTTACACACACACACACACACACACACACACATATATAATATTTCCATATACAAAAATACCTTATGTAGCTAATTATAATAAACATTTCCCTTTTCCATTAGCGCAGTATAATTCTGGTCCTTCTAGTTTATTAAAATGTCACAAAGTTTTTTCATTATTGCTAGGATAAATACTTCATATTTGAATAATGGCCAAAATATGATTATTTAATCTCACAGAAGTCATCACTGTGGTACATAGCTCAGAAATTACATATTGTGATTACCCAAAATATTCTTAAATATAAAATAACTGCCAATTTATTATTATTCAATAAGGTGAATATATTTGCAAGAAAATAGATCGTTAGGCACCTCCTCTATACTTCAACTATTATAATGTATATACTATTACGGTTTGTAGAATCAGCAAAGCATTCATTTAAAAAAGTTTTAGGAATTTGCCTATTCACTTACCATAGCAGGTTGATGCTACATTACTCTAAGAACAGCTATACATAATTGGATATCTTTTCAACCAATCTGAAAAATTCACAAGCATACTACCTTACTGAAACTTAGCATTTTCTAAATAAAGTCTTCACTTATTTTAAGCAAGTCAGATTTGTGCTCTATCTTAACCTTTAGCAAAAATTGGCTGTGTTTCTTGCTTCAGTTAATTAAAAGCCTGTTAATTCCCATACGCTTCCCATACTTTTCTAATTAGGTAATCTCTGGTACTGTTTAATTGGGTCTTTCTTTATATCACTAAAACATTTCTTTGGACTGACTGAAGGCATTATCTGAAATCTTCTTGTAAACAACACAATTCTAATCAAATTTCAGGCAGGTTTTAGAAATTTAGAAACTAATTAAAATACATGTTAAGTAGAAAGCAGTTTTTTAACTAAAAGCTAATATATATGTATATGTATTTGTTTTCTTTTTTGTTTTAATTTTTTATTAACAATGTCCATAATTATAGACAATAAAACATGGTAATACCCTCCCCTCTCCCCACTTTCCCCTTTGCAACTCCACTCACTATCATATTCCTTCTGCCTTTCAATCAGTCTTTCTTTAATTTTGATTTTTTAAAATTTATTTACTTATTACAGAAAGAGAGGCAGATAGGGTGAGAATGGGCATGCCAAGGCCTCAAGCCAATGCAAAGAGCTCTAGAAGATTCATGTTCCACCTTGTGCATTTGGTTTACGTGGGTACTGGGAAATTGAACCTGGGTCATTTGGCTTTGCCAGAAAGTGCCTTCCTTAACTGCTAAGCTGCTAAGCCATCTCTCCAGCCCTGTTTTTGTTTTTGTTTTTGTTTTTGTTTTTGTTTTGTTTTTCGAGGTAGGGTCTCACTCTAGTTCAGGATGACCTGGAAATCACTATGTAGTCTTAGGGTGGCCTCGAACTCATGGTGTTCCTCCTACCTCTGCCTCCCTAGTGCTGGGATTAAAGGCATGCACCACCACACCTGGCTTTCCAGCCCAGTTTAAAAAAAAAGAAAACTTTTAAGATGTTTTGCTTTTAAGGCTTATTATCAGGCCCCAGTTGCAAGGCAGTATGAGGCTAACATAATTACAGCTGATTGAGTAGAGTATAGAATATGCATGATCACAGCATACTAGTTACTTACAAAATATCATTTATAAGACAAATGGCAGGATATGAACACCAATAAAGCTAGCGAGTTAGGATATCATTAGTGAGTATTAGGCCTGTGAGAAAATTGAGGATGATTGGGTTGAGATCACTCTGGAGCCACTATGGATGAGTGTTAAGGAGAATCTCTTCTAATTGTAATTGTGCTCACTAGGTTTCGTTTTGGTTTACACTTGCCTGCACTCACTGAGCATGGATATAGCCTCTGAGAGCAAGTATCCTATACCAGGCAGTATTTAGTGTAAAGAGTGAGTCCAAAAATAACACTAGTAACATGGGAGTTAGCCATGAGAATTAAAATAGACTCAGAGCAGTCTAGTAAAATAAGAGCAAACAAAAGGTGCTGTTGTGGGGAAGAGGCAGACATAAGACAGGACAAATGTGGTGAACATTGATGTTTTAATGGATTTATGTCTTTGTATACTCATTGTTGAAGATAAATTATATATATCTTATATATATATATGCATATATATGCAGTTTGCTTGTTATTTAAATGTAGTATACCTGTCACTTTATTTTTATATTTGTTTCCATCTTTATTTAAAAATATTACATTTGATCTTAGCCAAAAGGCTGAGAAGTGATATTATATTTATGCAAAGAGAGATATTTATTTTCAAGAAAAGAGAGAGAGAAAAAATGGGTATTGGGAAACTGAACCTTGGAATGCAGGCTTTTCAAGCAAGCACCTTTAGCCACTGAGCAATTTCCCAAGCCTTCTGTCTCTACTTCTGTTATTATCTATCTAGACTCGGGTGAAAAAAGGAATTAATTTAATATAAAGCCCGTATTTTATGAGTTTTATTAAGAATAATGTATAGATTTTCCCTTTTGCATACAATGCAAAAAGGCAAAGCTTATTGTAGGAATTTGGAGACGTAGCTTACTTTCAAGTGCATGAAAAATGCCATTGGTCCAATACCTAGCACCACCAGACAAAGAAAATGAAAAAGCTATGCTAAGAATTGCAAGGTTATGGGCTGGAGAGATGGCTTATGGGCTGAGGTGCTTGCTTGCAAAGCCTAAGGACACAGGGTCAACTCCCCACGACCCACATAAGCCAGAAGCACATGATGGCACATGCTTCTGGAGTTCCGGTGCTGTGGCTGAAGGCCCTCGTGCACCCATTCTCTCTCTCTCTCTAAATAAGTTATATATATATGTGTGGAATTGCTAGGTAATAAGAGAATTTCCCTATTCTGTGACAGGATCAGGGGTGGTGAGGTAGATTATGGGACTAGCAAGAAGGGGTAAGAGAGGCACAAGAAGCAATTAGGGCAGAACACATAAGAACAAAGAATGCATAAAATTTCAAAACAAAATCCATTATTTGTATGTTAATTTAAAAGATTTAATTGCAAGAATATCCTATATTAATTATCTTTGCCATATGTTCTTACATTTTCCCAATTATTATGCTAAAAATAAATGAAGTGAATATTTGTATATTCTTATAATATATGATATTATTATAATATATCAATTATACAATAATGTAATTGTATTCACATAGTCTATTATATTAATAAGATGTATATGATACTGAGGCCACAAACTTAAGAATACTTAATAAATTTTATAATTAATATTAAATATTATTAACAATATTAAATTCTGGTCAACCCAGCACATCCTCCTTTTGTGTTATCTTGCTACCTGAGCCAGCAGGTATTTTGCATGGCCATGCACTGCTACCACAGTAATTGTTTTATCATCTCTGTGGAAGCTCAGTCCACAAAGAAAACACGTATTTTGAATGAGCATCTCCACCTACCCTTTTTTAATCAAAAAAAAAAAAAAATCACTAGCCAAGTATGATGGTGTACACCTTTCATCCCAGCACTCAGGAAGCAGAAGTAGGAGGACTGCTGTGAGTCTGAGGCCAGCCTGAGAGTACAGAGTAAGGTCCAGGCCAATCCTGGGCTAGAGTGAGACCCAATCTAGAAAAAAAAAAAGAAAAAAAAATGTTCCCCCAATTGCTATTTGATAACTAGATGTTTTTGAATAAAATATTACATGAGGGCTGGAGAGATGGCTTAGCGGTTAAGGTGCCTGCCTCCTAAGCCTAAGAATGCCGGTTCCAATCTCCAGGTCCCAGGTTTAGCCAATGCAAAGTGACGCAAGGGCGCAATGCCTCACTTGACCACAAGGGGGTGCACGAATCTGGATTTCGTTCGCTGCAGCTGAGAGGCTGCTCATGCGCCCATCTCTGTCTTCCTCTCCCTTTCTCTCTGTGTCTCTCTCCAAAAAAAAAAAAAAAAAAAAAAAAAAATATATGAAGGCTCTTCTCTGACTCTGATGTGGAGCAGTTTTCATTTTATTGTCAAGACTGCTAATGCTAATGAAGGGTACGGGTTCATAAGTCCTATGAACTAAGCTATTTTAGGAACTAAAAGGAATCTACAAGGTCTGGACCATGCTATTATGTTAAGGTCAGAGGCACTTAAACTAGAATAGGAGAGAAAATGGCAAACAAAATGGAAATAAGCTCTAAAGTTTTGATAAGTAGAGATGATTAAAAAAAAAAAAAAACAGCACAGAGAAAAGACATCCTTCATTTCAAGCTGACCTTTGATTTCAGTCTCATTGACTATGGAGGGTAATTCCTTTATTTTGAGCCTGACTTATCATTAACTAAATCTCAATGTATCTGATGGTTTTTATTACTTCCTATGATTGTCTCTATTTCTTTGTCTTCTCTCTCATTCTAATTCTACAAATATTTAAAATATTTTATTTATTTATTTCTTATTGATTTATTTGAGAAAGTGAGAGGAAGAGGCAGATAGAGAGAAAGAAGGAATGGGTGTGCCAGAGTCTCTAGCCACTGCAAACCAACTCCAGATGCCTGTGCCCCTTGTGCATCTGGCTTACTTGGGTCTTGGGGAATTGAACCAGGGCCCTTAGGCTTAGCAGGCAAACACCTTAACCACTAAGCCATTTCCCCAGCGCTAATTCTACAAATATTTAATGAGTACTCTCTGCTAGAAATTTTATTAGATACCTATATTTATTTTGAGCTATATCACTTTGCCCACTCATGGAAGTATCCTGGAATTATAGACACTGACACCTGGACTTATTTAACCAAGAATGATTTCACTGCTTTGCTGCTCCTACTGTCTCTCGTGTTCCTGTGGCTGCTGCTTCTGATGACAAGCCCTCATTGGTGTTTCTATTAACCAAAAAAATTACAATGTGTGAGGAATCAGCATTACATGAGCAAGGAACAAAGAACTTTGACTCTAAATATTCTTTTTAGAAAAAAATATTTTTATTTATTTATTTGTAAGCAGATAGAGATAGAAGAGAGACAGAAAGAATGGGCAAACCAGACCCTCCAAACACTAAAAATGGACTCAAGATGCATGTACCACTTTGTGCATCTAGCTTTACGTAGGTACTGAGGAATCAAACTTGGGTCATTAGGCTTTACAGAAAAGCACCTTAACTGCAGAGCCATCTCTTCAGCCCTAAAAAAATTCTTTAGACATTTGCTCAAAGGAAGGGATTTAGGGGCAGGACCAATTAGCTTTGCTGCCCCAGAAAACACACACACAGAGTTCACCAATGCTATCTCTCTAAAACCACCTGATACTGTCAACATTTCTATGGGTAATTCATTGCATTTAATGTCCATTGCTTTCACTGGTAGCTAATATATATTATGCATGCACACATTTTTCTGGGACAAATGTACAATCAAGTCATCAAGGAAACAGGGCAATGAACACGCCTTAAGTTCATATGAGCATCTTAACATTCCTTGTCAACATTGAACAATTTTGGTGTCAAGGGAAAAGGAAATCTAAGGCATGGTAAATCTAGTTAAATTGTTCTTTGCAGGTTTATTCTGAGCAGGTTGTAAGATTATCTTCAGGGCAAGTTACAAGACAGAAATTTAACAGGAAAAAGAAATATTCTCAGAAAAGTTATTTATAAGGTCCATAATAAGTATTCCCATAGTTATTTCTCACAGTTAATCCTCACAGTTCATTCTTGTATTTCATTTCCACATCTAGTTCTTAGAAATACACCATTTTATTTAGCATTGAATAATGGCACTTAAAAACAGAGGTAATATTCTAAAGTAGTGTCACTGTTTTCTCATATATTTATTTCAGAGTAGTCATTGTTTGATTTACTATACATTTACAAATTATTGCTTAAGTATTTGCTCATGATTTCAATAATGCCCACTGTTTCCCTCCCTCCTTGAGACTTTCCCCCTTCCAAAGAAAAGGCAGCTGGATAGTGTAGAGCCGTGGGTTCTTCCCACAGCCTGTCACTCACTGAAGAGGGCAGTGAAATGAGAACCATTCCCATCGAAGGTATAAGTAACATGTTAGCCTCTTGCATGTGTTGAAATACAAAATCACACTGACCACCTCTGACTGGCTTTTTAGCCACGCTCCTTATAGCTCTGGAACACACTTGCCAACCTAGACACTATTGAGGCAGATGTCAATAGCACTTTCTTAGGAAGAGAAAGAATGTTATATTTCTTTCTTTATTGCAGGAATTTAGCACCCCTAGACTATGTCCATTGGGTACTACTTTAGTTCTCTAGGCAAAACAGTCAACACTATCTCAAAGCATCAATTGTCCTCTGGTAGGGAAAGGAACAGAATTATTCCCTTACAGAGAAAGATGTCCACAGATTTGGCAAGGTATGACATTCTAATTAGCTTTCACTTGGAACTGAACACAATGTTTTGTGATCTTTTTCTTTAGGTAAGATTCTGAATATTTATAAACTAAAAGGAAAGTAAATTTCATGCACAATAAGCTACCTACTGATAATCATGGTTGTCCAGGCTGACCTGGAATTAACTATGTAGTCTCATCGAACTCTCAGTGATCCTCCAAGTGCTGGGATTTCCTGATTTCCATGTAATTTAATATGAAAATTTGCATGTAGTTTTTCTTTTTTTTTTCATTTTTATCTTTTATGTTTGGACATTTTTGTATATGTATACAGTGTATATTGACCTTATTCTCCCCAATTATTCTTTTATCCCCTTCCCCCTGCCATTAACAACCTTCTTTGTCTCCACTAAACCCTACCTTACTTTCATGCCCTTTTATTTTGTTTTTACTCAGTTAGTTAAATTAGGATTGTTTGCAGAACCATAAGTGGAAAGTTGTTTACTCTGATGTGGGCAACTTTCCAGTATGGATGCCACTGGTGAACCTGACTCCCATCTCCCTGCAGTCATGACCTGGCATTAGCTTCTCCTGGGAGTAGGAAGTCTTTTGTAATCTGCCAGTCACATAGGTGATGTATTAGCAGGCTTAGTCTTGGTGTAGAAACCACAACTGCTGTGAATCCACGAGTGTAAGGACCATGTCAAATCCAGAAGCCATCATTCTGTGACCCTCCTTATTCTGCTCTCACATTCTTTCTGCCTCCTTTTCTGCAAAATTCCCTAAGTCTTGGAGGGGATGGTTTTGATGCTTTGCTTGAGACTGAACACACAGTAATCATTGATTCTTGGACATTTTCCCAAGATATCACACATAGATTTTAGTGTATATTATCATTTCCTGCTTTGTCAATAAAGAAGATAATTTTGAAATGATAATAACTATTACAGTAGGAAGGCTGATAGAAAAGGATTACATGACTCAGGGTGGTTACTATCCAGAAAGAAAGAAAAATAGAAAGAAAGAAAGAAAGAAAGAAAGAAAGAAAGAAAGAAAGAAAAAGAAAAAAGAAAGAAAGAAAAAAGAAAGAAAGAAAAAGAAGAGAGACAAAAGAGCAAAAAATAAAAAGACAAATGAAAGAGAAACAAAGAAAGAAAGAAAAGAAAAGAAAGAAAGAAAGAAAGAAAGAAAGAAGGAAGGAAAAGAAAGGAAGGAAGGAAGGAAGGAAGGATGGAAGGAAGATAGAAAGGAAGGTGAAATAAAGGGGGCTAGATAGGCCTTATGACCCAGGTTTGACTTTCTAGTTCCAACAGAAAGCCAGATGCACAAAGTGGTACACGGGTCTGGAGTTCATTTACAAAGTCTGGAAGCCCGGACAGACCAATGCTCACTCACTCACTCACTCACTCACTCACTCACTCACTCTCTCTCTCAAATAAATAAAAATAATAAAAAGAAAGAAGGAAGGGAGAAAGAAGAAAAGGAAGAAAAAAGTAAAATTAGAAGAATGCATTATGGCATATCAAATAACTTCACATAATTTGATCAATTGTTAAGAAAATCCTCTTTAACTCAGAATTTTAACTGTTTTCAAATTCCAAGAGAGCTACTTTTATAAAGGCTTGTCACTCTATAGTTCCTTACTACCTCACAGTGTGCTGTATGTGACCAGCTCGGCTTCAAGCTCTACTGTGATGCTAACCCCACCATGAAGGGTTACAACCTGGAATTTTAAGCTGACACAAAACTTTCTTCTTTGGACTCTTTTCTTTTCTTTTCTTTTCTTTTCTTTTCTTTTCTTTTCTTTTCTTTTCTTTTCTTTTCTTTTCTTTTCTTTTCTTTTCTTTTCTGTTATCTTCCCTCCTCTCCCTTCCTTCCTTCCTTCCTTCCTTCCTTCCTTCCTTCCCTCCCTCCCTCCCTCCCTCCCTCCCTCCCTCTTTCTTTCTTTCTTTCTTTCTTTCTTTCTTTCTTTCTTTCTTTCTTTCTTTCTTTCTTTCTTTCTTCTTTCTTGTCAGGTATTTTATCCTAGCAGTGAGAAGATAACTAATATACTGTTGCAGTTTTAATATGAATGTATGTCTCACATAATCATATGGAATTTTACAAAATATTTTATTTATTTATTTGCAAGCAGAGAGAGAAAGAAGAGAGAGAGACAGAGCCTCCAGCTGTTGCACATGAAATCCAGATGCATGTGCCATCTTATGTATCTGGGTTTACATGGTTACTGAGGAATTGAACCCTGGTCAATAGGCTTTGCAGGTATGTGCCTTAACAGCTGAGTCATCTGTCCAGCCCTAAATATTTGTATATAGTTATTTATTTGCAAGCATATTGAGAGAGAGAGAGAGAGAGAGAGAAGAATGAATAGAGCTGGGCATGGCGGCTCACGCCTTTAATCCCAGCACGTGGGAGGCAGAAGTAGGAGGATGGCGGAGAGTTTGAGACGACCCTGAGACTACATAATTAATTCCAGGGCAGCCTGGGCCAGAGTGAGACCCTACCTCAAAAAAAAAAAAAAAAAAAAAAAAAGAATGGATAGGTACCTTGTACTACCTTGTACCTCTAGCTGCTGCAAATGAACTCCAGAATCATGCACCACTTTGTGCATCTGCCCTATGTCAGTACTGCGGAATCAAACCAGAGTTGTTAGGCTTTGCAGGCAAGCCCCTTAACCATGGAGCATCTGTCCAGCTCCAGTCTCATGGATTTTTCATTAAGGTTAACCTTGCAACTTAAGTCGCCATCAGATGAAGCCCTGCTGGAAAGGAGGTATTACTGGGGTGGATATTGAAGTCTAGACCTCCCAGTTGTAAAGAACCAGGTTTAAGCTCTAGCTGTTCATGTTTGTTGGCTGTTGGTGGTATCTCTCTGCCTGGATCTATGGAAGCAAGCCAGTTTCTTCTGCCATGATGAAGCTTCCCCTGCATTCTGTAAGTCTGCAACAAACCCTTTCCTCCTATAAGTTGCTTCTGGTCAGATGTTTGTCCTTAGCAATGACAGAGAAACTGCAACAGGAAAATGGTCACTGCTGTGAATCTAGCCATGTGGGTTTTGATCCTCTGGAACTTGTGTGTTGGAGAAATATTGAAATATTTTGTACTTTGGACTGGAGAAACTTTGCACTATTGTAAGCAGAGCTTTATGAGCTTTTCTGGTGAGAATTTGAAAATGCTAAATGTGGACAGAGAGGTGAATGATGAATGCTTAGACTATGAACTTTTAAAGGGGAGAGAATTTTGTGAGAATTGGACAACTGGCAAAAGGACTGGTTGTATTCTTGTACTCATGCCCAAAGAATATGATCCTGGTAGAATTTAAAAGTAATGGATTGGTGATGTCCTTCTGCTTGGATCTATGGAAATGAGCCAGCTTCTTCCACCATGATGAAGCTTCCCCTGGATCCTATAAATCTAAATAAACCCTTTCTATCCATAGGCTAGGTCTGCTGAGATGTTTGTCCTGGCAGCAAGAAAGTGACTGCAACATATAACATTAAAGTTGAAATCAGTGTAATGCCAAGAAGCATCTTTATATTTTAATCTAAGAGACTATAGATTTCTAAATCAAGTAAAAATAAATAGGTAAGAAAACATCTAATGATCTTGTGGGAAAGTAAGCCCTGTTCTTTCTAATCATAATTTTTTGTAGCTTTAGCTTTCAAAAATATTTTCATCTTTCACATTTCAGGCCTCATAATTGATGCAAATTCTTCTGAAATTACATTGCTTTCCCTTTCTTTTTTTTGAGGTAGGGTCTCACTATAGCCCAGGTAGGCCTGAGAACATACTCTATAGTCCCAGGTTTGCATTGAAATCATAGAAATCCTCCTGAGTGGATTTCAGATGTTACCTTCCACTGATGCTATTAAGAGCCCTTCCTGTATTTCCCAATACTCACATTAACACATATGTTCCCTGGAAGTATCCAATGTGGAACGAGAAATTATTCTCAAAAAGTGTCAGTCTAGAATTTGTTTTCTTAGTTTGTTTAGGCAAAGGGATTTGCCTTTAGTCTGTCAGGAAATGGATCTACAATTGCTATGAAGTAACAGAAAAATGTTAAGTCCCAGTGGAGAACAGCCCCCTAGGAAGGGAGGATGGTCTCCATTGGCTGAGAGAATTAACACGATGACAAGTTGCACCAATCATGAGAATTTATGCCCTAGTCCATTATGCCCTAGTCCATGAGAATTTATGCCCTAGTCCCCTAAAGCTATGAATGAATATGCACCTTGGTGCTAGAAATCTTGACAAAAATCCAGTGAACATGGATGGAAAGACTGTAGAGTATTGAAATGGACCACAGGGTCATACAATTGAAGATTTAATATTTCATAGTAAAAGTTATGATCATTGCAATTCACAACTACCTGGTCAGCAAAGGGTATTCTAAAGGTAATTTGTAGAGGAATATTGAGGAAAGTGATATTTTCCTATCTGAGGAGGAATACACTACCCTCATACTGGTCTTAGACATTGCATATTGCCAGTGTTATTTAAAAATAGATTATAATTACAATAAACTTCTTTAATTTTTAAAATGTAAGTATAATATTATTAAGAAAACATATCTACATTGCATGTAAACCATGGGACATACAGCAGAACTATTTGCCTCTGGGTGTATAATTCTTCATCAGATTTCCCATTTACTATTCCTGAATATAATTTATGGTTCTGAATAAAGGTATTAATTTATAAATAAAGAAACACAATGCAAATAACCTTTTTCTATAGCAATAAAATTATTCTTTTCTCATGGCTCTGCACAGGAATTGTATTTTCTAGAGATTCAAATGATATCAGCAAAATTAAAAGCTTTAATGCCCTGAAGAACTCAAGAGCCAGAGTGGCTTTTAAATTAGCAATCTAATTGATGCATCCCACCCTTCTGCCATAAATCCTTGTGTTCTTTCCAATTCACTTTGAACTTGCCTTACTAAATTGCTGGGTCTTGTATTAATGAGCTACTAAGTAAATCTCTGATACATGCTCATTTTTTTTAATATGTCAGACAACCAGGGTGAACATCTTTGAACATTATGTAATAAAATTATATATACTCTGAGAGAAGTTCTTTGTCCTCAGGATAATGAGAAGAACATGGGAATTTATTTTCCTGCTAAATAAACTGAATGATAAAACATACTACTGTTGGAGAAATATTGTCATATCATTTTCCTCCTTGTTTATGGCACCAACCATTTTTGTGTTACAAACATGTATTTTGAATGAAGGGAAAAATGAGGAATTGTATAATTAAGAAACAGACAGAGACAATTGGCAATGATAATGGAGAACTAAATGAACATAGAACATAGAACTAAACGAAAAGAGAAAGTGTTGAATGAGCACTTATTTACTGAAAAACATTACTCAGGTGTGCAGCCATATATCTGTGGTTTTCTTTTTTTCCCTCTATTTCTTAACATTTAAAAATTGTTTATTTTTTGTTTATTTATTTGAGAGCAACAGACAGAGAGAGAAAGAGGCAGATAGATAGAGAGAGAATGGGCATGCCAGGGCCTCCAGTCATTGCAAACGGACTTCAGATGCATGTGCCAACTTATGCATCTGGCTTACGTGGGTCCTGGGGAATTGAGCCTCAAACTAGGGTCCTTAGGCTTCACAGGCAAGCACTTAACCACTAAGCCATTTCTCCAGGCCCTTTCCTAGCTTTTTTTAAAGAATAGTAAATTTTTATGCAAATTAAAATAAATATGTGTTAGATTTTTACATTTTTCCATTGTTTAATTTTCTATGATATTATTTTAATTTCCTTTTGGGGGTGAGTGTCTCTCTCTCTCTCTCTCTCTCTCTCTCTCTCTCTGAGACTGGGTCCCATTCTAGGCCAGGCTAACTTGGAACTCATTCTGTAGCACTAGACAGGCCTCAAACTCATGACAATCTTCCTACTTCATCCTTTAGAATGCTGGGGTGAGAGGCTTTTTAAACTATTAAAGATAAAGTTTGGTATGTGTAGCATATGGGTGTTGGTCTTTAAGTTCCACATTCTTTGAGAGGTATTCTCATAGTGTCCCTGCTGATTTTTCACCAGGCTATCTGGCCCTTGAGCTTCTGTCAGAGTCTCCTGACCTCCCTTCTTGGTCATATGGTAACTGACCTTCTTTATCCTCTGTATTCCATGACCACCCCATCCTCATTTGTCAATATTATTTTTTATTTATTTTTATTTTTTATTTTTTGGTTTTTCAATACTCTAATCTCCACATTTGGGACCAATTTATTTTATGACCCACATGGATGCAATCACTTGACATTTGTATTTCTGTCTACTGAGTTTCTTGAGTTATTTATATGTACTAAATAATACTATCCCTTGTTAGAAATATACTTTAGAATTTATGTTCTCTTCCATAGGTTTTTTTTTTTGTTTGTTTGTTTTGTTTTCTGTTTTTTTTTCTGGTCCAGGCTGACCTGGAAATAACTATGTACTCTCTGGGTGGCCTCGAACTCACAGCAATACCCCTACTCTGCCTCCCGAGCACTGGGATTAATTATTCTCTAGGTTTTTTAGTACTTTTATTTTTCTTTAATATTCACAGTCTTTTTTTTTATGATCCCATTTATATAACTTTGGTTTTGTAACCTGTTCTTTTGAGCCTTTCTCCAAGTAATTAATACCAACTACAATGTTTTTAAGCATTTCCCTTCAAATATATATATATATATATATATATATAGAGAGAGAGAGAGTTGGGGTCTTGCTCTAGCCCAGACTGACCTAGAATTCACTATGTAGTCTTAGGCTGGCCTTGAACTCATGGCAATTCTCCTACCTCTGCCTCCTAAGTGCTGAGATTAAAAGCACATACACCACCATGCCAGGATAATTTATGTATTCATAGTCTCATGTTTTCATACAACTCTTTAGTCTTTTTTTCACTTCATTTTGTATATTGAAAACCAGAGTCTATTTTAATTTTTCTTGTTGGTATCCACTCCCCTGGCACCATTTATTAAAGATATATTATTTTCCCAAGAATAACTGGCTTGGAAGGAAGGAAGATATTCTAAGAGAAACTTTCTGTCATTTCCTTTGACGGTCAGATATTTGGATCAATGAACCCTAAAACACTGGAATTTCCCCAGGAATCTCATGATGTGAAAAAGACCAAAGCCTGGGACCAGACCGAGGAGAGACTCAGCACCACCAGAAAGGGATTTTATGCAGTTCTGTAACTCCTCAGAGCACCTTATAGGAGATAAGGTCACCCAGAAAATGGTGGATGAGACCTTACCTTGACTTGGACTATTTAGCTATGCATAAATTAGTTACTCTATTTTAACCCAAAACTTATGTGAGGACCCCAAAAGTATACTTGGGTTCTGTTTGTCTCTTTCTTTCTCTGTCTTTCATTTCCAACATGAATCTTTTTTCTCTATTTTTATAATTTATTTTTTTATTTATATATTATTCTAATTTTACATTCATAATGGTGACTCCATTATCCTCCTCCCTGTCCTCCCTCTTCCAAAGGGACCCTCATCAATGGGGAATGTGGGTCATGCATTATGGGGGTAGTCAAGAGTTATGGGGGATAGGCCAAGTCTCTGTGCATAATGCCCAACTTGTGGCTCTAACATTCTTTCCGCCCCCTCTTCCACGAATTTCCCTGAGCCACCTTGGGATCATTTTAGTTCTACTTCAGTGATGAGGTTTTGGGAGCCTCTGTTTCTCTAATATCTGGCTTAGTAGGAGTTGGATATTCTCTGTGTTTATCTCCTTCAGCCTTTTTCTAGATCTATTAATTGGGTTATTTTAGCCAAACCTGGTATTTTAGGGAGGCCAGGCCACAGTCTCTGACTCTACCTCTGGTAGCATCAGGCCATGATCACAACATCTATGTCAAAATTCAGTTATCTATCATCAATGTTGTAGCCTTGTTTATATGTCTGTTTTTATGCTAAGACCATGTTATTTTGGTGAAGTCAGGTACATAATACCTACTCTTTCATTCTTTTTAAAAAATATTTATTGCAAGCAGAGAGAGAAAGAAAAGTGACAAAGAGAATGGATATGCCAGGGCTTCCAGCCATTGCAAACTCCAGATGCATGCACCCCTTTGTTTTTTGGCTTTATGTGGACACTGGGGAATTGAACCTAGGCCCTTAGGCTTCACAGGCAAGCACCTTAACCACTGAGCAATATCTCAAACCCCTGTTTTGTTCTTTTTAGTCAATCCTCCTTTGACTATTGGGGGTAGTTCTATGTGCATTTTTGAATTTTTTTTTGCCTAGTTCTATTAAGGATGCCATTGGAAATTTAACATGAATTATATTTAACAGGCAGATCACTTTCATACTTGAGTAATGTTGACTTTTACATTTCATTAACATGGAAGTTCTCCATTTTTTAATGTTTTCTTCATATTCTTTAATCAATCTTTTATAGCTTTCATTGTGAATTCTTTTCCTCTTTGGTTAAGCTTAGTCCTATGTAGGCTAAATTTTGCTAGGTATTGTAACATACTAATGTATTATTATTATTATATTATCATTATTGTCTTGTCTTGTACTGATGATATAAATAGTTCAAATTCACCCCCATTCACAATAGTAATGCATTCTCAAGTTTCTGTATAGTTATTCCTTCCATTGAGATTTTTTTACCCTCTGCTGTTTATTTTTTCTCATTAATTTCTCATTTATTCAATTTGAAGAATTTCCCTCAACATTTCTTGTAGTATAGCTTAGTAATAATAAAATCTCTCACCTTTTGTTTAGAATGTCTTCTTTCTTTCATTTCAAAGGCTTTCCTTGCTTGGCAAGGCATTTCTTGGTGGTAATCTTATTTCTCAGTACTGTGAATCTTGCCCCTTTTGTCCTGTAAGGCTTTTGCTGAGAATTTTGTTGGCAGGTAATCTAGGATATACTTCAGTATTATCTGTCTCTTTTCATAATTTGAAAATTCTTTCTTTGCTTCTAACCAAAGGGAGGTTGGTTATAATGGGTCTTTGGACAAACTTGAAAGAAAAGTATCTGACTCGTGGCCTTATGTCTTCATGTACCTAAATATTTATATTCATTTCTAAATTTGGGGAGTTTCTGTTATTATCTTCTTGAATTAGCTGTCTACCTCTTTGACATTCTCAAGTCCATTATGACTCCAGTTATCCAAATATTTACATTTTTAATGCTTTCTGAACATACCTTTTTGTTTTATTAATTGCTATTTTGATTTTTCAATATATTTTTACATTTATTTATTTGTGGAGAGAGGCAGAGAGACAAAGAGAGAACGAGAGATATTGAGCAGGGCCTCTAGCCACAGCAAATGAACTCCAGATGCATGCATCACCTTGTGAATCTGGCCTATGTGGATTCTAGGGAAACAAACCTGGGTCCTATAGCTTTCTAGGCAAGTGCCTTAACCCCTAAGCCATCTCTCTAGTCCTGCTCTTTTGTTTTTTATATCCAAGTTTGTTCTGTGAAATAGCATGTCTTTAACTCATGAATTTTTCTGTTTCAGCTATTATGGAATTTATGTCTTCAACTATGACTTTAAGTTGGCAGAATATATTTTCTGCTTAAATATATAACTTTAGTCTGTTAAAATCATTTCAATATTTCTCTGTAAAAGTACCATATCTATTCTTTGGGTGTTCTTAAAGTTCATTGTTTTCCTTAAAACATAACTTTAAAATTCCAAGGTTATATATACCCATGACTATATGTTTAGTTTCTAGTGTTGTATTTTGTCTCTTAGGAGACGTCATGATCCACTGAAAATTCTTTGTTGCCATATGACATGCGTACATTGAAACAACAGATATTTATAGTCCACTATCCATAATCTGGTTTAGTTTGTAGCTGTCTTTCCAGGAGTTCTAAGCAAGCTTCCTGTGGTCATTGCTGCTATTTCAGCACTAGAGGGTGCCTGCAGCCCAAGTTTGTCTCAAACCCACAGTTGCAGTGTTGTTTAGATTAAGTAGGGTACCTAGAGGTACTTTAAAAGGTTAATCTGTCTCCACAAATTGCTACCTCAGGCTAGGTTGGGTCCAGCCTTGTCCATTATCACCATTCAGTGGTCAATTACTACAGGATTCTTCCCCCCGCTGGGTCTTGCTCCCGTGGGTCTTGCTCTCAGGTCTTCTGGACTGTAGCTAAGTTGCTTTTCCCTAGTAAATATGAGTCTCTTCTTGTTGGCTGCCTGAGTTTATGGTAAGGGTGAAGTAGGTAGTTCCATGACTACTCATGTGACAACACAAGGTCACACATGGTGGTCAGAGACCAACAAGAACATGACAGAACAGGCATGGGTCCCAGACTCATGTGCTGTCATCTTCCATGGTGTACATGAATGAAGACTACTGCAGTGAGCCAGAGGCAGCACTGGTCAGAATGCAAGTCCATCTCATGGGGGCTTCAGGTCTCTAGGTTGGATTCACAGGCTTGGTCCACCAGCTCTGAGTTGTTTGATTTGCCAGGGGTTCAGCTTCACTATGATAGGCTTAGCTCTGGGTTCCAGTGAAAAACCCTATGCTTACGTCCCTGTTGTAATCTCCAGTAAATCAAGTCTTTCTCTATGCTCTGTTTGGGGTACTGTGGTGTAGTCAGGCCTTTGGCTGTCAGAGTGATACAGGTTCAGAAGTTCCTTTTCTAGGCAATGGCCTGATCACCAGGTGCTGTTTGGTATTGCTTATCAGCATCATGGGCCTGACATAGGTTTACTAGTCTAAGGCCTGCACTTACTTCCATTTTCCCTCAAACACGAGGCCTCTGTGTACGTGACACTGAGGATAGCAGCCAACAGGAACAACTCCTACTTTTCTATTTTCTTCCATGCTTACTTTATCACTGGGAACCTGATCTCTTACTGGCTTCTAGAGTTCTTGTGAAAGTAATTTCATATGTGAATAGCTATTCAAATTGACGTTTAATCCACTATTATCCTGCTCTACCTAAGGGACTTTTACTGTAATTGAACAAGAAGTATTTGAAACTTTATCACAATTGCCATTTTAACAATATTCATTCTTCTAATCCATGACCTCAGTATATTTTCCATATATTTACTTTGATTTATTTTAGCATATGTGTTTGAATAAGCAGATCTTTTATTTTTGAAGATTCATATTCACATAGTTTTAGAGAAGCTACTGTGAATTTTATTGTGTTTTTAATTTTACTTTCCATTGTTTATTGCTTGTGTAGGGAAACCAATTATTTTAATGTTGACTGTTTACCTACAATATTATGACCCACAATTTTATTAGTTATATGAATTAGTTTTGTTAGATTGTTTGGGGTTTTGTATATGAGAATCATGTATCACTAGAGCCAATTTTATTCCTCCTTTTTAATCATAATTTCTTTTGTCTATTTTTCTTGCCTTATTAATTTAGGTAGGAATTCTAATATGATGTTGAATAGATGTACAGACAATAGAAATTATTGCCTTATTCATAAATTGTTCAAGTTTTCTCTTGCCATATAAGCAATTATCAACATTTTAACTGTTTCAAACAAGACAATTTATTTTTATTTATTTATTTTTAGAGAGACAGAAGAGAGAGAGATTGAGAACTGGCACATCAGGGCCTCAGTCACTGCAGTCGAACTCCAGACACTTGCAACATCTAGTGGGGATGTGCGACCTTGTGGTTGTCTCACCTTTGTGCAACTGGCTTACAAGGGATCTGGAGAGCAGAACATGGGTCCTTAGGCTTCTCAGGCAAGCACCTTAACTGCTAAGCCATCTTTCTAGCACCATAATTATTTTTTAATTACAAAGTTTCCAAGAGTCAAGTGTCTGGACACAGATTAGACACGTCCCTGCTCAGGGTATGACCAGGCCAAGAGTTTACAGAGGGTATGACCTCTTTACAAATGCACTGTTCTTTTTCAAATTTATATGACTGTTGGCAGTATTCTTTTTTTTTTTGTTTGTTTGTTTTGTTTTTTTGAGGTAAGGTTTCACTCTGGTCCAGGTTGACCTGGAATTAACTATGTAGTCTCAGGGTGGCCTCGAACTCACATAGGCAAGCGTCACCGCAATCCTCCCTTTTTTGTTTGTTTGTTTGTTTTTTTTTTTTGAGGTAAGGTTTCACCTCCTGACCCGAATTCTCCCAGGGTGCTGGGATTAAATTAAAGGCATGCGCCACCACACCTGGATCAGTATTCTATTTCTTAAGGTCCTATAGTTTGTTGCTAGCCATTGTTTAGAGACTGCTCTCATCTCCTAGAGTCTGTCTTTACATCCTCGGGCTATGGTGCCCTCACAATATACTAGTTTGATTCTCTAAACAATTAGATAAAAATTCTCTGATATTTCTTTCAACATACTGCCTGATTAAGTTAAACTTAAAAAATTTTATTTATTTATTTGAGATAGAGAAAGAGGCAGAGAGAGAGAGAATAGGCAAGCCAGGGCCTCTAGCCACTGCAAATGAACTCCTGATGCAAGTACCCCCTTGTGCATCTGGTTTACATGGTTTCTGGAGAGTAGAACCAGGATCTTTGGCTTTGCAGGCAAATGCCTTAACTGCTAAGCCATCGCTCCAGCCCCAAATTACACTTTTTAATGGCAATCTTTGTTTTGATAATCTCAAACTTAACTAATTAGTTATATAATCTTAACAAGCATGGGCCATTATATAGTCTCCTTGCAACAACACTCATGGATAAAAGAATATTAACTTTAGATATGTGTCCATCATGAAGAAAATATTTACTCTTTCCTCAGAAAGAATGATTTAAACTATAGGGCTATTTTAAATGCCCCTTATTAAATTAAGGAAATCCCTTTCTATTTCTAGTTTTCTTAGCTGTTTTTGTCATTTACGTTGTTTGGATGAATATATGTTAAAATTTCTCAAACTCTTAACCTTATACCATTTAACACAGTCTGTATTGGCTTACATGCATCAGTTTTGTAATATTAATACAGTGATTTCAAGATACACTACATTTAATTAAGATTATTCTGCCTTTCATGTATCCCTCTACTTGCTATACCAATATTATGCTCAATATTATTTAAATATATATTGATCATGAATATCTGTGTACAGTTCTTTCATTTGCACTTTCTTTGTAACATTTTGAAATCCGAATAATGATGGCAATATAAAACAAATTATAAAATATTTATAATTATCTTCTTATCTAGAAGAGACTGTGTCACCTGGTTATCTCTTATAGAAATGCTATAGAAATTACCAGTGAAAGCACATGCCTTTAATTTATTATTTTCATAAACTTTTGAAGTACTGAATCAAATATCTTTAATCATTTTTTGACTACTGAATTTATCCATTGCTTCATGAGCAAATGTTCATATTTTGGGACTTTTGAGGAATTAGTTCAGTACAGCTGAGTTTTTGTATTTGTGTGTCTAAATTCTACATATCATTTCTGTTGCAGTTATTTTCATGTTGCTGAGACAACACACCCAACTAAAAGCAGCTAGTGAGAGAAAAGGATTTATTTTGCCTTACAGTCTTGAGAGGAAACTTCCTGATAGCAGGGGAAAACGTGGCATGAGCAGAGACTAGACATTACTTCTGGACAGCAAATGGAAAAGATCAGCAGGGGAGTGAACCACATTCTGCCAAGGGAAAACTGGCTATAATACCACTAAGAAAGCCCCCAACAACACACTTCCTCCAGCAACACTCCACCTACCAAATTATAGTCAGCTGGGGACCAGTCATTCAAACTAATTCAAACCGCCACTATTTCCTCACTTTTTGTATCTCTCATTCATGGCGTTGGTAGTTGGTGACTTTCTTCTTTTCACTGTCAGTCTACTTAAATGTTTATCTATTTTAACTATCAGAGTATGAATGTGTTACACTTTATAAAAATATTGTCTGACTCATCTGAGAATTAATCTATATTATCAATATAAATGTACAGACATAATATATATAGAGAGATAGATAAATATGATCAGAAAAAAACTTAGTTTATCATTTTCTTATAGTCTGTAATTCTTGTTTAAATTTGAAATTATTAAACCTATTGCACTGACAAATAAACCAACAACTGAAAACATGGAAAAAGGAAAAATAAGAATAAGATAATTAGAATACTAGTCAGCTAGCAGGGAATTTTAGATATCATGGAAAATTTGTAAAGGGGACATTCATTAATTTGTGCTTTTGGGAACATTACATACAATGAGAGATGTCAACTAATATTAAAGTTGACATATAAAGAATTAAATTAAGAATTTAAAGTCAATGAATATGGAAGAACTTATCAGGTTTCTCAATGTAGTGTTAGCATTAAAGTTGAAATACCAAGAAAGTCATTTATCCCCCTTCCTGTATATTTATTATAGAGATCGAGGTGCAAGAAATATCTTATGAAATTTTCTTCACACACACTGAACTGACATTGGCTGCCTTACTTCATGAAAATTTATCTCTGTCTCTGTGCCTTTCTCTCTTCCTACCCCCCCCACCACAAAAGTTTTTTATTCTCATAATGAACAGATGCATGTTTTTAAAGAAAACGATTTATTTGACAGAGGTAGAAAGAAAGAGAAAGAGAGAATGCATGAGCCTTCCAGGGCCTCTAGCCACCGCAAATGAACTCCAAACACATGTGCCACCTTGTGCATCTGGCTTACCTGGGTAATGGGGAATTGAACTGGGTCCTTAGTCTTCACAGGCAAGCACCTTACCACTAAGCCATCTCTCCAGCCCAGATTCATGATTTTTGTATTATAAGTACTATCTTAATTATTAGCCTGTTTCAGCCCAACTTCATTTAATCATAACTAAGAGTGAATAGTCAAATGGAAAGGGACACTCTTTAGGAACACTAGAATTCTCTACAAGTTTCAGAAGATTGTTGTTTCCAAGAGTTTCAAGCACCAGATTTAAGGGACTATTCTATTCCTACCAAGTCCCACAGGAACATTTACTTTTGTCTTACTTATGAACATTACCTACACATAGAATCCAGTGTATCTAATGATGAGAATTTTCAGGAACTCCCAAATAATTTTAATAACTATCTTTGAATGTGTATATACATTTGGCATCCACATGTGTGTGCACATGGATGTTTGATGATTTATGTGTGCCTGTATATAGACACCAGAGGTCAACATAGATTGTATTTCTCAATCACTATCTAACCATTCTTTTTTGTTGTCTTTGATACAAGTCTCTTACTGAACCTAGAGGCCACCAACTCATCTAGATTAGCACGCCATAAATCTCTAGGGGACCTTTTGCTTCTATTTCCCTAGTGGTAAAATCACAGGCTTATACCACCTGGCCCACCTTTTTTGGTGGATGCTGGGGATCCAAATTCAGGTTTTCCTGCTTGCCTGGCTACTACTTTAACCATGGAGCTATCTCTCCAGACACACACACACACACACACACACACACACACACACACACACACACCATTTTATGTTAATAATCCATCTACAAGTGGAGGTTATTAATATATGGAGGTTAATAATCCATCTATAAAAATGTAGAAATAATGATTGATTTTAGTTACAAAATAGAGTTCAAATTATTTTGAGGCAAGAATGGAATATCCATGGCGATCCACTGAGAATGCCAATGCAGAAATACTGTCAAAAGCTGAAAAATAAGATGAACATTCATTCCTCTCATGATGGCTAGATATTTACTCTTGTATGAGATACAAGCTTGCTGAGATATGGATAGTACAAGAAGAATTCTAAATAATTCATTTAAAAATCTCAGTTGAAACTTTTATTTGTAGGAAATGCATATGTGTCTTGTCAGAAAAGAGACCAGTTAGTTTTAAAATACTGCATTAAAGACAGCAAGCATTCATTTGAGGCAGTACAAGAATGGTGGTGAAATTTTATCATATATTACATTAAGTAAATAAATTTATTGTGGTACCTAATATTAATGACTCCTCATAATTCAAGCATAGAAAATTAACTGTTTTTAATGCTTTAAAAGTGCACAGATTGTAGCAAGATATTCAATATTATTAACAAAAATTCCGTTATTTTCAAAACAAGTAGTGCTTTTAATGCTTAGGAAACATTAAAATGTACACATCAAATGTACTATTTGCTTCAAGTCTGTCAAATGTTATGCCAGTGACATTTTATGTATTAAAGTACATATAGGCCATGCATGGTGGTGCTTCTGCTTCCTGAGTGCTGGGATTAAAGGTGTATGCTACCACAACCAACTCAATTCTAAGTACAATAATACTAGGAAGGAATTTCTATCTAGAATTATGGTAAGCTTTATTTATTAGCTGATGGACTATCGCCCCAGATTCTATCTGCAAGAGTGGGTTGTAGTGATGTTAACTATTCATATGTACTGCTAATGAGCTGAAACATCCCCTCAGGCCATTGATCTGTGTGTGCTCCATGATAGGTTTAGCAGTGAAAGTCAAAGTTGTCTCCAAAATCAAACACAAACTGAGAGTGCTTTGTATGTTTGTGCTTTGTATGTTTTACATGCTTATATTGTCAGAGAGGAATATTTTTCTAATAAATAAGGAGGGTTATCTTTATAGAAGCAAATGAGAAGTTGATAGCCCAAAGTAATTTCACCAGTTTGAATGAGATACTCGTTTTCATAAAATCATAGTGAAGCTATAAGAAGGTTTGGAGTGAAAGATGTTCTTGATTTGTCTTAGAATATTCAGGAATCATGATTAAACATAGTGATTCACACTGCGATGTCTTTGCTCTTTTATGTGAATCCATGTTGACATATCACTGCTCATTGAATATTGGCCATTTCCTCAAGGTCAAATGCAAGCATTGAGGAACTAGAAGACCATTTTCTTCAGGAAATAGTCTCACAGATTTTATACAGAGGTACTAATGCTTCCAGCTAGCTACATATATATATATGGCTTATGTGGGTACTGGGGAATCAAACCTGGGTCCCCAGTCTCCTCAGGCAAGCACCTGAATCACTAAGCAATTTCTCTAGCCCTGCCATCTACATTTTAACTTGGGAGCAAATCTCTAGTGTCCTGACATGGTGATGTTCTTTTTAGCCAGCTATCTAGTAGAACAACAATCTTCACTCTCCCTCCATGACAGCACTGCACATGAATAATTCTGGATGTTGATGACACAGTAAACTCCACTTAGTTTTGTTTTTTTGATAGTCATATTCAATTGTAGATATTGTGATAGATTCCTCAGATTGGAGCATTTAGAAAAACAGATCAACATGCTACCCTGTGCTGTGTATTTAGGTCAAACTCTGTCCTTTGATGCAGCTATATATATGATGTATACCATAAACATAGATAAATATGGATTATATATGACATATTCACATAATTATATGAATATGAGTTCTTGAATTTCTTGAGGCAAACAGCATTATTTGGCAATACTTGTATGTTTGACTCTGTCTTACCGATTATAGGATATGAAATATTGTTTATACAGCATCTAATGTTTCAAAATAAATCTTATCACTAATATTCAGTCCCATATTGGTTGTTATTTTAATTTTATTTATTTATATTTATTTATTTATTTATTTATTTATTTATTTGAGAAAGAGAGATACAGAAAAAGGCAGGTAGAGAGAGAGAGAGAGAGAGAGAGAATAGGTGTTCCAGGGCCTCCAGCCACTGCGAACAAACTCCAGATGCATGCACCCCCTTGTGCAGCTGGCTTACGTGGGTCCTGGAGAATCGAGCCTTGAACCGGGGCCCTTAGGCTTCATAGGCAAGCGTTTAATCACTAAGCCATCTCTCCAGCCCAATTGTTTTAACATTTTACTTTTTATTTATTTATTTATTTGAGAGAGAGATACAGAAATAGGCAGGCAAAAGAGAGAGAGGGAGAGAGAGAGAGAGAATGGGTGGGTTAAGTTATTTTAATGAAGGCGAATGATCTAAATCAACAGACATTTAAGAAGGAGGTGCCTATGTCCTTTTGTGGTAAACGTCTTTTCCCATTGTTTTGGAAAATCTATGCTGATAGTTTAAAACCAAGGGCCAAAAAGTCATTGGTGCAGAAGTAAGGAGAGTCTGTGGTGAATATAAAATTGTAAATTGATAGAAGACTAGAATATTCTTGTACCTTTTCTGACATAATTGCTGAATAACTTAGCAAGGAGAAGTGGAGTTAAGAGGGGTCTATAGCACCCATGATATCCCAAGAATCTCTGAATATTTTTGAATGCCAAAAATTTTTCAAGTGGGATTCCAATATCATACAGATTCTTTAGCAAAGTCGCAGTATCTCCTAATGACTTTTGGTGTCCGTTAACACAGAACTTCTGGGACAGTTGGAGAAGCTGCTAGAGCTATGGGATTTCCCTACTTCAGAGATGAATCAGAACTATATTGGTTATGTGAGAATAGGTCATCAATCCCAATTATTAATTTACTAAAATTAATTAAATTAATTAATTAATTAATTAATCAATTATTTTACTAAAAGTGTAAGCAATATGAAAGGTTTTCGGGAAAATAAACCAGCCAAAACCTTTCAAAATATGTTTTAGAGAATGTTTCTACAATGATAATGACTAAATTTGCATGATCAAAATGGGTCTTCATTGTTGTAGGAGTTTTAGGATAAAAACCTAACTTTAGAAACCCTAGCAAAGTAGGCTGGACCACCTATCCAGATACACTGATTAAATTAATGATGAAGTTAGAGAAATAAAATTTAATCAGTGTGGTTACATTGGGAAATAATGATAAAGGGGCTAGGTGACTCCAACTGTGTCTTTGTGTGGGTCACCAAATTGAGCCTTTTGTTTAAATACAGGGAAATAAATGTGACAGACAAGAGGGGTTTTGTTGGGGGAAAGCTAATTTGAGTTTTACCTCTGGCCTGTGTAGCACATGACATTTTAAGTGACCTAAAACACAAGATTATCGTCCCCTCACTTTTAAGAGTCAGTTCAACTAAGCAAATCAATCACCTGATCAAGAGATACCCTCTCACTTACAGGGATGCTAAAGAGGTGGGAGGAACAGTTATACTCTAAGATAATGTACTTAAAACTTCAGAAGCTCCTCCCTCCATGCAGTTACTTACAAATTCTCACTGTTGAGCCTGGCAACTTATAATTTTTCTTTTTTTCCCCTTTCTTTTCTTTGGACTCTCCTTCAGACATGATACTCATATACACATAAATATATATATATATATATATATATATATATATATATTTAAAAGAATAAAAATTTAAAAGACAGATATTATCTATTGGGTGCAGTTGGTAATGAGAAATTGTTAGAAAATATTTTTAAAAGATTACATTAGTAAAAAAATGAAAAGACATAAATTGTGTCAATAGGATCATTATGTACAATTTGTCAATTTTGAAGATGTTTAGGATTATTTTTCTATTTTGGAAATTTATTCACAAAGTATAAGAATTGCTCAATTAAAAGTACATTAAAACGACATTTTAATGTGTATATTGTATCTGTTCATTATCAAGTAATGACAAAAAAAATCACTTAAAATTAGCATACAAGCCAGGTGTGGTGGCACATTGACTTCAAATCTTTAACTGTATGGTAATTTCAGATGATTATGTAGGTGTGTAGTGGTTGCATTTGTTTGTGTGTTTCTTTTTTTTTAAAACATAAAGTTTAAAAATGTTTTAACTTATTTATTAGACAGAGAGAGAGAAAATAATTATGGGTTTGCCAGAGGCTCTTGCTAATGCAAAGAAATCCATACAGATGTGTCACTTTGTACATCTGGCTTTACATGTGTACTGTGGAATCAAACTCAGGCCATCAGTCTTTTCAAGCAAGCACCTTGAACCACTGGAGCATTTTCCTAGCTCTGTTTGCATATTTCTTGTGATGGGTATAAAGATAGATTTTTAAAATATGAAAATTAGATTAAATATTATATTTTTAATTTCTGGGACTTATATTTGATACTATTTATGTTTTATTTCTTATCTGATATTTTCTGTTTTGAATTCACTGTGTGTGTGTGTGTGTTTGGGTGTGTATACTAATTAAGTATAGAGGCTCTTTATAGAAGCTCTGAAGTTCTCTGAAAAAGGTAATGTCTATGTCTATGTTGAAGATCATGTAGATTGATTAGAACTTCATTGTTTTAAAAAGATGGAATGTTACAGATTGAGAAATGAAGTTATTTTGGGCTATCTTTAGTCCTGTTAAGGCCAACCCATGTATCTAAACTACCATTCTCTTTGGCTAACAGGGAAAATACCTCTAGAAAGTATTAAGTTTTTAGACTATTAGCTTCTACCAAACCACCAGCAAAGAACATTATTAGATAGCTGGCATTTTCCCACTTCTCAATAACATGCCCACTAAATTTCCTACTAATGTATTAGGAAAATCATTGATTTATGGCTTTCTTTTGTTCTATGATAATGAAAGTCCATGTAACTGCTTCTACCATAGAACATGTCACTCAGGGTTGCCTGTCCATGGTCCTTCAAATTTGGCTCAGAACAAACTCTTACTCCCTTGGAGAAGGAACTGTGTTCTGCATCAATGCTTTAAAATCCTAATCTGATCATTTCAATGTCTGTTTCAACTCAAAATTATCTCCTTGATGGCCATATGCCTTAAGAATGAGTTTTATTTTCCTAGTGATTTAGTAAATATTTTTATTATATATATTAGGTATTTGAATGTCATATGGTAGCAATTTTAGATCCTTTTATATTCCTACATAATATTCTTTCTCTGTTCATCATTGTTCCCAAAACAGAAAATTAATTTTATTGGCTTCCAATCTAACATGTTAGATTAAATAGATTAAATCTCAGTACAGTTCCTTCTCCTCTGTAGTTTCCTCTTTAACTGACTGTTTTAAGTCTACCTTCTGCATATGTGATCTAGCAAAGAGGAACAGATAACAGGGAATTGGCCCAGGCTTGCAAAAAATAGCATACTCAGTTATTAGTAAGACACTCTGGCTCAAAATGAGAAAGGCAGAAGAGTGATGGGAGCTAGTTTCCTTCAGTTAGCCTGGTGAATTCATGGGGACCCCGCAAGGGCACATATACATACATACATATACCACCCATATGATGAAACACACACACACACACACACACACACACACACACACACACACTAATAGTTTTATATTTAAATGATTGGTTTAAAAAATGTGCTAATTTTAGAGAGGAAAACTTGTCTTCAGAAAGCATGGGTGAGACAATTGAATATCCATAGGGAAAATATAAGCTAGTCTTCAACAAGCAGGGACATGACAATTAAATATCTATATGGAAAATATAAACTAGTCTTCAGCAAGCAGGGGCATGACAATTGAATGCCTATATGAAAAAAAAATATAAACCCTACACCCTTATTTCACGTCACATACAAAGATTTACTTGCCATAAATTATAGTAATAACATAAGTTATTATAAAAGTCCCAATTGTTAAATTAAAAAAAGAAAGGTAGAAAACTTTGTGTTATTAGATTAGATTCCAAAGTATAATTTTTTTAAATAAGCAAAAACCATAAAAGAAAACAATTGATAAATTATTATTGACAATTGATAAATTGGCAAATGATAAATTGATAAATTGACAAATGCTCTTCAAAAGTAGCTCAGGGGTCATATGTTTGTCTTGTATGTGCAGAGTCCTGGTCTTAATTCCCAGAACCAGAAAAAAAAAAATATATATATATATATATAACAAAACTGAGAGAAAATAATATAGTATATATTTTGACAAAAGAATATAATCCCAACTAAAAGAAACACTTGAAACCTTTAATCACATTTAAACAAACCCATTTTACAAAGTAAAATTTAAAAATTGTTTGAAAAGATATTTTACAGAAGAAAATATCTGAGTGGCCAATAGGCTCATGAAGGCATACATAAAAACACTGGCTGTGAGGGAAACGTAAATTGAAATCACAGTGAGATCCCATCCTTACCCACAAAAATTGCTAAAGCAGAAACAAGAACAACAGAGATTGACAAAACATGTGCTGTTACAAATATAAAATAAATAGTTTAAAATCACTCATCATTGGTGAAATACAAATGGAATAATCATTTGGGGGAAGAATTTTATTATTTCCTTAGAAGACAATCATATATTCACCATATGACACAGGCATACTTAGTGTTTTCCCAAAACATAAATCAAACAAAATTGAATAGAAATAAAATGTCCATCAACTGATTAATGAATACAATTAATTATTAACTACATTGAGGAATAGTATTTTGTAATTGATGGACTAGAGGCCTATTCAGGGACAACAGCACTGTTCATGGACCCCAGGCCATAGGGCCTGGCTCTGGTCCAAATGCTATCCTGAAATGAAGGAAAATGAAATAGTATATGTATAAATGGCACAATGAATTACAGTTTGGCCATGACAGGCAAGGGAGGAATTCTCAATTGTTTTCTGCCTTGCCCATAGCAGTGTTTTAACTCAGAGAAGGATGAAATAAAACCAGATTTGGCTGTGGAACCAAGTTACTAGAAATGGGAACTAGGTCCTTCTCTTGAGAGATAAGTTTTTTTTCTGTTGACAGGAGTCAGGACTCCAGGACAGGCCATTTTTCACTCCCTTCATGATATTTCCTGTAGGAATCCTAAATCCCAAGGCTCCCATGACAGCATGACCACATGAACAGCTAACATAGAAGTGGTTGATGTTTGGATAGAGTTGCATGAGAAGTGAGTTCTTCACAGCAAGAGATTATCCGGAGTGTAGGTTAGGGGCCCACCATCAATAAAGTAAACTCCCAAAGGAATAAGGTTCAGAGAGAGATCCTCCAGGTCCAAATGATGTCATGAAGCAGGGAAGCAGAGAGGTTGTGAGTTGATGGCCAGTGTCCTTCTCTGGGGAATGGCTGTAATGGTCAGAGTCCTATCACTAGTTGGAACCCAGGGCTATTACAGAGCATGCAAAGCATGCAACCCTAAATGACAAAGTGACAAACAAAAACTACTTTAGTTATTTTTCAAATAACTTATAGGTCTAAAAAGTTGAATTAGGAGCTAGTATGCTTTTAGCTAATGAGTCTTACAATATTGTGAAGAAATAAACTAACATGCAATATACAAGGTCCATATTATCTCATTTATATAGCAGGAATCAAAAGGAAAAAATATTCATGCAATCAACATAATTTTTACATCTACAGGTAAAATAAGTATATATAGGTCTGGCTGTGGTGGGAGGCAGACAGGAGAATCGCTGTAAGGTTGAGACCACTTTGAAATTACAAAGTGAATTCCAGGTCATTTTAGGATTAAGGGAGAGTCTAACTCAAAAAACAAAACAACAACAAAAAAAAATAAAAACAGTAAAAAGTATCTATAAATACATATGAATGCATGTGTGAATATATATATTTAGAAAGTAGATCAATAATATCCCCCAATGCTAATAGCTGGGGAAACATAGCAAAATGGGGAAAATTGAGGCTATGAAATAAAGGCACTATTATATATGTTAATTTTTTTCAAAATTAGTGACCAAATCCAGAGCATGGTAGACAAGTACTCTACGATCAATCCACATTCCCGTTCCTTTGGGGCAGGGTCTTGTTATGTAGCTTAGATTAGCTTCTTAACATTCTAGGCAGCCCAGGCTGGCCTTGAGCTTATAATACTCCTGCTTCTACCAGCTGTAATCTTTCTATCATTTTTAATATATATATATTTAAATATTTTATTTATTTATTTTATTAAGAGAGCGAGTGAGAGAAAGCAAGACAATGGGCTGTCTAGGGACTCTAGCTCTTACAAATGAACTCCAGATGCATGGGGTACCTAGTGCATCTGGCGTTATGTGAGTACTGGGGAATCAAACCTGGGTCCTGAGATTTTTAGGCAAGTGCCTTAACTGCTGAGCCATCTCTCCAGCCCTATTCTGTGTTTTAATTATAGTAGTATTCTATAGAATTATCAAAACTTATAAAAATCTATGCATTAATGGCAGAATATTATCACTGTTTATTGGGAAATACATACAGATAAAACATGATGAATTCTATATTAATTAGAAATTGTATGTTTGGGGAAAATAAAACTTCCAAGTCATTTTTGATCGGCTTCATATTTTGATATTTTCCAGTTGAAAAACCTAAGCCATTAAGACAATAACAGAGATATGACTGTTGACTAGCTAGATCAACCCCAAAGTATCAAGCATGCTTTTGAAATTGGATGAGAAAAAGGTAACTTTCAAAAAGATAGATAAGAAAGGTTAGATTTTGATGGGAAAGCTTATTCTTTTTAGAAAGACAATAGGATACTTTGGGTAACTGGTGAAAAAATCATTGGTTCTTGTTGGGTGAATATCCCTTAAAATTGTATATATATATATATGGCATACTGCAGATTTTACAATAAATTAATTAAGAAGTCACAGAATAACAAAAGATAATTCATATTTTATGACTCCCTATTTTTGCTGAATCCCACTCTATTATGAAGCAACTGGAAGGTACATGATTTAGGTCATTAAAATTATCAAATTCCTTTAAATTTCCTTGAAATGTAATATTCAATGCAATCAGTGTTTGTGGGAAAGTCTATTCTACTAACATTAGCAAGTTAAAATAATAATTAAAAAAAATTCCATGGTGATAGTAGCTTTCCTTCCTAGCCTGAGTTTTACTCAACTCATTAGAGCCCATCACTGCAAGGTGTAGATCTTCTATTTTTCTGTAGCAGAGCATCTTAGTCATTGTACATTTTTAACATGGATCAGTAAAGTTTAAGATAACAAGGCTTTCTTTATACTGAGGGGTGAACCAAAATAGCAACTATATTCTGTGTATGTAAAATCTTATAATCCATTTTAAAAGTCATAAAAGAACAAAAATTATATAGGATAAATAACACACATGAAAAACTTTCTGAAGGAATAAATGTTCCCCATACAAATAGAGTATTCAAAAAAACAGTTTAAAATTATGCTTTTGAAATTTTTCATATTTATAAATTGAGAACATTGGCACTGAAACAACCTAGTGATTTTGTATTTCTTCTCTACTAAAAATTCAAAATGGATATTCCACCTTATTTCATAGTAGACATTTTAATTTTCTCTTGTCCATATGTGATAGATAATGTAAGCTAGAATGCTATTATATAGCTATTCATAATGTCAGGATATATGACTTATGGTTTTGTTTCATATCATCTTGTTTTTTTTGTCTCCTCTCATCTAAACACTAATGTCCTCATTTTTAAAATGAGATGAATGATATCAGCTCTGTCTGCAGAATAGCGAGCTTGTGAATATCAAGTACAGAGAGCCTGAGTTGTGCTTAGATGTGAAATGGATTGGAATAAACATAACATCCAAGGTACAAGGCCAGTTTTTTTCATTCATGTAATCAATAACCTAATCATTTTTGTAAACAAAAATTGCCCACATCTTTTGTTGCAGAACGATATTTGCATGGAAAATTAAGAAATGTAATGGACATAACTCTACACTTCAGAAAAGGTCTGGTCCCAGAGAATGACATGTGAGCAGCTAATTAAAAGGCAAGGTTATACTTGCCATTCTGGACATGCTGAAATGTCACAACAGAAAGCTGAAGGAGTCCATTAGCTCCACCTAAGCAAAAGGCTGTAGGCAAAGGTAATTAGAGGTGAGCTCTGGAATGTTCATGCTATAAGAGGTTTGATTTAGTCTAGGAAGATTGGGAAGAAGCTTAATATTGAGGTCATAGTCTGGTTGCAGAAAGCCAGTGGACCATTCTTTGCACTGAGGTTTTGCACAAAGATAATATACCTATGTCACCATTGCTACAAAGATTTTCAAACTGGTAATCATCCTCAATAACAGTTCTCCTGGAGGCTGGGAAGATGGCTCTGAAGTTAAATATGCATGATGTCA
This sequence comes from Orientallactaga sibirica, assembly GCA_036365145.1. NCBI lineage: Eukaryota > Metazoa > Chordata > Mammalia > Rodentia > Dipodidae > Orientallactaga > Orientallactaga sibirica. Next base: position 20,105,036 of record JAEOAD010000012.1, read on the forward strand.
TGCCTGCTGATGAAAGTTCAATCCCAAATATAAGTTTGATCCTACCCACTTGAATGTGTTCTACTCAGTATCCAAAAAAGTTGGATGCAAAGGACCATATGCATCTGTGATCGCAACATGCCTACAGCATTGGGAAGTTGAGTTAGGAGAATCTGAAAGCTTGGGGTCCAGCTCGTTTAACTTACAATAAGAGACACCCTGTTTGTTTCAAAGAAAGTGGATTAAAAGAATGTATACCTTCAGTCTATTCTCTGACCTCCACACATGTGCCATGGCATACATGTGTACACACGCACAAACATATTTTAAAAAAATAGCCCTCTGATTGATTCAAAGTAATGAATTGCATCACATGATGCTTCTTCTGTTTACAGGCAGCCTCACTCTTTCAGAAGTAGTATGGGACTCTGAGGTTCCTCCAATGTAAAACTCATGTAATCTCCTATGAGAGAGATTTACACATAGAATTACACAGCCTCAAAATTTCAACTCAGTATGAAAATTGTTGATAAAGAATGGAAAAAAATGTTGTAATATAATACTTCCTGAGTAATGGAGACAAGTAGCCTGTAGATTGCCTCTTGTTGTCTAACTATTCCATGTAAATGCTTCATTATTTCTTACTTCTTCCAGACTTGAAGCAAATGGGAAATTAGGACTTTTTTCTTCTGATATATTACTTTGCAACCCAAATACTAATACTACTACATTATGAGAATTTTAACAAGGGGAAATGATCTGAGCTTTAATATTTAATAAAGAACTTGGATTTTATCTTATAGAAAATGATAGTGAAGCTAATTTTTGCAAATAATTATTCTGAAAGATCAAGGTCAACAGAAAGAAATTGGAATAGGGCATAGTTAACAAGAGAAAAGAAATAACTTATCTGTAAGTTACTGACCTAGAGGTAAGAACATCCAAATGAGGGTGCTGGCTGCATTAGTTAGTAGTAAAATATTGAGAGTATGAAAGAATTGAACTCAGCAATACTCTCAAATAAACACTCATTTGAATGTGATGAGGCTCATATGAAGAAGCATAAGGAGTATTATATAAGTATTCTTGGTGTGCAGTGTATGGCTGACAGTACTGTTAATTAAGATATGCTGTTTATATCAGATGGTGTGGCCCAGAAAATAATGAAGACATGATTATGTTTAAGAAGCTATGGTGTATAATGTAAAAATGACAAGTTGAGATTTAAAATATTATTGTGTTGCTTTGAGATAAAGATCTTCACTGGAATGTTTCTTGTGATATTATCAGTTTGGTTGGAATTATGGATAATAATGGTATCATTAAAAATATAAATCAGGGCTGGAAAGATGGCTTAGCAGTTAAGCACTTGCCTGTGAAGCCTAAGGATCCTGATTCAAGGCTTGATTCCTCAGTGCCCACATAAGCCAGATGCACCAGGTGTTCACATGCATCCAGAGTTCATTTGCAGTGGCTGGAAGCCCTGGTGTTCTCTCTCTCTCTCTCTCTCTCTCTCTGTTTGCCACTCTCAAATAAATAAATAAAGATTTAAAAAGAGAGAAATCAGATATTAACAAATGAAGATTGAAAGTACCAAAAAAAAAAAAAAATCTGAGAAAGAATGCTGCATGTTACCAAAGCAGTATTAGAATTAAATAAAAGAGTACTTAAGAACAAGGAGAGACAATGGTGTCTGGTTGTTGCAGTGGTATTGTTGAGAGAAAAATGAAAAGCAGAACCTTCATGACATCTTGAATTTCTGCACAGTATTTTGGCATTGTGGCTGAAGAGAACTTCCATTTGTAATGGGATATGATGTCAAAGTATATAGCAAAAGAGTACAGAATATACACAGCATTTTTTCACAGGGCTTATTTCAAAGCAATAAAATGGAAAACAAATATCATAGTTTGAAAGGAAATTGAAACAAAATGTAAAAGATGGGGTAGAGAGATAGTCAAATGTGCTTGCTTGCAAAGCATGCTGACCTGGTTTGATTCCCCACTACTCATGTAAAAAAAGCATAATGTGGTAAGAGAACTGGGTGCACCCATACTCTCTCTCTCTCTCTCTCAAATAAATAACAATATGTAAAAATTAAAATGTATGGAATGTAATTAATTTGTCAATTGTGAACTTACTTCATATTAAGGAGGAAACACATGGGTAATAGTAGAGAATGTCAGGACTGGGTTCTGAGCCAGTTGAGGGAGGTTATGTCTTGCAGTAGATAAAGGTATGATTTTGGACTTTAGGCATCTTGTATTGAAATCGTACATAATGAATTGATACCTTATTAATTTTCTTCCAAAGTGAAGGTCATGATAGATCCTATCTTATAAGTTAGCATGACAGAAGTATTACATGCATGTGAGGCATTGCATTACTGCTGTAGCCTTCTTTCTATATAAACAAAGAGAATTTCTAAGCAATACAATTATTAGCCAAGAATTACTTTTTATGCTCAAAAATAGATGCAGAAAGCTACATGGGCAAGTATCTTTTCCAGAATAGTAGGAGACTGTTCAGTGCCGAGTTGTCAATCAGGACTTCTGAAAAATCCAAAAACAGGTCTTATCAAATGTAAACATAGAATATCACTAGATGTTAAGATCTGTTCTCAGCAAGAAAGACTTGCTCTCTCCTTCACAGATTTGGTCTCAGTATGTGTTGTCTTCGACTTTGAGGTTTCTACATGTTTTTAGTTCTCTGATGTAGTTTCCTAAACATAAACATCAGAGTAATGGGGTTCAGAGTCCTAATATCCTTGATTAGGTACCCATTGCATAGGCATAGTGATTGCACAGTGGGGTTATAGAATGTAAAGCATTGTCTTAGACTCCACACAGATGAAAAATAGGTGTGACATTAAATGATCCCTTTGAATTGCCCCACTTTATTCCACCACTTCAACTAAATTGAGAATTCCACACAGATATTTCCAGTACAGAATGCGATGAGCAGAGGCTTTCTGCTTCTGTAATTTTAAGCTGCTTGATCTACAAAATCTTCCACAAAGGACCATGGATTTTACTTAGGAGCTTTATTTTTTACACTGCACATAAACAAATCTCACCAGTGCATATTTGGAGGGCACACAGTGTCTCCATCTTTTTGACTTGGAGTGATGAAATCAAGCCCAACAACTTTAGACATTTGAAATCTTCTGTGATTAAGATATCAACTTTTTAATTAGCAGAAAACACAAGAGGTTTTTCAGCATGGCAACTGAAATCTTACAGGGATGATAAGATGATTCAGAAAAGACCAATTTTAAGTAAAGAATGAAAACGAAGAAAATTGAGGAGAAAGAGAACAAACATGAAGAGAAGTAGAAAACAGGGGATGTAGAAGGAATAAGAAGGTAAAAGAGAGTGACAGAGAAAGGAAGAAAGAAAGAAATAAAGAAGAAAGGAGGAAGGAAGAAGAATGAAAGAAGAAAAAAATGAAAGAAAGAAGAAAGAAAGAAAGAAAGAAAGAAAGAAAGAAAGAAAGAAAAAAAGAAAGAAAGAAAGAAAGAAAGAAAGAAGGAAGAGCGAAGAGAGGAAGAACAGGAAGAACAACCACCACTACTTAAAGATATGAACTTCACAGAAGTGCAAACTTTTGAACCCCTCATACCTCACCAGATATCCTTGCACTATGAACCAATGGAGGGGACCTAATGACACCCATTTCTCAGGCCAACATGAGAGCTCCTCTTAGAGTTAAGTGATAGGCAGATGAAACCTGCTATAACAGAGTAAAAGTTAGGCCTCTCATACCAAACAAAGAATTTTGAACACTCCAAGCCTCCGAAATGTTAAAAACTAGAGAATAGATAACATACATCTGTGAAAATATGGTGTATGTGTGGAGGGAAAGTGGAATCTGATATGTTAGCTTGTGAGCTATGTAAATGGTAGTGATGAATACATGCAGTGGGGGGAGGGTGGGATATGGATCTCAGCTTCCAATGCCCTCTACTTTTCTGAGTGATAGAAATTCTGCTAGCAGGGAGAATTTGCTTGAGGAGAAATATAACTGTTTTCAACAAACTCGGAGCATCCAAAGTCAAGAGAATATGAAAGGACTGCTGTGTAGTAGCATTGGGAAGTGCAGAGATTGCACAAATCCAAAGGGCTGGCACATCTGTCACTATATCTTGTCTCACTCTGAAAGGGAATAGATCGCATCATCCTTGGAAATGCCCACACTAACACAGTGCACAGCAGTCACTGTGGAATAAGTAAGATGTATTTGAAAGTATGTGGTACCTTACTTACTAAACATAGGACAGTTCAGGTTTAATTATTTTTACTGTTCACTATATCTCTATAAAGTTTAAACTTTATCCAGTTTTAATAATTGTTATAAAGAGGCAATGGGAATGTTTATAAAAGGAAATAGCTGGAAGTAATTAATTCAATTCATTATTACATATAGAAATTTAGTACAGGGGCTGGAGAGATGGCTTAGTGAATCAGGAGTTTGCCTGCAAAGCCAATGGACCTCGGTTCAATTCCCCAAGACCCAAGTAAGCCAGATGCACAAGGTAGCACATGCGTCTGGAATTCGTTTGCAGTGGCTGGAGGGGCTGGCATGCCCATTCTCTCTCTCTCTCTCTCTCTCTCTCTCTCTCTCTGCGTCTTTCTCTCTTACTCTTTCAAATAAATGAATAAATAAATAAGTAAATAAATAAAAATAAATAAATAAAAGGAATTTAGCACAGATAAAATATCTTAATGTATTTATTATTTTTTATGGACTTACAAAAAATTAGGTTTTCTCATGGAATTTTCACACATTTTTTGTTTCACTCCCCTATGCATACTTTCCCCATCCCATTGTACGCCTTCCTCTAGCAGTTTCCTTTCTTCTTTCATACTAAATGTTTTCCTTTTTATTTTCCAATCTTTGCATGTCCTTTTCTTGATAACCTATCTAGAATCATAGCCCATACTCAGTCACACTTCCTTGATTTAAAGTTAGACAACATTATCTAAAAACTTCAGGAGCTCACAGTTATATAATGTGATATTTAAAATGTTAAACTTTGTGTATAAGCAAAAATGTTCATATAACTGAAGGCAAAAGTAAGAAAAATACTTTAGCAAAACATACAAAATTTGTAATTTATGAATTTTCCTCACAGTTGCAACTAGATATGTAAATACTCCTACCAAAGAAGCTATGAATAAATACAAACCCATCAGCCTTCATGAAACTTATCATAATTCACATTAAAATGCAGATTTCATGTAACAGATGTTGCATTCTACTTCCTGTCTAGATAACAAGATGGGGAGGGGGCGGTTCAATGTGCTACATGTAAATTTTCTCACTTTTCTAAGAAACTACCAAAAGTTGGGTGGGGAGTCCGAAGTGTATAGCAGTGGTAAGAAACAAAAGTTAATGCAGAGACAGGAAAAAATACTTCTGGCCAGCGCTTTTTAAAGTAAAGTCAATGTTTGTTCTTAGTCTCAGTCCATCATTGCTCTGAATGTTGATTATGGCAAAAAAATATTGAACAAATCAGAATTTATTTTTTCAATCTGCTCTTCACTTAAAATATGTCAATAGTGTAATACCATTTTAAAAGTTGAATTCAAATCATTGGTAACTTTTCTCTTTCAGTGAAAACTTGTGCTTTTTGGCTACTCTGAATGTATCAACACCAAAAGGCTTTTGGGAATCAGATTTCAAATGTGTCCCAATTGAAAAGCTGTAAAATCTAAATGCTTTTCCTCTTTAGTTTATAACTTTATTTAACTGCATCTTTGAAATGTGCAGTGTCAGTGAGTATTGCATTCTAAGTTGATAGTTTGAAAGCATTGTTATAGAGGCTGATTGCAACAACCATGTCCTCTACAGTACACTCTGTTTTGAAATGCACACCTGTGGTGGTTTGAATGTAAATGTTTGTCCCGCATAGACTCCGGTATTTTTTTAAAATTAAGATTAAACTTCTTACTTAAATCTCTAGTAGGCAGATCTCTGCTGGAGGAGGCATGTCACTGGAGTAGATCCCTACTAGGTGTGTAGAAAGTCAGTTTTACTCTGGCTGCTGGTCCTTGCTGGTGTGGTTTTATTCTCTGCACTGTGGATGTTGAAGTGACCCAGTTTCTTCCACCATGATGGAGCTCTGCCTGGAATCTCTAAGCCTGAATTAAACCCTTTCTTTCTTTCTTTTTTTAAATATTTTATTCATTACCTGGGCATGGTGGTGCATGCCTTTAATCCCAGCACTTGGGAGACAGAGGTAGGAGGATTGCTGAGAGTTCGAGGCCACCCGGAGACTACATAGTGAATTCCAGGTCAGCCAGGACCAGAGTCAGACCCTACCTCGCAAAACCAAAAAACAAAACAAAACAAAACAAAAAAACTCCACATGCGTGTGCCCCCTTGTCCATCTGGCTTACGTGGGTCCCTGGAGAATCGAGCCTTGAACCAGGGTCCTTAGGCTTCACAGGCAAGTGCTTAACCGCTAAGCCATCTCTCCAGCCCCTAAACCCTTTCTTCCTGTAAGCATTTCTGGTTGGATGTTTGTCCTAGCAATGTCAAGGTCACATGAATGAATATTTATTTATTTATTTTAGCTTAAGGGTCAGGAACATATGAACCTTCTTATACAAGGATATTTGAAATACCTTGCATCTTATGACAAAATATTATTTATTTTCTTCTTCCAGTTACACCCAAATTATTTGTGGGTAAACTACTACTTAAGATACACTTAAAAATATTTTATTTTTATATGAAGGCTGATTTTGAGAGAGAGACAGAAAGAGAGGAGAAATAGGCAGATAGAAACATAGAGATGGGGAATGGGCATACCAGGTCTTCAGCCATTGCAAACGAACTCCAGATGCATGTGGTCCTTGTGCAGCTGGCTTACATGGGTATTGGGGAATCAAACCTGGGTCCTTAGGCTTTGCAGAAAAGTGCCTTAACTACTAAGCAATCCCTCCAGCCCAGCAGATTTTTTTGAGAAACATTTTTATGGTGGCAAAATTCAGCACTTTTTCTTACATATTTTATTAATAATATGGTGTAGTTCTTGTTCCTATTATTATTCTGTATGAGGGGCAAAACAATAACTCTAGGCTTCTTGGTCACAGAGAAGATGCATTGGTTAAACAGATGATAGCCTGAGTGATTGAGGAAAGTCTGATGGGGAAACAGTGACAGAAATGTTGATTTATAGAACCAGGCAGCTGGAGTTCCTGTAGCTACCCCTGCTTTGATGCACTGCCTATACTGTTATGGTAGGCGCATTTTTATTGCTATATCAAAATACTGAAACAAACATTTAAAGGGTTGTTGGGCCCTAAGAGGCCCAGGCACGAGGCCCAGTGGAACTTCCTGAGCCTGGCTAGAGTTTGGCGACCTGTCTTTGGCCTATTACCCCCGCTTAGGAGTGACTCAGCAAGACCTAAGCCAAAACTGCCTCTGCCCAGCTACTGCTTATGTAGTGAAATACTATTGGCCCTTACACCTTTATCCCATCCTGAGACCCCACCCTCTTTCTCAATGCTATCTAAACACCTTCCTACTACAATAAAACGAGATCCTGCTTTGACAAGACTCCCGACCCAGTGTGTTTTTCTCTCCGGTGGTGCCTTGGAGGGGGGTATGTGGGTCGTGGACACTCACCATCCCGCTCAGCCCCAAGAAGGGACCGGCTGGACGGGCTCCTTCTTCAGCCCTACCTGCCGGAGGACCCAGCAAAGGGTTAAAAGTTGATGTTGGCTAAAAGATTTGAAAATTTTAGATTGTGGTCACTAAGGCCCATTGCTTTGGAGTTTTTTGCTAGACAATATATCATAACCTGAACACAAGCTCTTCACAGAGACTAGAAAGCAAATAAATGGAGCATTCTTCTAGTGCATTCTCCAATGATATAAGAACACACAGAAAGATCTTACTTTTTAATGTTTCTACAAGCTCTTCAATAATTTCTGGAAGGGAATCAAGTCTTTCTCATAAGCGCCTGTGGAGATCACAGCTTTCCACCATAGACTAAAGACCATTATTAGAGGCTTGTTCCACGGCCAGTAATGCTGCTGGGAGGTGACAGAGCCATTTGGAGGTGGGTCCTTAGTGGATGTAAGTTGAATGACTAGAGACATGTCCTCCAAGGTGACTGTGGCATTTGGGTGTCTTTCTTTCACTTTGGCTTGCTAGCAACAATGATGCAAATAGCCTCCTGCACAATATGCCACACACATGGCATAATAACTGTCTCATTGTAGGCCCACAAAGAGCTGGGTCAAATGACCATGGGCTGAAATCATAAAACAAAACAAATGCTTGCTCTTTTTATGTAGCCTTCTCAGGTATTTTGTTAAAGTAATGAAAAACCTGACCCTCTTATTCAGTCTTTCATTGCACTAAAGAAGAGACAAATCTTACAGAAAGCATTTATTGGTCCTTCATGGAATGATAAGTGCTCCCATAAGACAATACAAAGCAGACTATTTGGTAATTCTCAGAAGAGTAAACTTAATAGGAGGTTTATAAGAACTTAAACTGTTGTAAGAAAGGGGTTAATCAGATGGAAGAAAATGGCTACACAAATAGAGTTTTGGTTTTTAAGAACTAAAAGATCTATATCTATGAACAGTAGCATCCCACTCTCCATGTTTCTTATCTGATTTAAAATACTATTGATTAGCCTGGTGTGGTGGCACACGCCTTTAATCCCACGACTCTGGAGGCAGTGGTAGGAGGATCTCTGTGGGTTCAAGGCCACCCTGAGACTACATAGTGAATTCCAGGTCACCCTGAGCTAGGGTGAGACCCTACCTCGAAAAACAAACAAACAAACAAAAAAAAACAAAAAACAAACAAACAGAAAAAAACAGAGAGAGAGAGAAGGAAAATATTCTTGATTGATTGAGGTTCTGATGTTGTTACTCTTGAAAAGGTTCTCATTGTGTAGCCCAGACTATAGTGGCACTCACTTTATATAGGCCAGGCTGCCCTAGAGTTCACTGTACAGCTCAGTCTGAACTCTAACTCATGACCACCTCAGTGTACCAAGTGCTGGGACTACAAAGATAAGCTACCATTCCCAGTATTCTTTTCTTTTTCTGTCAGTTCTTTATTTTAACATATAATTTTATGGTCATTTCCTTTAAAAACTGTATCAGTCAGAATAAAAGTGTTTTTATTGTGTTGGTTTCGAATAGCAGCAATGTAATCTTATTCTAGATTACAGTTCTTTTGGTTGAAATCTCCACCTGGGAAGGGAGATGCACAATCCTGCTGGATCGCTTCATATGAATCACGGATTGAAGGAAACAAACATTGCTAATTAAGTCCAAGTCCAGAAAGCTGTCAAACTGGATTTATCAGGCAAATAAAAAATGAAGTACAATAATCACCTGGGCATAGGAGTTTCTTGACAGAAATTTTCAACCTTGAAATAGCATTCTTATTTTTGAGTTTGGTACACAGAAAGATTAAAAGCTTCCTCTGACCCTTTTGACTGTTCAATTTCTATGTGAATAATAGAAGACAAATAACCATACTTTCCATGGTTATGTGTAATACCATTGAAATATCTACAGCTCTATAATCTTGGAAGTGTATTGTAAAAACAGAAAATATATTGATGTATTTTTTCATTGTGGGAAACGTACATGCTCATGGAACTTTTAGAGTGAATTGATATTAAATTAGCTCCATTTATTATATATAAGCAAGTAAACCTTATACTAGTAGACTGATTTTGTCCATAAAAATTAACAAAGGAAACTTATAATAAGAAAAACTGTAGCATTTATCTTTTGATTTTGGTATACCTGGGTTCTAGACTCATGTTTCCTCTGTGACCCTGATCACTGCACTCATTCAATTTTTGTCTTTCTTTCACCCTTCTTAGATAGACCCTAAGCATTCCATAAGGAGTTTACCATCTGCCCTAGCCGCCTCCAAAAAAACAAGTACTCTATTTTACCATTATATCATGTATTATGGTGATAACTGCAATAACCATAGCTTGAAAATTTAATAGGAAAGACCATAGCTTGAAAATTCTACTGGACTTATACAACAACAGGGATAATTCCAGAGGAATTTGACTACTTGTATCCATAAACATCAACTTTAAAGTCATGTGGCCAGTTTATTTTTCATTAAGCTTTCTTTTTCTTGTTCGTGAAGAATAAAGACACCAGCAAAATAATACTTATATTTATCTATTCTTTTGGTTGTTTCTCTTCCTTAAAGTATTTCTGCTTTGAAAGTGGTTTTTTTTTTGTTGTTGTTTGTTTGTTTGTTTTTGTTTTTTACTGACCTGGAATTCACTCTGTATTCTCAGGGTGGCCTTGAACGCAAGGTGATTCTCCTACCTCTGCCTCCCGAGTGCTGGGATTAAGGTGTGCACTACCATGCCTGGTGAAAGCAATTTAAAAAAAAATAATAATAATCAGAATGAATCTTGAATACTTTATGTTTGGGGAAACAATTCTAAGTAGTAATAGTGCCTCCATTACATTTCCAATTGGTAGGTGTGTTCAGAATGTTTTCATTAGCAGTGACTACCAAAAGACCTATTTATAAGAGTGTCTGGACCACACATGCACACAACCACATAACTTGGAAAAGAGGAAATGCTAACAAGGGCTGGAATGTGTATTTTCTTCTTAATGCTTTTCCATGTTTTTCCTGGTTTCCTGACTCATTTGTATAAGAAGTACCAGTAAGGTCATTTTCTAGACAGGAACAATCAACATAGGAAACTCCAACATGTTTCTAGAGCAATTTTTTGGTAAGTCAGCATTTTTTTTTTTTTTTTCTGGTTTTTCGAGGTAGGGTCTCACTCTGGTCCAGGCTGACCTGGAATTAACTATGTAGTCTCAGGGTGGCCTCGAACTCTCGATGATCCTACCTCTGCTTCCCGAGTGCTGGGATTAAAGGCGTGGCCACCAAGCCCGGCTTGTAAATCAGCATTCTTAAATAGGCCTCTAAATGTCTTTTCCCCCATTTTTGATTTTGGAAAGCTGAATTTTGTGAATTTGAAGACTTTTAGGGAAATTGCCTCATTAACTATCTTTCTACCTATCTATCATCTATCTACCTTGAATAACTTCTGTTTAAAGATAAATTAAAAACAAAAATCTGTGCTTAGCTTAATTTCTATTATTTTGTTTAGAATATATATTTGCCTTTGGAAAGATTGTTTTCTTTGGTTGGTAAAATTCATTTGGTGAGTCAATGTTATGATTTTTCTCCAGCTAAATTTTTTGCCCAAATTCTTTTAAAAAATATAAAATTACATTAACATACTTTTAGTCTTCTGTTGGTTTCAAAAAAAAATTAATGGACAGGTTTTCCTCTAAAGGACACAGTGATTAAATATTCTGATATCTGGGGTTCAAATCTGTCCCTAGAATCTGGCTAAATAACATCATTCAACATTTAAAAATTCATTGTAAATTGGTGCATTAAAAATTCTATTTGTGCAATCAGGCTCTGGGGCAAGAAAAAATATCAAAAGTATGCAAAGTAATAGCCTTAGATGGTACAAGCAATAATACTGACTTAAGTCAGGCCTGTTAACACATTAATTTAATCCTAGAATAGTGAGACCCTGTAACTCTCTCTCTTTCTCACTCAATGTAAACTAATAATATTAGTAAAAAAAAATTAAAAATTATGTTATAGACAATTGGTTGTTGTTAAATAAATTTTAAATAAATAAATTTCACCCACCACTCTCTTCTCCCCTTTCCCCTTCAAAATCAAACAGACATGTATGTGAAACAGCCAGAGTTCTATGAACAAACAACGGAAGAGTTCTCCTCATTTGTCTTCCAAAGCTGAAACTAAGGGGCCTTTCTAGGCTTCTTAGAGTCTTTCAAAGCCTTGTTATAAACCTACTGTTCAATTCAAGACTTATTACTGTTTCCCATTTTGTACATGACTATGGTTATTTTGTAAAGGAAAAAATCAACTGAATAAGTGAAGTCATTAGTCAGCTAACAACATCTACATTTGCCTAAATTCTTTGATATTTTTAAGTCATATGTGTTTACATAATAAAATTTAAAAGTACTGCTTTAAAAATCATCCTGTTGGGCTGGAGAGATGGCTTAGTGGTTAAGGTGAATGCTACAAAACCTAAGGACCCTGGTTCAATTCTTCAGGTCTCACGTAAACCATATGCACATGGTGGCACATGCGTCTGGAGTTTGTTTGCAGTGGATAGAGGCCCTGGCGTGCCCATTCTCATTCTTCCTCTCTCTTTCTCTCTCTCTCTGTCTCAAATAAATAAATAAATAAATAAATAAATAAATAAATAAATAAATAAATATCTTGTTATGATAGGATGAAAACCATCAAAAAAATCTCACCCTGCTGTTGTTGAGGCACATAAATTCACAAGCAAGTTAAGTTAATTTGATTGCAGGTTCTCAATTCAGGGACCAGCATTGATGGGATTTTTTCTGTTGGTGTAGTAACTAACAAATTTAATAGACTGTGCTTTTTGATATATTTTTACATCACTTAATTATGTTTTTGAAAAATGTAATAGGAATTTAGACTAATATTTACTCTGTGGAAGAGACCCAAGGACAGGAAAGGGGTGCTGCATTATTTTATTTATTTATTTATTTATTTATTTATTTATTTATTATTATTATTATTGGGTTTTTTTTGTTTGTTTGTTTTTTTTTGAGGTAGGGTCTTGCTCTAGCCCAGGCTGACCTGGAATTCACTAGGTAGTCTCAGGGTGGCCTTGAACTCACAGTGATCCTCCTACCTCTGCCTCCCAAGTGCTGGTGAATTATTATTTTAAAAAAATGGCACAAGTACTAGAGTTGACATGACTACTTTCAAGTACTTCAAGGACAGAAGGGAAGGGAGTATGAAGCCTGTTGGAAGGATTTTGTAAAATCCTATCTATTGAAACAAAAGAAAAATAACATCTAACAAAGCTGAACCTAATGAAGGGTTAGTTTATCTCCTACTTTTTCCTCACCCTTCCTTTTTACAGTTAAGCTGCTTCTCCTCTCTGCTAAAGAAAATGAAGGAGTAAGTGTAGCTACTTGGTGAGTCAAGATTAGCAGGTTTTGAAACTAAATTTATAGCTGTACAATGACAATGTATGTGCCCTGCCATTTACTTTTAGCCATTTAAAACTCAACCTAAGATTCATATTTTACTTTAAAAGAATTACATGGTGATATCATTAAGTCAAACATTTTTATAGCTTGAAACATGGTGCAAATTTAAGAGATGCCACATAAGATGAGAACTCAACAAAAATGACAGTAATCACAACCACAGTCACTATCATTATGTAAAAAGTTGGGGGCTCACATTTGTAAAATTATTTCATAGAAACTTCTGTTCCAATGCTCTCCTGAATGTAGAGCCTCTAGAATTAGGCCTACAATTTAGAATGATCAAGGATTTAATTTAGAAATGAGTTTTTCTTAAATCACACTATGAGTTTTTACATGTTTAAATAATTTTTCAGGCTTGTAAAAATCCCTTCTCTGGGGAATCTGTGATTTTTAGCATTTGTGTGAATGATGATTTATTTTTGTTAACAACTCTAACCCTCACTCTCCTGTCTTAACAATGGGATATGAAGAAGACATTCTCATTTGTTGGAGAAAATTGTGTTTTTTATTGTATTCCCTCCAAGGTTGGAGTGGTTTGAAAGGATGACATTCACAAGAATCTGTACAAAGATTAGCATTGCTGTGAATCGTACTTATTTTAGGTGGGGTGCCTTGAAAACTATAAAACATAGTCCACAGTTTTACCTAGCTGTGGACCACACACACTACAATATCAACCTGCCAGGCAAGAGATGCACACTGGCACAAAAATGACAAAGATGTTATGGGCTCAATTAACTACTTTCTACTTGGATTTGAGGCCTTTCCATAAGAGAATATTTATGACAGGTTCTGTAAATCTTGTCAAGAACCAGTGGCAGCAAATGGAAAAATGACTTAGTGATTAAATCACTTGCCAACAAAGCCTAAGGTAACCATATTCAGCAACCCAGAACCCACATAGCCAGACACACAAGGTGACACATGTGTGCAAGGTCATTCATGCACACAGGGTGGTACATGTATCTGGAGTATGATTGTACTGGCTAGAGGCCCTGGCATGCCAATTCTCTCCCTCCCTCCCTCCCTCTCCTCTCTCTCTCTCTCTCTCTCTCTCTCTCTCTCTCTCTCTCAATAATCCAGTGGCATTGGAGGTCCTAGGCCCAAGTGTGAACCTTCTACTGAAGCTTTGCTAAATAAATATTGTCAAAATGCCTTTTTAGAATTTATATTTCTGCCCATAGATTAGTGCTTTTTGCAGCCTTTGTCATAGAAGTTTTTTTGTTTTTTTTTTTAAATTTATGCTGAGGCATATAGATTAATGCTGAGCTTCATAACTGGTCAAAGCACTGAGAATGAGTCACTGCTGTGTACTGAGCTCTAAACAGGACATATCTATCACCCCCTGCAAGTCTCAAGGAACAACACAGAAAAACAAAGCAGAAAAGAATGTAAAAGCCAGAGACTGGGGAGAGGTGGGGAAAGGAAAAGAAGAAGTTAATGTGCTCCTAGAACATGAGCTTTAAAACTGAGGAGAAGAAGATCCTATGTCATAGTATTGCAATGTAACTTTGACTTTCAAAAGTTCTAAAAATCTTAATATGAGTTTAAAATTAATTTCAAGTATTCGAGTATCTCAGATATATTAAAACAGGAACACAGTAACTTTTACCTTATCCATTCCTACTTAAAATACTTCTCATTTATATATCCAGTACAGCATATGCTCAGAAAATACCTCAAATTTCCACACTGTGTTCATAAATGTTTATCACATGAATATATGGAGTTCTGGCTGGCTGCATGGCTCACGTCATCTGTGATGTTAATGCAGCCCTAACATGTCATTTCATTTGCTTCATGAAGCATCACCCACATGCTTATCATTTACAGAAATAATCTAACAATTTCTCTTGAGAATTTATTCACTGGAAAAAGGACTTGATAAAAGGAACTGGGCTTTGAGGCAAAACAATTGTCATTGTGTTTTCTGTCTGGATAAATGTTTGTACTTTATAGCAGTTTCCTAGCATTCTCTTTCAAACAATGCCTGGCCTCAAAACCAATATTGCATCCACGATGCTTCTATTTTTGCTTTCCTTGATCAGTACCAGGGGAAGCAAATGGAATGGGTCCTTCAGAGAGACATTCAAGGGTGACATGAAGCTCAAGGAAAGCTAATCATCTAATGATTTTAAAGCAGTTTAAGGTCTTGTGCTCACTTCACTTCTGTCAACAATCGGTGTCTGATGAGTGCCTGAAGGGCTGAAACATTGATTGCACATTTCTGCTACATTTATAAAAGTAAAACAGTACACATGGACAAACATGTGGAAAGAATGGCGACATCTTTTGTCAGATCTCAGCTTAAAATATAAGACAAAGATGAAACTGCAAACAGGTTACAAATGTGAGTGCCCCTCTCTACTTTTATTTTTAAACATAAAGAAATGTCCCCAAAGAAATATATACACAATTATTCTGACAGTAAAGGCATAGAAGTGTTTGCTATTAAAATAGAAAGAAACATAGATTTAAAATAACTGAATTTCCACACAACCAATCTTGGATAGGGAAAATCTCACAGATGTAATGTCTTCATCAAAGAGAAGATAGAGGCAGACAATAAGGGCAAAACTATCTTTTAGTAAGGAACCATTTCAATCGGGTAAAAAGAGATTTCAGTATAGAACTCACCTCAATTTTGAACACAAGGAAGAAAGGTGGAGGAACTGCCACAAGGAAGGTCTTTGTGAGCAGGGTGGTGACTCTGTTTAAAGTGGCCTGGCAGGATTCTTGAAGAAAGTTAGTTAGCATAACAAGATACAAAGTAAGGAATTTTCCCTAAATTGACCCTAGGCAGATTCTTGCTAAAACTGGGTGATTCTACGTCAACACAGAAAGGTACTGACTGCCCAGACCTAGAGGAGATAGAAAGGTTACAATAGAATACAATCAGAATGGAATCTTGATTATAAATTATCAGAATTTAAACTCACTTAAGCTCTTCAAATAAAATTGGGTATGCAATTTTTACGTAATTGTTATTGAATACAAAATCTGCATTTATCAGTGGTTTTTTAGTGATTCAAGATTTCAAATGAGAATGCTCACTTTCATCATTTCTTTGTCTTGAACCAAAATAAAATCTCTTAGCAAAAAAAAAAAAAAAAAAAAATGGTAGCAAATTGTTTAACAATAGGCTCAAGGCCTATTTAAAGAACCTTGGGAATACCAAAAGGCAGGAGAAGATATGAAAAGGAACAAAATCTGAACTAGGCATGGTCTAAAAATTAAGACATTTTTCTCCCTTGTTTCCTCCAACAAAATAATACTTGGGTGTCTTTCACATGGAATTGGCCTCAAGCAAGCCATGAAATACAGAAAGGGTCAGAAAAAGAATTTCAGTTGAATTCTTTTACAGACCTCTAAGGGTACTGGCACTAAATATGTGAACAGAAGAATTTAAATGTGATATTGTAATGACCAGCTCACAGCACCCCCAGTGACCACCAAGGATGACCAAACACGTATGCAGACACAAAGAGCTTTATTCCAGCTTTAGCTCAGTCTCCTGCCTTCACCAATGCACTGGATCCTTGCAAGAGCCCCAAGAAGCAGAAAAGCGGGCTTTTTATTGAGTTTTGAGCAAGGGGGAGAGGGCTATCACCCACACAACTACATGATTGGCTAATTCAAACAGTAACTGTTCAATCAGCGGGTTCCTGATAGGTCTTAGGGTTTTGGCGGGCTAGGTCTAGGGGCATTTCTAACTTAACAGGCTCAGCAAGCAGAGGTTACATTTGAACAGGTTGGTGTGAGCGATTACATTCATTTGATTGGATGACATTTACAAAACTCTCAGAGGGTGGATCTTATTAGGCCATCCTGCCCATGACTGCAAGAATGTTGAGTCATGTTCACACAGCAAGTTTATGGCTTTTCCTGGTACTGTTTGTTCTTCCCTAGATTCTGGGAACTCGTCCCTGTGGTCTGCAGAGTGACTGAGGCCTGTCATGTTGTTACTCTGGCTCCGGTCTTTCAATATCAGGAAATACAGGCTATCAAGAGGAAAATGTGGGCTCTAATTAAAAACCTGGATTGATTACTGAAAGCATACTTTGGACTATGATGTTTGACAACTTTGTTTTCTAAGGAAAATATTAAAAAAGCATTGCTGTAAAAATCAGATGTTAATAGCATCTACATTCACTTTTAAAATTATTTTTTAAGTTTACCACTTATCTTAACAAAGAAACTGCATTAAAAGATTGTACTTTATAGAGTAAACATATAAGTACATAAATATGATTGTACTACTTTAACTATGCAATGTCTGGATACTTTAGATCACATCCTCCATTCCACACACATATACATTATATGTATTCCTTTTATACAGTGTGTATACCCACACAACATACACAATATGTGTGTAAGTGAATAACATATATATGTAATATAACCTAATGTGCATTATGCATATAAAAATATTACATATGGCATGTATGTTTGTATTTTAGATTTACATAATCAATTCCATATATCACATGTGTATGTACTGTATCCTATACATAGGAAATATAATGTTTATATATGCCTGTGTATTTAGTATGTCATATATATGTTATGTGTGTTATCCATGATTATTTATATTTAAGCAAATGGATATGCAACTTATATAATTAATATTCTATTGTATTTTATTGCTCTGGCATTACTCTGAATCAATTTCTTGAGGATATAGGATTATAGGTGAAAGCCAACTAACCAAGGATCACTATTGTGTTGTAATGACCTAAATACATTTAACAAAAAAAGGTAATAGAGTTACTTTGGCTGACAGTTTCAAAGGGTTTGTCTATGATAGTGTTGAAGGCATGCATGGCAGAACAGCATAGTTCATGACTGCAGGACAATAGGGTAAAGATTGTTCACACCATGATGACCAAGGAATCAGACCTAGTAAAACAAGAACATGGGATCAGATCGGACCTTCAATGACGTGCCGCTACTTCTTCAATGATGTGGCTTTCTTCTGTCAGCTAGGAGCCACTCCCCCAAATCCTACAAGCTTCCTATCCACCATCTAGAGGACAAATGTTCAAAACATGAGCCTCTTATAATGACATTTCAAGTTCAAACATAAAAAGTAGATAGTTTTGAAATCTCATACTTGTATTTTCTGTGGTTCCATCAATATTACAATGTACTGCAATCTATAACTCTAGAAAGTGTTCAGTGAACAGTTCTTTCTTGAAACCAAGGAAAATATCCTACATGAAATACTTTTGTGATAACTGCATTCTCATTTCAGAAATATATTAATAAATATTTTCATAAATATATTAAGAAGATAAATATTTTCTATAGAAATGTTTTATTATTGTGCTTTAAATCCAACTCTTGATTGGCATTTACTGTCAAGGATTCTAGTGATGCTTATGTTGCTATCCAGTGATTAGCATCTTCCTCAGATCTAAAACCTGGAAGCACCTGACACAATTGATTTCTTGAAACATTTTGGCTTCTTGTGTACTGACTGCTCTCGTTTTTTTTGTTTTTTTTCTCTATCTCTTTTGTTAGGACCTCCTCACTTTCCTTGTTGGTTTCTGTTAATTTCCCTAGCCTCTAAAATACTATAGGTAAGGCTTGATCCTTATAAATCTATAAATCCACTTAATCTAATTCCACGTAATATGCTTTTTTTTTTTTAAATTAAGGCTTAAGTACCCATTTTGTGCTATTAACTTCCAAAAATATATCTCTAAACTAGATATTTTCCATATGTACATATTGACCAGCTTTCCTGGTAACTCCATATGAATAATTGGCATTGCTAACCTAATATTTATATGAGAATATTACTGTAATATTCTTGCAAACCAATGGACTTCTTTTTTCCTTCCCCAAATCTCTCCTTACAGAATTCCTTATGGTTAAACAATGACTGCTTTAAATTTTTTGTTTCTTTTTATTTATTTATTTATTTTAGAGACATACATACACACAAACACACACAAACACACACACACACACACACACACACACACACACAGCGCACAGCAGGGCCTCTATCCACTACAAAGGAGCTCCACACTCATGCACCACCATGTGCATCTGACTTATGTTGGTACTGGGGAATCGAACCTGTGTCCTTAGGCTTCACACGCAAATGCCTTAATCACTGAGCAATCTCTCCAGCACAAAACCGACTTTTTGTTAAGTACTTATCCCTCAGAGCTTGGGACTGCTTTAGCTACACATTCTACAACCAAAAAAAATTCCTTTTTTCAGTATGTACTCTTAAAATGAACCCCAGCTTCAGCTTTTCACACACCATCTGGGTGATTCTCGTGAGTCATTAGGCTCTCTGAGATAGCAGCGAGCCAGTAACTTCCTTAGCACTTGCTACAGCCTCCTGACTCACTGACTCTTATTCTGTCCCTTTATGCTGTGGTTTTAACAAAACAGAAGGATTTCTTCCAAAATATCCCACATCACTTTAATCCTCTTTCACCAGGCTCCTCTCATGTGTACACAGTCAGGCTCCCTTCCTTTTCAGTCCTACTACTGTCAATCTCCAGCTGCCCCACACCATGAAATCCTAACTAATCCTCAGCCAGTACCTTGTCAGCCTCTTGCCTTGCTTCCCAGACACTTCAAGGCTTATCCCTTGATCACCTCACTCTTCTATTGGATTATATATTACTTTCTTAAAGAGTTTTTCACGCACCCCTCTATTTTAAAGTGTAACCCTTTCTATCCCTTTTATGTTCTTGCCTCCTCTCATTTCCTATTGTAATCTTTAAACTAAATCTCACTAATATTCTATGTATTGTTGTTTATTTGTCTATAGTATGTCTTTTGTCACCTGCATACACACTCAGTAAAACACTTGCATTTTTCTTTTTAGCATGCTTAATTTCTACTCTCTACTCAATGCCTCTCAGAATCTGCCCTCCTGATCAATAAGAGTTTGAAGTGTTAAAGGAGGAGCAAATTTTTACTTCTTTCATTAGAAAATGGTGAACTAATAACAACTATATATGTTACTCAAATAGAATTGTTAAGCTCATGGGAATATGTCTGCACATTTTTCTGTAGGAGACATGCACATCAAGCTTTAGTACATGGAGTAGGCATTTTACATTCTTGAGTTCTGGTTCTGGCTCAGTAACATATGGCCATTTACTTTATCTTTAAACCCTTGGCTTCATTGCAAAAGGTATGGAAATTTTTTAATGGCTACTATGAAGATTAAATGAAGCAAATTATATGACTATGATCATTCTTTATTACCTAATTATTTTAAAACTACATTCCTGGTTTTAATGCTATATTATTATAATGCCTTCATAATAGGGACAGACCATAAACTCCTAAATGGGGAGAAAGATGTGACTGCTTATTTAGAGGTAAACTCTAATGGCACAACAGAAATTCAAATCAAGACTTCAGAGTGGCAGTGCACTAGTTGTTTGAACCACTACTCTTCACTGAGTACAAAAAGAAAAACCAAAATAAAACAAAAGAATGCTAAACCCTAATTTTCTTCTACCTAAAACACTGAGATTAAACAAGGCTTTAGAAATATAGGGCTGGAGAGATGGCTCAGTGGCTAAAGCACTTGCCTGAAGAGCCTAAGGACCTGGGTTTCATTCCTCGGTACCCACAAAAAGCCAAAATGGCACATGAGTCTGAAATTCATTTGCAGTGGCTAGAGGCTCTGGCACACCCATTCTCTTCTCTCTGTCTCTCTCTTCTTTCAAGTAAAATAAATATTAAAAAAAGTATCATCTCAATTTCGAAACTTGATAATCAGTAGTATATTAGCTTTATAAATGCTATTGAAAATATTGTGACCTCCAATGCAATGATCCATGGGCTCAGAATCTTAATTTGTTTTAATGTTCAAGAACTGTGTAATTATTATGGGAAATGACAATTTTCAAGTAGACAAGAGTTCTTCACTTTTCATATAAAACTGGCCTTACAGCACTGAGTAGCATGTTTCTAGGGTTTATTAAATGCCCCTACTTCATGCTGATGATTCAAAACATTCACCTTAAATTCAGTAGAAAGATTATTTTTATCAATTTACTAATTATATATATATCTGGAAAGAGAAAAGGAATTTGCTATATATTAGACATGTGTGGATTAGGAAACAACACTATATTTTCAGAGTAAAATGTTCTTTTGAAATATTACTAATAAATAAAATTATACAAATAAAAGTATACAAAGGAATCTTTTATTAACTTGGAAATTTGTTGTTTCCCCTGAAGATTCAAAGTCTCCTTTCCCTTTAATTTGATTTCACTACTGGATCCTTGCTTATAGAGTTAGCATTTGTGTCACAGAATTTAACATTCTGTAGAAATTTTTGACTTATTTCTCTAAGGTTTTTTTTTTTTTTTTTTTTTTTTTTGAGAGAGAGAGACACAGAGAGGGAGAGGAAGACAGATAGAGATGGGCTTGCCAGCAGCCTAGCTGCTGAGAAAGAAATCCAGATGCGTGCACCCCCTTGTGCTCAAGTGCGGCATTGCAGCCCTTGTGTCACTTTGCATCTGGCTAAACATGGGACCTGGAGATTGGAACTGCTGGAGATTGGAGCCAGCGTTCTTAGACTTAGGAGGCAGGCGCCTTAACTGCTAAGCCATCTCTCCAGCCCATGATGTGTGTTTTTATGACACTTTCCACATCAGTTCCTGAAATATACTTCCAGTCCTATCTAGGGTTTTTAATATCAACTTCCTGTTGCTTCTAAAGTATGGTATGTCTAACTTAGTAAATTATGTCATTTTCTCAGTTCAAAGAAAGATGGCATTAAGGAAACTACTTCTGAACACTTATGTGGATGCCACCACACTATACACAGGATAGCAATGTAGAAAAGCAATCAGTCCTATCTTTATGGCTTCTTTATCCTTATATGACCTAAGGCATGATACACAATCTATTTAGGAGAGAAAAGTGATAGATTTGGCTTAAATTCTTTTTTAAAGTGACCTGTATATGAGGAATATAAAAGCAGATTAAATATAGAAGCTAAAATAAATCACAATAACATCAGTATTTTAAAATATTACAAATTTTCTTACCTTTGGGATTGAAAGTGTGAGAACATTTCTTTTTTGTTTGTTTTTTTTTTTTGTTTTGTTTTGTAAAAATTATTATTTATTTATTTGAGAGATAGAAAGAGAGAGAGAAAATGGGCACGCCAGGGCCTCCAGCCACTGCAAATGAACTCCAGATGCATGTGCGCCCTTGTACATCTGGCTTACATGAGTCCTGGAGAGTCAAACTGGGATCCCTTTGGCTTTTCAGGCAAATGCCATCTCTCCAACCCCAAGAACATTTCTTTATGAAAGCATAATATTTAATATATCACAGGCTATATTCCTCTTTTAGGCTATATCTTCAGTACTTCTCTTAATATTTGGAATTTCCATAAGTATTAGCTATGGTTTATTTTCAGGGTGAATGCTTTCATGGCCACTAACCCATGTTTCTAATTAAAGACATATTCATGGGCTTTGCAACTCAATCGCACATAAGTTTGGGATGGTGGGTCACAGAATGAAGGTGTGTTAGGTTACCCCATTTATATGTCTGCTGGGAGGTGACTGTGACCATAGACTCACCCTGAACCGTAGAGTATCTATCATTCAGTACAACCATATTGAAGAAACTATCTCCAAGCTAGATGCATTCACTGCATGCTCACTAAGTAATAGGCACAGGGATGTAACGAAACAGCCTCTGCTTCCAGTCAGTAGTCAGACGCCCCCCTTCCTGTCTTTACTGGTTGTCCCAGGAATAATAGGGAGGAGTGCTATGACTCATAATGTCTCCCACCGGAGCTGATTTCCCTCCAGCAACTTTCATGAGGAAGAGCAATATCAAGTTTTACATGCATTGTTTTAATTCAATAAAAAACATACTTCCTACATAATTCTCTAACCTTGTATTTGCTTACATGTAATACTTATCTTTTGCTTACAGACTTCCTTATCATATTGTACATTTCTGGCTCATGTAATCTCACACTAGACTGAACAAATAAAAATCCCCAAAGGCCACTAGCCATTCGATTAGTTGCTGAATGTTAAAAGTGGTATGCATGATATATTTAAGGGAAAAGAAAATGTAAAACATAAAGGCAAGTATATGGAATGAATGTGTTGATAAATAAAACACTTGTCAATTTTTATTTCTTCATTATAATGGGAAAGCCTCAGTATTTCAAAGATTATAGACTTGTAATTTGATCAAACTTCATATATGCTATTAATATAATAAACAGAATATATCTGTATAGTATGACATATATTACATTAATATATGAGTTGATATAATATATATTATTAATAGCTTATATAATAGTTTATATTTTTTCCATATGAGAAAAGTAGAAGTTTTATCATTTTCTTTTTTAATATCTTTTTTATTTTATTTATTTATTTGACAGAAAGAGGGAGAGAGAGAGAGAATGGGTGCATCAGGGCCTCCAACCACTGCAAACAAACTCCAGACACATGTGCCACCTTGTGCATCTGGCTAACATGGGTCCTGGGGTATCGAACCCGGGTCCTTTGGCTTTGCAAGCAAATTCCTTAACAACTAAGCCATCCCTTCAGTCCCAGTTTTATCATTTTCTTTGTCAAGGGATAGAAATAGAATAATGTGAACTATATCAATCCTTTTATAGAGATTTTCTTTTGTGAACCTCAGTAGCTCCAATTTTCTTACTTTTTATTCTTTTTGATTTTAAAAGTATAGCTTTGTTTTGGGTCCACAGTGCTCTGACAAGTTATATTTGGCTAATTAGAATTTTGAAAACATTGGGAATCCTTAAATTTTTGGCCAAAATCTATCCCTTTTGTGACTGTAATTCAAATAAATAAATTTAATGAAAATTCATTTAAAATCTTCTGGTAAAAAACAAAACTCCTGACAAATGGCCACCAACAGCACACTTTCATAATTTTCACTGAAAAACATTACAATAGTTGTTAAATTCTACATTATATATTCCACCATATGAAATTTGTTTTCATATAAAATATGACAAATAGGCGCTTCCTTGAACTTCTTAAAAAGGATCAATTCAAAAGTCATTAAAGCCAAAAATGTCTTAGTCTTTTGCACTTGAAAGTAATTTAGAATGGAAGAGACACCTAACTAGATTTAGTGAAGGTCTCTTATTGGGTGCAACTTTGTCTCAGGCTTTCATTTTTGCCACCATCACCCAAATTGGCATTGTTCCTGGATCATGCCTGAGGCCTCTGTTTAGCTGTGTTCTGTCTGCTGTGCTGCTAGTACTGCTTGCATTGTGTATGGCCCTGGAACTGCCTTGTATAAGTTTTACAGTAATTCACTCTTCCTTACCCTGGCCCTTCTGCTCACTTGCTGAGCATCTGGTCAGTGTTAGGCCACAACTGTGAACTAGGCAGGGAAAGAACTACTGGCCTTTATCTTGTTTAGTTAGTCCTTAGTAAACAAAACAAGAATTTGGTCCAGAATCTTACTCAGTAAATTAAGGAGATAATAATTCCCAAGTGTAAATACTGATTCCCATAAAGGAAATTACCAGATTTAGAATGGCCAATCCATTGTGACAATATTTATTTCATGCTAACATCTCAAAAATAAAATACTAAATAAATCAGAAGTACAGGACAAAAGACATATCAGGTCATTCAAAAATTTTTCTATGAAGACTGGCTGAAATGCTCTAAGCAGTTCCATGAGCGGCAAAGAGAAGAAGAGTAGGAAACAGGTTAGCAGTCTAGCAGAAGCTACCCATGGAAATCTGAAAACCAGAAATAATAGTTAACAATAGAGCAAAAGATTGAGCAGCATGCTGGAGCCTAACACACATTATTAAACTCTTGCAACACCTCCAAAATAAACATCTCTATCTCATCTTTCAGCTAAGAAATCTAGGTGCAGGCACTCAAGATCACAGCAAGATTTAAGAACTGAAAATATGATAAAATAAAAGGAAATAAAATCAGCAAAATGAGCAAGAACAACACTAAGTAATGGAGGCACTCTCATGGGTTCGGCTTCTCTGGAGGACCCACAGCAGATGACATCATGACTGAAGGACTCATGCAGGAGGGACCCACGAATTGGAAGACAGGGGCTCTAGGGTCAAATACAGCTTTGTATGTGAGGAGGAGGAGAAGGAGGAGGAATGGTATGGAGTGTGTGTGTGTGTGTGTGTGTGTGTGTGTGTGTGTGTGTGTGTGTGTGTGTGATGTTTGAATATGTGTGGTGTATGCATATGTGTGCGATTGAAGCCTAGCTAATGTAAGATGTCCCCTCTGTTACTTTTTGGCTTGCTTCCTTGACCCTGGGTCTCTTCACTAATTCTGAAGCTCTGTTGGCTTCAATAGCTCCAGCAATTCTCCAGTCTCTGCTCTCCCAGGACTAGGTTACAGGTTTGTGTGAGCATCTCTATGTGGATTCTGGGAATGGACCCCAGACCCCATGCGACAATCATGCTTGTGCAAAGAGCGCTCAGCCCCCCAGATTCACCTTTTTATAATAGCTCCCTCTAAGAGTTTCACTAGGGTGGCATGATCTATATTAATCTCTTCTGTAAAAAAATAAATAAATAAATCTAGTGGCCTCACCATCTCCCAACTTTTAAGGTTTCACTACTTTTTATATTACCACACTGAAGACCACGTCTCCAACACACTACTATTTGGGGGACAGCATTAAACTATATCAAAATTATATTTTAAATAAGGTGGCAGAAAAAGATATGATTTGAGTTTATAGGTTAACATTTTTTGTTATACCAATTACACTTATTTATACATTTGCCTACATAGCTGCCAATATTGAATGCCATTGTTAATTCCCCATATTTTTGTTACCAATTAATAAAAAAAGAATTTAAATTTTTGATGTATTTCCAGAAGGTTTATTAGTTTTATGTAAATATATATATATATATATATATATATATATATATATATATATATATATATATATATAATATATATGTTATTAAGTAGAAACTTTGTGTGGATATATCATGTGTTGGTACCATCATTTCCTTCCTCCCTGCTGCCAATGCCTTTCAGTGAGACTTTTGGTATTTACCATGGGGTTGTGAGTTATGAGTTGAGAGAGCAACAGTCCATCATTGTGAGGGTGGGGCAGTATCTCTAGAAATACCCTCCCAGCATATAACTCTTATCTTTCCTTCCCCTCTTCTGCAAAATTCCCAAAGACTTGGTGAGTATGCTTTTATACTACTTTAGTGTTGAGTTCTCATCAACTTCTGGATTTAAAAATATTTATTTATTTATTTATTTATTTATTTATTTATTTATTTATTTATTTATAGAGAACAGGTGAGCCAGGGCCTTCAGCCACTGCAAACAAACTCCAGACACATGTGCCACCTTGTGTATCTGGCTTATGTGAGTTCTGGGGAATCAAACTGGGGTGCTTTTGCTTTGCAAGCAAGTGCCTTGACCACTAAGTCATCTCTCCAGCCAAACTTGTGGATTTTTAAAATAATATTTTATTTATTATTTGCAAGCAGAGAAAGATGTGGGGAGAGAGAGAGACACAGAGAGAGAGGGAGAGAGAGAAAATGAGAATGAGCATGCCAGGGCTTCCAGCAACTGTGAATGACCTCCAGATGTATGTGCCACTCTGTGCATCTGGCTTTACATGGATAATAGGGAATTGAACCCCAGTTGTTAAGCTTTGCAGGCAAGCACCTTAACCACTAAGCAATTTCTCCAACCAGCTTCTGGATTTCTGCTTTGGTATGTTTTGAGTGTTCTCAATGTTGTCTCCATCACCCTGGCACAAGTTCTCAGACTTGCCATGAAGGCAGCACTCATTTTACCAATTCCTCTGTGGCTTCACCTGGCCAGGAGGAATGTCTCTATGATGCCAATTCCTTCTGTATTTAGTTTTCTGTGCATCTCCCGGCCTTCCCATTCTACTGCCCTCAAACCCTCTAGTCCCAATTATCTGTCCCTCACCTGTCGGGTATGCCTCCAACTCAAGATGTTCCAGGTTATGAGCCACATATGAAGGAGAACATGCGGCATTTGTCTTTATGTCCTTGTGTGTATTTGCTTAGGTTGATTTTTTTCCAAGTCCATCCATTTTCCTACAAAGTTCATTGTATCACTTGTCCTTACTGCTGAGTAGAATTCCATTGTGTATATGTGCCACATCTTCATTATCTGTTCATCAAACTATGGGCACCTGGGTTGATTTCAGTTCTTAGCTATTGTGAATTGAGCAGCTATAAATATGGTTGAACAAACATCTCTGCAGTGAAGAGTGGAGCCTTTAGGGTAGATGCCCAGTAGAGGAATACCTGGGTCAGTTGGTAGCTCTATTGTAATCTTTTTTAGGAGTCTCCCTATTGATTTCCATAGTGGTTGTACAAGTTCACACTCCCACCAGCAGTGAATGAGGCTTCCTATACAGGCATCTAATGTACTTTATTTTTAATCATTTTGGCTTCATAATTTCAATCTCTTTTAAGATAAATGTGCCCACCCAGGATTGTTGTTAATGCTTGATAAACTGATCAGCATTGCTTTTATTAAATATTCTTAAATATTCTTATTTAATATTCACTTTTGGGAGTGATATCAATATAGCTTTAATTAATAACTTTGATATTAATATAATCCAAAAATATCTTGTATTTATTATCAGTTAGGTGTTTTATTTTCCATTCTATTTCTTTTTCTTTTTCTTTCTTTCTTTCTTTCCTTTTTTTTTTTTTTTTTTTTTTTTTTTTTTTTGGTGCAGGACCTTACTTTAACCCAGGCTGACCTGGAATTCACTGTGAAGTCTCAGAGTGGCTGTGAACTCATGGCAATATTCCTATTTCTGCCTGCCTAGTGCTAGGATTAAATGTGTGCATCACCACACTTGGCCCATCCTTTTTCTTTTTATTTAATATTTTATTTTTTTATATTTATTTGACAGAGAAAGGGTGTGCCAGGGCTTCCAGCCACTGCAAACGAACTCCAGATGTGTGCACTCCCTTGTGCATCCGGTTAACGTGGGTCCTGGGGAATCAAACCTGGGTCCTTTGGCTTTGTAGGCAAGCACCTTAACCACTAAGCCATCCCTCCAGCCCCCATCCTTTTTTTTTTTACTGCTAATGTCCTTAACTTTAAAGTATACTTTGTAGATTACATATAGTAAAATATTAATAATCTCTACTTTTAAAAGTTGGACAGTTAATGCTGGAGAGATGGCTCTGTGGTTAAAGGTCTTTTTTTTTTTTTTTTTTTTTTTTTTTTTTTTTTTTTTTTTTTTTTGCAAAGACTGATGTCCAGGTTTGACTCAAAAAGTCAGATGCACAAAGTGGTACTTATATCTAGAGGTTTTTGCAGTGGCAAGAGACCCTGGTGTACCATGGTTTCTCTCTCTCTCTTTCTCTCTCCTTTCTATTTTCATTATAAATAAAAAAATTAAATATTTGGGCATTTCATCCAGTTACACACAATGTATTGACTGTTATTTTGTCTTTCGTGGCAATACGTTTTCTTTTCTTTTGTTTTTTTTTTCTTTCTTTCTTTCTTTCTTTCTTTCTTTCTTTTTTTTTTTTTTTTTTTGAGGCAAGCCCAACAGACTGGCCTTTTTTTATGAAATAGAGAAAAAGAGAGAGTGAGAGAATTGGCATGCAAGGGTCTTCAGCCACTGCAATTGAATCCCCCTGCCCCCCTTGTGTGCATGTGCAATCTTGAACAATTGCATCATTGTGTATCTCGCTTATGTGGGACCTGAAGAGTAGAACATGAGTCCTTAGGCTTTGCAAGCAAGTGCCTTAACTGCTAAGCCATCTCTCCAGGCCAGCAATATGTTTTCTGTTCATTCCCAATGTTCCTTGCTTCTATGTTCCTAGTTTCTCCTTTACTTATTCACAAACAAAGTCAGTTTTAGTTTCTAATTTCCCATCTTTTGTAACTTTGTAGCTATAACTAATTTTGTACTAGTTCTTGATTATATAAAATCTTAAATGATCAGAATCTATACATGAATCAATTTTATTTATTTTATTTTGGATACAAAAATCATACTCATCATAACCTTTTTTTTTTTTTCTGGTTTTTTTGAGGTAGGGTCTCACTCTGGTACAGGCTGACATGGAATTCACTCTGTAGTCTCAGGGTGGCCTTGAACTCAAGGCGATCCTCCAACCTCTGCCTCCTGAGTACTGGAATTGAAGGCGTGTGCCACCACGCCCAGCTAAAACCTTTTAATATTAATTTTGTTGCCACATATTTTACTTTATATATAATAAATCCTTTTTAATTTTTATTATTTTTCCTTAAAGTATGATTTGAATTTTAAGTATTTTACTAATAGAGAGAAAAAAAATCTGGTTATATTTTTTCTCACATATATATTTTTATGTCATTAATGTTTGTTGTCATTTTCTACCTGTACATTTGAGGTACTATTTGGTACATAATCATCCAGCTTGAATCTCTCTCATTTTTCTGCATTTCCATTATAGATAATAAATATTGATGCATCTCTTTATATATGTAACATTTATATATATAAATTTATTTTATAATTCTAACTTATTGTTCCATTACTTTTTCCAGAAGTGACTTCCCAAAGCTGTATTATGTGCCTCTCCATATGCTGCATTCTTCATTTGATGACATAAGCTTTTCCCTTGTTGCTAAATTTAGAGTTTAACGATGTGCAGAGGTTTTTAAGAATATATATACTTTCATCTTATTCTGAGTTTGAGCATCACAGATTAATGGATTCTCTGAATAGTTTAGAGGCCTTGCAAAACATTGATGTGAGTTTGAATTGGTGCTTTTAAAACCTGGAATTCAACTGTCTCGAGAATCAAGTTGTGTAGACATATTTAAGCATTAAGAGCATATGTTCTTAGAACTAGAGTGCATGAATGAGATGTCTTCCCATTAAGATCCAACAAATTACTAAAATGCCATTGGGGAACATAAGGCAGCCCTAATAGTGAGTGATTAGATTAATGGAAGTAGAAAGTATTTCTGATGGGAGAAAAGCAGAAGGGAATAAGTAATTTGCTTTCAAATATAGTAAGTAGAAAATATCATTTTAGAGTACATCTTGACATAAGTCAACCATGGAAGATTTAATGGACTATTTTTATGATATGGTAGACAAATGTAGTAAAACTATGGCCAGTTTTTACAATTTTTAAAATCCTTGTAATGCCAGGCGTGGTGGTGGCATATGCCTTTAATCCCTGCACTCGGGAGGCAGAGGTGGGAGGATCATTGTGAGTTCAAGACCATACTGAGACTACGTAGTGCATTCTAGGTCACCCTGAGCTAGAATGAGACCCTACATCAAAAAACAACAACAACAAAAAAAAAAACCTTGTAAAATTTGCAATAAAAAGATGAGATGGAAGCGAGGTGAAGGGGTGGTAAAAGAATGCATGTGACATGTAAATGTAAATGGACTTGGGGAGTATATTAAGATATTAGGAATTAGAAAGCAGTATAGGAGGAGAGAGGTGGACTGGGGATGAGAATCAAATAAACCAAATTGCCAGAATAAATACCACCTAAGTTTCTTTACAGCAACTAAAATTATCTTATTTTTTTAAAAGTTCTTGTTTGATGTTAGTTTTTTTGAAACAGTGTCTTTATAATACATAGGTCCCATAGCATAATTGACGAATACCCTAAAGTCCTTTAGACAATATCATAAACTAGGAAAATATAAAATTACAATAATATAGTAGCCCATTTTTCTAATGATGAACAAACATTTAAAAGTTTCTTTTGTTAAAATTTTTAATGTCCCTCAACAACTCTTTTTTTTTTAAACCTGTCCTATTCTTCTTTATCTTATTTCCCTCCAGATGACCCAATGCATTACCACATTAGAAAGAATTAAGGGCTGGAACACAAGTGCATATTTTGTTTCTTATCTCCAACTTGACAACTTTACATGGTACCTATCTCCTTTTATTTTCTTTTCAGCTTTTGGAAGAGGAAAGTTTCTTATATTGCTTGATTTCTGGTATTCTTTCTGATTTTTAGATTATTCCTCAAATTCAAAATTTGTTTCCTTTTCTGTCTTTCTCCGAATCCTCCTTCCTGAACTGTAAACCACTTTCTTGTTCTTAGCTCTATAGGGTGTAAAGTATTGATGGATGCCACTAGTATAATATTATTTTGGGGCGTTTAATTCTACCTGTTGCCCAGATTTTTTTATGCAAAGACTGATCTTTTCTTCATTTTCAATTTTAATCCCTTAGACACTTTGCACAATTATATTTTAATGTATGAGCGCTTGGCTTAAACTTTCATGTCTGTCAACTCTGAATCCCATCATTTCTATGGCCCTCTCCTACTCCATTTTATATTGTTTCTTCTGTATTCCTCATGTCAAAGCAGATTTCTAGATTTGAATCCTCAACATTAAATTAAACTCATTTCAGTAGATTTCTGGTATTGACAAGTATTCTAATGGGGCCTGAGAAATCATAGCTTAAATAGGCATCTCTGTTCCTTCTACAATCAGGCATGTTTAATCAATGGTCTGTGGATAACATGTATCCCAAATGAGACGTATGTATGGCCCAGCATATGAGGAATGATATTATCACATTCAATATCAAAAGGTTAGAAACCCCTGTTAGACTAGGTCATAGTACACGGAGGGAGAATGGCATACAACTGTGTCCCATAAGGAATGGGAGCCCTTGCATCCATCAACTCAATTCTCCTTTTTGTTCAAGGGTATAGTTATTTGTATCATGATTTTAAAACACAAATTTGATCCTTCTCACCCTGTCCAGTTCCCTAGGTAACTGCAAGGACTGATACCTTTGTTTCTTCACCATCACCTTAATTTTCTGCCAGTTGGCCTCTACCATCCCCACTCTGCCAAAATTGTTCTCTTAGAGAGTGACAATGGATTCCTTGGTGTGGTGGTTTGAGTCAGGTGACCCCCATAAACATAGGTATTCTGAGTGTGAGGTTCCCAGCTGATGGAGGTTTGGGAATTAAGGCATTCTGGAGGCAGTGTATTGTTGGGGTGAGCTTATGGGTGTTAAAGCCAGCACCCCCTTGCTAGTGTTTGGCATACTCTCCTGTTCCATGTATGTCCTCCATAGACTCAGAATTTTTATTAAAACTTGTAAGTACACTGGGTGTGGTGGCATATGTCTTTAATCCCAGCACTCGAAAGGCAGAGGTAGGAGCATTACTATGAGTTTGAGGCCAGTCTTTGACTACAGAATGAGTGCCAGGTCAGCCTGGGCTGGAGTGAGACCCTATCTCTAACAAAAACAGAACAAACAAACAAACAAAAAACCCAAAAATAAAACTGTAACTTGGCTCTCTAGCGACCTGACTGAAAGAGGTGTCACTGGGGGAAGATCCTGGTGTGCAGCCCTAAGGCGTGTTTAGGGGCAAATCTGATTTCTAGCTCAAAGGTGTAAGACGTCACTATAAGCTCTGGCAGGACTCCCTGCTTGCTGCAAGACTGTGCTTGCTGCTTTCTCATGCTGACACTTGCTGGTGGTGCTGGCTGCTTATTGGTGTCCCTCTGCTTGGATTTATGAATGGGTGCCAGATTCTTCTGCCATCTATGAAAAATCCCCTGGATCCATAAGGTTTAGATAAACCCATCCCTCCTGTAAACTGCATCTAGTTTGGATGTTCATCTCAACACCATGAAACTGTGACAACAGTATGTTCAATAAATGGCCTTGCTCTTGCTTATTTCTGATTGTGTATTAGCACATGGGAGAAACTCAGTATTTCTTCAAAGAATGTATACATGATGATGGCAAGTCAATTTGCCTACTGTCTCTGTCTAACCCAGGCACTGGAGATGCTGATGTAGGCCCTCCTTGGGGAGGTGTTTCCAATGGCACCGCCATTCATGTCAAAAACAAAACAACAACATATACATGCATTCAAACACACACACACACACACACACACACACACACACACACACACATTATTCAGCTAAATACTAGTACAAACTGAATGCACCTAATGGTAAACTGAGGCCCAAGTTGCATTGGCAATATTGGCCTTTCATAGATCTGGAGAAATTTAGCTAGAATTTAAAAACAAATAAACAAACAAAAAAAAATCTGAAGGAAGGCGTGACAAGTCAGTGGCTAATCAGTGTGAGGGGTCTTAATGAAAAAGTTGTTCTTCAGTAAGGCTTGAACTTGGATAACCACAATGGCAAAATGATCCCAAAGTAAAACCAACATATTTTATCCCAAGGCTCAAGATCATACTGGAAAAGTTACCGATATAGAATAAAAAAAAAAAAAATGTATTTCTAGGATCTCTTGGTGATGAAACACTGATAGATTTTTCAGGACAAAATCATATTATCCAGATAGTATATAAAATTCAAAACATGAGATTAATGGACATATTTTCGTGGCTTTGTAATATTCTTGGTATTTCATCAGTTAGCATCACACATTAACAAAAAAAAAAAAAAAAACAGATGAAATTTCTGATGGCCTAGATTTAAAATATCAGCCCTGGAGAGATTTCTAAATATAACAGGGTGTGGTGCTTTGATTCTGAGTGGTAGGTTTCCAGCTGATGGAAATTTGGGAATTAACGCCTGTTGGAGGCAGTGTATTCTTGGAGGCAGTCTCATGGATGTTATAGCCAGTTGCCTCTTTCCAGTGTTTGGCATACTCTCCTGTTGCTGTTGTCCATCTGATGTTGGCCAGGAAGTGATGTCCACCCTCTGCTTATGTTATCATGAGCCATCATAGAGCTTCCCCTCAAGTCTGTAATCCAAAAGAAACCCTTTTTCCACAAGCTGCTCTTGGTTGGATGTTTTCTGCCAACAGTGCAAACCTGACTGTGTTGCTGGGAGTGAATCTTGAGGTTAAATTAGCCCTAACTTGCCAGTATTCATTGGGCATACTGCTATTCTCTACCTCCTATGGCAGAAGTGATGTCCAGTCTCTGCTCAAGCCATGCTTTGATTTGAACAAAAGTTTCTGACATATGTCAGATATTATGATGGCCTTGAAGAACCCTCACAGAGTTACATGCAACTCATATAAGAAAGGCGTCATTGAAAAGGTTTTAAGAACCAGTGGAAGGGTATATAGATGTGTTTGCATACTCATGCTCACACATGCAAAGGTCAAGGTACAGTAAAAATTATGCCAGGCAGGGGCACATCACAGGAGATGTTGGCATTGGGAATTCTCTATTCCTGTTGAAAAGTATATCAGTGTTAATATATAGAAATTCATATGTATATGCATACATACATACATATATTTAATCTAACAACAACTTTGGAGTCATTTCTTTACCTGCAACAAGTTATACTACTTTTTTTGTTTCCTTTTTTTTTTTCTATGTTACCTTTGGCATTGGTTCCAGTGGATTTCATTACAGTGAATTTGAAACATTCAAGGAGGGAAAATTTCTCATATGTAACATTTTTGACAGTGGTGAGCACAGTCATTTGCATGTTTAGAATGAATTAAAGCAAGTGAAATGTAACATTTGCATTCTTCATTAAAGAAGGAAGGTGAGAAATATCTCACATTTATGAGCTCTCAACTGACAATTTTCACTTAGGCTTGTGCTAATGAAATTTGTGCGTTTTGAGCAATGCAGCCTTTTGTACTAATGGGTGTGTGGATGGGGGTTCCTGTTTATGGGAAGATTACTGCCTTACTGAATAATATCAACTATTTATTTTGTGTAGGTTTTGTTCTATTGTGTGGTCAAAGACTGAAGAGCATACTAGATATTATGCAGATAGACTGACATTTAGTAAACTGTTATTTAGGGCTGGAAAGATGATTTAGCAGTTGAGTGCTTGCCTATGAAGCCTAAGGACCCTGGTTTGAGGCTTAATTCCCCAGTACTTACATAAGCCAGATGCACAAGGTAGCGCATGCAATCGGAAGTTTGTTTGCTGGAGGCCCTGGTGCGCCCATTCTCTCTCTTTCTATCTGCCTCTTTCTCTCTATGTTTCGGTCAAATAAATAAACAGAAAAAGAAATATTAAAAATAAAAGTTGTTATTTACCTCATGTTAAGAGCAAGATGGGAGAAAAGAGGATTGCAAGACATATCACTGTAAACTATGTAGTTCTGACCTACTAACATTCCTGAGTCTGGGTGATGAATCAAATTTAAATATCAGTGCTATTGAAACATTATTTCTCTTTTAATTTTAAATAAGACATACCTTTGCTATATTGAACTGAAATAGCTAAAACCTATCCCCACAATGAATAAACAAGAGAGATTTAAGTAATGCTAAAGAATCCTAAAATGACAATGGTCCTCCATACCTTCCTTCTGTGAATGTATGTTCTCTTCTTTCATGTGGGAAGATAGGAGGTAGGTGACATTCAGAATCATTTGCCTGCTCTAAGACTTGTTTTATTAGTTGTTGTTGCTATTATCTGACTTCTGAAGTACTGAAATACCCAAGAGATGAGAGAGAACTGTATAGGATTGATTTATGGCAAGCAACAGGATTAAAATTTCCATATAAAATACCTTAGTTTTATATTTCACATCCCATTTATTTAGCACAAATGAGATTTGGAGCCTGTGCAGCCAGAAAAGATAAATTAAACAAAAGACATTCAATTCTTAAATTTAGACATTTTTCATATGTAAAGCCACATAATCATTTTATTTTCTTGATTCACAAGTGAAATGTTTAAAAAAGGTTTTGGAAACATGAAAAATGTATTTGATATCTAGAATGTTATATGTATGAGTGTGATGTCAATGTATATAGAAGTGACATGACTCTCCACCTCAGCTCACTGTGTTAGACCTCACTGGTTCTGGTGAACTAGCTAGCCCACAAGGCTCAAGGATCCTTATATCCCTACTTCTTTAGAATTGGTGTTTCTGGCATGCACAGCCACATTGAATATTTTATGACTCTTAGTCATCCAAATTAAGGTCTTCATGCTTATGCAGCAGGCACTTTAACAAAGGAGCCATCTCTCCAGGCTCTTTCCTAGATTCGACACTATCATTGCTTCCTTGTTAATGAACACAGTTCCTTCAAATAAGTATGCACACTGAAAGTTATCCTACAGCCATGACCCAGAAATGGGAAGCTGGTTTTCATTTTTATTTTTTTTTATTTTTAAATTTTTAAAAATATTTTATTTATTTATTTGAGAAAGAGAGAGAGAGAGAGAGAGAGAGAGAGAGAGGGAGAGAGAGAATAGGCATGCCAGGGCCTCCAGCCACTGCAAACAAACTCCAGACGCATGTGCCCCCTTGTGCATCTGGCTTAGGTGCATCCTGGAGAATCGAACCGGCATCCTTTGTCTTTGCAGGCAAATGCCTTAATAGCTAAGCCAACTCTCCAGCCTGGGAAGCTGGTTTTTAAATGCCACCAGCTGTCTTTAATTACTACGCATCCATCACTTTGATATCTGAAAATAAGATTAACGTCAAAGGGTGCCATCAGTGTTAAAAGTTTAAACATAACATTGTTTCATAATGGTATCTGAGGAAACTCTAGCCTGGATGGCATATGCAATCCAAAGAGAAAAATCAGTTAGTTTTGCATAAATTTCCTTTCAAAAAACTATGTTAAATGCCACAGTTGAGGAAAGTCATAAAAGTTGTTATAATAAATTTTCCATATAAAGAATAAGGGTTACCCCTTGGTTATCTAATTAAAATGTACAACTAAGAGAGAGGGAGGGAGAGAGAGAGAGAGAGAGAGCACGAGTGATCATGGGGAGCACACTCTGCGGGGGTGGAGAAAGCTTTATGGTAAAACAATGTTGGTAATTCCTGTGCCAGAACTGGGTAACTTCTCACAAGTGACCTGTTGGACATAGAGGCCTATAAGCTCCCCTTAACCCAAATGCAGGCCATTTCCAACACATGTGTTTACACACCAGAACTTAGTGTCAAGACTCTATTATTGAAGATACCACGGACTGTGGTGGCAGAACACTGAGAGATCATGCTGCAACTGAGAGGGAAGCCACCTCCCTGCCGATAGCTCTCATAATACTGGAAATCACTGTGTGAGCTGCTGGGAATAATATTCACCAGCAATGTGAAAAGCAGTGGTTCCTGCAAGGCACAAAATCATCCAGCCTGTCAGAATGTGCCCACTGGTGCAATAGTGGCACATAAGTTATGTATAACTGCTCTCTGTTTCAATATGAGACTCATTCAGTGGGAGGGAATTCATGCCTGATACTGAGAACCAAATTCATCTTCTGATACTGAGAACAAAATCAGAAGACTGTGGCTTGGGGGGTTTAAAAATCCAGCCATTAGTTTCTTGAATTCCTAATACTCATTTATCACATGTGGCCGGCAGTTGCTGTGTTGGACAGCCCAGAGGTCCAGCAATTCTATTATGAATGAGCATTCTATTGAAAAAGGCCTCAAAGACAGAATCCTGGAAATAATTTGAGGGACAAGCAATGAGAACCCCAGGAAGTTTTAAAAATGGAAGAATTATTTAGCCTGGAAAAAAGAAAGTGGTCGGGCACCATGATGGTCTTTCAAATGAGAGAAAGGATATGAAAAGAGACAAACTTTTGTTTAGCATAGGTTGGTTATACAATAAAGTCCTATTATATTGAAAAGCTATTCAGGACAGTAAACATTTAGATAGACAATGTGCCACTGTGCAGGTATAATAACGATTACTCACTGTGCATAGTCATGGTTTGTTTATTTCCACTTCAGTCCCTTTGTTACTAATCATTAGGTAGTCAGGACATTACCACCAAATCATTCAAAGTACTGAAAAAGCTGGACCTTAATCAATATAAGACATATTCTCAAGGAATATTAACGTTGTTTGTAAAAGAGAATTTAAGTTTTGGATTTTGTATTGACATGCAGTGTGAAACAAATCATAATCAAATGACTTGAATATGCTAACAAGCATCATAGATGATGTAATGTTATTTATGTAATGCAATCTTCACAACAATTCATGGCTCTTTATCCTGAATTTCACAAGAAGTGGAGACTGAGGCATGTAGAGAATAGCCATTGAAACTAGCTGTCATGATGCTTTATCTGAGACCTGGAACCTTCCATCCTGCAAGACTCACATTCTCTGTGGAAGAAGCTGATGCCGGACTGTCTCAGACAAAATTTGCTGCAGCACCAGCATGTGCACTTATTAGATGCTCTCATGTATATTAGCTAATGCATCCTGACATTGACTCATTCATGACATTTATATTTCTAAATTATATCAGAAAGAATGACAAACTGTACTAATATTCTCTGATGTCTCTTTCCCAAAATTTCAATTTAATTTTAAAAATGATATTTTAAAAAACATCAGCAAACACTGACTGCAACTCTCAAAACTAGCTGTGGTTTGCATGTAAAATGACCCTATAGCCCTATTTGTTTTTAATTAAGCCTCATACTCAACCTCCAGCTAGTGCCAATTTGATCAGTTGAGCCCTACTGAAGGTGAGGTACAATTTAGGGTGGTGTAATAACATAGCTCCCCTTGCCAGTGCCAACTAATACAGTGTTGATCCCTACAAGCTGTGGTGGGTAAGATGTGATGCTCAGCCTCTGATATACCATGCCAAGATGAAACATCCCCTTCAAACTATAAACCTGAAATTACTAATAATAAAAGAATGACAAATTAGAATCCTTATGATGTCATCTAAATAGCAATTAATATAATTAGACTTTTTAAGAGGCAGAAAGAATAAGCAAAAATTGACAAGCTTAGTTAAGTAAACACCATAGTGCTTCATTCCTCAATATACTTTAGACTATTTTGGAGCACCTGTTTAATTTTTAGAAATACGTCCACAAAATACATTAACTATGTAAGTATATAATGTCTGTCTTAATTCCAGATAAGTTAATGTTGTGATTAATAAGGAGTTTTGGTTGAAAATAATGGTGATTCATGACTTTATCTCTAACATAAGGACAGAATCATTTTAGGTTCAAACTACCTATTAATGTTGAAAACCAGCCTCTTTAGTTTGAGACTAGTTACACCCTATATTGAAGTACAGAAACATGCAGACTTCCTTATTGTCTTCTCCCAGCCATCTTGAATTTATCATAAAACAATTGTCAAAACTAGGAAATTGATACGATATTGCTGACTAAACTACCATGGATTCTTTTCTTAGACTACATTTAAATATTTTATATGTATTTATTTATTTATCTGATGGAGAAAGAGGAGAGGGAGAGAGAGAGAATGGGTGTGTCAGGGTCTCCAGCCACTGCAAATGAACTTTAGACATGTGTGCCCCCTTGTGCATCTAGCTAACATGGGTCCTGAGGAATCAAACCTGGGTCCTTTGGCTTTGCAGGCAAACACCTTAACTGCTAAGCCATCTCTCTATCCCCTTAGAGTACTTTTAACTATTACTTATGCTGAGTAGCCAAAGGATGACAAACTTTATATTTTCAGTCAATTTTTGAGAAAAGTGTATGTAGAAGACAGCTTCAAGTTCGCTGAGATGAACTTCCAGACCAGGCACAGTTATGGAGGAAGGGATATTATTTATTAAAGCTTACAGATCCAACGGAAGTTTGATAATGGTAGGAGAAGCGGCCTGCTCTCACAGGACCAGGCAAGAGAGAGAAAAGCCAACCAGGCACACAGCACACTGAGCAAAGCTACAGCCAAAAACCACAGCACACTTCAGGAACTCCTATTAGGCACACTTCGCATATCTTTATAATAGAATCTCAAACCATCATCATACCTTAAGATCCACCCCCAGTGACATTGCCTCCAGCAAGGTGGCTGCAGATGCAAACTATAAACTAATAAAACACTGAATATATTGGGGGCCATATATTCAAACTACCACATTCCGCCCCTGGCCCCCAATAGATTTAGCTCTTGGCCCCCAATAGATTTATAACTATCACACATTGTAAATTGTACTCAGTCCAATTTCAAAGGTTCCCACAGTCTTGACTAACTTAAGATAGTGAGTCCTGTAAAATCAAACAAGTTAAACACTTTCAACATGTAAAGGCACAGAGTAAACATTCTTACTTGTATAAGGCATAGCAAGGAGAGACTAGAACAATGAAAACTCAACCACCATCAGCAGTCATCAAACTTCTGCAGTTCAAGTTCAATATAACCAGAGACTGACAGTCTCCAGGTTTTCCGATTCTGCCCCTCCAGCTGGGCAGAGTAGCCAGGGAAAACTTCGATCCCAGGCCAGCACTGCACTACATGGGAGTCCTTCCATAGTCCTGGTATATCCAAAACATCTTCAGGTCTCCATGCAAACCAAGGTCCATCTTCCATAGGCTCTTCCAGCAAATAAGAGCCTCACGCCCTACCTCATTCTGCATCTCAGCAGTGGCTCCTGGAACTGTATGCAATTCATGGCCACTCCATGCATTGTTCATGTTTCCAAAATTAATACCAGGTGTGCAGGACACAGCCATATTCTTAATCCAGGGATGAACTAAACCATAGATTTGAAAAGCAGGTTCCTTCTCCAGTCAACTCTTTCCAAAAGAGTTTGTGTTTCTAACACTCTTTCCTCAGGCATCCTCTCCATTGTTTTAATGTAAAGCAGTCAGAACACCTTCCTTCTACCTTCCTTAAGATTGCTAATGTGTTTGACAATAGCAGCTCCAGTAACCTAAAACCAGTCTCAGTGCCTCTAATTTTAACTTGCTTGAGGTTTTCTAACTTAAAATCTTAAGTATCTCAGTCTGGTATCTTTAGCCAAGCACATCAGCCCATTGCAAATTAAACTTTGATCAAGCTTTCTGGGCCTGGATAGCGGAACGCAGCCATCCCTTATGCCAGTAGCCCAGTTCCAACAAAATCCTCTGCAGTCTTTCCTTCCCCTTAGAAAGCTCATAAGCCAAGCCTCGAAGTT
Organism: Orientallactaga sibirica; assembly: GCA_036365145.1. Classification (NCBI taxonomy): domain Eukaryota; kingdom Metazoa; phylum Chordata; class Mammalia; order Rodentia; family Dipodidae; genus Orientallactaga; species Orientallactaga sibirica. The sequence continues at coordinate 20,145,982 of JAEOAD010000012.1, forward strand.
CAATACTGTCTGCACTTAGCATTCTAAAACTCTCATCAGAATAGTCCATAAAACTTGGCTTACCATTCCAGAAGGCATCTTCAGTTGCAAGCACCAATTCCATGCCCATTCCTCCAAAACAAAGGTTGCAAAAGATGAACATCCACATAGTCTGGTTCATCTCACCCCACACTCCTCGGTACCACTTCTGTAGCAGACAGCTTCAAGTTCACTGAGATGAACTTCCAGACCAGGCACAGTTGTGGAGGAAGAGATATTATTTATTGAAGCTTACAGATCCAGGGAAAGTTCCATTATGGCAGGAGAAGTGGCCTGCTCTCACAGGACCAGGCAAAAGAGAGAAAAGCCAACCAGGCACACAGCACACTGAGCAAAGCTACAGCCAAAAGCCACAGCACACTTCAGGAACTTCTATTAGGCACACTTTGCATATCTTTATAATGGAATCTCAAACCATCACCACACCTTAAGATCCACCCCCAGTGACATTGCCTCCAGCAAGGTGGCTGCAGATGCAAACTATAAACTAATAAAACACTGAATATATTGGGGGCCATATATTCAAACTACCACAGTATAGAAGATTACTTTGGGGGGAATAACAAGTAATTATCGAAGTTATCTCAAGGGGGGATAAAAGTACATATTATCTTCCCTTTTACGAGCATAGGTAATAAAAATTCTTCTATAGATTGGCTTGTACTATTCAAATGAAGGAAAATAAACATAGAAAAAGTAGAGTCTGTGTGGTGTATAATCTATTTTATTTGACAAAATAAAATAAAATATCTTATAACATTGCATAAAATCATCAACTAGAGCAAAAATTTTTGATGGAAAATTAAATTCCTAAGTAATTCTGATATAAACATTGCCAATGTTAGACAAAGACACCAGACTATTAATTTTAGGAACCATATGAAACAGCTGTGAGAATACCAGACATTCTTGGCAATTCTCAGTTGGCTACTTTGAGTGGAAGACTCTTAACTGGTGCCAGGAGCTTATGCTTTGGGGAGGAGACATGACTTCCTAAAGCAGTGTTATCAAATGAGGCATCTAGCCAAGATAGGCACACAGCAATTTAGGGCAAACAAATGAATATGTAATTTCTATCTTCTCTGATTGCTCATCAGGTCTTTGCATAAGAGGGAACAATTTTCTTGAATTCAGAAAGCCTAACTTGTCTTTGACTGTTATATTGAATTTCAAATCTCAGTTTCCTAATGTTCTTTATGGAGATGTCTATGATTTGTTAGATTTTTAATTTTATTTTATCCTTATAGTTGGCATACAGAGATTTAGGAATCATTCATTCTAGCATTTTTTAAAATCTTACATTCTTTTAAAACATTTGTTTTACCTAAATGTACAAAGACCAAAAATAAATTAAGGAACACAGTTGCTTATTGGTTCCTTTAGAGTATGTAATTAAAATGTGAGTGCTATTGCAATTGTCCAGGAATAACTACAAAATCAACTGCTTGATTTTGATTTATTTGTCAAATCTCTTTTGTTATATTTAACACCATGTTATTATTTTATTTTTTATTAATTTTATATTTTTCAGTATTATAAACTATTTGCTTTGGAAAATCTAAAATATATTATTCTAAAATAATTATTTACACTGAATACCTGGGATTTTTATCAATATAACAAATAATAGGTAGAATATTAAATATGCAAACATTTATTTATTTTTGGTAAATAGCTAAAGAACGGTTTTGTTCTACAAATGTATGGACCATAAGAACACATGCTTTGGTAGCCAAATCCTTGAACTAAATAATAATAATTAGGAGTAGGAAAACATGTTTGAAGTACTAAGGTAAGAGCTTTACTCTTTTGTTTGTGAGAAATTTGAATTACTTTAAAAAAAAATTTTTACTAGTTATGTATATAGTATACATACAGTCATGATGGTACCATCGTTAGCCTTCTCCCTGTTCTCCCCCCATGGGTAATGTGGGTCTTGCCTTATGGTGGATAGCCATCAGTTATGCGGGAGAGGCAGTGACTCTGTGTATAATGACCCATCTCATGGCTCTAACAATCTTTCCACCCCCTCTTCTGTGAATTTCCCTGAGCCATATTGGGTTCAGTTTAGGTCTATTTCCGTGATGAGGTTTTGTGAGTCTCTGTGATTCTCTGTTCTGTACTACTTTAAATAGCATCTTAAAGCTGAAGAAGCTATTTATATTTCCAAGCTAGATAAAAATAATTTTTACAAAGTATATACTAAGGTAGAAATAATCCTAATCATGTTATATACACTGCTCAGTCAATGTAAAAGGCAATAATATATTCATATTTTTCATATGAGTCATATGAATAAACTATGGAAGAAGGAGATAAAGAGAAGTTTCTATAATACTTTGAATGAGCCTGTGGAATGTTTAAGTTCTAAAATTCTGAAATTTTACTGAATATTTTTAGATGAGTATAAAAAAAGAAGGACAGGAAGAGTATACTGAATGACATTATACATTTTTCCTATAAAAAAGGTAAACTGACACCATGATTACTTCACTCACAGAATGTGGAATGTGTTCTGCTCTGTCCTTTTATAAAAATGGAATTTCTAGTAGTTGATTTTTGTTGTTGTTGTTTATTGAGGTAGGGTCTCACTCTATAGAGGGATGAGGGTAGAAATCAGCATCTCAGCTTAGCCTCCTTAGTGCTGGGACCACAGCATGTACTCATGCCCACCTGAAAAGTGTGTTTTTACAGATAGTCTCCTCTCCCTGGATGATTCCCGAAATATCAAATATTGAAAATTGGGAACCTTTATTCTTCTCAATTCTTTGCTTGTTGTAAAAACTCAAACCATGCAGCAACTTAAAATGTTTTCCACCTCACTAAAATGCTAGACCAGTTGTATTTAGAAGGTGTTAGCAGCTCAGGCGCCCCTTTAAAACCAGAAGTTTGGGATGTCCCTGGATTCTTGTGTTATGAATTGAAAGGATTGAAATTCATAGGCAAAAGGGTAAGGTTTAGAGAGATTTTATTAGATTAAGAAAAGGAAAAAGGACAGAGGACAGAATGCTCCTGTCCATAAGAAGTCCCTGTAGTAGTCTTTATAATAAAATCTTCTATCATGAAGAAAATAGAAATTTCACCTCTTAAACAAACTATTTCTTATGTATCATAACTTACTGGAACTATCATGAGCTAAGAGTGGAAAGAATCAACTTGAATCCAAACTGCAGACCTAGCTTTCTTAAATGCTGCCTTGTTATCTACAAGTAATTCATTAATTGTTCAGATTCATTTTCCTTCTTTATAAACTTTAAAAACATAACCTGATTGGGTGTTTGAAAGTCTAAGATTAGATGCATGCAAAAAAATGTGTGAGAAGTACTTGAGGATATGTTTCCTAACCATTACTGATAACTACAAGAATTTTATTATAATGGAAACACAATATATAGGACTAAAAAAATTCCAAATTCATTAATTTATAGAGACAGCAGTTGCCCAATGTAACAAAAAATGTGCAGACCTTGTCAACTTGAGCTTCAATTTCAGTTGTAATTGTTAGGCCTCATATTTAGGCATTTCTACTATTTCCTAAATAAAGTTTTTTGTATTGAACAGTTTTTCAGCATAATCACTGGGACCAAACAAAGACATTTCTAGTCACCCCAGTAGACTAAAATAAATATTTAATTATTATTAGAACTACATTTACTTGGATTACAGTTGCAATTTTCCTTCAACTGGAAGGCATTTTATGTTTGCTTATATATTCTTTAAACATTCTTATAAATGGCCATGAAACCTTTCCAATATTATTTTTAAAAATATTTTATTTATTTACTTGTGAGGAGAGGGTGTGAAGAGAATAGGTGCACCATGGCCTCCAGCCATTGAAAAGGAGATCTAGATGCATGTTCCACTTTGAATCTAACCTGGGTCATTAGGCTTTGCAGGCAAGTGCCTTAATTTAAAAAGTACCATCTCTCCAGCCCCAGTATTAACTTTTTGTTTTGTTTTGTTTTGGGAGACAAAGTGTTATCTAATCCAAGCTGGCCTCAAACTCATTATGTAGCCAACTATCATCTTGCGCTCCTGATCCTCCTGCATCCATCTCCTGAGTGCTGAGATTACAGTATGTGTCACCATGCCCCATGGTTTACAAAATATTATTTATTCATATAATTGTGAGGAGAGAGAGAAGAAGCATAGGCGTTCCTGAGCTTCTAGATATGCAAACAAACTCCAGATGCATGCACCACTTTGTGCATTTGGCATTACTTAGGTGCTAGGGAATTGATTCCTGCCTGGCAGGCTTTGCAAGCAAACATCTCTAACTGATGAGCCATCTCCAGAAACCCATGCACATTTTTTTTTTTTTTTTTTGAGAGAGAGAGAGAGACAGAGAGAGAGGGAGAGGAAGACAGATAGAGATGGGCACGCCAGCAGCCTCTCAGCTGCTGCAAACGAAATCCAGATGTGTTCGCCCCTTGTGGTCAAGTGCGGCATTGCGCCCTTGTGTCACTTTGCATCTGGCTAAACGTGGGACCTGGAGATTGGAACCGCTGGAGATTGTAACCTACATTCTCAGACTTAGGAGGCAGGCATGTTAACCGCTAAGCCATCTCTCCAGCCTGCATGCCCACCTTTTAATCTTAAATATTTTGGCTATATTATTGACTTATATTTTTACAAAAATGTGGCAAGCTATATTTCAAAAAAAATTCCTTGTTGAAAGTAGTTCTAACTCAGAAAAACTAAAAAATTTGTGTGCAAAGAAGCACCCTAGAGACTCTTTTTATATGTGTGTTTTCTAACTAATAATTGGAATCATTTGGAGAATTAAAAAAAAACAACCTAGAATAAATGATTCTATCATATGCTATAACAGCCTGAAAATAATTTATATTTGAAATGTAAAGTGATAAGACTGCCTTTACATCCTGCACAATAATATTCATATACATTTTCCAGAGTGGTATCTAAACTTAGATTTCAGCCTCAGAGAGTCATGTCAAAGGTCTGTCATTACCTTTTAGCTTTGAAGACTAAGCATGTGTAGGTGGCTCCCATAATGTTTCCTGTTTTCCTTTCACTCTTTCATCCAAAATATTTCATTACTGTGTCCTTTTTGGGTCATTGGCATTTACCATTTCAACTTTCAATGTCATTTATCATAACCATGTAGGTGAAGCATACAAATAAATACATGGCTGTAGAATAAACTTTTATGAATTTTTATTTGGGCCAGTAAGTTTGAGTCCATGTTAGAGAAGAGATGGTCCAAACTGAATAGTTTCATTGTGATGGGTTCCTGGGTAGGCTGCTGCGAAAATACCATGCAAATTCAAACCACGGTTCTAAAGCAGTGATTTTGTGGAGTAATGACTAAACTAGGAAGCTGAACACAGAATTTTATAAAGACATGAAAACTTTTGAAGGTGCAACTGGAAAAGGTACTGGATTGCAAGTTTAGGGAAACAAGTTCTATTCCTAGGTCTGTTACTTGTTATCTTCAGTAAGTTATTTAACCACTTGGGTCTGTATTATAATATATATATTAAAGGATGTAGTTGTAGTTATAAATATCAAAATTTTATAGTGCTAAGTTCTTTGATCCAATACCTCATTAATATGCATTGAAATTATATAGTTAGGGATATAAAATGGAAAAGAGATAGGATATTGAATGTCAATTTTTCTCTACATTCATTGTTTTATCCTTCCTGCTATATAGCTATTAATAACATTATCTTATTGTTTTGTAATTGAATTCTCTCCTAACCCCATTTTCCGTCCATTGTACTATAATATCTATAAGCAAGAAATTATTTTCCAACAGAAATTCAAATATATTCATATGTGTGTGGTGGGTATGTTTTGGTTGACAGGAATTCAATTTGAGCTTCTACCTGAATACTTCATTTCATAAACTTTAATTAATGCATACTAATGAATTTAATTGGTCTAGCTGTAGCTGGAGAATAGGAACATGGACGAAGTGGTACCAAGATTAAAACCTATACTAGGAGCCAGTTGGCAGTAGAATAGAGTGCTTTCCTCACCAGGGCTGCATACAACAGGCAGCTTGTGTTGATACACAAATGGGAGAGTTGATGCTATGTAAATGATTATAATGGGGCATGAGAGAGACTTGTGGCCTAATGCTTCTGGGTGTATTCCTTTTCCCACCTCATTAGCCCGCTCACATTCTGGGGAGTACCTTGTTCATTCGTGATAATCTGTCACTGATTCCTGCTACTTTACAATGTGTCCTTGGTACAATTCTTTATCCCAAGACACAAAAACCCAGAAATCCCAGTGGATGCCCCACCTGCTGTCTCCAATCTGTGCCCATAACATTATGGAGTTTTCTTCACATCTCTGATGTGTAAAACAAAATCAATTTGTTTTAGTTGTTCTGACAAAAAGACGAAATTCACCTTAACTCTAAATATGAAATTATTACATCAGGAGAGGTTCTTTCAGAAATAGTTGTGATTACATCACTTCATTTGCATGGTACCCTCTTGTCTTTGTAGTCTGAACTCTATTAGAAAATTCCTGTTGGGCATGTCTCATGTCCCAAAGCACTTAACATTGCTAACCTGTTTTCTTAGAGCTTGCTTTTCATTTCCTGTGGTGGGTTATCCAGCGAACTGACCTTTATTCTATCAAGAATGTACTTCAAGATAGAGATGGAAGAATAATGGTGCCCTGTCACCTTTTATACATTGAAGACGGAACACTTTTAAAAAGCATTGTGAGCAAGCATATGATTGAACAAAATATATAGCTATGTGTGTAGCACAGTTCCCTGCATGTTTCTTACCAGATAGATCTACAGATTAGTTTGATGTCAAAGCTTTCTGCATTGTTTATGCACTAAAAATAAACCCAGCATTACTTTGCATTCTCATTGTATATATCCTTTTAACCATCCTCATTATCATTCAGAAGACAAGAACAATTAGGCCAATAACTATGTTGCTGGGTATGGTTAACATTTAGTTCATTTTTAGTAAGACTGCAAAGTATTGTGTATATGCATTCAAATCTCCTAATTGAAAACAGCATTCCCATTTTTATATTAAATATTTTGTGTTTATTTGACATATTTTTAAATGTATTCACTCAATATAATCATATGTAACAAAATTTAGGCCATTTATCTTTTCCTATGCAATCAAAACAAAACATAAAAAATTCCCACACAAAAATATAAAGAAAATTAAGTGACAGCATTTATTACTTTTATTTTAGTGTTTATGAGTGATATTTTAACTTTTCACTTTTATTTAGTGAAAAATTACTCTTAAATTACATTTGGTATATAGTCTATATAACTCATAAAAACACTTCCACAAAGTCTTTAACATTTTATTTATCAAATACACATATTATACATGTATTAATGCTGAACATTTTATTTTACTCATATATTAATGCTGAACACTATGGTAGATGTTATGGATACAAACGGAAGAGAGTTGTGGAAAAAGCTCAGTGAGTAAAAGTGCTTATTGTATAAACATTATAGGCCAAGTTCAGACCCCCCATAACCCAAGTAAAGTCAGATGTGGTGGGATGCATCTATATTCCTAGCATGTCTACTATGAGATGAGATTTTAGAACGTAGACTCCTCAGAAGCTTGCTGCCAGCTGGTCTGGTATACCCAGCTATTATGCAGTGACCAGCAACAGAGACATAATCTGCTTGCAGCACCAAGTTGGAAGAGAAAAACTAACACTTGAGGCTGTCATCTGACCTCCACGTGCATGCAATTGCACATGTACACTCACAGTCACACATGAATATGCACATGTATGCACAAACATCATATACACATATACACGGCCCACAAAGAAAAACAAGTGAATAGATTTCAGCTCTGTCTTCAAGACAATGTACAAGTCAATAGTCATTTCATTGAGACTGGTGCAGTACCTTTGTTCGCAGTGCTAGCGAGCTGAATGATGGGTTAGACTTTTGGGTTTGTGGAGATTTGGAAAGTTGCATATACAAAGCCAAATTATCCTGGGTTATCATTAGCTCTGTAATAGTCAATCATTCCAGCTCCTTGTGTCGAACCTAATATCCTTGTGACTTGCAAATGAAATCTTTTGGATACATTAACGAAACAAACCACTATCTTTTTACATCTCCAAGCCATGCCATCACACAACATGTGAAATCATAGAATAAACTTTCTTGATACAACCAGCTTGCCACATATATTACCACCAATGTATTTGAAAGGTGCCATGATTTATGACAATTTTTGTTCTTTATAAAATGTCATAAAACCATTTTCACACGAGAGCATGGTATTTGGGTCAATCTGAATCTGCGTTCTTGGCTTATGGTCACTAATATTTTACTCCAGAATAAACTCTTCTTCCCTTTTATGTGAGATCTCTGTTTGGGGCATAACTTGGGTTATTAAGGGGTCTTGGCTAAAACCTACTGGTTGAGAAGAAATTAGTCAAATAAAGGTCAAATATATTAAATAGAAACACATCCATACTGTAGTGTGACTGACATTAAGTAAGAAAAGCAAATAATGCGATAAATAATAAATATAATTTTAGGCCATGTCCATCCCTTCCCCTGAAGGTTTTCAATTATCCTTCCTTTATGACTCTGTCTCCTGAGCACTCTCACTCCAAGGATTAAGACTATACAAAACTTTACTTAAAATTGAGATTTTTAAACTGTGATTTAAAAAAAACTTAATGGTCTTCATTGTTTTTCTTAATGACTAGAAAAAGAAGCAATTAACTGACTTTGTGAATTATGTTTCCCATCTTAGTAGCTGGATTAAATCGAACAAGCCAAATGATTATGTGATGATCAACCAATATTATTGCCATTATTATGATACAATGAGCCCATTTACTCAGTTTAATTTGGTCATGTCACAAGAAAACCATGAAATTGAAATCAGTTAGAACAATAAAAAGAGATGCAAAATATGTTTCACTTTAATAGCTTAAATTAAATTTCAATAAGGAATATACATGGAAAGGAATATGATGAGGAAATGAGATTAATAACCAGTGGTTTAAAAATGTCAACATTATCTCAGTGCATTTTCAACTGTTGTCTATTTTAAGAATCAAGTTTTTTTTTTACAAATGATATTAGATTTTATTTTCTATAAATTTTATTATTTTGGAACATAGGAAGGAAAGGTTTTCTGAGTCCCCCAAAGTAATTTCATCTTTTAGGAAAATGATTCCTTTTATTATGAAGTAGACTCAAAGACCACAAGGTGAATGAGATCCATTCTGTCAGAAGATAATTTATTGATGAACCTATTGTTCACTAAACATACACGATAAACACATGAGAAACAAACAGCTGACTCCACTGGCTCTATTATCAAAGTTACTAGAAATACAAAGTATACTATAATACTTCCCTAGGCAATATATGTCTATAGAATTCAATATTGAACATTCAATTAATGATAATGTATACTGAAGAATCATTTAATTTCTATATTTAAAAAGCAACCTGATAAATTATGTGGCCTAGAATATTAATCTGCTGCTAATTTGAATAGAATATAGTAGCATAGTATTACTTGGCCAACAAAACAGAAAGAATGTAAGCTCATTAACTTTATTTATGAACTATTTTTAACGTCCTTTATTTTCTTCAACTTTATGTTTAGCAGATTTGTGAAAGAGTAAAAATGACTATTATACATGAAAAAGCTTGTTAGGGCCAAGGGGCTACCTTCTGGTCTCTAACAATTCTTGTAACAGTGATTTCATTGTGTAAGCTCTCCTAGCCAACAAATAAACCTTAAAGGATTCTTGATAACTGTTCTTCCACAATCCCATTGCATTAGCAACTGTACCCATTTTTTAATATTTAATGCAATTTTATTACTTGAATTTATACCAGAATAAGACAGGAGGCGTTTAGGACAGGAAATATGTTATTATAGACTAACTGTATGTCCAGCTCTGATTTTTGGTCAGACATAGTGGTTTGAGATATATGTGCAGCAAGAAGAGAAAATAGTTATTGATTTTAACAAGGTAAAGTCAGCAATGAGCACAGATCATTTGTTTCTTTTTGTTAAACATAGATCAAAATAAGAAAGCACCTTCCTGTCAAACAAACAGGAAAGATGGAGAGATGGTTTAGTGGTTAAGCGCTTGTCTGTGAAGCCAAAGGACCATGGTTCGTGGCTTGATTCCCCAGGACCCATGTAACCAGACGCATAAGCTGGCAAATGCATCTGGCGTTCGTTTGCAGTGGCAAGAAGCCCAGGCATGCCATTCTCTATCTATCTGCCTCTGTCTGTCTGTCTGTCTGTCTGTCTGTCTGTCTGTCTGTCACTCTCAAATAAATAAATAAAGCAAAAGTAAATTTAAAAGACAAAGTGCAAGTTGTCAATTGATAAAGGAGGGGCACTAATAGTTAGTTGGTTAGACACAACTAACTCACTGAACATAGGTAGAGTCAGTTCTCTACCCATGAAATGTTTCAACAGCCATATGTCCTTCTGAGTCTATTGATAACACTTCTTCAGTGGCTGCATTCTACTATTTTCTTTTGCTGTAATCAAATATCCCAGTCTGGGTTACTTAGACTGAAAAGAGGATTCTTTAGGATTGTTTTAAGACTCTGAAAATTCAAACATTTTTCCATCTATAAGGGTCTCTTTGGTTCCACAGTCTCTGGAATATGGCAGGAACATTTGGAATTAGGACTCCAGAAAGCTTCTACCAAACACTTTATAGGGCATAGTCTCAGTGACCTTGGGACTCACCACTAGGATGAGCTCTTAACATTGCCATAGTGGGCACCAACCTACCAACACATAAATCTGGAAGAAGAAATATGAAAAATACTTTTGAATTTTATATAAAATAGATTTGGGGATAGAGGTTGAACTCTCTTGCTCTAGAAGAAATGGAGAACAACCTTGTTTCCTTCCCATAGTGTTCATCTCAATATTTGTTAATTTACAAATGTTTATTATTTTGATTGACAACAATATCATTTTATTTTATAGTAATCTATATTGAAAACAATGAATGTGAAGCAAACTTAAGTTTTACCTCTTGTGACATAGCTAATATATTTTAATTTCTTTTGGAAATTGATAATAAACATGTACCATACACATAATATGGTTGACACTTACAATAATAATGAACATATGAAGACCAGGCATTGCTGCAAAACTCAGCATTTACTTCAAATGTTGAAATATATTTTAAGAACTTTGACAACTTTTGTATTTACACTTGTAACTTATTTTGTAAGGATTGGCTCTGAATTTAAATGCAATTACTGTTTTCACTTCCAAGCATTTCAGTGAATATATGAAATGTAAAGCAAAGCTGTTATTATGGTTCCATTAATAAAAAAATCATAAATGTAAATTTATAATATGCATTATCAAATATAGAGTATCAAGATGGTTAATGCAAATAAATTTAATATAGTACTTAATATTATCTAAGGTTTCAGGTTGTATATCTGATGTTTTAAATTCTAGTATACATTCAATGATCAAAATTTGAGATGATATTTTGCAGTAATAGTGTCAATACAACATGAATAGAACACATTATGAAGACAAAAATTAGATTACAAATAAGTAAACCCAAGAAATAAGATGCAAATATACTTAAAATTGCTTTTGATTAATTTATCATTTTCAGTTGTGTAAAAACTACTTATATTATCAAAGTGGCATAAAAGATGAAATGTCAAAGGATATAACTATTTTTACACATACATAGTGGGTATGTGCTTTAGTCAAAGCTTATGGTGAATATGCACGAATAAATCACCTTCCAAGTGTGTTTTTAGAGTAGGCTTTCCCTTAGAAAATCATTATAAATGTATGAAATTCTGAGGTCTGCTTGCACATTAGCCTACATATATCATTATTTTAAACATTCTGTACACCTTCAAAATTCAGAAATTTTTGTTTTAATTTACTTTATAATATTTTATCAAAGCATGTCAAATTCATTAGGAAATGATTAGGAAATATTTATACCTTAACTTTTGAATATTTTTATTAAATTGGACAAAGCTTTATTTGAAAAATAGAAGATGAAAACAAGAAAACACTAAAATGTATCCCTACAAAAATAACAGAAGAACTGAATAAAAAAGATGACAATTTATATCATGTTTAAGATTTTATTTTGTAATTGCAGCTTAAAATATTTGATAATATTAATTTGAAAATTTTATGTTTTATAAAGGAAAAGGCTGAGATTAACAAACCCAATTACACTGATGTAAGTCTGGCTAACCACTCAAATCAACCATATTTTACAAAATATTTGTCTAACAAAAGTACTCAATAAAACTAAAATACAGAGTACTTGAAGTCTAATATGAAAAGAGATGTAATCCATACAAAAGATTTCCCCCACACTAAGAATGAAGGCACACTTACTGTTCAGAATTTTCTCTGATCTTGTTAGATATCTCAACATTTTCAGAGATGTGTTTGTCAATTAAAATGTCTTTAGAAATAGCCAAGCATGGTGGCGCATGCCTATAATCCCAGCACTTGGGAAGCAGAGGTGGAAGAATCACTATGAGTTCAAGGCTACACTGAGAATACAGAGTGAATTCCAGGTCAGCCTGGGATAGAGTGAGACCCTATCTCAAAAAACCTAAAACAAACAAACAATCAAAAATGTCTTCAGATAGGAGTCAACTGAAGACATGAATTTTATAGAAGAGGTCAACAAGTATCAGCATAGATGACAAATTGTACAGTCACTGCCTTTGAGTCAACTATATCCATTGGGACACTCCAACATCACTACCAGCACCAATGCTCAGTAAGTATACCAGCTTAATGTGTCACTGAGAAGTAAAAAAAAAAACAACTCCATCTTTTAAAATTATATATAGTTTATACTTGTCTACAAATAAAAAAGAAAATAAATTGGAATTATGTAGCTCCATGAATACTTCACAAAGTGAATATATCTCTGAATCATTTCCTAAATTGTACTCAGTACATAGGCAACATTTTGGAAATGTCTTTTCATCCCTATCAGCTACAAAAATGCTATACTGCAGGAACCTAAAAGTCATCTTTATATTCATGTTATCATGTGTGGGAATTCTTTTAATGTTATATGGATGGAATTACACCTTATGAATTTTGTGTTTGAATTATTTCATTCACTGTGATTTCTATTTGATTAATTCATATCATTCGTGTGTGTGGTGTGGTGTGTGTGTGGACTACTGTGCATATGTGGATGTAAGGACACTGGTGGTGTCTGTCCTTGCCTTCTGCCAGGTCAAAGTAGGAAATGTTGTCCATGGCTGAGTTGACTAGGCTAGCTGACCTATGAGCTTCTGGGAGATTCTCCCTTCTTCACTTCTCTTCTCTCCACAGATGCACTGGGGATTATAGATGGCCACCTTAGAATCTGGCTTTTTGTAAGCACTTAGGGACTCCATACTCAGGTCTTAAACTTGTGAAACAAGTACTTTTCCACTGAATCATCTCTCACAACCTACATTATTTATAAGATTGATAATTTTAACACTCTCATTCCTAAGTGAGATATAATTGTACAAATTAAACACAATTAAATTTTTGAAACTAGTTTGATGAACACTTGAGCAGTTTTCTGTTTGGGACTATTGTATATAATACTGAAATAACCCTTTTATATTATTATGAGAATTTATGTATATTCCTAATGCAGACTTTCTAAACCTCATTTTATTTTTAATTTATGTTAAACAAATTGATCGCCTACAAAAGCAGGGCTTTTTTTATTCCAAAAAAATCATGTAAGTTTAATACACTGGGTAGATTGGTAAACATTTATACATTTTTGCTGGCAGCATCATTCTATCACACACTTTTACATACATGTCCCTATATTATTTCATTTGTTCCCTACATGGTATCCAGTGGCAATTAGAGTACAGTTCTGAGGTCATTTAGGAGCACAATCTTATTCCCCCTTATTCTCTAACAGAATGTTTTCATGATCTGCTGAACAGAGCCATCACTCCATGTAAATCTGCATAAATTACCTTGGTTTCATCTGAATTACAGACTTTTCTTTAACAAAGTGAATTATAAATGCATTAGACCCCATCATCACCAAATACTAATTATAGTTTTATTTCCAGTGCCAAATTAAGTGGGACAATTAAAAATGATTTTTAAAATTCTTAATATATAATTGAAAAAATTGAAATTGAAAAAATTGAAAAACTCATATGATTATATCCAAGTGTAGACTGAATGTTGAATAACGTGAGATTATGGGGCAACAAGGAGGTTCTGTTTTTTTGTTTTTAATTTTCTTTGACTGGTAGGTTATTTTATTTAAATATAATGAGATGTTTGGGTGTTACCATTTAGATTTTTCTCTTAGTTCATTTATCTCTTTAAATATGATCCATTAAAGAAGTATGTCAAAAATGAGTAAAAATAATTAGGGCTGGAGAAATTGGATTGTATGGGAAGTGTTTGTAATTTCAGCCATGCCTGTGGGCAAGAAGGGAGGCAGACACAGGAGAATCTGCAGAAGCTTTGCCTGGTCAAAGTGATTGTGAACAGTGTGAAAATCTGCCTCAAAAAAGTATGAAGTTTAGGACCCACATGTGAAATTTGTCCCCTGGCTACCACACATGCTGTTCTCTCCCCACACATTAATATAACAGATACAAACACTATGTTCACACACATGAACATATGTACACACAGCACAGAGAAACATACATGGAATTAATTATAGAGAGAGTTCAACCAATTTTCATGTCTTCACCATTCTGCAAGAACTATTGTGTACTTAGTGCTATTCTATTCTAGTCTAGTCTAGTTATTTGTTTATATTTATTTATTTATTTATTTATTTATTTATTTATTTATTTATTGAGGCAAGTTCAACAGCCTGACCTTTTGTTCATGTGAGAGAGCAAGAGTGAGAAAGAGAGAAAATTGGCATGTCAGGGCCTCCAGCTACTGTAATCGACCTCCAGACACATGCACTACCTTGTGAGCATATGCAAACTTGTGCTTGCATCACCTTGTATGTCTGACTTACATGGGATCAGGAAGTGCCTTAATCTTTAAGACATCTCTCCATCCCAGTGCTATTCTCTTTGTTTCAACGTTTTTTAGAAAATTAATTGTAACTTCTATATGACTGAAAAAAATTAGGGTAAACTCAGACGTACCTAGTTATCTAACATAAATGCAAGTTATGAAATAGAAGAGCATTACATAAAACATAAGTTTCCTAATATAGAAACATGAAATATATATAGAAATATATAGAAATATATATAGAAATATAGAAAAGATGAGATGATAAACTTCAGATAAATAAAATCAAACAGATTCTGGTTTGTCTCTTAATAAAAGCTGTGTCTGTAAAAGTGATGAAAGAAATAATAGTATTCCATCTTGACAGGAATTCATTATCTATGTGTTAGGCATGCCGCTAGACCCACTTTGTTCATTAACTCATTTTATCTAAGAAAATGTGTGCTGTAGACAGGCTAAATACTCACATAATGTCACACAAGAAAGGGTCCCAAGGCTACCTAAATTAAGTGTCCATTCTAGCAGCCTCTCCACAGATTCTCATTAGAATCAAGAGAAATATTTTTTAAAGTGTTATAAAGGGACTTTGCTTCATTTGAGAGCATGTTTCTTTTTTCTTTCTCTTTTTTCAAATAACCTCACATTTCATAAAGTGCTTATTGTGCCAGTGGATGCCTGTAAAGTCATTGCCTCGGGTTGTGGTAGAGGCAGACAAATCCATCCCACCTGCAATGAGCTGTCTGAGTGTGCAGCAACCCTCACTGAGCCATAAACGTAGCCCAGTGCTGTTTATAAATGTACATTTTCTTTCCTACCCTTACAGTAAAGGATCTTCAATAGCTTGATTTCTCTACCAAGTAGGTCTCAGTGCTATTCCTGCAACACAATTCTCCCTGCCTTCCTTTCCTCATCCGAGTCAAGCTCAAGCATCTCTGTAACTCACCACTGTGCATTTTGTCCTGCCTACATCCTTTCACTCCTTCCTCCTACTTGCTTTCCTAACGTCTCTTTCATTTTAAACATTACAGTTTCCACCTACTTGCACAAAAATTTCCAAGATTCCCTTAGAGAATTCTAGCTCAGCATATATAATTTGTTTCCAATGAAATTTCTTTAAAATAATGAGAAGTTTATTTTACTGTTCAAATATAATTCCAGTATTACAGGAACATTCTTTTAAAAGTATGCAAGAAATCAGTGCTTTCTGAATATATTTTCATATGACTTAATATTCCTTGAAAATAATTCTGCTACCATATTAGGTCCCATGTTCAACATTTTTGCATTACTCTCTTTATTACCTAGCAATGAAGAAAATTCTTCAATATTACTCACTCATGTGTTTTTCTGTTATTATCATTAAAAAATACCTTTTAATAATGGTTATCCCATTTATCCAGTGCTAATTTCTCTCTCCGTTGAAGAATTTGCTTCTCTTTTTCAGATAGACACTGAACCTGAGGGGAGGATCAGCCTATTGCACCTCACCAGGGTGCCCAGCTGAAACCATAGAGTAACTGGGGAAATAGGCAAGAGTGTTGCTTTCTCAATGAACCTGTCTCCAGCACAAGGCTGAAAGAGATAGACACAGAGAACACTTAACTCCTGCTAAACCAGATATCCAGAGACACAGAGGATCCCAAAACCTCATCACGGAAGTAGACCTAAAATGAACCCAACATAGCTTAGTCTAATTCGTGGAAGAGGGGGCAGAAAGGATTGTTAGAACCATAAGTTGGGTCATTATGCCCACAAGCCCCAATGAAGAGGGTCCCTTGGGAGCGGGGAGGACAGTGTGGAGGCTGCTGAAGGCATGAACATGAATGAATTCATATTATGAGCATAACTAATAAAATAAATAATAAAAATTTACCTTTTTAGTAAAATGTAGTACAAATAATACTTGTTACAGTTACCATGTTCTGTTGCAGTCATTTTCTTGTGGGTAGAGAAAGCACCCAGTCAAAGTGAGCTGATAGGAGGAAAGTTGTTTATTTTGGCTTACAGTCTTGAGAGGAAGCTTCATGATGGCAAGGGAAGATGATATGAAGAGAGGTTGGACATCCCTCTGCAACATGAGATGGAAAACAGCAGTGAGAAAATAAGCGCAATTCTGGCAAAGGGGAGCTGGCTAGAGCACCCAAAATCCTGTCCCCCAAAACACAACTCCTCTAGTAAGGCCCCAGCTCCCAAAATTGCCATCAGCTGGGGATCATGCATATCAAACACATAAGTTTATGGGGGCCACTTGATCCAAACCACTGTAGTAAAATAACATAAATATATTTTTAAATATTTTATTTTTATTTATTCATTTGAAAAAGAAAGAGGGAGAAGAGAGAAAGAGAGATAGAGAGAATGGGTGTGTCATGGTCTGCAGCCACTGCAAATGAACTCTAGATGCATGTGCTACCTTGTGCATCTGGCTTACTTGGGTCCTGGGGAGTCGAACCTGGGTCCTTTGGCTTTTTAGGCAAATGCCCTAATCACTAAGCCATCTCTCCAGCCCATAAATGTATTTTATAACTTGGTAAATTAACTCATTACTTCATTCAATAAATATTAATCAGCAACTATTATTTCAAAGGGATTCAGTGACAAAAGAGCAGATAGAGTAAATAAAAAAGATAAGTAAATAGTATAATGCAGAGATAAAATTTGAAGCGGTTGTTGTTTTGTTTGTTTGCTAATGATTAGTGGTCCAAAGAGAAGTATAAATGGAAGGGATGAAATGGAAAAAAAGCTGAGATCAGGTGCAAGTAAGGGATTACACTATAATACTTTTAATTTCAGCTTCTTTTGAAGACCTATTGATTCGCCAGTGCCTACACACCTCTTTTCTATCACACTAGCTTTTTTACTGCCTCATGCTACTTTGGCCCTTTCATCCCAGTCAAATTTACACCAACAAATAGTAGAAGATAAGAAGAAAGTATTCTATAAGTAGAAAATGAGTGGTTAGAGGCACTCAAAATTTGTAATATAGGGTTCTTCCAACCCCTGAGAACCTTTGGAAAAATTCATAAAAATTGTTAACTTACATGAGAAAAATCTAAACTTATTTATATATAGATCTTGAACTAAATGTAGCATTTTCTTCAATTGCAAGTGGAATTCAATAACCCCAGTATTACCTAGGGAGTACTATCTATAGATATCACAGATAATTTTTCATGTTAGTATAGCTATTAGAGGGGCCTCAGGTTATATTTTACCCCCATCACTATTGAGGAATTATAGTAATTATTAGATTCACAGAAAGCTCTTACTGTTAAGTGCATTTAAAAAGAGGAACATGTAATACTATGCCAAAAAGTTTTTTAATTATAAAAAAAACATTAATATAACTTTTGTCCTATAGAGCTCTAGGTGTTTATAGTTGTGAAATAAAGAATAGAATATTAGAGAATGGGTATGTGAGGACTATATATATCTTTGATAGTATAATACAATGATTCTAAATATAAGCATATATATAATATAATATTTATATTACACATATATTAGAATACACATATTGCATTCTAACCCTTCATTTAGGAAGGATTTTGCAGTGATATCTGAACTGTCAGCCATAGTGCAGCATACTGTGACTCATTTGAAAAGTAAGGAAGAAGACTTCAAAACCAAAGCACAGGAAAGACAAAGGTTTCAAATAAGAAAGAGCTTGGTGATCACTAATAGGGATCAAAGACAAGAAAGGGCAAAGTTGTGCCTTTGTTTCTAGCTCTGCGCAATCACAATGGGGGATGCATGAATTTTCACTATGGAATTGCCATATCAGAACAGTGGTAAGCCTGGGGGCTCATCACAATGGTTGCCTTAGAAAGCAAACCAAGTAAGGAGAAAAATGAATATTAAAAATGGAGACATGAAGGGGGGACAGAAGAGGATGACAGGGCTTAGAGTTTGTAAGTTCTGCTGATATCTCCACGCGTCTAAAAATGAATATTAGAAGGAACACATGGAAATCTTGTCATGGTACCAGTAAGAGAGAATAATGGAGATAGAGAAGTGTAGGATTCAAAGTAACTCTCTAGTAAGCTTGAAAACTTAATTCACTAATAAGTCGTCCCTTTTTCTAGGAGTAAAATGTCCACTGCTTTATTCCCAGCCTGTGTGCATACCCCAACCCATTCATAAAAGGTACTTAGTAAATAATAGGTGGAAAAGGATGCTAGTATGACTGTTCACAATTTATGGTGGCCAGAAGTTTTCTCAAGTGTTTTTCCTTTAGAAATTAGGAAAAGAGAGTGGAGAACAGATTTGTGGTTATTTCTTGAATGTTAAGGTAACATAAATAGGATCATCTTCATTATCAACATTAATATTATTAATGCTTATTGTGAGCCTATTCCAGTAGAATCACAATAGGTTTACCAGAAGGTTAAAAAAATATATTGAGATTCCTATAGTTAAGAGTATGTGGGGATTTAGCAAGTATTTAGGCAGATATACTATAAATAAACACTAAATTTCTCTACAGAAAGACTGAACATTTAAGTAAAGCACATAAGTGCCTTCAGGGTTGTGATTGCAAATTACTTTGTAAATTGAGTTGCATTCCCAGCTAAACTGTCACTCAAATGTGAACCAAATATCATTTTTATGTTACAAATAATTCTGAACACTTCTGAAAAATATATTTGCATGTACATTTGAGCAATGTCTTCAATAATTCAGGCAACCAATAAGCTGTGGCATGGTTTAAAATCATCTCTGAATTATTGCATCAATGAACCCTAAGGCAATGCATCCAATACTGTGATCTTAACAAATAGTTCTAGTGATGAGTAGGACACCTTAATGATTCAGTGATAATGGGATGGGCATGAGATCCCACGGAATAGATAAAGACTGAGCTGCCACAGTCAAGGAGTCTAGATTTTACCATTGTTAATTTTTGTACAGATAAAGATCTGAGGACTTAATAATGATAATAATAACAAAAATGACTATGATAGATATTGATGAAGAGAAAGCACCTGGAAGTAAAACTAAATTGGTTTTATTGGTCAATTGGCCTTTGTGTTACTACTGTAGAGGCCATGGCAAAATAAAAAAAAAATAAGGAAGGAGGGAAAAAGACAAAATAAGAGAAGGAGAAGGGGAGGGAGAGAAAAAAGAAAAAGGCAGAAGGAAGGAACGACAGAAGGAAGGGAAGAAGAAAGGGAGTAATCACATTGATTAATGTATCAAGAATTTCTGCCATTGCTATAACAAAGTGTTTATTGTCAAGAAGGCAAATATGCATCTAGCTCACTTTTGTTTTCCCAAAGCATGACTTAATTAATGCTGTCACATAGCTCCTGGTAATAGACCCATACAGTAACAGCCCACCCACGCCGCAAGATCAGTGGAATCCTGGAAACTACAACAAAAAGACATTAGAATGTGTATCAGATTTGTGGGGCTTATAAAGAAAACACATTTGCACTTCATATATTTTTTAAGAGATTCTTGTTTCATTATGTCTTATATATGGTTTCTCTGTTCAGTGCAGCTGATAGGCCTCAACTGTGGTGGTATCTCATTTTTTTCAGTATAATAGAATGCCATTCAGTTTTAATAAAGTTTTTACTAGTGATGTTATTTGGCTTAGGGCCTTGTTGATCGGTAGGGACTTGGTAATATCTGAGAAAGAACCTGGCATATGTGCTCATTTATTTTCCACATTTTATTTTTTTCTTAACTTTATGACTCAATAATTAAGTTTTTTGTTGTTATCCAACAAAAAGACAACAATTTGATTAGCTAGAGTTCATGTTTGTTTGGAGCAGTATATTAAATTGTGTAATAGGTAGAATAAAATGGAGCATTTAAGATACCATTTTGTATATGCACTCATTTAAATATATTTCCCCTTATCCCATATCATCAGATAAAAATATTAGCTTGGGAGTCATGCCATTTATATTACTATTAAGTTTAACTCCAGGTTCAAACTCTTAGGACTGATGGAACCAAATTTACTTTAACATAAATTTCACTTTACACATTTGCTGTTTGTTTTTCTAGCACTAAGTCCTCCATAACAAAATATTCATTTTAAAACAGAGCACAAGTCCATTTGTCTCCACTGTAGCACTACCCTGCTTCACACTGATAATGTTTTCTTTTTTAAATGAGAAAACCAAAAAAATGATTTGAACTTTTACCTAAGGATGTTATAAGGAATTGAGTAGAGAGTTCTGATACATCGTCAAAGTTTTTAATTTTTTTTTTTTTTTTTTTTTTTGGAGAGAGAGACAGTGAGAGAGACAGACAGAGAGAGGGAGAGGGAGACAGATAGAGATGGGCTCACCAGCAGCCTCTCAGCTGCTGTGAACGAAATCCAGATGTGTGCGCCCCCTTGTGGGCAAGTGCAGCATTGCGCCCTTGCGTCACTTTGCATCTGGCTAAACGTGGGACCTGGAGATTGGAACCGGGTTCTTAGGCTTAGCAGGCAGGCACCTTAACCACTAAGCCATCTCTCCAGCCCCATCATGCAAGTTTTATCCTAAGTTTCTGTGTAATTTGGGGTTTATTATAGAGGAACTAAGTGTTCTCCAAATTCCCTGGCAGTGGTGGAAATCTTGTCTTTTTATTATTCTGTCTAGTATTCCAGTGAGCAAATGCCCTATGCAGAGAGAAAACTTACACGATTATCTTGTCATTTGCTATGAAATGTAGTTATTATAAGGTCTTGTCTCTACTATATCACACAGAGCAGGCACTGAAAATAGCTGCTAGATTCAATGACTAGGCATCTCCAGGTTAAGCCTTATCTAAGATGAAGTCTGAGGATCTTATAACAGAAAGCTAGCACTGTTGTGAAGCAAAATCCGAGCTTTATAATGAAGCAGGTGATAATGAGTATTCCATCTTAACAAAAAAAATTATGCACATGAAAAAGTGATATTTTAAATTATTTGTTTTATATTTTATGTTGAAGACAATATATATACTAAAATATTTAATAAGTAAAATGTCATGTTTTCAATACTTTTGAAAACTAGTGATGTCAATTAAGTATTATTAGTTTTATTACAAATGCAATATTTTAAAATCTTATCATTTTGATATCTAAAATTATTGATGGCTTTAATTGTCCTATAGGGATCTGATAGTCCTTTTAGGTGACTTACCTGAGATATCTTCAGTGGTTCAGAGGGCCTAGTATTAAATGGTCAAGAGTACAGCACATGTGTTAGGGGAGGGATGGCAATTTCACTAGATGCTCATTTAATATCACCAACCACATTTGTAAATATTAATTTCCTTATTCACTAATTTAGTGAGCTGTAGAATTATTACTAATAGATTTCATGACTTTGTATCTGTATATTCTGCTCAACTATTAGAGTAATTTTAATTTATGCCATCAGTACAATGTAGAAAGACAGAGTAGTTCATCAACTTGTTTACTAGCAGTTTAAGATTAGGATTCCTTTTAATTAATGATGCATAACTTGACGATAGTTTAGTGAAGCTCTCTTGGTTATATGGAAAGAACATTTTAAGTATTTTTATTCAGCTACTGTTATAATATTCCTAGCACCTGTACAGTACAAAAGGAAAATATTGATTTTTATGCAGGAAGTTAAAAGAATTTAATTAGAAAATCATCAGAAAATATATGTATTCTTGACTAATACTTGCTACTGTTCATTTAATATGTGAAATCAATAGTTTGAGCAATAAAATTCAAAGTTTGTGCAGTTGAGTGTGGATAAGAAAATTATATCAATAATGTAATGAAAGTTACATTATGTGAAGGCATTTTACAATTGTATTACTGCATTAATTCATTATTGCATGCAAAGAAAAAAATCATGTTCAAATGGCCCTAAGACTAAATTGTTCTCTTTTCTTAGATTGTATAAATATAGCAGATAAAATTGTGGTTTTAGACAATATGATAAAATATATGAACAAAATAATTTATTTTAGGTATCATTTTCGAAAATATTTATGTAAACATTATAACCACACACACACACACACACGCACACACACACACACACACACCTGAACACAGCAAGCTTAATTGATTGTTTACATTTTTTTCTAAGAAGTAAGTATATCTATGTAACGAGGGTGGTTTTGAACACACTATAGAACCCAGGCTGGTCTCACATACAAAGTCCTTGCCTCAGCTTCTAGAGTACTAAAATTACATATATCAAGTGTGTGTGTGTGTGTGTGTGTGTGTGTATACATGTATATGTAAACACACATGGTAAGTATTTAGGTTCAGATATTGAATATTCCAAAATGTTTCTGATGCCTGTGTTGCCATCATCATGATCTTTGCTGACACATGCACTTAAGAAGTTGAATGGAGCAGAGGAGAGTGGTTTATAATAACCCTACAAAATGCCATTTGTAATTAATGTCTGAGTTCA
This sequence comes from Orientallactaga sibirica, assembly GCA_036365145.1. Taxonomy (NCBI): domain Eukaryota; kingdom Metazoa; phylum Chordata; class Mammalia; order Rodentia; family Dipodidae; genus Orientallactaga; species Orientallactaga sibirica. Next base: position 20,169,428 of record JAEOAD010000012.1, read on the forward strand.
TGTCTGTTCTAAGTATGAAATTTTACAGATAAATTGACCACTAGGTCAGTGATTAGACCAAGTAAACCTGGGGGGGTGGGATGGAGAGAAATTGGGAAATACTGAGCATGAAGGCCTATCTTTGTCTCACTGATGGATGGATGTAGAAGATTAACAGTATCTGCTGTCAGCTCTTCATAAATAAGTGCATAGTTTAGCTCAGGAATTTAAATGACTTTTTTACTTATATTATCCATATTCTACCTCACTTAACCAACTCAGCTACCCCACAGCTAAATATTATAAATCCTATCCATTTTACAAATGAAAATATGTAATGAAAACAAGTAAGTTTTTTTTTTTTTTTTCACAAAGTCTGGAAGTCCCATCCACTTTTCCAGAGAGCACAAAGATTAATACAGTGTACTTTCCAATCTCCACTACTCCAGATATGGTATGCCTGAAATTATTAAAGAAAGCATACAAAAACAAAAAGCTTCGGTGAATGTATGTAATCAAATTTCTGAGTATTTTATTTATCCAAGCTAGAAAATAATATGGCTATTCTAAAATTGTAGTCTTATTTTCCTTTTATAATTTGAACTCAAAATTCCACTGTCATGTGAATTAAACATGTATTTAAATCTCTCAGTGCTGGTAAACATTACCACATTTTCTTCTTTACTGCAATTGATGTGATTGTCATAGAATTGTCCCATGATTTCTCTCTTTGAACATTATCTCAGATCTCATTCTATATACATATAGTTATGCGTCCATATCAATTTGAGAATCTCTTTCACAAGATAGGTTCAGGAATCAGAAAAATGGCTCATATATCCATGACATGTTTAGGTTCACATACATATGGTTGTGAGAGATATCTTTCTTTCCTTAGAAGTAGATAACAGAAAACATGCTGCTATACAGGTAGAATGAACAAAATGTTAGCAAGTCCATTCATAATTGTAAAATCAAAAGAAAGAAGTTGGCAAGGCAAATAACAATTATGTGTGAGGCTCACTTTGCCTCTATTTTCCATGTGATGATCCCATTTTTATAAAGATAATATTTAAGTTCAGACAATACTTTAATAGATATCATTAGAGTATTTTCCTTCTAATAGAAACTTTGTATTCTAACATCATTTTTCCTCTCTTTCCCTATTTCCAGTTTCTGGTTTTCACAATTCTGATCTCTAATCCCCTGAGTTTGGCTTGTTTATATTCTACATATGTGTGAGATCATGAGATATTGATCTCTCTATCACTGGCTTTTTCCCCCCATGTAGCACTGCATTCACCAAATCCATGGTGATATAGGCAATGAGTGTATGTTTCAAGTTATTAAAAGGAGTACTTTAATACATTTAACATAAATAAATGATTTGTATTTGAGATGATGGATGTGAATTTAAAATGGAGGTGGAAAAATAAACATGCCAAAATTCTATCACAATATATTTCAAATTCCAGATGACCAACTTTGTCCCATAAGGAGATAAAGCCAACAAATACTAGGATATATATGAGATGAGGGTTTCTCTTGGTCTTTAGACAAAGCCATTTCTCCAGACTTTTAAAATATATGACCTGATATTGTCTCATGACTATGAAGTAAATTCTAAGATGTATGTTAGACTTAATTAACCAGCCATTGCTTAATGAACAATAGACCTCTGATTTGCCCAAGAATACAGTAAGATGGCATACCATTTGTATGGCCAAAATTTCCTGGTTTCAACTGCAAAATTGTTACTACCCCTACTGAACGTTCTGACCAATTATTATATATGTATAAAAAGTTGGATTTTGTCATGGAGCTTAGAGGAGGACAAAGAGTCATCAAAAGAGATGAAGAAATGAGGAAAGTACTGTTTGGAATGGAGGTGGGGAAGGGGACAAAAGATATGTGATCAAATTATACTCTGTTCATGTATTAAAGTTCTTTAAAACAGTTATTACAACTTTTTTTTCTCTGGAACACTTTTAGGAAAATTTATTTCTTCCCAAGCCTAGATCATTCATATTTGGCTAGAAATAATCTATTATCATATTTTCATTTAAAGCAGAGCCATTCTTTGTGTTAACATATCAAGTGTTCACATTTTATACCAATAAGCAAAACTGTTTTCAGTTAAAATATATAGCATATTATAAATCTTACTTGTCCAGAATATTCAAATCAAGTCATATTTGTCTGTAAAATTTAAGAAGATAAATAGAATTAAGAAATAATGAAACAAAAAATACACTCGAGGCTAAAATTTAATGCAATTGAAGAAAAAAAATTTCAGATTTCAAGATACAAACAATACTAGGAAGGAAGGGACAAGGTCCAACTCATCCCAGAACAGGTGGAAATCCAATAGTCTGATTGAGGGTAGTCACAAAGGAAACAGGTGACACATTATGAAATTTGTGTCAAGTAGTCAATAAAGATATGAAAGTAAGGAAATTAGAACACAAAGATTAAGCAGAGTATCTGACTGTACTTTCTAAAAGGACCTGTGAAAGAACAATTAGAAGAATTAGGCCAGCTTGCTTAGTAGATTATCTAAAACAGATAAGGAATTTGAATTATGTCAGTAACATTATATTCTTATTTTACGGATTTTAGAAAATCTTATTAAAAGACATAGTGGAAACACAAAATCAATAAATCATTATATATTTATTTTCTATTAATTTTTATTAAAACTGTGGCAGGAGGGTAATCTCTTTTAAATATTTGAAGAGAGATTTAAATTATTTATAGAGCTATCTAAGTTTATTTGCATATGTGAATATGGTGTCTGTGTGTATGCATGTTCACAAGCATGTGGTCACATGTGTGTGCAGGTAGGTTTCTGGAGGCCAGATGTCAATGACAGATATCCCTTCAATTGTTCTTCATTTCATTTTTCAAGACAGAGGCTCTCTTCACCCAAACCACAGTTCATCAAACTGGCTAGGCTAGCTAGCCTCTAAGTCTTGTGGAATTCTCTTGTCTCTGCCTACCCAACACTGAAATTACAGGCACAACATGGCATTCACATGGGTACTGAACACTTTCTAAACATTTTAAGAACAAAGCTATCACCCCAGACTCCACTTTAAATTTTGAAAGCAAACCAGATATATGGTAAGGACAAAATAAACAGAAGTTCTTATAAAAATGATTTAAAAAATTGGTGTCTAGTGAGCTTTCATTTGACACCTTCATTTTATTTTGCTCTTATAAAATGCTTTGTTTAAAAATATTTTTGAAGAGAATCTTTACCTGCAGGAACTATTTTTTCTTCAAATATAATTTGTTAATTCTCTTTCTCCCTCATCTTCAAGAACCCCCTACTCCTCTATAACACTTACATTGTCTTTCATTCCTTCCTAACCAGACACAAGTTCTCATTAAGAATCTTTAAATTTCACTTAAAAATGTGAGATATAACCTCAAATAGACTTGCTTTTTAAATAAAAAAGAACAAATAAGAATATGAACTAAAGTGGGAAGAAAGACTATTTGGGATAAATAGGTTTTTCTGAGAAAACACCATCATATTGATACAACAACATTTATCAATATTGAAGATTGATATAATAATGATATAGAATACATTTTATAAAACAAGTTATCTTAAAAAATTAAAATTTCTAGTTGAAATATTTTGCACAAAAATACCTCTATAGGTTGCAAAATAGAGTTCACTGTGAGCTTTATATGACCTTCATGAAAAATAGCATTTGTAGGTTCAATGAAATGTGCCATTCATTTGGCCCAGGGAGCTTATCTACCTATCACTTATGTTAATGATATTTCAAAAGAGAATAAAATTGATTATAAGTAGCAAAGTTTGATAAATTTATAAGTTATAGCAGGTATCATGAGTTTAATGTTTGACTTAAAAAATCATATTCAAACTCAGTTGCCATGCTACTAGGCAAAATTTATTTTTTTTTTTTTTTTTTTTTTTTTAGAGAGAAACACTCAGATGGATTTCTTTCTCTGGGGGAAAAGGTTTATTAAAGGAGGCTTAGTATGCTAGAAAAGATCAGGGAGGAGCCAGCCACCAATACCACAGAGAGGCTTCAGTTTCTAAAGGATAAAGGAATCTTCTTGTCTTAATAAATTTTCAGAGAAGAAGGGAAAGGTTTCCTCCATATGATTCCATTTCTTTGCTCTTACAATCTTTTAACCGTCTTGTCAGCAATGTTCACTGAGCCCTGGAGAGCATGCTGCAAGTCTCCTTTAATGTTGAGCTCCCTACAGCCTCTGATCGTCAGTTCTTATGACTTTTGCATCTCCTGGGTGTCTACTGTCATCTGCCTGGGTGAGGTTCTCAGGTGAGCAGTGACAGCCACACTCATACTTGCTCTGCTCTTTTATTATGTCTCAGAAAAGCTGGCAGATATGATAGAGATGACTCCTCTCTTGCTAGGCAGTTAGCTTTCTTTTCTTGTAGTGCTGATGAATCTTGGGTCACCCACATATTCACTCCCCTCTATAAACACCAGATTCTCTAACCAAGAATGAAAGCAACATAGATCAAAGGGGATAATTGTACATCTAGGTGAATTTTTAACCAACATACCCTCTCCTTTAGAGAAAGAACAGTGGGAACGTCCCTCTAGACTTTATGACCTTCCAGGCCATAGGCTTCTGACAAGGTTCCAGGTATAAATCACCTCAAATGAGCAGGCCTCATATCCAATCAGAGAGCAGATTGCAGGATCACTTCTTATTCATGCTATTGGTGACCCACAGCAGTTCATGTAGCACTTTCCAGCACTATGAGGGCTAGCCAGAAGTCTTCCTTCTCAATTCCTGCATGATCTCTTGATGTCCTGTGACCATGTGATGTGGTGTCTTCAGCGATAGAATCAAATCAATTACTTCTGATGAGTTAGCAAATGTTCTGCCAATAACCTCCATTATTCTGGGGGGCCATATTGGCCTCCCTGACCAACAGCTCACTGTAGGAGTTAACCAAGTTCTGGCACTAGGATCTATCAGCAATAAGGTTTAGGGTTAAGTTTTATCTACCCCCTACAGGGTACATCTATCTGCCCACACTATTTTTCCCCTCTCTTATTAAGAGTTTTACCATTTAATTAATAACAAAGAGGGCAGTTTCTATAGTGTTGATTCATGGTGCCATTAGTTTTGTGGATTTCCATGCACCTGTCCTCTCTTACCTGAGTCTCCCCAAAGTCCTTCCATCTGCTGTATTCTGTCCCTTCATTTGCCTATAAAGCATCTCCTCCTCTCATCCCTCCCTGCCTTCCCTCTTTCCTAGTTTCATTCTAGTCCCTGGCAGTATTACTGATGCTCACTACAGCTTATAAATAAATCAAACTTTTCCATGTTAGGAAACACACATGACAGAAAACACGTTGTGTGTGTGTGTGTGTGTGTGTGTGTGTGTGTGTGTTTCTGAGACTGTGTACACTTAGAATGAACTTTTCCAAGTTCATCCATTTTCCTGGAAGTTCATTGTTTAATTTTTCTTTATGGCTGTGTAGAATTACATTAGGTATATGTACTACATTTTCATTATCCATTCATCAGTCGATGAGCATCTACAGTTTAATTTTCGGTGTGGAGGTAGAAGGTTAAATTTTCCCTGTCACAGTTTGATATGGCATTTGTGATATTATGTTCCTTTAGTTCAAACTTAAATTATGTATGTCCACATTTGATTGCTTCTATGCCTACTTGAAAAGGAAAAAATATTCCAGTGATTAAAATGTACCAAATACCCCATAGAAGAGTTACCAATATTCTCTCTGTGCGTTTGTAAATTTATCAAAAGAAGATGTATTTGGAAGCATTGGCCTAATTGATTTTTCAGGGGCTTTTAAAACCATGATGTTTTGATTAATGATCAACATCACCGTGCAGTTGATAATGGAGCTGGAAGATTTCACTTAAAAGTCAAAATTCAGTTCTCTGTATAGTGTATTAACCAATTACTCATAATTGAATCCAGAACATAATGTGAATATGTCAAAATTTGGGAAAAATGTCTTTAAAAGTTTAAGTAAGAATTTTTTCCTGATGCTTATTGACTTTTAAATCTTATAGGGCAAGAATAGTATATTTTTCTTTAAGTTCTTACCAGTAGACTATTATAAAAACTGAGAATCTGGACTTTTTATAGCTATGACCTTGAATTTCTCTGTAAAAATGCTTTTTATGTGTTTTCAATATACTCTCAATTTTTTACAACCCAATCTAATAGCTGTCACAGAGACTTAGAGGAAATATAGGCATATGTAACTAGTAATCAGGAATAGTGGCTTTGATGCCAGATGAGCCTCAAACGCACTCTGGTTCACATGTCAGCATTTTGTATGTCTGGTGCTTTATTTCAGCTTCTCATTAAATGCTAATGAAGATTTGCAAAGCATCTAAAATGTAAAAAATGGGAAATGCTAGAACTAACTGGTGAATGATTTGAAACAATACATCAGTATAAGCTGCCTGCTCCAGCTACTGATATGATATGTAGTCAGTGATCAAAAAATGGATATGTCACTTTCACTTGTGTTTAAATAGACAAAGACTAACAAAATTAGTCCACTCATGAAACTGGGTCATCATTTTGGGGGAAATATGGAGGCAAGAACCTTGAGTCTATAGTCTATTCCTAACTTCTAAATGATTGCCATCAAATCAGTCATTGTTTATCCAGATGGAAGAAAATAATGCACCATGTCTTTCTTACATGTGTTAATATAACATAGTGTAACTGCTGTTAAATTATCATTTTTCATCTATTCCATCTAATAAAAATCATTCATCTCCTTCATAGGTAACTTGAAAGGAAAGCCATAGAATTTGTCTTTGTCAAACCAACAGATGTTAGAACTTGAAAAATAATAGCTATTTTATATATGGTAAGAATGAGAGGGATTGTCAGCTGTTTTCACAATATTTTTTATAAAAATATGTTCTATTAGAATTGTACTTGCTTATCAGAATATAAGACAATCAGCAGCCACTGATGTACATTAATAACAATGGTAAGAAGTAAGAAGTATTCAGTTCCTACTCCTTATTCTTTCATATTGATTTTCTTGGGTTTTTTAATTTTGCAAAGTTAATTTTGCTAACCAAGCTGGAGAGATCAAAAATCACTTTAACTATATATACTTATAGTTGGCAATGTGACTCAGTGGTAGAGCTCTTGCATAGCATGTGTGGGACCCTCAGTCATACAAATCCAAAACACAGAAAAAAATTAAAACAAAATATATACATGTTTATATATTTAATGCTTATGTATATGTGTGTACATATATATGGATAGATAGATATATAGCCAATATTTCAATATATTATTATATTATATATGTCTGTATGCTTATGCATATATTTTACATAAACACAGAGATAAATAAACCCAATACTTTTAGCATATTATTTTTTTTAAATTCACCATGTTATTGGCTGGAGAAATGGTTTAGCAGTTAAGGTGCTTGCCAATGAAGCCTGAGGACCCAGGTTCGATTCCCTAGTACCCAAATAAGCCAGATGCACAAGGTGTCACAGGCATCTGAAGTTCATTTGCAGTGGCTGGAGGCTCTGGTGTGCCATTCTCTCTATCTGAATCTCTCTCTCTCACACACATAAATAAATATTTAAAATTTACCATACTTTATTTCAGTTAAAGTTTTGAAATATTAAAATATTGACCCCCAACAAAGCCAGGTATGGTGGCACACACCTGTAATCCCAGCACTTGAGAGGCAGAGGTAGGAGGATTGCCATGACTTCGAGGCCACCCTGAGACTACATAGTGAATTCCAGGTCAGACTGGCTAGAGTAAGACTCTACCTCAAGAAAGCAAAGGGAAAATAATTTTAAAAAGAGATAGAGAGATGACTCAGAGGTTAAGGCATTTGCTTGCAAAACCTAAGGACCTGGGTTTGATTTACCAGTACGCATATAAAGCCAGTTGCACAAGGTGGCCCATGTATCTGGAGTTCATGTGTAGTGGCTAAAAGCCCTAAAGAGTCCATTCTCTCTCTCTCCCCCTTTCCCTTTTTCTCACTCTTTCAAATATAAATATTTAAAATATTCAAATTTAACGCAAACATATTTAATCTTAAGAATAAATATGCTGCAAACATTTCTCCTATGAATTATTAATTTTATATGTAATTTTTAATAATAATTAGCACCATGAATCCATTTTCTTTTTATTTATTTATTTATTTATTAGAGATAGAGAGAGAGTAGAGATAGAGAGAGAGTGAGAATGTGCATGCAAGGGCCGTGAGCCACTGCAAACAAACTCCAGACATATGTACCACTATGTGCTTCTGGCTTATGTGGGACCTGGAGAATAAAACCTGGATTATTAAGCTTCGCAAGCATTCACCTTAACAGCTAAGCCATCTCTTCAGCCCCATGAATCCATTTTATAAAATGAAAACTTCCTGACCCATTAACACTTGTGCATCCACGTGCGCACGCGCGCGCACACACACACACACACACACACACATATATATGCACTGTGTGTATATATACATATATACACACAAATGTCTTAGATACATTCCTTCAACATTTATTTTATTTTTATTGGTTAATTATATATATATATATAATTTCATAATAACATTTTGTCTAAGTGTATCATGTATTCATTCCCTACTGCAATCCCTTCCACTCGTCCCCTTCCTCTTCCCAAATGGTAGAATAAGCCATATGTCAACCACACTGTAAAATAATCTACAAGCTCATAGGAATCAGCAAATTTAAATATATAAAGATTAGGTAGATGATAGATAGATTTTTGAAGTAGGGTTTCACTCTAGTCTAGGCTGACCTAGAACTCACTATGTAGTTGCACGGTGGCCTCGAACTCACAGTGATCAACCTACCTCTGCCTCCCGAGTGCTGGGATGAAAGGTGTGCACCATGATGCCTGGCAACTTTTATTATTATTATTATTTTTATTATTATTATTGAGTTAGAGTCTCTCTGACTTGTGGGCTAGCTAGCTTGGCAAATAGAGCAGTGGGCAATGAGAGACCCCATTTTTTTAATTTTCAAAATGAGATAAAAGGTGAGGAAAGACACCTGAAAATTGTCCCCTCTGACCGCCACATGAGCTGAGAGACCTGTATTCACACATGAGCATACACGTGTTTGCAAGCATACACACATCAAAACAAGTTACTTAAATGAAGAAACTTGTATTCTCTCATAAGTTCTCTTTTCACATATGAAAAAACAAAATATTTACCATAATAAACATACTTGTCTGTCCTCCACCCACTTCCCTTTCTGTCTTTCCCCTCTACTTCATCCACACAAGCTTCTGGAAGTCATTAAATATTTATTTTTAATTTATTTATTTTTGAGAGAGAGAGAGACTGAGAGAGAGAGAGAGAGAGAGAGAGAGAGAGAGGGAGAGGGAGAAAATGTACGCATTAGAGCCTCCAGCCACTACAAACAAACTCCAGACACTACCTTCTGCATCTGACTTATGTTGGTACTGGATAATGGAACCTGGGTCCTTTGGCTTTGTGGGTCAGTGACTTAACCACTAAGCCATCTCTCCAGCCCATTCTGGGTGTCTTTAGATGAGCTAATGATATTTCAAACTCCAATATTTTCACAGTGATGGTGACTAAACCATGAGCCTTGCACATGCTCAGCAACAACTTAATCTCAAAGCAGCTGATCTTCCTATCAATCCCGACTGAAATGTTCTCTTTTAGAATCTATATGGATTAGGTTATCAATTCCTCTATAAATTGTTCCTTGGGCACTCAATCAAAAATGTCTTCAATACTTTCTATATTTGTCCCAATATTTCTTTTTCTCTTACCACTGATCATCATTCAATTTTTTCACTCAACTTTCTATCACTTCCATGTTTTCCCCATGAAAATATAAACTTCATGTTAGTTAATCTTTTAGTTTATTTTTGTATTCTTGGATCTCATATCACTTCCTGACACCTAAGATATACTCAGTAAATACTAACCATCATTTTCTTTCTCTGAGCTTTATAAAGGGAAGCACCTGCAGTTTTTTTTTTTTTTTTTTTTTTTTTTTGTCAGCATTATTTCCAAAATAAAATCATGGCTGAATTTTGCTTTCATTCTTTGTATGTTTAAAAATAGGATGACACAATAGCACTTTGTGGTAAAATTGGATGTTCTAAAAAGACTTTCCTCACTGGTTGATAATTTGAAAATTTAGTGTCTAAATGCTTATAATTCTTGTCAGATCATGTTCTCATTGATCCAAAAATGGAAAGCATTGTTAATCGCTTCCACAAGTGAAACAAATGACTTATTATTACAGTTCTGGACAACTTGGCTGGGATGATGCATTATTTATACCATCCTTTGGTAATCTTAGGCAGGTGTGCACGTTAAGCTATCTATTAGTGGAGTTTCCATGGGAGAAGCAAAGCAGCAGGATGTACACGTGGAAAGAAGCTCCAAGGAAAGAGCATTGCGCTGGGAAAGCCAGTGTGCAGAATCCATGGCGGATAAGGTGGACAACAACTGCACCTAGACAAGAGTTTTAGCCTTTGATTTATTATCTAGAAGACTTACAAATGCATGTAGGTATCTAGTAAATCTACTTGGGCTTTCAGATATCCCAGGAGCAGGGAGGGAACTGGCTTAAACAAATAAGCAAAGATCCAGGCTGATGCCAAACTGAGTGACACTCAGAAAGATCTTGAAAGAGGAGTGAAGGACGGATTACGAAGAAAGCGCACTGTCATTATCAGTGCCTATTGGCAAGCACTGGAATTAAATGCCTGTAGTGATTTGAGTCACAAGAATGGCTGGGGATCTGATGTGGGAATGTACTGTTAATTCCTGGGGTAGGTATCCTGGCTTTAGCTGTCTACATTCTGTAACAGAGGTGGCATTTCTACCTTCAGCCTCATCTTGATATTAACCTGAGCTCTTATAGGGCAGGGCTAGCAAGTGATCAGCGAGCAGTAATTTTTTTCATAAAATTTTTCACTATAATCAATTATTTTCAATCATTATTTAAACTAGTAGTTATTTGATGTCTTCTTAAATATCACTCTAAGCCAAGTACTATACATAGAGTAATATAAGGATAGACAGTCCTTGACTTCCTAGAATTGTGCTTCAGTCATAACTTTTTTTTAAATTTATTGATTTATTTATGAGAAGAGAGAGAGAGTAAACAGAGAGAAAGAGAGAGAATATGAGCATGTAAGAACCTTTTGCCTTTGAAGAGAACTTCAGACACATGCACCACTTGGTGCATCTGGATTTCATGGGTATTATGGAATCAAAACCTGGCTGGTAGGCTTTGCAAACAAACACATTTAACCACAAAGTCATCTCTTCAGCCCTTAGGTCATAATTTTGAATGCTGCATCAGATGTGCAATAAAAGTGCAATGTTCCGTAAACTGGAAGTTTTAGTCTATTTGGATGAAATGAAATGTAGTACAAAGAAATTTCACATGGCTTAATAGGATCTTTCTTTCACTTAAGAAAAGTTCAGATTGTATTGAGCATTACCAAGTCGTTAAAATTTTTATTTATTTATTATTTATTTATTTGAGAGAAAGAAAGAGAAAGAAGGAAGGAAGGGAAGGAAGGAAGGAAGGAAGGAAGGAAGGAAGGAAGGAAGGAAGGAAGGAAGGAAGGAAGGGAAGGAAAGAAAGAGAAAGAAAGAATAACAAGTATACCAGGACCTCCTGCAACTGCAAATGAACACCAGACACATATGCCATTTTGTGCATCTGGCTTTACATGGTTTCTGAGGAATCAAATGTGAGCAGTTGGGCATTGCAAGCAAGCACCTTTTACCACTGAGCAATATCTCAAATCCTGTTTCCAATTCTTAATTAATCACTTGGAAGAAATACTAGAATTTTTTAAATTTAATTAATTTATTTATTTACATGAGAGAGAGAGAGGCAGATAGAGAGAGAGAGAGAGAGAGAGAAAATGGGTGCACTAGGGCCTCCAGCCACTGCAAATGAACTCCAGATGCATGTGCCCCCTTGTGGCTTACATGGGTACTGGGGAATTGAGCCTCGAACAGGGGTCTTTAGGCTTCACAGGCAAGCACTTAATTGCTAAGCCATCTCTCCAGCCCATTTTTTAATGAAAGATTTTATTTATTCATTTATTTATTTTTATATGAGAGAGAGATACAGAGAAAGAGGCAGTTAGAGAGAGAATGGGATAGAAACTTGTTAATCCATCTCTTCATTGTATATATTTTGGAAGATAAAATATAGATCAAAACTTATAAAAATGTTTAAAGTTTAGAACTTCTGTTGATTCCTGATCCTACAGCTCTACTCTCCTCTGAGCATCAGCTCAGCCAAATTGTTGAGACAGGAAAGACTGAGAGGCAGAAATACAAATGTGTCTTTTTCCAAATAGTGTCTATTGCCACTTTCCTGATCAATTTTGCTTGGCAGGGATCTTAATTGTAGAGCATTTCCAGACTTTGCTATCAGGTTCTTCTCTGTTATTCTGTGGCATGAGAACATAGAGTGCTAGAAGTTCTGTGAAGTGACTGTAGTACAGCTTCCTTTCCCCTCAGCACACACAGCGTTACCCACCACAGCCTCCCATCACTGTAGCCAGTTGTGTTGAATACAAGTGAATCCACTGAAGCTAACTCCCTTATAGGGTATTATTAATGGGAAACAGCCAGACTGCTTCGTCAATTGTTGAAACACAGTGGTGAGTCTAATATAATCTAGACCTGTTAACAATTTGCCCAATCCCTATTTGATAGGCCTATCGATAAGGTAGCCTGAGAAATAATAGAGTGCATAATGCATGATTAATGTCTCTGCACTGTGGACATTCTCGGGCCTAGCATTTCTCACATGCGGTTTGGAGAAAGAATGAGGAAGCCCTTTCTCCCTCTTCCACAGCCTTCATGTATATGTGTAAGTTCTTTATGGAGTTGGGTGTTGTGATGATTTTTTGAATCTACAAGGTCAGTTTTCCAATTATATTGTTTCTGAATCAAACATATGTGCCTCCATTTAGAGGAGTATTTTATTGCTTAATTTTATTGGATGAGTGAGTGAGAAAACAGCTCAGGGGTAAAGTGCTTGCTTCACAAGGAGGAGAAGAGGACCTGAGTTTCAATTCCTTGAACCCATGGTTTGCCCCTCTAATCCCTACTACAAAGGAAGCAGAAGAGTGAAATGCTACATACTATCACTATCTAGTCTAGCCAAATCAGTGACATGTCCATTCAGCGAAAAACCATGCCTCAAAGAAAGAGGTGGACAGTGAGCAAGCAAGATATTCAACATTCAGTCTAATCTCTACATGAACGTGTGCACGTGCATGCACACACACGCATACACATATGTACTCACACCAACCCATACACATGTCCACTTATATACAAACACACATACATACACCAGATAAATATCAGGTTCTAATAAATATATTCTAATAGCACATATGACAGAGCTGGCAAAGGGAGAGAATTTTAATCCCTGTCTGAGCACACATTTGGCTGAGACCCAAATGATTAAAGGGGTTGAGGTTGGCATCTTGATGGTGGCAATGGTGGCTCAAATAATTTAAGCAGAAGAAATCATGCAAAAGGCCTATACTATGGTTAAAACTCACTGATATGAATCAGGGGGAAAAAATCAACGTGGCTATAGTAAGCTGATATCACAGAGTAGAGAGGTATGAGATTGCCTGACGGATGAAAACAGACCATGGTAGATTCAAATAATAAGAAGGTAGAGTTGTTTCAATTTAATTATGATATTTATCAAGATAGCATTACAATGTTTGCTGAATTGGATGTCCATGCATACTATACAAAACATGAAAAAAATCCTTATTTTTTTAAGAGGATAACATTATTTGCTGAAGTGACAAGGGCTCTGTGAAGCATAGGTTATCTCTCCTTTGGGTGTTACTTTGCTACTTCTGCCACAACAGAGCACAACAGAAGGTGTGGCTTAAAATACAGAAGGATATTTTCTCACAGGCTGAAGGCAAGTCCAAGACCAGGGTTCCTCTCAAAGCTAACTTCCTTGAGGCCTCTCTTGGCTTGTGTTAACCATTGTCTCTGTCTCTCCTCTTGTCTATACTTGATCTTCCCCTTCAACTATGCCCAAATTCCTGATTTTTATACAAATTTTGTTCAGCTTGGACCCACACCAATGACTTCATTTCAACTCATTATGAGGGTTAAGATTTCAACATAGAAATTTTGAGGGGATACTATTTATCCCATAACATTGTTGGTGTTAATTTCAAAGTATTTTCATGGGAAGGATAAAGAAGTCTAGATCTCTATTTTGAAAATAATTTCAGGAGCCAAGTGTGGTCTCTCATGCCTGTATCCCAGCATTCAGTAGGCTGAGAAAAGAGGGTTGCCACAATTTGAATTCAGCCCCAGCCACATAGTAAATTCCAGGCCAGCGAGAACTACAGAGTGAGGCTCTGTCTCAAAAATTGGTTTAGGACATTCAAGAAGAGATCGAGTAGGCACCCATCTTAGACAGACAATTCACACAGCATATGCTGAACAATGCTGGCATCCATTTATTTCCTCAGTTGTCATCAGTCACATAGCTTTCTCTTTCTCAGAAAGTGCTGTCAATGAGGGTTTCTCCTTTGACATGAAGACGGTAGGGGCAACCTAGCCAACCTCAGTGACAACATACTGCTGTGAGTTCATACATTTCTCTATGCAGAGAACTTTGAAACCTGTCCCTGACAAATTCTCTTTCCAATTCAACTTGTGTCATCATTTTGGGTGTGACTTTCACATCAAGAGGGGACTAATCTGCCAAAATAATGCTCACATTGTTGTTTGGATTCTTACAACCTTTGAATGTCTTCTACCCTACCCTTTACTCTGATATCTGCCACTTTCATTTTCTTGTTCAATAGTTATTGCATACATATAATCTACCATCTGTCTGAAAAGTGCAAGGACTATGCAGAGATGAGTCACACCAACTTTCAGCCTTTATTTGATTAAGGACAAAAGATACAAATAAAATTATAGAGCCGGGGGTGGTGGTGCATGCCTTTAATCCCAGCACTTGGGAGGCAAATGTAGGAGAATCAGCATGAGTTCCAGGCCACTCTGAGATTACATAATGAATTCCAGGTCAGCCTTGGATAGAGTGAGACCCTACTTCGAAAAAAAAAAATGGCAAATAGAATTATATTACACAACGTTATTATTTCATTTATTTCCTCATTAACTCACTATTAAATCAGCAATTGCAACAACATTGTTGAACCCTGGTATTGTTCTACATTCTTATCACATGCTAACTCAACTTAATTCTTACAAGAACAAACTATGAAAAAGGAATGTTGAGTTCATTTTATAGTTGAGAAAACACAAATAACCAAGTCACACATCTTAAGGGTATCACACTTAAAAATTCTGGCTTTGTAGTCCATTCAACCCTTACATTGTGTCAGTGTTCTGGTGAGCACAATTATGTAAAGGAATCTAAATGGGCAGCCTTGAAGTGAGTAGCTACATCCCATCACAGCCAAACACAATTAAATGGCAAACAAGTATCAGCCAGGCTAGCCTGGTACTGAACAGATCCTGCATGCCTGGCTCAGTCTGTTAAGGTAACTCCATCCAGGTTCTGCCAATAGTTGGACAGAGAAAGAATAGAGGAATACCAGCATTACGAGGGAGAGAATTCAGGAAGCATAGTAGGAATCATGCAATAATTCTGATTGGACTTTTACTGAGGTAGTAACCTTCTCACGAGGGATTCTTTTTTTAATTTTTTTTGTTTATTTTATTTATTTGAGAGCGACGGACAGGTAGAGAGAGAAAGAGGCAGATTGATAGAGAAAGAATAGGTGTGCCAGTGCCTCCAGCCACTGCAAACAAAATCCAGATGCATGCACCACCTTGTGCATCTGGTTTACGTGGGTCCTGGGGAATCAAGCCTTGAACCGGGGTCTTTAGGCTTCACAGGCAAGCACTTAACCGCTAAGCCATCTCTCCAGACCCAAGTGGTATTTTTACTCAATATTATGGTTGAGCCAAGAGTGAAGGTAGGCCTGAATGTGAGAGTGGACAGAACAAGGAGAGAGGACAATAGACAGTAGGGTGGAGTTGGCAATTTCTGACCAAGGAAAAAACCAAAGTATATTGTTTCCAAATTAGAATGGTTCCAATTTCTCTGTAAGGTAAATGTCTATTATAACTCTGTCCTGTTTGTCTTCAGCAGAAGAACTTGAACTTATAATTCAATTGGGAAGCTCTTAAAATAGAATCTGGATATAGTCCAATAATGTTCAGAAAGTGAATGAAAATAATATTTGAAAAAAACTTTTGGTGGTGGAAAATCTGGCATAGAAAATTTCTGGCAGCAAAGTTATCCATTGTAGCAGGAAATCAAATGTTGAAGACACTATTCTCTGATTTAAAATGAATTATTTGTGTATACTAAAATGCTTTTGGGAAATGCATTTATTGAAAGAAGGTCATTTTGTGTTAGTACATTAGGCATCACGGGATTAAAATGGCTTATGTCATTTGGGGCAGAATATCTGGGGAGAGATGAAATGATAAGTTTTGAAAGAGAAAAGGTTTGTAGCTACATTGAAGGAACATGCTCTATGAGAGAAAAAAAAAACTATAAACTAAGGCACAAAGACAAGAATAACTATGCCAAGGCTACTTATATGGAAATTGTGTTCAATAAGTTTGGAGGAAAGATGGAGAATGTTTTGTAAACGATTGGAATATTGTGATGGGTGAAACATGGTGGAGGGTAAAGAACACACATTGTGAATTCATGGCCTTGGATTTAAGTCAACTTTGCTTGTAGAGACAGCAATGATCATGTTAAATATGTTACCATTAACAACCTCTGTTCCAGCAAATATGTAAACCCTCTGAATAAAACAACATGATTTCACACATTGCAAAACATCTAGTACAAATAATTGTTATTTATATCATCCTCATAATTATTAACTTAAAAGAATCAAAGGCAGGTGTGTGAAGGTGCTGAGATATACAATGATGTGGGGCCTGAATTTGTGCATAGTGCTAAAGTCTTAAGTAGAATAGAGGGATAAAATTCTAAAGAGAGGGACAGAATGCTGTGTCATAGCATATTCAAGATAAATTGACAATACAAAAGAATGTGTCACTTTGATCTTTTCCCAGATACATAAATCTACATAAAATATATTCTCTGATTATAAATTTATAATTATAGAAACACTACATCTTTATTATTTTAGAAATAATTTATCTATGAATTTAAAAAATCTAGGTTCTTAGGGCCACAATCTTAATATGTACAGTGTCAGAGGCATAGAGTAGAGACTTGGAAAGGAGATGGAATACAAATTATACTTTTCTACTTGCTTGGAAAAGGTTCACACTGTTGATCCCCCGGGGCTTATTTGTGGCTTTCAGTATTTCTTAACATTCTCCCTACCAGATTGTGTTGTTTGGGATTACCATCCCATGCTTTGGGAGAAGGGATAGACAGGGAAATGACCACAGAATGGACAGTTATGCAATTTCAGAGTGTAACTTTTGGCATGCACTAATTATTTTACATTTAATTTGTGCCTTAATAGATCAAAATGCATATTATTCCAATTATGCTAAGCTGTATTGGAACTAAATGATGCATGCACTTCATTCCTTTCAGAGAAAATTGTTAATTGCTGAACAATGGTTTAATGATTTGCAACTGTGGTGACTACATACATGGCATATTGCAATATACCAGTTTTCTACCAATCCCAGGCAGTAAGTAGTCAGCAATAATCTTAAATGTATATATTAAAATGTATATATTTAAGACAGAACTATAGTTTATAATAGTGGAAAATGTTTTATCCATTTACAATAAGATCTAGTTCTTGAAAAATTCTTATTACCAGAATTTTGCTGTAGTTAGTTCAAAATTTCTTAATATATTTTGTTTTGTCTGAGGTATTAATTTCCTATTGAAGTGTGAAAAGGCTCCTTCACAACATGAAATTTTCTAATAATAAATAAGTAATATGCCTTTCTGATGTTAGTTATGAAGTTTATGAATAAACTAAGCCTACAGTCTAACTTAATTTTATAGATTTCTTAATGCATTGCTGTCATTGCATGCTGACCAGGTAAAATAGCAGCTTAAGCTTTCTCTTAGTAGGTCATTTATTTTTGTAAGACTTCTGTTCCAATGCACATAGGTGGATTCAGAATCTTTGGTAGTTTGATGGAAGATTTCCCTCAGAATTCTTTGCAACCTTATTGGTGTCACATTTCAAATGCATACGCCAGTACTACTGTCAAACATTGTATTGCATTTTGATTTGCAGAGATGAAACAAAAAAAAAGAAGTGATAAAGACATTGGCTGAAAATAAAACACTGACTTCCTTTCAAATATTGTGCAAGATAAGAAAATATAAAGACACTATAAACACATTTGTCTTACCTTTCTCCTCTCAGCAGTTGTAACACTGAGCATTTACATTTCTAGATGGCATCAGTACAGAATGTGAGCATCTCTTTGAAATCAGATTTCTCTGTGGCCTGTCAGATTCTAAGAAGGACAAAAAAAGAACTGCCTGGGTGGAATGAACATCCCAAAGGATCATGGGAAATGTAGTAGGCTTCAGTAAGTCAGTAGCAGTGATAAATTCCAGCATGAAGGAGAGTAACATTTGAGAGCAGGTATCCTAACACTGGAACTGACTGGCCCTATGCCATCGTTAGAGCTTCCTCTGAAAAGTGGAGCAAAACAATATAAACCTATTATGTATAAGCCAACTTTGTATTGTTTATAGAAAGGACACATTTCAAAATGGATATGAATATGCTTTTAGTCCAGCTTGAAATATTCATGTGGGCTTCTACCTTCCTTTTTTTTTTAATATTAAACTTCCCAATGTTCTAGTTCTGTTCTCTGAATTCTGCTCAGAAGACTTCAGAGAAGAGTGGAACTCCAGTTAGTCTTTTATGGCCTTCGTTCCACATTCACAGAATATGTTTTTGTTTTGTTTGACTTACGTTATCTAACAAAAATTTTTAAGAAAGAAAAAAAATAACTTTGTACAACTACACAATGTTTGTTGTTTAAAGCTAAATGTTCTTTCAGGAAAGTGAAAATATCAAAAGTTTATGAAGGAAAACTATGCTTTAAAAAAATTTAGTGTTGCCTAAGTGGAGTGACGCCTTAGGCTCACTTTCTATCATCATTCACTCACTCACTTTCTCACAGCAAAATTTAGTCTTGTAAGCTCCATGCATGGTAATTGCTCCACACAGGTCTACCATTATTAACCTTTTATAGAATATATCTCTTATTTTTCTATTTTCAATATATTTACACATGGTAATGCTTATCACTGTGTCACAATTGCCTATAATATTCAGCACAGTAACATGGTGGACAACTTTGTACTGAAAGAACAACAGGTTATACCACAGAGCCTACATGTGTGGCAGGCTGTGCCATTAGCACTATGTAAGTATATGCTATTATAGTTCCATAGTAAGAATATTGTCCATGGATACATTATTCACAATGTCTCTGGCATTAAGCAATATTTGACTAGGCTTGATTTCTGGCTATTTTTGGTACATCAAACAGTATGATCCCAGACTTCCTTGTTGGCACACTGTATTAGAATTGACAGAAACACACCCTTGTCACAGAAAATACCTTTCCTGCTGTCCACATTGTTCTCTTTGTCTCTTTGACACTTTGGCCGGCTATTGTATGGTCCAATGCTGATCACCAACTTTATAGCTCACCGTCTATATTTTCCTATTTTCTTAGTCCAGGAAGTTATTTTTTTTCATCTCCAACATTTTTTTTTCCTTGCATCTGCAAGGAATTTGAATTTGTGACACCTGTTTGATTTCCCATTGTTTGTGAGTCAATGCAAACTACTCAACCTGACACACATTCACCAGTCACATGTCTGCCGCTCATTCAGCACACTGCATGCATTTGTCAGCAAAAGAAGGATAAAGGAAAAGGCCTGTTCCCTACTAGTTTCAAAGACCTTAGAATCTATGAGGAGAGACAGATTTTGTAGAATTTGGATTCAATGCAGTACTAAGGGAAGGTTTTCACCAAAGTAGCATCAAAATAGAAGTTCAAAGGAAACACATGTAACTTCAAAGCAGGCTGAGTGAGACATAGAGAAAGTTTTTTCAGAGGATTTGCTTCCTAGACCATTTCCTGAAGGATTTTGGGAAGCTGTGTTGGTGCTTATTTCATGTTGGTGAAGATTATATATTTACAGTTCTTAAATATTCTCTCTTGCAATCAGGTTCACATTGCTGGTAGAAATCCACCCAACCAGAGCAGCTTGTGGGGAAAACAAGATTTATTTTGGCTTAAAGGCCCAAGGGGAAAAGCTCCATCATGACAGGGGAAAATAATGACATGAGAAGAGGGTAGACATCACCCCCTGGCTAACATAAAGTGGACAATAGCATCAGGAGAGTGTGCCAAACTATGGCATGGGGAAACCAGCTATAATACCCATAAGCCCATCCTCAACAACACACTGCCTCCAGTAGGCTTTAATTTCCACTTGCCATCAGCTGAGGAGACTAGCATTCAAAATACTTAAGTTTATGGGGGATGCCTGAATCAAACCACCACTTTCTCTTTATTCCAAGCTGCTTTTGCTTTTGTAGGGAAGCTCCTAGAAACTCTGGTGGCTCCCCTTCTATTCTCCAATCTCATCTTCCTCAGGATATAATCAGTACAAGTTTGCATTTTCTTTATTTCCTTCCTATTTATTTCCTTCCTATGAAACTTTAGAGTCCCAAGAGGCACTCGGGACCTCTAACTTACCTGCCACTGTATGGATGAAATGTTCTTTGTGGACCATTCTGGAAGCATTTACCCAACTATATGTTCTGAGTTCTTACCATTTTCCTCAAATAGCCTCTCTTTTAGGAGAGGTATGTATGTGTACATTAGCATAAAGAAATAGACAATGACAGAACATTGAACTCTTAAGATCATTAGAGATTCCAAACCACTGCTACTGATGAATCATTTCCCAGCATCCAGAGTTTGCTAATGGAGTACGATATTTTGTGGCAGAATCTAATTATCAGCTTTTTCTTATATTCTATTGTCCCAATTAACTCAAGGGCAATTATTTATCTCCAATGATTTACAATGTAAGAGACAAAGTCAATTCTTCTTGTTTCATTTGGGTTTAAAATGATCTACATGTAACTTCCAGAAAAGATGGTATTTATAAAGATAATTGGGAGATGATGAATGGCCATAGTTAATGTCTGTAACAGGACTAGCCAAACTACAATATGTCACCAAGGAAGTGGTTTCCTTCCATGTGGAAGGAGGCTCTATTTTGTCAAAGTATAGCCTTAACATATTCAAATAAATATCTTAAATTTTGTGTGCAATATACATGTTTGTGTACAGATATTCATAGCTCATGTGAGTGCATGTAGATTCTAGAGAAAAATATTGCGTGTTTTTACTCTGGTGCTTGGCTGGTTTCCTTGAGATGGAGTCTTTTACTAAACAGAGCTCCTGTTTTCAGAGTGGCTGACCAGCAAACCCCAGTGAGCCCCAGCTCCCCACAAGACTCGGTTTTATATCTAAGCATGGCCACATTCAGCTATTTACATGGGGGCTAAGGAATCAAGCTTAGGGTAGCTCAGACCTTCATACTTATGGGGCAAACACTTCTACCTATTGAGCCATCTCCCCTTCCTTAAATTATTTTAATATATGTATATATGTGTATGTATCCAAAACCATTTCTGTTAGGCAAATATCTCCTAATATGATTGCTATAAATATCACCTTTGAAGCAAATCACAAAGTAAATAAAATCTCCCAAAATATGTAAAATTGAAGTGTTTGACTGTTTTAGATATTAGGAAATGTATTGAGTTATACTTCTAGTTAAATATTTCTAGGTTTTAACCTCTGAACAGCTTCAGGTTTCATTTAGTGAGAGACTCTGTTTCAAGATTAGAAGGTGGAAAAGTGAGAGGGGAAGACACCAATGCCTTCCTCTGTCTTAAGCATTTATGTGTTCCTACACCACAGGTACACTCACACCACAGATACTACTCTCCCACACCATTCATTATCAATCTCTAAACAGATTTTATCTAAATATCCTATCACTTTAAGCAATATATTTGTTTCCTCCCCCCTCCCCAAATTTGAGTTAATTCATTGGCACCAATGAATAAACATTAACTTACTTTATGAGGCCCAAGTGCAGAACCAGTCTGTGCTCGGTACTGAATCCTAATTTGAAATCTATCAATAAAGATATTGGGAGAAGCTTAGGTTTTATACCTTTGAAAAATAAAATCATGGGCTGGAGAGATGGCTTAAGAGTTAAGTAAGGCATTCGCCAGCAAAGCCAAAGGACCTTGGTTTGATTCCCCAGGACCGATGTAAGCCAGATGCACAATGTGGCACATGTGTCTGGAGTTCATTTGCAGTGGCTAGAGGCCCTGGTGCATCCTCTCTCTCTCTCTCTCTCTCTCTCTCTCTCTCTCTCTCTCTCTGCCCCCTTTCTTTCTCACTCTCTCAAATAAATAAATATATAAAATACAAAAGAAAATAATATTTAAAAAAAGAAAAAGAAAACCATAGATTAATAAAGGGAGACTGAGGGCCAGTCCTTTCCCTTTAAGCACACTTTGAAGAGCTTGATGAGTTACAGGTCACCGCTGTCATTGATGATTCTACAGTTTACTGGGGAATAGAATATTCCATGTTGTTTGTTGCCTATAGTCTTCTCCGTTCTTCTCTTTCTCCAATTATGTTTTTCATATTATTTTGCATGAATGTGCTTATTATATTCGTGATCCGACTATGTGGTTGAATCACACATTTTTTGTGTCTATTGTTAGATTGTAATACAGCTTTCATTGTGAGATCTTGTTGGTTATGTGAATGACTGCTGAGTGATATTTGAGGTTGGTTGAACAAGAGTGGAGCATCTTGGGACAACTTCTGGAAAACAGCCGTAGGTTGTGGGAAACAAGAATTTGAGAAATTTTGGAAGGCACCGCTCATCTTCTACTACCCAGCCTACTGTCATGTGAAGCTTGTGTGGTATGAAGATATCATCACCTATTGGCTGGTTTCAAAGTTGGGAATTTCTCATAGCAGTAATTATCATCTTGTTATCTGCCTATGTAAAATAAATATTTCTCCAGTAGACTAGGGATGGTCTAGAAGTGTGTGGTAAGACACAAGTAGGGTACAACAGCAGTTCCTCCTTTGGCACAGATTTGTAGATCAATGTACAAAGCAAGAAAGGCATGCATTGTCATCCTGGTCTGCTATCCAGGATCTCAGTGTGATGAACTAGCAAACACTCTCCCAGATTGTCATGTATGGCGAAGTAGATTAGTATTTAACAAAGGAAGCTGGAGGTGACACAAATTTTAGCGAGAAGAACGAGAAGAGCCTAATTCAAAAAGGAGTCTGGGATAAGGAGGAAAAAGGAGTTCCAGTGACATTGGACAGCAAGTGTTTCAGGTACCAGGAATTCTTTACTATTGATTAAGCATAGAGTGAAGTGACGTGAACCCAGAGGTGAGACTTGAAATGGGCATATTTTGCATTGAGGGGATCTAGTTTTTCTACCCTGTGATATTTCTACCCTGGAAACCAACAGAGGTTACTGAAGGGATTTTAGCAAATGTGTTTGATCTTGCAATTTGCATTTTCCTTTTTTTTTTTTATTCCTGCAGCTGTGTAAATAATATATAAGCAGAGTTAAGGTAGAAAACAAGAATTTCAATTTAGAGAGCATTAAAGCAGTTCTGAAAATTTATGGTATTTTACCGGAATGGAATAAGAGAGAAGTAATAGATTTGAGATCTACGTAGGAAGCAAGAAAGGCATACATGCCATACATGTTTGATTTATAGCACTTACAGCTAGAAAGTTTTGCATGTTAGGCATTGTCCTTCACTTTTCTTCCAGTGTTTATGGAAAGAATACCAGTGTTTCTTGCAATTATATTGACTTGATGAATACCACAAAATGGTAGAATCTATAAAACTATAAATTTCTACCTCTGTTTTTAGACCATAAAATATTCTTTTGAAATAATTCCATAGTTTTCTTTATTTATCTGGATGTCTGGGGTTCTGAAAATTCCTTAAACTCCAACAAAAAGCCTGGAAATGCTGCTCATGCCTATAATTCCAACATTCAGTGTGTTGAACTAGGAGGGTTTCCATGAGTTCAAGTATATCCTGGGCTGCAGAGTTAGTTTCAGGTCATTCTGGAATAGAGTGGGAACCAGCAAAAATATATATATAGATTAAAAGAGAGGATATAGCACTTCACAGGAGGTTACACACCCTCAATGACTGTAATAAGCAAAGTTGAGAATGGATCCAGGTTCTGTACTGATCTGTATTGAACTTTATGGTATTTCATGGAATTTGTTATAGAAATAATTTACCTCTGAGGCTGATGTTCCTGCCTGGAATCCTTGCACTGTGGAGGCTGAGGCAAATTCAAGGGCATCCTTTACAATGTAGGAAGGCTGAAGGTGGAACATAAACACTCACCCCCCCACACACACACACACATAGCAAAGAAGAGGAACTTACTTTGATAAAAATGATGAAGAAAATGAACTAAAAAGTGGCATGCATGGAAGGGAATGATTTCATCTTTTGACACAGTGACTTTGAGATGACAATCATAAAGTGATCAATAGAGGAGAACCTGTAAGCTCAGATAAGGTTGTCCTGGCAAGTGTCTGACTGTGGACAAAAATAAATCAAGGATGAAGTTCTGGGAAGATCAAAAGTAAACAGTCAGAAATGGGCCAAAAACAGAACCAAAGCTAGAGAGGAACTTGAGGTCAAATCAGGTGAGACATGATCTTCCTTTTAGAGTGTCAGAAATTACCTCTTGAGATGATGGGAAGTCTGTATGCATCTGCTAAGATTTTGAGTTTATGTAGATTATTATTGTGTCTCGGGATTAGTTGCAAATGGCATGGGTGAATCTAGAAGCTTGGAAAATATTTGAGATGCTATGGAAGTGGTTATTATGAAGCTGTTTTGAAAATTCACTAAGTTCTAGGGAGAGAAAGTGATATGGATTAGGAGCAAAGTAGCTTTTTCTGGCAGGCAGACAGTCAGCTAGGAATTGGCCCATGAAACATGGGTGTTACTCTGTGCTAGCCCCACTGGAACTCTAATCTAATTCAATCTAATACCCAAAGTGGCTGTAAGCAGCTACAACAGCTTCCTTTCTTAACTTCTCTTGATGCTGTCTCTCTTTTTCCTTTCTCTCTTACCTCACTCAGTTCTTCCTAAAGTAAATCTCATAGCCTACTCTTGTCTAAGTGCATGTTTTTCAATTCTTTGATAATTTCAACAAGGATCCTAACTTGGGAGTCTCCTGCATCATGATGGACAGCTAATCCCTCCCCGAGCTACAATCCCAGAACAAAAGTGGATTTAAAAGCGAATAAACAAAGGTGATAATTAAAATTTTTACTGCTTTTCATTTATGTTGAGCTTGTTATTATGGCAATCAACAGGGCCTTTAGTCCTAATGTGGTGGAAGAGTGAAGCATAGTCAGATATGAACAAGTATACAATACAGAAGCAAACAAACATTAACAAGATGTGAGGAAACAATAATGTCAGTAATTAGAGGCATATTATACAGTTAAATAACTTTTGCTGTTGTTTTCTAAAATATTTCTAGTATTTATTTGCAAGAATTGGTGGGGGTGGACAAAATGGGGATGCCACAACCTTCTTATAAGCAAGCAGTTTAACCTCTGACTATCTCTTCAGTCCTGATAACGATTCCTTACAAAGAAGAAATAGGAAGAGGGTGAGGAAGATGATTTGAACAGGACACAAGGGCCATGTCATCATTAGAGACAAGACAAGGAGAAGGTATGCAGTCTTAATGTCTGTGGGTATGGATATCAAGAAGGAGGGATGGCGTGTGATGCATACCTTTAATCCCAGCCCTTGGGAGGCAAGGTAGGAGGATTGCCATGAGTTTGTGAGTTCAAGGCCAGTCTGAGACTACATGGGCTAGAGTGAAACCTTAAACCTGAAACCTCAAAAAAAAAAAAAAAAAAAAAAAAAAAAAAAAAAAAAAAAAAAAGTCGCATGATTTCCTCTGTCTCCTCTAGGAGAGAAGAGCAATGAGCCATGCTGAAAAATACTTTGGTATATTGGTCATTAAGGCTAGCATTGAAAATGAAATCATGCCTAAATGAAAGATTTTGTATGACCAGACTGAATACTTTAAAAAGAAAAATTGGTAGCTTTTGTACCCTGGTTAACAGTGCCTAAATGTTTGTTTTAATGGTTAATTCAAATGTCAGGTTTTAAGTTCTAAAACCAGATGTTTTGCATCATCTAGGTATTTAATGCAATGATATTTTCTAATGACTGCTGTCATTGCTTAGCTGTCTTTTTTTCCTGTTTTAAAAAGTATATTTTATTTATTTATTTGAGAGAGAAAAAGAGGCAGAAAAAGAGAGAGAGAAAATGGGCACACCAGGGCCTCCAGCCACTGCAAATGAACTCCAGATGCACGCACTACCTTGTGCATCTGGCTTGCGTGGGTTTTGGAGAATCAAACCAGGGTCCTTTGGCTTTGCAGGCAAACGTCTTAACCGCTAAGCCATCAGTCCAGCCCCTGAGCTGTCTTTTTGATTGATCACATGCATGAAAATATTTACAATAGAATTGAACAAAAATACAAGAGTATGAAATATATCATTTGTGCTGAGGCCTTTTTCTGCATTCATTTCTGAACTTCATGCAAGGACACAAGGAGATGAATTAATTCCATGAGTAATTGTTCCTTTCAATTCTCTTTTTTTTTTTTTATGTATTGCCCTAAACTATGAACAGAAGACATGAAGCAGTTCCTCTTAAAATGAAGCTATCATTCACAGAAGAATTCACAAAATGAGTTTGCCTCCCAAATAAGCCTCAGGCATTGTTGATGAAAACATCAGTACTATTGTGGAAATGCCAATCAGCACTTCTATGAGACTTTTCATTAAACATCCAAGTCTAGTTGAAGCTGATTCTCAGGATGCCATCACCCAACCAAACATGTATCTCTGACACAATACTCTGTGAGACAGGATGGAAAGACTTCCCTGTCCTTCCCTCGTAAACTCATTCCCTTGAGAAATGGGGTTACAGCTTGCCCAAATGTGCTTCTAGAATGGTGAGGACTATTTGCTGTGTTACAAACAATGTCACTACTGTTAACTGAATAAGCTATCACAAACAAATGAATGGTTATATGAATAGATGGATGCATATTCTCATCTTCAGAGGAGATACGGAGCACTTTGGTTTTATACCAGACCACTCTGGAAAAGCTCCCATTTATTTCCTTAATATAGAAATAAAATGAAGAATTAAAAAAATAAACGTTATGTTACTGACAGAAAGAATATGACTCAGCACATATAGGTCCCTTAAATTATATTATTGTTTATAAATTCATTTAGAAAAGCTAAGAAAATGTGGAAAATGCCAGGTAACTTTGGCTATTCTATTCAATGCAATGCCACACTGCTAATTACAGTTGGAAAGAAATTCTTTCTGGCTTAGTTATCTATATTCAAGAATGAGAAACTTTGATTGATACTGAAACTCATAGAATCCCAAATAAAGATCAAACATGGGCAATATCTTTGCTGACTCTTAAGGATTATTAAATATTACAATGAGTTTTTTTTCAGTAAACATTAGCATTTAGTTCAATGTTATGAGAACAGATTCAAATGATAACTATTTATTTTACAGCAATTACTTAGCCTGGAAATAAAATTATTCATTTAGTAAAATATATGGGTTTGTAGCATTGATAAAGAAAATACAACTTTCACTAATTATTATGCAGACCTGAAATATTATTAGATTTTGAATAATTTCTTCAGGGTTTAAAATATTAAAGGACTAAGTTAAAACTGGTAATGAAAAATTTAACAAAATTATATTCTAATCTAATTTTAAAATTATTAAACTTTTTAACATTTTATATAATTCTTTGGTACAAATTTTGAATTGTTTTAACGTTATTTTCGCTCCTCTTATGAATTCATGTGTTAATACTGATGAATATAAACTATCTCACAAGGACATTATAAAGTGCTGAGACTACTGGAAACACAGGTGCTCAGAGGCACATTACCTGGTGAGCTTAGTTGCTCCCTTAACAAGCCAAATACAGGTCAAAGTTTCATTTTTTTTCCCCAGCTATGGCATAATTATCTCAAGTTTCTCTGTCTCCTTTGGAGAGTATAGCAATATCCTTTTCACTGCTAGGACAAAATAACCTACCAGAAGCAGCTTATGGAAAGCAAAGGTTGACTTCACTCTACAATTTTGAGGGAAAATTTTATTATAGCAGGGAAAGCATGGCAGGAGAGATAGTCAGGGGCATCCCATGTTATAACAGCTTGTCACATTTCACATATCAGTGGAGGAAGCATCAGCAAGAATGGGGTACTAACTAAATACACAGTGGAATCTCAAGATTTGCCCTCAGTGACACACCTCCTTTAGCAAGGCCCCACCTCCCACAGGCTCCACTAGCTGGGTACTACATAGGACGCTTAATCAGAAACATGTGAAGCTGTGGGGAACATTACACTTTCAAATTACCACATAATAAAATGACTAACTAAATGCATGTTTTCATTAAATACTAGATGATTATATTTTCCCATATTTTATGTAACTACTTAGTGCTCTAGAGCTTGTACATGGTAAAATCTCATTTTTTCCCAGTATGTATTTTTGGTTTTCTTTTCAAATAAAATCATTAATAAAAGCTTTATATGCAAACAAACATATGTGTATTTCCATATATGACTGCTCTAGTTTTCTATTTAATTTCATCAAAAATCATTATATTAGAATTAAATAAAAAAATAGAAAAGAAGCCATAGGATACTGGGCTGCTCTTGTGCTCATGTTGAATATTATTCTCCTTCTCCTTCTTCTTCTTCTTCTTCTTCTTCTTCTTCTTCTTCTTCTTCTTCTTCTTCTTCTTCTTCTTCTTCTTCTTCTTCTTCTTTTTGACAGAGGGAAAGAGAGAGAGAGAGAGAGAGAGAGAGAGGGAGAGAATGGGTGCACCAGGGCTTCCAGCCACTGCAAATGAACTCCAGATGCATGTGCTCCCTTGTGCATCTGGCTTACTTGGGTCCTGTAGAATCGAACCAAGGTCCTTTGGCTTTGCAGGCAAGTGCCTTAACCACTAAGCCATCCCTCAAGCCCCTGAATATTCTTGACTGTTACTTTTCATCAGAGCTAAACCTGGAATTATCTTTGAAATACCTGGTCCTTGCGGAAGCTGATCCATCAAGACTCAGATCTATCAGCATGTTATTTGTTTCCTTACAGAAGTCCTGCATTACTAAAGTCATTCATTCCCATCAGCTCCTCATTAATATATCTGAGTCCTGGCAATAGAGAGTTTTAAAACCTGCCAGCAGTTTCTTGAATTACCTATCTATCTTTTAAGACATTATCTTTTCTTATTTAATGATGTAATTGCCCATTCTTTGCAGCTTTGTGTGCTTGTCTGGAATCACTTTATTGTTTACCTAACAACCACCCTTGTAGGTTTCTTCTATTGAACTATAGTTCGAATCTTCATACCCTTGATAACCACTGTGCCATACCTTCCAAAAAATCAGTCACACCTTAACTGTTACAACTTTGATCCAAATTACCATAAGCTTTTCTTTACAAGGTTGTGATAATACTCCCCTGCTTTTCTATTTGCTGATCCACAGTCTGGAGTATATTTTCATTTCTATACAGGGTTTTTGTTGTTGTTATTGTTGTTTGTTTTGTTGGTTTTTTTTTTTTTGTTTTTTTGTTTTGTTTTGCTTTTTTCGAGGTAGGGTCTCACTCTAGCTCAGGCTGACCTGGAATTCACTATGTAGTCTCAGGGTGGCCTCAAACTCACGGCAATCCTCTTACCTCTGCCTCTCGAGTGCTGGGTGGGGGTGTGCCACCATATCTGGCATGTTTTCAAGGCTACCCTGAGATTCCATAGTGTTTTTTTTTTTTTTTTCCTGAGGTAAGGTCTCACTTTAGGTCAGTCTGACCTGGAATTCACTATGGAGTCTCAGGGTAGCCTCGAACTCATGGTGATCCTCCTACCTCTGCTCCCCAAGTGCTGGGATTAAAGGTGTGTGCCACCACGCCCATCTATTTTAATTTCTAATAGCATCACAACTCATTCAAAGAAAGAGAGAGAAAGAGCCAGAGAAATTTATAAAGTAGCTGCCATAACACTCTTACTACTAATGATCAGATTGTGCCAATCAATTCATTTGAAGAGCTCATTAGTGAAGTACTTGCCTAATAGTCATGAGGGCTTGAGTTCGTTCCTCAGAACCACACAAACAGTGGTGACAATGGCAACAATACAGTATTTATGAATCAAAATCCTTACCTGGAATCAGATGGACGAATAACTTAAGAAAAAAGTGAAGAATGGAAAACCAGGGAGAGGTGTAGAAACTGCCCCTACCCCTTCTCACTACAACCTGACTTGCTTTGGAACAGATTCACAGATAAGTTTCTAAGTAAATATGCAACTATATCATTTTCCACAAAATTTAGATTTTGGTAATAAAACATCTATTCTCAACATAATGCCATTTTGTTTAGAACTATAGTTTAGAAACCATTAATTACAAATGTATTTATCCTATATGATCCTAAAATAGACTGCATATATCTTACCAAAAGCACTGTGCAAAGATTCTTGCACTATCAGTTACTGATTTATTGATTGATTGATTGATTGCAAGAGGAAGTTCTATTGACTGTTTCTGTCCTAGAACAGCTGGTGATCTCAAAGATTGCCATTCATCAATTTTTGTGATTCAGTCACATAAAACTACCATGGAGCCCCTTAACATACAAGACAGTATACCATAAAGTGGATTTTATAGTTTAAAACAAAGTATGTTCTGCTTCTAAGCTTTCATAGATACAAGATTGCTCAATAAGAAATGTTTCAAATCAGCTTAAGTTCTGATTTTTAATATATATATATATACAGAATTGGTACAGAAATAGAAGGAAGTAGTTATTTTACTTGAGTTTATAACCTCTCAACTTAGTTATGTGGTTCCAAATAAGAAGTAGTGGGTGAGGTTTTTATAGCACTCTTTTTTTTTTTTTTACCTCTTTCTCTCTGTTCCTGTATAGATTCTATCTTACTCCCTCTGTCCTTATATATAGAATAGTGTTGATATCATCTATTGCTAATTCTGTGATACAAGTAAAGTTTGTGCTTCATCTTGTAGGATTTATTCTAAGAAAGTAAGGGCCATGTACAAATTTCTCTTCCTAAAAGTACTGAAAGCAATGTGCTCTTGGCAGCATTGTGAGTATTGACATGACTGGAAGAGGTACTATAGTCTCTAGTCAGGGAATGCTGTCCACCAGACTCTGGAGTCAGACATCTTCACATCAATTCTGGCTCTCCTTAATACCTGAGCAAGCATGAGCAAGAGGCCTAACCTCTCTCTGTCAAAGTTTCTTATTATAAACTAAAGATATCTTTGAAGATTAAATTTGGTAAATGCATGTAAATCACCAAGAAGAGCTTGACAGATGTAAGAATAGCATTATTCTTACTTGAGTCTTTATCTTTCTGACTTATTTTTAAGGAGAAATATGCAAATACTGAACAAAGACCATGCCACCTAACAATGCCATGTGAATCTTCTGTTACTATGTGCACATATTCTTCACCCTGCTTTGGGCTTGTACACATCTTTACGCAGGCAACTGCTCTGTCTTCACACCTTATCCATGTGTGCTTGTCTTTGTATTTTTATTTCCTCTCCTGCCATGTAATTTAACTCAGCATTAAATTCATTTATCTGTCATACTTTTCATGCTTTCCTGCCTGCTTATTAAGTTGTCTGGAAATAAATACCAATTAGCACTTCCAAATATAGTTTTAAAAGTGCAAACATTGAAATTTCTTGAACAGCTTAAAAATATACAAAATAAAGAACCCAATTGAGTAGAATGCTTTCATTAAGATGAAAACTTTTTTTTGTTGTTGTTGTTTTTTTTTGCCCTTGGAAATTCACTTACAACACTGAGTCATTATTCTTTAGTTTTAGTTTTTAATTTTTAATGTGTTTGTTAGCATATGCTAATTATAATTATGTATTTTATTTTGATATCTTCATGCATGTCTACAATGTATTTTCATTATAATCAACTCACCTTTGTTCTCTCTTGTTCCCATTTCACTCCCCACTTACCCTTTTCTCTCCCCAAATACTGCCCCTTATACTTTCATGTCTTTTATTTCAACTTACCCAGTTTCATTAGGGTCTCTTACAAGAGCTTGGATGAGGGCTTATTCTAGGAGCATGGGCACTTTACCAGGGGCTATACCACCATTAACTACATAAAGATCCTCAGGGAGGGATACTGCCTCATGAAATTGACTCCTTACCCTGACAGGATGGCGGAGGACCCAATACTGCACCAACCTTGTACCGATAATCACAGTTATTATGTGTTCAAGAATGCAATGGCCATGCTATCCACAGAAATTAGTGTTCCT
This sequence comes from Orientallactaga sibirica, assembly GCA_036365145.1. Taxonomy (NCBI): domain Eukaryota; kingdom Metazoa; phylum Chordata; class Mammalia; order Rodentia; family Dipodidae; genus Orientallactaga; species Orientallactaga sibirica. The sequence continues at coordinate 20,202,019 of JAEOAD010000012.1, forward strand.
CACCTCCTCCCAAATACTTCCGGCTCTTACCTATTTTCTTTCCATGCTTCAATGTTCCCAGAATTGTGGATGGCATATTTAGAAGTCTCGTGTGTAGTTGCACATCCAATTATCACTTTTCATTACTTTGACAAGGAATGTATATTTTCCCACTATGTTGGAGACCACTGAGCCAAACTGCAACCATTTGGAGGAAGAAGCCTCCACTCTTTGTGTTAAGATTTCAGCTTCCTGAGTTCCTGTGAAATTTGCCAAGCCTTCCCAAAAAGCCTACTTTGATCTGTAGATAAGAACAAGGTGTAACCTAAAGATGTGTATCTTAACAAACAGGACTGATGTAAATCTGCCCTGCCCGTAATCTCAACAGACATTCTTGAGGCCTATCACTCAAGAGACCCCTGACCCTCTGGTAGCCATAAAATCCATTAGGCAGCCATAAATCCCATTTGCCTTCTTCCTGCCTCCCCTATAGCCATAAAATCCCGCATATCTTCATTCCTGCCTCCCCTATATATACCTCTGTATGAATAATAATAAATGAAGCCTTGACTGGTGTGGAAGCAAGGCTTTCTTCTTTGTGTCTGGTTGTTCCCCCATCCAGGTACAGCCTCCCCTCGAGCCTCTGTTGAACCCCGCCGGCTGGGGCACCACTACAAAGAGAAACTTCTCTAATCAAAGCTGACAAGTGGAAATAATATATGACCATAAATATAGTCATTAAGAAGGCAATGTGACAGAAGATCCTATCCCTTTAGCAAAACAATAGCAGCAACTTCCTTAGGAAGGTCTTTTACCTTCTCAGCCATGAGATTTTGGAAAGATTTATAATACCAGGCATAAATTCTCTCCTGTGTAGTGGGTCTCAAATACAATCAGAAAGTGGTTGGCTATCCCCTAACACTTATGATACTATTGCACCATAAGCAGATCTTCCCTGGCAGGTTGGTTCCATAGCATGCAGTGTCAAGAGATGGGTAAGACTGCTGTTAACTTTCCTTCCTCCACCACCTACATAGCATCTTCTTGCACTATGAAATCTAACCAGCAGGAGGGAAACTTCCTGCTCAGTTCCAGCCCATTTTCCATTTTCTTCTATCCAGAAACCAAAATGTGATGTCTTTAACAATAGGGTCTTACTATCTAGTTCTGGTTCTGGTGGGTAACAAATAGCAATGTGTGTGTGTGTGTGTGTGTGTGTGTGTGTGTGTGTGTGTGTTCATAAAGCTTTCTTTTTTTGGGGTGGGAGGATGCTCAGTGCCTCCCTGAATAAACAACTCATATGGAGATAGTCCAGTTAGTCCACCACTGACATTGGGATTTTCATGTTATAACCTGTGATTTCTGGGAACAGTTTTATCCACTCATGCTGTGTGCCTCTTTTCAAATTTCTTTTCCTTTTTAAATTTTAATTTTTTTAACTAGCTGTTTTTGGATTTTACATAATTATTAGTTTTGGTTGACTATTTCCAAATTCTTCCTCTCTTTTCTGCTTATTCTCCCTTCCCTTTTTGTATCATATGGGTTCTACTACCCTCCCTTCCTCTTAAAGTCTCATTCCCTCTATCTCATGCCCCTTTATAGTTTCCTGTGCTCTACACACATTCCCACACAAATATGCACACCCAAAGATTAGAAATGAGGATGCACACATTAATGAGAATATGTAGTGTTTGTCTTTCTGAACCTTGGTTCACATTTAATATAAGACATTTCAAGTTCCATCCATTTTCTTGCAAATTTCATTATTTTCATTTTCTTTACTTCTTTATAAAGTTATATGGTGTATAGTTATATTTTTATCATCCGTTCATCAGTTTATGTATGCCAGGCTAATTCCATTTCTTTACCATTGTGAATAGAGCAGCAGTAAATATGGATGTGCAAGTGTCTCGGTAGTAGGATATACCCAGAGTAGTAGGTATTCAGCAGTGGTATAGCTGAGTCATATAGCAGTTCTATTATTAGTTATTTTGAGAGGTCCTTGATTTCTGTAGTGTCTACCCCAGTTAACATGCCCATCAACAAAGAATAATTCCTCCACATCATCATTATTTGCTCTTAAATCATTTATTTTCTTGACAATAGCCATTCTCCCAGAGGTGAGATGGAATCAGCATGATATTGGCTGTTGTTTTGTTTTATATAGCTTTTATTATATTGAGATTTATTCCCTTGGTTCCTAGTCTCTTCAGGGTTTAGGGCTTGGGCCTTGAAAGGATATTGGATTTTCTCAGTACACGTTATTGTATCTATTGAGATGGCAGCATGATTTTGATCTATGAGTTAATTGATATTACATTTATTGATTTCCAAATGTCAAAACATCACTGTATTTCTGAAATAAATTGGTATTGATGAATTACATTTGATGTTGTTGTTTACTCACTTATATATGAGTAATCACATACATGTGGGAACATGTGAATATGTATATATACACATGGGAAAGGCCAAGATTGACTTTGAGTATCTTCCCTGGTCTCTCTACATTGAACTTATTGAGACAGGTTCTTTCACTTGACAACAGAGCTCACTGATTCAGTGAGTCTAGCTATCTAGCTTGTCTCAGGCATCTTCTGTCTCTAGCTCTTGGGAGCTGAGAATACAAGCTGGCCACCATACCCACCTGGTTTTACACAGGAGATGGAGATCCAAAACCTGGTCCTCATGTTTGCATCATAAAGCCTTTACCAACTGAGCCTTCTCCATAACCCCAAATTCTTTGTCATATGTTCTTGAATTTTGTTAATAACTATTTTATTAAGAAATGTTATATCCATGCCCATGAGTGAGGTTGGTCTGTAGTTTTGTTGTCATTTTTGTTGTGACTTTATCTAGTTTTGTTATTGAAATTATTTGAAGACCTTAAAAAGTCCAAAACAAAGAACCTAATAGAACAGAACATTTTCATTAAAATGGATACATTTTATTTAAAAATTCTTTTTCAATGTTAAGTCATTAGTCTTTGTTACTTGTTTTCCTTTTCTTTTCTTTTTTTTTTTTTCTTTTTTTTTTGTGTGTGTATGTGTGTGTGTGTTTTCTTAACAATTGGATGCTCATAGACATGATTTAAAATTTCTTAATCCTCTCATATTCCTAATGCTAATGAAATAACTTGAAAGAAACCTACAGCAATCTAAAGCATCCTTATTAGATAAATAGAATTTGGACTTTAAGAATGTTGAGATAATTTGGTAGCTTACTGAGGCATAAAATATAGATGAGTATAATTTTAAAGGCCATTGTTAAATGTTCAAACCTGCTTTGAAAGAGTACATCTTTAATTTATTTAGAAAGTTTTGGCAGAAAGATCTGTACCTTTCTTTCTAAAGTATATGCTAAGCTCCTCTTTTAAAATAATGGAAGGAAGAAACAAAAATAACTCTTAATTTCATTGCACTTGGTGATTTACCTTGTAATCTCTAAAGCAAATCCACAGTTTAATTGCAGGAAGTATGGTAACAGAACTCTGTCCATTAACTTCAATTTCTTTATCATGATTTTTTTTTAATTAACTTCATGGTTATACTTTGTTAGGAGCTGAGTCAACTCAGAAGAGAAAGATTAATGCATTTCACAAATAAATAACATTGTCAAATTCTGCAAAGCTTAGTGAAGACATTTCGTTTTTTTCCCTGAATGAAAGAACTAATAACTCCTATTAACATCAATGGAAATTACAGGTAAAACAACAGAACAAAATAAAACAGAATTTCTTCTCACTCCCAGATTAAGTTGTCAATTGTTAATTGCCTCTTGAAAGGATTATGAGGTAGAAGAATGGTTTTTAGAACAAATTACTCAGGGATTCATGCTCTTAGAATAAAATAAAAATGGTACACTAATAATTTCTTCTTGACATATTTGAAAACTTCATTGTTTCTTTTTCACTTGATTATTCACTTATAGAAAAGTCCATCATGATTCTGCTAGATATGAGACTAACCTAGTAAAGTTTGATATGGTATAATTCACTGACATCATAAAGGTTTTTTTTTTTTTTTTTTTTCCCTACTCAATGATGAAGGCTAGAACTGTGCTATGAAAATCAAAGATAGCAATAGCTACAATTTCCTTGATTTTAAATTATTTAAACCTTCCTACAACCCACTCTTTGTCTGGAGTCCCATCACTATAATTGACACTAGATATAAGTAATGCCTTTGAGGAATGCCCATTAACTAGAGTAAGAAAAATTTTATAAAAAATAATGCCATTAACCATGTTAATAAACAGGATATACACTAATAATATATAATTATTAATTATTTGTGACATGCATATATACATATGTATACATGTATGACACACATATTTTAAAACATGAATTTCCAATTTGTGCAATGAATCTGAGAAATCAATTACAAAAAACATCAACTATAACTTAAAAAATATGTGGCAAATTATAAAAGCTAACAAATCACATTCAAAAAATGACTAACACAAATCTATTAAAAATGTTCCATTTTGTTTATAATAAGAAAAATATAAATTAAAGAAAATGCCATTTTACACACATTACATTGATAGTTTTTATAATATGAAAATATGGAACAAAAGATTTCATATAGATGTTGAGAGTATAAATTTGCAGTGCCAACAAGTAAAGACCTGGATTCTGTACTCACAAAATTTATATATATATATAACCTTATATGTGGTAATTTCATGCTAATGTTACATATTCTAAACCAAGTGTCAGTAAACTTAGACAGCATAAGAATCAACTAAAGGCTTGTTAGAGATTGCTGTCCTTGATACCAGAACCTTTAATTAAATAAAGCTAGTGTCTGGTGTGGCTGAATAATTTGCATTTTTATAAGGCTCCTAGGTGACACCAGTGCTTCTGGTCCAGGCCTTACATTTAGAGAACCATTTCTTCAGAGGTACTCACCCATGTTCATAATAAAACATGTTCAACACAGCTTAGGGCAACACAGTTTTCACTACTGAGATCCTGGGAACAAATGTAAAACTCTTCTACAGAACAGATATACAGCTTTCAATACATCAAACAAACAAAACATGCCTGCCTCATTTAGGATCTTTAAGCAAGAGGACAAGACTATAACATGAAAATAAGATGTCATATTTAGTTTTTTTAAAGAACCCATTTTGAAGACAGGCATGGTGGCGCATGCCTTTAATCCCAGCACTCGGGTGGCAGAGGTAGGAGGATCTCAGTGAGTTCAAGGCCACCCTGAGACTACATAGTGAATTCCAGGTCAGCCTGGACCAGAGTGAAACCCTACCTCGAAAAACCAAATATATATATGCTAGGAAAGTGTTCTTTGTCTAACTTTGTGAGAATTTTTAATCAGATATTTGTCAAATGCTTTCTCTGCTCCAATTGATATGACTGGTTTTCATTATTTATTTGATAACATGGTGAGTTACACTGGGTGATTTTCAAATGTTGAACTGTCTTTGTATATTAATCTTCCTGGGTTTCCCTAACAAATAAACACAAACTGGGTAGCCAAACAGAAATTCAAACACAGTTCCAGAACTAGAATTTCAAAATTACCACATAGAAAGGCAATACTCCCTCTGAAGGTTTCCAGGAAGGATCCTCTCGTTTGTCTGGTGGCTATACAGCAGTCGTTGGTGTTCTGTTTTACAGCAACTTGAATCTCCTATGAATGCCGCTCTTCACATAACCTCCTTCTCTCCACGTGTGTCTATATCTCCTCATCAAAACACTGCTCATTAAATTTTGTACTCATACTAACCCAGTATGACCTCATCTTAATTTAAATAATTATGCAAAGACCTTGTTTAAAAATATTATAAGTTTCCATGTAAAAGGCAATTTTGAATAAATGTTTATTTTTTTACTATATATTATATATGCATATATAGATAAGTGAGATATATATATATATATATATATATATATATATATATATATATATGATAGAGACACGTTTCTATTTTCTATTTGTCAGTATTTTTGTTGAGGAATTTGTATCTGTGATCATGAGAGATAAATACCTTTATATTTCAAATATACTGTTCTTGTTTTAAAATTAAGTTAAGATAGACTTCAATGAATATATAGTTGTTGTTGTTTTGTTTTTCGAGGTAGGGTCGCACTGTAGCTCAGGCTGACCTGGAATTCACTATGTATTCTCAAGGTGGCCTCAAAATCATGGCAATCCTTCTACCTCTGCCTCCCGAGTTCTGGGATTAAAGGCATGCACCACCACACCCGGCAAAAATATATATATTTTAAAGTTTTTGTTATTTTAAACATGCTATTAACAATATTGAAACAAGACACTGTTCAGAATAATTTACTAGTTATATTGTGTATGGAAAAAGACATTTAGAATATGCAAAGGCTTCATAAAACTCAAGGGATGGTAGTACACATTTTACTAAAGAAAACTATGATGAAAACCCATGAATGATACTCCACACAATTACCTGTAGTAAAAATTATAATTAAAAATCACAATGAAATACTATACACCAATTAGAAGGGAAGTGGGAAGTGCTGAGATTCTTGTAGATTGTAGATGGGAATGGGAAATTGTACAACATCTTTAGGATATACATTAACATTTTCTTTAATAGTTGTCCTCACCTAACATATACCTCAGACCTTTGGTTCCTCAATATTCAAACAAGGTAAGTTAAAACATCTATCTATCAAAATAAATGCACAAAACAGTTGATTGTGGATTGGCTTGTGTATGTGTGTGTGTCTGCAAAGACATGAATGATAAACCATGTTACATTCATGCAGCAGAATAATAATGTTAAAATGTAATGAACTACCAGTGTATGCTAAAACAAAGATAAATATCAAGTCATTTTTGTTTCTAAGTGAAAGAGACAACATATAAACTCATACATAATGAATCCATTTGTGTAAAATGCTGTAAATTACAATATGATACCTAAAGATAAAAAAGAATTCTGAGAAGTATAGGCAAGACAGATTACAAAGGACTTGGAAAACTTTCGGATATGATTCATATGTTGCTTTACTTCGCTGGGGTGATGGTTTCACTGGTATAGTAGATGGCTTCAAGTTTGCTGAGATTACTTTCCAGACCAGGCAGTCATGGAAGAAATGATATTTATCGAAGTTTACAGAACCAGGGGAATTTCCATAATGGTAGAAGTTGGCCTTTCTTAAAGGACCAGGCAGAGAGAAAGAGAGAGAGGCCACAAACCAAATCCCTCAAACCACAGAGCAAAAGGAGCCCACTTCAGAAAATCCAGGCCCTTTGCATATCTTTAGATTGGAATCTCAAATTCACCACTCCACCCAGAAACACCTCCTCCAGTCAGGTGGCTGCAGATCCAAACTACAAACTAGTAAAACACTGAATATATTGGGGCCATCTATTCAAACTACCACAACTAATATACACAGACAAAAATCTTGTTAAATTGTACAATTTAGTGTGTGACAATCAATTGAATGCCACTTATAAACCCACAAGTAGGTTCAATATATAGCTGATTTTTTTTCATTTCCACTAAGATTTTTACATGACGTAAAACTAGTTTGAAATGAAATAACATGACAATAATATACGATTTACTAAAAAGTATGATCTTGGTTTTTAAAATATTGTTTTCAAGGTACCATAAAGGTACTTCTAATTTAATATTCCTGTATGTCAGTGAACAGCAGTGAGACATATAAAAAATACACATAAATCTGTCACTTGTTTACACTTGTGCAATATTTCAAACCCAGAGTGGTGAGGTGTGTCAGTAATCCAAGGAACATGGAGGCCAAGGCAAGAAGCTGATGAGTTCAAGGCTGACTTGTGTGTGTGTGTGTGTGTGTGTGTGTGTGTGTGTGTGTGTTTATGTGTAGATGTTAAACAAGTGTGGTGTTGGAATTCACAGAGTTTTGCCTTCTAAATGTAAAAATACTTAATATGTGTCTTAACCTCATGAGGCGAATTCATCTTGTTTCCTGTATAAAAGCCTATGACTTGTAAATTAATTATGTATAATATTTTGACAACCATAAAAATTGAGTCCAGCATTATATATTTCTCTTTTTAAACCTATTTAAAAAATGAGAACAATAACTTTAAAAGTTCAAAGAAAATAATGATCTATGTGTAGTAGTTTTACCAGTGACAACTTGGGAAGATGACAGTAGGGAGAATGGAGAACACTTGTGATGGTGTCCTGTGCTTGTCTGTGAAAAAGGGATGTTGATTTAAAAAAAAAAAAATAGAAAGATGTTTACTTCTGTGCGTTCCTATAGCTTTTCTTTTCCCAACTCATAAATGTATAATATCATCAAATTTCCATGGTCAAAAGGTTGGTTGCTTGCTGCATTCTTTCTTTCCCCCTCAGCCAGCCATCCTAGTCAATCCACACCTGAGTCACAGAATTCATGGGCATATCAACTAAAATGCAAAATAAACATGTTTTGAGGAACAAAATACACAAAATAATTTAAAAGTATTCTCAAATGTCGATTGCCTGCCAAATATGTAAGTAACTTATTGTAGTTATTGTTATTGTAGTGATTTCATGAAAACTCTTTTCTTATTTTTGAAGGGATACCACCTCGAAAATAATTGCCAAGTTTCAACTTAGTTTAAGAAAGAGATGCCTTTGGTGATGGAATTATATAATGTTAAGTATCAGAGTTTTATTTGTCATATTTATAAAAGTTTCTGTAAGTTCAATATAGATCCTGGCTCCCATGAGCATAGTTTTATATGCAAAAAAATTAATTTGCTCAACTTCAACATTTTTTTTTCTTCAAAGAGTCTGAAAAACCTTCACATTAAGGTAAGGAGAACTCCATACTATTATATATCACTCAGAACACCTGAGTACTAAGATTTGTACATGAAATAAAACTAGCTTGAAATGAAATAAGATGACAATAATATGCAAATTACTTAAAGACAGTATGATCTTGTTTTTTTTTTTTTCTGTTTGTTTGCTAGTTTTTAAATAATGTGTTCAAGGCATGTGTGAAGGTACTCTAAGAGAGAGCCTTGTATTACTAGTTCAGGCACAGTTACACAGCACAATTTTGGTAATGCTCTTAGTAATTATAAAACAATTTATTTTAAGAAAGAAGTACTAAGATTTATGATTTTTGTAGTTATTTTGTAAACACATGCTTTTAAACATTCCTTTAGATTTCTTTTTATAACTTTCCTTTAGAAATTTATTTTTATGGCTGGAAATATGGCTTAGTGGTTAAGGCATATGCCTATTAAGCTTAAGGACCCTGGTTCAATTCTCTAGGTCCCACATAAGCCAGATGCATATGGTGGCACATGCATCTGGTGTTCGTTTGCAGTGGCTAGAGGCCCTGGTGTACCCATTATCTCTCTCTCTCTCTCTCTCTCTTTCTCTCTCTCTTCCTCTTTTTGTCTCAAATTAATAAATGGAAATAAAATCAAAAAAATTTTTTTTTAAAATTGTTTTAATGGGGGTGGTATAATCTAGGGGTTTTTATACATTAAATAAAAATATTTTTATTCTTCTATGTAATATACTTTAGTATAACTTTTTCTTTGCAACATGCCTTTATATAGGTAGCAATGAGTTTCTCAAATGACAAATATTTCTGCTCATTTTTGAAAAAAAAAAATCTTTAAAAGGATTACTACATCTGATTTGGCAGAACTTGATTTGCTAAACAAGATCCTTGGTTGGTGAATCAAAGGCATCAAAGGACTAACAAAAACTATGAATGAGAAAAGGATTTCAGTTTCTGGATTACAGTAATATGTGTTGATGGCTATGACAAACTGGAAAATGTATACTTCTGAGACTGAGTCCAAAATGGGCTTCTGCAGATGGTTCCTAGGTCTCTGAAATCTTCATTTAAAAATCTTTAATGTAAGCATATTTATGGTAAATCTCAAAGCTTTGAAATGTTGTTGGGAAATTAACAGTGTTTCATTAATTTCTGCAAGTCAGTAAAAACAAATGTATGAACTACACTCAACTCCTGTACCTTCCAACTCCTTCCTACTTAATTTCCATGTTTTGATGTATACTAGATTGAGGTTCACAGTTTTAGAAATTTTTCAACTTACATCCTCACAGGTAGCTTCCTATCTCCACTTGAAAAATATTACATTTGAAAGAATCAATGGTAGTTTTTGAAGTCACACTTTTAAAGTAAACAAATCTAAATGATAACACATTTCACAAGTAATGGAACAATGTATTAAAATGAAAACATTTTAAAAGTTAAATTATCTCATCAGAACATGAGCTAGATCAAAGGAGACCAGAAAGAAAAACTTTAATCTAATTTTTTATCTAAGAACTATTGAAACCTCAATGAAAACTCTTGTTTCTTAGCTATGTACACATGGCAATATCAAATCAGAAATACAAGATTAGAGCAAGAAGCTAGGGAAGAACTCCAGTTTTGTTCACCATGTTAGATTGATATGTAGTATAGTCTGAGTTTTAGGAACAATTAAGCAGTTGTCAATCAGGATAAAACAGAGCATGAATATAAAACCAATGATGCACAACATTTCAAATGAAACTCACTTATGTTCTTCGCCATCTTGTCTTCCATGGTGGTTTCAATCAGATGTCCTCTATGAACTCACATGTTCCAAATGCTTGGTCCCTAGGATGTGGCATTTTGGGAAGTGAATCCTTATTGGAGGAAGTATATTTTAGGGTGTGGAATTAGGGATGTTATAGCCAGTTCCTCACTGATAGAGTTCGGCTCACCCTGCTGCTGCTGTTTTCTATCTGCTGTGATAGAAGTGATGTCCAGCCTCTGCTCATATTATGCTATCCCCAGCTATGACGATGCTTTCCCTCAAAACTTAAAGCCAAAATACTTTCTTCCTATCAGATGTTTTTGGCCAGGTGTTTTGTCACAGCAACAAGCAATGCAAAGGTAACTATACCAGAAAATTAGTACCAGTGGAGTGGGGTAGTTACTTTTATAAAAATGACTTTGTTTCTTTTGATTTTCTGGGAATTATTTAGCCAGAAGAATGTGGAATTTTAAACTTTGATCTAACAGATGCTTTGCAATGCTGTAAGCAGAGCTTGATGGACCATTCTGGTTAGAATTCAAAGACCTAAATGCACGAAAAAACTGTGGTCTGTGTAGGTTTGGCTTATGAGGGGAAGAAAAAAAAATAAAACAACTTTGGACTGGGTTAGAAGCAATTTCCATGAGATGGTCACTGTATTTTGCCTGTTAGATGAGAAATTGAGCATGGGTAAATTGATAAGAAAAGGAATCACGTGAGCAGATGGACATGGAACTGAAAGAAATGAAATTTCAGCCTTGAGACATAAGCTTGTTTCAATTGCAATTGTTTGAGAGATTACCACCATTAGAATAGGGATAGCTCTTCTGCATTTGGACAGCAGAAAGAATGCTGACTGTTTTGACATTAAGGGCCAGAATGACAACAGAGTTTTCTTGCTTTCAAAGTCAGCTTTATTCCTTCCTGGATTAACAAATTTGGTAGACCCCTCCCCCAGGTACTATGGGAGTATAACAAATGTAAACATTTATTTTTGCCCACTAGGTTTGCAACGTGGTTCTTTTGAAAATGGCCAGTGGGTAGTATTAGGCAGAGTTGTTGAAGTCCCTGAAAGGATGGCGTCATGAGTGTAACATGGGTTGTAGTGGAGTATCAGGGATTTTGGACATTCTAGAACCATGGGAAGGCTGCCAAAGAGTCATGCTGGCTTGGAATAGATTGTTCCCCAGGCTGTTGTCAGCTGAGCTGGATCAGTCAAATTGGACAACTAAAGACATCACTATGGGTCTCAGGTACACATAGGACTACAGAATTCAATGTTTTCCCTGTCTACTTTAATTCTTCTATTGGTTCACTCTTTCCTTACTCTGGCCAATGGCATCTTTTGCAGTGTGAAAATTTACTCTGTGTGTTTTTGGTTTTACAGATTCAGAGTTAAGAGACATTGGACTATTTGCAATTTGGACAGTGAATTTGAACAGTTTGAACAGTGCCAGGATTGATAAAAATCATGGGTACTTTTAATAGTGGAGTGAATGCATTGTGTTTGATATCAGGAATTGGCATTAGTTGATGGGGGCCAGGGGCAAAAGGTGGTGGTTTCAATTATATTTCCCCCATAAACCCTTGTGTTCTGATTGCTTGGTTCCTAGCTTGTGGCAATTTGGGAGGTAGTGCCTTGGCTGGAGGAATGTGTCTTGGGGAGTGTTATAGCCAGCTCCTCCTTGCTAGAGTTTAACTCAGTCTCCTGTTGCTATTTTCTGACTGTTACAAGGAGGTGATGGTCAGCCCTCTGTTCATGCCTTATTTCCCCTGCTGTCATAAAGCTTGCCCTCTAGACTAGAAGCCAAAAGAATGCTTTCATCCCATCACCTATTTTTGGTCATGTGTTTTCCCCTAACAATGTCAAGGTAACTACAACACCTACATAGGGGTGGATTGAAGTAATGTATATTATATGACTTAATATAATGTTAGATACTTTAGGGAAAAAAACTACAGAGTTAAAAGTCATATATAGGGACTGGAGTGATGGCTCAGCAGTTAAGACACTTGCCTTCAAAGCCTAAGGACCCAGGTTCGATTCTTCAATATCCACATGAGGCCAGATAAACAAGGTGGCACATGCATATAGAGTTCATCTGCTGTGACTAGAAGCCCTGATGTGCCCATTCTCTTTCTCTCTCAAAATAAATGAAATATATAAACAATAACATACATGCAAAGATGTTCCCATGTGAAATTCATGACATAATTTAAAGGAGAGCTCTAAAATAAGTGATTTTTTTTTTTTTTGGCTAAATCACAACTAATGAACCATATTTGACATTTTAATTATCCCTGAGGCTTTTAGTCAGCATTCTTAAAGAATTTTCATTCTTTATCTTATTTTCTTTTTTCATTATTGTTTCAAAATAAGTGACCAATTTTGCTTTTTAAAGTTCTGAGAGTAAAATTCAGGGGCTCTCCCATGTTAGGCAGGCAATCTACCACTGAGCTACACTCCCTGGAGACATTATAAACTTTTCTATTTCAACATAGTACATATCTGTTTTAGATCCTATTAATAGGTAGAGAGGGTGGAGGCATTCTGCTTCAAATTAAATGAACTAATTTCATTTAATGAGCTATTCTTACATATGTGTTACTATGAAATGTGAAGCAATACCACAAAGTCATAAAGTGTTGATAGTTGTTTTATTTCAGTTTTTGATGTAGGAAAACACTGCACACAGTCATCTCCTCTCCAGAATCACTACCAGTGATTCCGTGTTCTAATCCACCATTGAAGAGACGTCCAGACTCAAGCCACACAGGAGATTCTAACACAGGAAACAAGTTCTTCAGGGGTAGAACACCGAAAGTCATGAGCTTATTTTAAATTTACTGAATTTTCTAAGCAGGTGATGATACATTTGTAAAAGGCACATCATATCTAAATATAATACGTGAAAAAAAAAAAAAAAAAAGAAACCTCTTTGGAAAGAATGCTTCTTTTTCTAAATTCAATGTTAAGAGAAATTTTTCTTGGAGACAATACTAGCCCAATATATTAAATATCAAAAGTAATTAAGTCAGTCTTCATATTAGGTTTAAGATCAGTTGAAACAAAGAAGACCCCCTTGTTTTCTGAACTTGAAAATAACATTCAAAATTTCAGTGCAAACTTCTCTCAAATGCTGTTTTGAGTTAGCCTTTTAAGTATATACAAGAAATGAAAAAGGGTTCCTTTTTTTATTTTTATTTTTTCTTTTTCTTTTATAAAAAGGTTTAGAAGGCTTTGCAGTCTCCACGGTCCTGCTTTCTGTCAGCCATGGTCAACCTTGTCACCTTGTCAACCATGTCACCTTCAATGGTGCGCTCTTTGGCTGCATTTCCTTCAAGCTGTTTGCAGACAAAGTTCCAAAGACAGCAGAAAACTTTCATGCTCTGAGCACTGGAGAGAAAAGATTTGGTTATCAGGGCTCATACTTTCACAGAGTTATCCCAGGATTCATGTGCCAGAGTGGTGACTTCACAAGCCATAATGGCTCTGGTGGCACGTCCATCTATGGGGAGAAATTTGAGGATGAAAAATTCTTCCTGAAGCACACAGGTCCTGTAATCTTGTCTATGGCAAATTCTGCTCCAAACACAAACCGTTCCCAATTTTTCAACTGCACTACTAACACTGGATGGTTGGATGATAAACATGTGGTATTTGGGAAGGTAAAAGAAGGCATGAACTTTGTTCAAGAAACAAACCTCAAAAAGAAAAAGAAAAAAAGAAATGGAACGCCGTGGGTCCAGGAACAGCAAGACTAGCAAGGTTACCGTACAGCTGACTATGGACAGCTGTAACACGGTTGACTTGTTCCATCCAGACTAGTCCTTCTGAAGCTCAGGAGAGCACCCTGCACTTTCCAACTGCTCACCATATCTGTAATCTTTGTGCTCTCACTGTACTTCTTTGGGGTTCTATATTTTCTTTATTCTCCTCCAAGCCTAGCTGGATTGCAGAGTTCAGTTTATGATTGTGAATAAAAACTAAATACCAAAAAATGGTATTTAGAATGGGTTTAGAATAATGGCATTTAGCTTTATTTCCCTTGGCATATGTTTCTAATTTTGCCTTTGATTAGAATCAAAGCATCATCATTTCATATTCTATTATTAAAATATTTATTCTGATTTATGAATGATGGCTATCTTTTAGGATATTTAAAAAAAAATAATTACATTGTTAATTTTATATAAATGTAGATTTAATTAAAGCAATTATACATCAGAGTTGAGTAAGTTAAAGCTTTTTGGACAAACAAGCTCATTATAATTTGTTACTTCCTAACAATTATTTCCTGGCAACCAAGCCAAACAATATACCTTACAATGAACATTCAATACACTTTCCTATTCAATATAACTTCATTGTTCGTTAAAAAAGTTCCCAACTCTATGACATTGGTTTTTATCATTTTGTTTTGAATAAAAATACTGACTATAATTACTTCCAAGTGAAAGGTGGTATGTTTGCCTATACTCAGTTCATTGTAAGACAGAATTTTTCTGAGTCATTTATTAAAAGTGATTAGTCCATCATTATGCAAAACAAGACTAAATTCACCAGGTTGTATGAAATAGTCACTAAATATATAAGTGACATATTCTACCAAAAAATCCAGGAATGGGATAATTACTAAAACAAATAAAAGTTGAATCCAATTCTCAATTATCCATGGTAATCATTCCTCAATAGAACTTTCTGATTCAATGACATGTGACAGCATCTCATAAAATAAGTATACTGTAGTATTTTGTCAGATAGTTAAATAGAAAATAATTACCAATGACCAGTAAGAAAAATAAAATATTTAAATTCATCTAACATAGCTAAATACATTCATAAATGCCATCAATGGTGTTTTGTGTATCAGTGTCTCCCTAACTTTTCAACATACAAAATGGATTTTACAGCTCACCTGAGTTTTGATACAAAGCATCAAATAGAGTTACTAGAATTGATATGTATAAACAGTATGTCAATTTGTTGTCTGATAAAAACATAAAACATAATATTTTAGGACCAAATTTGTAGATCAACTCAATTATTTACATTCTACTCTTGAAATCTCACAACATTAAAAACGAGTTGAAATTTATTTAGACTTTTATAGCATTATTTTTGCCAGTTGGTATGATGCACTGTTGCCATTCATGTTTGCTGTTGTGTTTTTATATTCCTATTCATTGTGGTTTCTGTGACTCACTGTCAAGAGTGCAAGTCTCTACTACATCTTTCTTTGCTATGAATTGACCCTGTGATATAAATGTGAATCACCATCTTATATTAGTGCTGAATTCTTATTCTTTTTTTTTTTATCAATATATATTTTTTATTTATATTATTCTGATTTTACATTCATAGTATTGGTTCCATTGTCCTCCTCCCCTTCCTCCCACTTTCAAAGGGGCCCTCATCAATGGGGAATGTTTATCATGCATTGTGAGTTTGCTCAAGAGTTCTGGTGGATAGGCCCCAGTTGCCTAATGTATTCATTGGAACCATCACCCAATTCCAATTTAGTGTATAGTTTCCTTGTAGCATGTTGGTGGTTTAGGTGTTTATTCTAAGTAGGACTTTTTGTTTTATAAATGGAAGATTGAGGCTTTAGATTAATTGCAAATGCTTATTTGATTGACATATAATTGGTAAAGCATAAGTCATCAAAAGTGATCTTATTAAATGGAAAGACAGTGTCAGAATGTCAGTTGTTTATATTCAAATTGAAGCTACTGCACTGACAGGATGTGATCTTAGGTAATTATGTGAAATTCTGTCCATTTCTACTATTCATAAAATGAGGATAGTCATATCATGTACATCACATGGACATTGTAATTTATTGAATTAATATGTGATCAACACTTAAAGCAGAGTGTTATGCATAAATATACAGTTGGTCAGTTTTGGGGTTTGGTTTCATGCATTTTATACATTGTTATTTTAAGTGTTTGTTTTTGCATATGAAAAATATAACCTTTTTCATTTTCATGGATTATTCTATTTTAGTATGCACAGGTTTTATTGTTAGAGATTTTAATATTATCTACCTCTCAAACACCTATTGTTAAAGTAAAGAAGGTGGGTTTGCTCCTGAGTCCCTTAACTAAGATAAGGTAATGAGAACTAACATTTTATTTATTTATTTATTTATTTATTATTAATTTATTTATTGGTGAGAGCAAGAGAAAGAGGGACAGAGAAAGAGAGAGAGAGAAATAGAGGGAGAGAGAATGGGTGCACCAGGACCTCTAACCACTGCAAACAAACTCCAAATACATGTGCCATCTTGTGCATCTGCATTTACATGGGTACTGGGGAATCAAATCTGGGTCCTTTGGCCTTGCCTGGAAGCACCTTAACTGCTAAGCCATCTCTCCAGCCCTAGTACTCACAATTAAGGCTCTGTTAATAAATCAGATTCATGGAATTGCTATTGTTTCACATTATCATTCTGCTTCCATGGAGTATAGATCTTCACTCCATAAACACATGTATGCATATATCCACATATTATTGCATTAACTATAGAAATCAATGGTATGAATACTTTTTCAAGGATTTTTGTATATATACTTTCAGTTATATATCTATTTTGAATTTTAGCAGATTCACAGGGTTGTAGAAAATTTTACAGAGAAATATGTGTAACTTTTTTTTCTGTGTAATTTTTTAACCTAGAATCTTAGAGGTTTTACATATTTAAAAACACTACAGTGCAATTGAATAACCAGAATTTCTGAGCTGATGGAGTCAAGACACAGGGTATTTCTACCACAAGGATACAGAGTATATCCCTTGTTGGCCACACCCAGTTCCCTCACATCCCTCTTACTCCCATGGGACTACTGAACACTTCACTTCTCTACTCATGTCACATCAAGAGTTTTCTATAATAAAACATTATGTAACATTTGAGGACTGGCCATTAATGCTCATCACAGATCTCTAAGGTCAAATCCACAGTGTAATATCATGTTTGTGTTTACTCACTTCTGAATGGACATCTGGGTTGCCTTAATTGCACCTATAATGAATTAAGCTGCTATAAACATTTGGGTACACATTTTAGTTTGGTCATAATTTTTTGGTTCTCTGAGTTAAATGGCCAAGAGAGCAATTTCTGGATTTTTAGAGAATTGCCAAAATGCTTTCCAAAGTAGGTCTGTTATTTTATATTCATACAAACAATATATGAGAAAGCCTGTTCCATTCATCCTGGCCAGCACAGGGAAGTCATAATACCCCATTGTAGTCTTGTTATGCAGGTATTTAATGCAAAGAACAGCAAAGACATTTTTTATACTTCTATGCACAGCTTATCTTTATGTGAAGTCTGTATTTTGTAACTTGTGAAATTTTTCCATTCTATTTAGATTTGTATTTTCACTGCTTATTTTAAGAAGTGTTATCCATTTTAAAGAGTTGATTTTATTAGAAAGAATTTGAAAATGTTTCTTCTCACTTTGTGACTTCTTTTTCATACCTTTAAGAACCACTTTCAGTTAAATTAGTTTGATGAATATAATTTATTTATTTATTTTTTTTTTGCTTTATGACTTACAATTTTGTCAGAGGTAAGAACTGATATTTTAACTATAGATTTTGAAGAATTTCATTTGTGTCTTTTTCATAAAATTTGTTGGGAAAGATTCTTTAATATACTTTCTACAAAAATATTAAATATTAAATAGAGAAGTTGTTTAATTTCTGGTGAAATTCTCCATTGATATCATTTAGGCCTGGATATTTCATTTGTTTCTTTGTTTTTTTTTTTTTTTTTTTTCTTTTTCTAAGTTGGTTCTCACTCTATCCCAGGCTGACCTGGAATTCACTCTGTAATTTTAAACTCATAGCAGTCCTCCTGCCTTGGCCTTCCAAATTCTGGGATTAAAGGTGTGCAGCACTAATGCCAGCTTTATTTGTCTTTTTATAAATTGCAAATTGAATGGCTTTATACTGTTATAAGATTATTGAAATATTATTCAGATTGAGTAAATTGTGCTACATTGAGCCATTCAACTACATTATGATATTTTTATAAGCAGGGCTGTTCATAATATTGTTTAACATCCTAATGATGTTTGTTAAGTCCATACAGATAATACCATTTCATTGCTGATATTAGTGTAATTAGTAATCTGTGAAATCTCTCTTTTTCCTTTATCATTTTGATAGGAGGTTATCAATTTTGCCCATCTTTTTTATGAGGTAGTTATTTGCTGCGTTGTCTTTTTTTAACCCTGAAATGGTTTAGTTTGTTGATACATGTACTTAAGTTTACTTATAATCTTCCCCTTCCCCTTCTTTTGGCTCATCTCCTTGTCCCATAACTGTACTTTTATCTTCTCATCTCTGGCATTTCCCCATCAGACTTTCATAACCCTTAAGATGTGCTATCTTTCCTACCCTTCCTCCTTTGAAGCTTCACTTCACTCCTCTCATGGGCTCCTTTCTAGTCCTTATATTCTACAGAGTCTATCTCCCTCACAACAATACACACAGATAATGGTTATAAGCTATGAGGCACATAGGGAGAGAGAACATATAGCATTGGTCCTTCTGGGCCTGGGTTATGTCAATTAATATAATATTTTACACTTTCATTTCCCAGAAAATTTGATATTTCCATTTTTTTTTCTTTATGGCTGAATTAACATATTTTACAGCTCTATCCATTTCCCAGAAAGTTTCATAATTTCATTTTTCTTTATGGCTTTCAATTTTATATTTGTCACATTTTTATTATCCATTTCTCAGTTGATGTATATCTAGGCTGATTCAATTTCTTTGCTATTGTGAAGAGCACAGCAATAAACATTGATGAACATGTATTTCTGTAATGGAGTGTAGAGTTTGGGAATATGCCCAGGAGTGGTATACTTCCATCATATGATAGTTCTACTTTTAGCTTTTTAAGAAATCTCCATATCACTCTCCAGTGGCTTTGTCAGTTTACATTCCCACCAAGAGTGAATGAAAGGTCTTGTATCATACCCTCACCAGAATTTGTTATTTGTTTATTGATAATATCCATTCTGAAAGGAGTGAGATGGAATCTGAAAGTAGTTTTAATTAGTTATGTGATGGCTAAGGATATCAAACAATTTTTAAAAGACTTACTGGCCATTTGTATTTCTTCTTTAGTAACTCTGGTTCTTTAGCTCAATTTTCAATTGGGCTATTAGATTTGCTGCTTGTTTAGCTTTGTGAATCCTTTATATAACTTAGATATTGATCCTCTGTCAGATGTATGCCTAGCAAAGATTTTCTCCCATTCCGTATACTGTCTCTTCACAGTTAACTTTTAGTTTTGCTGTACAGAGACATTATTATTCATGAGGACCCATTTAATAATTGATCTGATTTTCTGGACTGCCAGTGTTATATTCAGAAAGTTCTTTCCCATTCCTATATCTTGAAAAGTTTTTCCTTTTTTTCTCCAACTTTTTAATAGTTGTGGCTCTCATATTAAAATGTTTGATCTATCTGTAATTGATTTTTTGTGTAGGGTGAAAGATAAAGACTTAATTTCAGTCTTTTGAATGCTCATTCTAGTTTTCCCAAGAACATTCAATAGTGTTTTGTTTCATCTCCATGAGTGTTTTTATTTGTTCTATAGTGTTTTTTTTTTTGTTGTTGTTGTTGTTTTTTTTTTTTTTTTTTTGGTGTTGCTTTCTTGTTTCATTGCATTTTTATTTTTTTACATGGACTACTTTCAATTGTTCTGTATTTATTAAGAATTGTTTTATAAAAAAGAATTGTTTTGTGACTCAATATATACCCTATTCTTGAGGAATGTAATTGGGTTGCTGAAAAGAATGTGAATTCTATCATTTTTGGGTGAAATTCTTTGAAGATGGTTGTTAAGTCCAATTGATCTATAATGTGACTCAATTCAGATACTGCTTTTATTATTATTTGTTTATATGTCCTGACAATTAATGAGAATAGTGTTGAAATTACCTACTATAATTGTGCTAGGATTATCCTATGGTATATGACTTAATAATATTTGTTACATGAAATTGGGTTTGCTTGTATTTATGCATATATGCTTACTGTTATTATGTTCACTTGATGGCCTGGGCCTTGAATCAGTATGGAGTGACTTACTTTATCCCTTTTGTCTAGTTTTTCTTTTATTGGCTGTGCAGACAAGCATCTTAACTGCTAAGCCAACTCTCCAGCCCCCAAAAAGTGTTTGTTTTTTTAAATATGTGAATGTTGATTTTTTTCCCACCTTGATAAAGTTCATCATATGTGCTTTCTGCTTTTTTTGGCAGGAAAATGTGTTTTTTTTTAAATATATACATCAAATTAATTTGGTTGGATAAAATTAATTTTTGATGTTGAGTTTACATTTTCCACCAATGTTCTCACCTTATATTTTATTAAACTATTCTAATCACTTACATTATAATGCTTCTTTCTTAATCTTTAAAAAATTTAATATCTATTTAGTATTCTGTATCTTTCAGATTCATTATTCCACTGTATTCTGTAGATATTTTAAAAATGTTTCTTACATTGTAATCCAGTCCACAATACTTTTTAGTATTATATTTGAGACTTCTAACATACCCATCAAGTCTCAGAATATTACAGAAGAGGAGGCAGAGAGAGTGTAAGAGCCATTGGATGGGTGGTATATCCCGTGGCATGCTCCCTCCCCACTACAGAGACTAACTGAGGCCTTCAATACCCCCAAGGTGAATACCAGCAACCCCACTTAGGAAGGTTTTCAGTAGAATAGAGACTGGAAAGAGGAAATATAAAAGTATAAGCTTTTAAAAAAACTGAAATAATTTTTAAAACCAATTATTAAATATGGTGATTTTATGAAATAATCCAATTTATGTTTGAGAGTAGCTTCTAATTTTGTCATATTATAATTGTTAAATTCCCTTTTAGAAGGGGATTATTCATTTGCCTGAAATATTTTTGCCAGAATATGTTCATTTACTTTATTGTTTAACTGTTATGATGGTTTCAGTGCCCAAGATTCCATTTCATCTGGTATCTTCAATAAAACCTGATTATCTCTTAGCAACCAGGGCTGGCGACATTTCTTAGGAGAAATACCTATCTGTTTTGCTGTCAGATCTCCCTTCTCATCTTACTAAAACAATATGAACATAATTATAGCTTTTACCTGAAATTCAAATGATATAAAAAAAGAGAAAGGGTGCAAATTGCTCTTAGATAGAGTAATACAGACTTAGAACATTGTTTAAACATTGAAAAACAGGGTGGTCTGACGTTTCTTCTAACATCTGGTGTATAAAGTACTGAAAATTTGTGGAACATATTTTTATTTGGTTACTTTTTAACAGAATAATATATCTAAAATTTTAGGTATGTTTGGTTAGAAACATATAGCAAAACTCTCTTCTCAGAATAGTTTATCCTTTGAAAAATTCTAAGAGATTGGGAGCATAATAATACAAAAATGCAATTTTCTAGAACTCCAGAAATCACATGATAAATAAATCAATAAGATTATATTGTAGTGCTGTTTTTTAATTCAGTGTAAAAACTCATTATGAGAGAGCAAAGCTAATATTTGAAAAACAATAACACTTCAGTATTGCAATAAAGGAAAATCATGTTCAAAATGTTCATCCTCTATATTTTTTTTTCAGAAATAGTTGATGAGGAAATAAATGAAGACTACGATGAGTTTTTTTTTCCCTTCTATTTGAAAATTCCAAGCAGGCACTCATCAAATAAACCTATATTTATTTTCCTCCCAGTATCCATTAAAGTATGTGAGGAGCCTGAGAATACAATGGGCCCTAAAGGCTTCTGTACTATAGTCGACTTTTGATGGAGTGCCAACGAAGCACTCTGTCTTCCCTAAGTGCTGCTACTCTTCAAATTGAATTATTTCCACGGTAATTTAGCAGCATGAGCTTCAAGAAAAAAAGTTCTCTGAAATAACTGTTATTATGCACATCTATAGAAATGGTGAGTCAAGATGAGACAGGTTTTACGGAGGTTTGAAGTACTGATTAAGGTTCAGAAGAATCATGGAGGAAGTAATGGTTAAACTGAAAGGAACTAGGAAGATTTGTTTTCCTCCATCATTTCCCTGAGGTAATGTCAAATAATCTTGATTGAGCCCATGGAATTCCATGCATTTGTGGAATCGTTCATGAGGGTATCCTCAAACTTGGGGACAAAAATATTAAGGGAATTTTTTTGTTTTTCTCTTAGCTTCAGCCTATAATGTAAGAGGCAACTGATTTTCTATTTGAATCCTTGTTCTCCCCACTTTGTAATATTTGTTTAAAGTTCAGTCCTTGATTCTTGGGCATATTATTATACTGTCATGGGAGAAATTGTCACTTATCCATTATACAGCATATTTTAGTTTAGATTATATCATTTTTAAGACTTAAAAAATTCAGATCTAAGTGATTAGGGATGGCTTAGTGGATAAAACACTTGCCATACAGCATCATTTTAGGCCTTCAGGCCTAGTGGACAACCAAAGGCTGTGGAGGGCTTCTGCAATCCCACCACACCAAGCAGGGTGGTGAAGGGAACTTTTTGGAAGCTTGTGAACAGAGTGAGAAGCTGTGTCAAAATGATGTGGAAGCCGGGTGTGGTGGTGCACGCCTTTAATCCTAGCACTCAGGAGGCAGAGATAGGAGGATCGCAGTGAGTCCAAGGCCAGCCTGAGACTACATAGTGAATTCTAGGTCAGCGTGGACTAGAGCAAGACCCTACCTCGAAAAACAAAACAAAATAAAAAACAAAACAAAAAAAAAACAACAAATAAAAAAGATGATTTGGAGGGATAGAGAGTTGGGTTAGGGGTTAACATGCTTGTCAGCAAAGCCATAGGACTCAGGTTCAATTACTCACACCCACTTAAATCCTGATGCATTAAGTGGAGCATGCATCTGGAGTTTGCAGTGGCTAGAATCCCTGGAACATCCTCGCTCTCTCTCTCTCTCTCTTTCTCTGTGTCTCTCTCTCCCTTCCCCTTTCTCTCTCAAATAAATAAAATGAGGTGGAAAGTGAGGACTGAAGATTTATACCAGAACGTTATACTCTGACTTCCACATGTGTGATAGAACATGCAAATTCCTAAATTTACACATATGAACATGCATGCACATGTGCACATACACACCCACCCACACACCCACCTACCCACCACCACCACCAGCAACAACAAAACAGAATTCTATCTAGGAAAACCAGTTACCAATAGTTTTATGAAATTCATAGAGCAGTGTTAAGTGTAAAATAGTACTATTTATTTATTTACTTTTGAGGAGAAGGAGGGAGGGAGGGAGGGAAAGGGAGAGATTTAGAGAGGAATGCAGAGAGAGAGAGAGAGAGAGAGAGAGAGAGAGAGAAAATGTGTATGGGCACACTAGGGTCTCTTGCCACTCCAAAGGAGCTCCAGATGCATATGCCACTTTGTGCATCTGACTTTATCTGAGTACTGGGGAATTTATCCCAGGCTGGCAGGCTTTGCAAGAAAGCACCAGTAATTTCTGAGTTATCTCCCCAACCAAAAAGATGGCTGTTTAAAAATCATGTCTACTTTCATCTTAAAATTATTTTTCTTCCTTTCTTTCTTTCTTTCTTTCTTTCTTTCTTTCTTTCTTTCTTTCTTTCTTTTTCTTTCTTTCTTTCTTTCTTCTTTTTTTTTCTTTCTTCTCTCTTTTCTCTTTCTTTCTTTCTTTCTTTCTTTTCTTTCTTTTTAACATACATTCTCGCTCTACTCCAGGCTAACCTGGAATTCACTATGTTTTCTCAGAGTGGCCTTGAACTCATGACAATCCTCCTACCTCTGCCTCCCAAGTGCTGGAATTAAAACCAAGTGCTACCATGCCTGGCTCATTTTTATCATTTTAAATGGAAACTTTTCATATATCAAAGACTTCCAATTATTTTTGTAACTAACCTGCCTTCTAGCCCTGGGCCACAGCTATTATATATTGTATTTCTATGAATTTAACTATGCAAGATATTTCTTAAGTCAGAAATTATATATGTTGTAGTAGAGTCAGAATATGCATTCTTTTAAAATTTTTTTATTTATTTATTTTATTAACAACAGGCAGACATAGAGAGAAAGAGGGAGACAGAAAGCGAGAATGGGTGCACCAACTCCTCCAGCCACTGCAAATAAACTTCAGATGCATGTGCTACCTTCTGCATCTGGTTTACATGGGTACTGGGGAATCAAGCCTCGAACTGGGGTCCTTAGGTTTCACAGGCAGGCACTTAACCGCTGAGCCATCTCTCCAGCCCAAGACTGCCAATTTTCAACAATACCTTTCATTTCATCTACTATTGACATTATATAATACTCATCTAATAATCCAGACCATGAAATATAATAGTCAACTAAAGAGTGAGAATTCTATGATCTAATTTTGCTAACATTTTAATGCCTGTGCATAAAATAAACAGCATTACAACATATCTATTATGAATGAGCTAGCTAATATAGCACAATATAAAATACTGGATTGAATGTTTACCCTCTGGGTGAATAACCACTAATGAGGCACTAAGAAAGTACCATAAGCATAGGAACTTGAAGAAAATAAATAAAAAATCTTTTTTTTCTAATTTTCTCAACAGCATATATTTCATACATAAGCACACTCACTTGCATGTATGGACGGTTCAATAAGTGAAGAGTCTTGATCTGAACTCACATGAATTTTCTTGAGAAAGCAAAAAAGGCCAGTATGGGTGACTAGTGTATAGAAGATGATGGGGAAAATGTTCTAAAATCATTCCTTTGTCTGACATTTAAAATCACTTATAGTCTTTTATTACTCTCACTGAAGGATTAAGGGAAAGAGGTCTTCCTATGCCCACAGACTTCCTTGAGCCTTTCAGTGTTCAATTTTCTGGCATTCCCCAGGACTATGACATACTCTTTTCATTATCTGGCTCAACAATGGTGTACCATTGAGTAGAACACCATCTCTGATGAAACCTGTACTAGATTTCAAAATGGTAGTGAATGTTCTTTTCTCTAAATTGCTTGACACCGCTTATTTCATATATATCCACATGTACTTTCCTCCCTTTACAAAAGCATTATGTGTTTATATTTTCTATCTCCAGATCAAAATTATATGGTAAAAATGTTGAGAGCTATCTTAGTAACTTTTTGTGTCCCATAACAACCAGAATGCTTTAGAGACACATAGATAAGTGGATTTCATCATGCTCTTCTGTATTGATTAAAAGCTCAGTAAAGTGAATGATTTAATCTTCCACTTTACAAACAAATGTTGCAAGTTTCCAAATCAAGGCACTAAGGATAGAGGATAAAACCATCCAACCCCCAGAAACAAAGACCATAATGTACTGTAGAAAATGACTAATTGTACATGCACATTATGAAATAATTGGGTGCCTAGTTGATGATTTGTACTTTGTCCTCTATGAAGCCGACTTTAACTTCCCTGAAACATGATTCAATGTGTGTGGTTTTTCTTAGGATAAATGCACATGAATGATGATAAGGAGTCAGTGGAGAGGCTTGAGAAAGGGTCAGGTCATGATGCAAGTATTACTGAGTGAGGACAGGAGAGGGAAGTGTGTGTAAGCTTGTTCTAGACTACCCAAGGTAGTCTAAGAAGGTCTAGCAGAGAGAGGACGCACTGAGGAAAGGAAACCCAGAATTGCAAATGTCACATGTCACAGCATAGGTTTGCCTTACTTAGTCTTACCACATTTAGTCACCTACTAGACATGTCTATGGGAACTGTGACCTTGGACAAATGCAGCCATGATATTCAGAGTTCAGTGTGCGGTTTTGGCTCAAGGATGCTATAAGTGCGAGGCACAAGTCGTGGATGTCAGCTTGTGAGAGCATACTAGTGTAGCTTCAGACTCAAACAGAGTCAAGAGAGGGCTCTTCAGAATAACCTATACTTGAACTGATTCATGGAATCTGTTCCGTGAAGTGAGGAAGAAAAGATCCTGTGATGGCATTGAGACATGAGGGTCAGGCTAGGCTCAGGAAACCACCTAGAGCAGGTGGCTTGAACACAGAGGATTTAGGGCAGCTGATGAGTAAAGGAAGGGAGAATGGAGATCGGTACATAAAGACCTCTACCAAAGGCTTTGGTTTTATCATGAAGAATTGCCAAAGAAGAAAACATGCCAGACTAATGACAGGATGAACTACTCCCAATGTTATCACAAAACAAACTCATCCTGATACCAACTCAGCACAAGCCAGATTTTCAATTTTCAGTGAAAAAGAAGAACATTATTTTAAAAATAGGTAAATTGATTTGTTATATAATCTGATTTTTAGGTTTTGAATAAGTTTTGAATTATTTTGAAAAAAATCATAAAAGTCCCTGTGAAAATATAGACTCTTCAAACTTTCTTTTTTAGAAAAAAAAAAAAAAAAAAAAAAAGCAAACATTGAAATTAGAGTTGAGATTCTCTTTTGTTATAGGCTATTTTGTTAACAGTTTTATAAAAATGTCAGAAGTCTGGGCATGGTGGTGCACACCTTTAATCCCAGTGTCTGAGAGGCAGAGATAGGAAGATCTCTGTGAGTTTGAAGCCAATCTGAGACTACACAGATCAGCCTGGACTAGAGCAAGATCATACCTTGAAAAACCAAAAGAAAAACAAGTTCAGAAGTTATTGGGAAGTACAGGGTAGCTAATGTATTTGTGTAAGATTTAATCTAGAAAAGATATATATCAGGAGTAATTGTGATCTTATTGCATACCCTCTGTCATTTATTTAAAGGGCTTTGAGATCATCAGACATCAATGACCAATAAATTCATCAGGGTATGTTTAGTCCTCTAATAAGAGTTCAAATAAAAGCAGTTCCTATCATACCTGAAAATTCTACTAGATGACAGTAGAAATGGTTGTGTAGTGATAATCAAGGATTATTTTTGATCCTATTAATTTAAGACACAAGGGATGATTCACACAATCAGAATATCTCATTTTATTTTTCTAATAAATTATTTTATTTAAATAAAGCTGGACAATTAATCCCTGTCACATATTATTATACCAATATTGTCAGAAATAGGATCGATCAATAAGAGAAATCTATGTATACTTTGCATAAACCAATAGAAAATTGCTATTATTTGTATGCATACATATAAGTCTCCACAAAATTGTGCCTGCAGAGAATAAGTGCTATGCATTGTCTCTGAAAAGTTGAAAGGGTTAATTTTGCACTGCAGAAGGGACTGATTTTCTATTCCCCACATCCTAGAAACATTTGGCCATATCTGGGGAACCTTATGGCTGGATGCATTATTAAAGATGTTGCTACTCATAGTTAATAGAGATTAGGTGTGTTTGAAAATCTTCCTACGACGTGGGAACAGAACTATATTTCCCAAGGAAAAATAGTCCAACTGAAATAATAATTCTAAGCTTGATAAGCTTTTTCAAATGATCCTGCTACATAATCCTCATACTATGTCAACAAATACTGGTCTAAGAAACAACTTTACGTTGTTGCATTAAAGATCCAGACAAGTACAATTTTCTGGATGAAAAAGGACTTTGTCTTTTCTCCTCTTTCCATCCTACGTCAAATCACAAATTTGAAGTCTTCTTCTTCTGGCAAATTCTATGACCGGTAACTGTTTATCACACTTGTGATGAGTGTCATTTTACCCATCATCTACTTGATGCCTCCACATTTGTCTTCTCAAAGTACAGAATGATTATATGTCTCTTGTCTTAAAAGATTTCAATGGTCTTTATTTACTTGATTAACTTATTTTGCAGTCTAGCTTCAAGGTCCTCCAGTCTTCAGACTCTTCCATACACTCTTCCACATCCACAAAGCAAGATAATTGACATTTTAAAAATGTCTGAACATCTACTTTGATTTCTAACACTTACTGTTCCTTGTTCCTGGAACATCTCACATCCACTCATCTGGCAAAATAGTTTTCCTACTCATTCTTACAAATGCATCTCAAAATTTACCCTTGCTCCCTGATTATTGAAAACAGAAATTACAGGAATGGTGTTTTAAATTTCTTTCATAAAAAAGTCCAGATGTGAGCAGTTGAGTGACAGAAGTTATACCATCTTTTAGCAATCTTTTACCTAACTCTTCAAACTAGAGAAGTTATTGCCTATTTGGTGATATGGTCAAATAAGGTGAAAGACTCAGAAGGGATATTTTAATATTTCATGTTATTGACATACGACTCTACTGAGGCAGCAGCTGAATAACATGTAGCTCTCTTCACAAGTGACATAAAACATATTTATTAAAGACATCAATGACAATTTCAATATTGTTATTTCTAATGTCAGTTCAACAGAAGTTTATAATCTTCAAGAATTTTAAGCTCTTGCATCTCATGTCAGATCATAATTTTTAGTGGTTCTGAAAGAAGTAGAATTAGTTGTTTTTATTTAAAATATACTATGTCAATTTTTCCAAAGCAAATTGAACAAATATTGCATACTTATTGCAAACTTATTTTGATCACAAACTACCAAATCAAAAATGGAACTTCAAGAAGGGTATAGTAGAAATGTCAGTCCTTAGGTATTAGAACTCACCAGTTAGTTATGTCAGTAAATTTGTTTAAACTCACACTTGCATCTCTTAAACAATTATATTGTTATTTTTTTTCTTATAGTTCGGTCTTGTTTGCTACACTATGAGTACCTTGAGTGAAGGAATTTGGTCTTAATCACATCATTTCTAGAGTATCCTTCTCTTCCCAGTATAAAGCTCATACTCAATTCATGATTAATAACCACTCAATTTTTTAGAAGAAGAAAATTCTGCCTCTTCTATATGAAAAACTAGGAGTATCTATTTATGAATTTGCCTATTTTCTTATTGGTAAAGTTGATGAATAAACACAAAAATGATGAAATAATTGTTTCCTGTTATTGTGAATCTCTATAGCAATTTTTTCTTCCCTATAGAATCTTTTTTTTTTTTTTTTTTTTACAGCAAGGCATAAAGTTAAGATTAATTTTCCCACAATTCATTAGATCCTGTCAATCCCACATACACATCATCTAAAAAGTAGATTGTAGATATTTTATAAACCATAAATCATCATATCCCATTTCTAATGAGATAACACCAGAGGAGATGGAATTTTGTTTTGTTTTGTTTTGTTTTGTTTTGTTTTGTTTTGTTTTGTTTTTTCCCTCATGACATTCTGGGTTAACCATAGTTGAAATTGCTCAAATCAGCTATAGACATACTATTATTCTTTCTTAGTTATTGAATCAATAAACAAAGGGAGATTTTCAATCTGTGATCAATATGTAGATATTGTTTGAGCTTAGTCTTTCTTCAAAAAAGCCAGTATCTGTAGTAAGTTCTAGTTCACTCCTGAGTTTACCATTTACTAATCCTTGAATCCCTGGATTTTTCTTTCCACTTCTTTCCTTCCTTCCTTCACCAAGAGAAGTAACATATTCATATGACTGTTCCTCCAAAGTACTTCTATAACATGGTAAGAATAGAAAACCGTTGTAAAACCACTTAGAAAAAAAATGGACAATACTCTTTGAAAAAAGTACCTTCTTTAAAAGTCTTCCATCTTACAAAACTTAAACTAGGTCTTATGACAATTAAATGTTTGGTTCCGAACTTCTCTACCTGTCACTGATTTTGGTTTTCTCTACATTCTGAAAATAAACTTTTATCCCATTTGGGCATTGCTCCCTATGAAACAGCTTGTCCTTATATAAGTCACTGATAGGAAGATATTTTTAAAGATAATATATAATTACAGCATCCTCTCTCAATATTATTCATAATAATGAGAACTCAGCATTTCTGAACATGCTCAAATTATGATCATATCTAAACAAATATTTCATTTGACATTGTGTGCCCCAAAAGAATATGGGATTAATGTACTCAGGCCAGAATAAAAATAGTCTTGCTGGCACAAACTATGTTTTCTGACATTGACTAGCAATGACAATCAGAATTGTTATTTGTCTTTTGCAGACACACTGCTTTAGTTAAGCAAATTCAACCAGTTCTGCAGCATTAGTCAGACCTCCAAGCTTAAAGTTCTGCATTGTTTAATATTTTCCATTGCTGTTAAGGTAAACATAGTCATTAATCCAAAATCTTGGCAGCAGCAATTTTTTGTTGTAAAAATGTTGATCACCAAGAGCAAAATAGAATGTATGAATGCTTAAGAAATGTTGGCATGGCATGCTCGAGAGAATGGACAATGTTCTTGATACATGTTTGGCTGGATGTTTATTCTGGAAATCACCATAAATGTTTAAACAAGAAGCTTAAATATTTTTGAAGTAGTCCAAAATAACTTTACAAATAATTCACATTTATTTTCCAGTAATCATAAGAATCAAATCATTTTCTTCAGTAAAAAAGCATTTTCTCTAGCAAAGAACTAGAATTGTGTTATAGAGTCATTTTTATTAAAAGGACATACATAGTTGAGAGTAAGCAAGATATCTTAGTTATTCTTTTTTTTTTTTCAATGTATAAAAGTCAAAAAGAAAAAAAAAACAAGAAAGAAGAAGAAAGTAGGAAAGAAATTTAGGTGTTTTCTAATAAATTCAATTTTAAAACCATGCATTTTTCTAATAGTGGTTATTCAGTAATGTTTCAGGTGATTTTATGCAACATAAACTTAATTTGTAATAAATATTTGTTATTTTATTTATTTTATTTTTAATTTATTTTTATTTTATTTATTTATTTGAGAGAGAGAGAGAGAGAGAGAGAGAGAGAGCACACCAGCGTCTCTACTCACTTCAAACAAACTCCAGATGCATGTGCCACCATGTTCATCTGGCTTATGTGGGAACTGGAGAATTGAACTCAGGTCCTTAGGTTTTGCAGGCATGTGCCTTAACCATTAAGCCATTTCTACTATATACCAGATGTGTACATAGTTACAGCTAATGAATTTACTGTTACCAATATTTTATACATATAGCACAATACACACACACACACACACACACACACACACACACTATATATATATTGCATACATTATTATTGGAAGAACATTATATGTAGGATGTACACAGAATGTGATGTTCAGTATAAATATTTTTACCTATAGTCCTTTCCTGTTGCTGCGTCAAGTTTTATACAAGATGACCCTTATAGTAAGACATTAGATGGTTACTTGCTAAATCCGGGAAGAACATATTTCCTTCAAGAAGGTTATTTAATATTTTGGAGTGCCACATTCACAAACATGGAAAAGAGGTTTGACATACCTGTAACTAAGATCATTAAAACTATGGGAATCTAGTGCAGTCTCGTACAGCTAATTTTCTCCTGGTTGAATTAACCTCCATATAGGTCACAAAAATACTTCAAATTAAAATATTCCCCATTCTCATGGCATATCATTCTCATTTTAAAAAAATTTTATTTATTTATTTGAGAGAGTGAGAGAGAAAGAGGCAGAGAGAGAGAGCAGGAGAAAGAGAAAGGGCATGCCAGGGCCTCTAGCCACTGCAAACAAACTGCAGATGAGTACACTACCTTGTGCATCTGGTTTACAAGGGTCCCAGGGAATCGAACCGAGGTCCTTTGGCTTTTCAGGCAAATGCTTTAACTGCTAAGCCATCTCTCTAGCCCTTACTCTCATTTTTTTAATGTTAATAAATGTTAGACATAGAATAGAAAGCCAGTAACTTAGAATACATAGTAGAAATTGCAGAGTATATAGGTTTTCTGACTTTCACATATAATTAAAATTATATTTTCCACTGTTGATGTTGGTAAATTTTACAAAACTCTTCAAAAGAATCAGTCAGAGTAAGTATGATGTAGCGAGAATTTGAAAAAATAAAATTAACTTAAGGTATTATGTTACATTCATGTATATATGATATCATGATGTCATGCAGATTCATGATTCATAATCTACTAAAATTATGCTAATAATTCGGAGTTCCTGTGCAAAAACAAAGAGAATATCATAATAAATGACCGCTTTACTGATTTCTCATTGATTCAATTCTGCATGTCTTGATTATTAGTTAGAACCCAGGTCGTAGGTGGTAAATTGTAGGACCAAATGCAAATGCTTTCCCAATGAGAACTTCTCTTTGTCTCAGTTATAAAATGAGTTCCCTCACTTAGTACATTTTCTGGTTCCATCTATGTTTCATAAAATTTGACAACTTCATATTTCTTTACAGCTTAACTATAGTATGATCCTTAATGGGTATAGAAAATAAATACTTTAAATGAAAGCATTAACTCATTGAGAATTTTTGGTCAAATTAAAATCTAATCAAATATATAGAGGCAAATACAAAGGAAAAAATCAAATGGGAAGTGCTCCATATTCCCTTTTATGATGATATAACCAAAATACCTAAGCATAATTTATATAGTAGAAATTTGTTTCCTCACAGTTCTAAAATCTGAGAAGCATTAGATTAAGATATTGAATGGTTTCTCAGTTAAGAGTCAATATCCCCTTCCAGAAAGACCCCTTATTACATCCTGTGGAGGCAGGGGACAGAGGTGGGTGGAAGGCTATAGTCTCACATGGTGGAAGGCAGATGGATAAGTGAGTCTAACCCAATTCTGTGTGAATCCTCTTGTATAAGGGATTTATTCAGATTTAAAAGGAAAGAGATACCATGATCTAATCAGTACTGAAAAGTCTTGCCTATTTATACCATAGTACTGCTCATTAAACTTCAACACCCATGTTGTGAAGGGTACACATACAAGTTCAGTACTGGAACAGCAAGTAAAGAAAAAGACAGAAGCACAGAGAGAAGGTAAGGAATGAAGGAAGATAGATGGAAAGAAAGAAAGGAAGGAAGGAAGGAAGGAAGGAAGGAAGGAAGGAAGGAAGGAAGGAAGGAAGGAAGGAAGGGAGGGAGGAAAAAAGGGAAGCCATTTACTATAAAGTAAGTTTATATAGGAGTGTTTACTGTATGATTAAAATGAAATATATAACACCTGTTAATGAAAAATAAACTAGTGACATACGTAAAAAAAATTATAAGTATCAAAGACAGGCATTGTGGAGCATGACTGTAATTCCAGAACAAGGAAGGTGGAGGCAAGAGAATCAAAAATTCACAACTAATATGAGCTATATAATCTGAATTCTGACTACTCCAATACAACATTAAACCCCCAAAGCATGAATTACTAAACAGTGTTCAGTAGCCACCTTCAAAATACATTTTAAATGAGGGCAGTGATCAAATAAAACAAAATAGATGTTTCACAAAATGCAAAGAAATAAAATAATAGTATGTCCTGAAAAATCTACTTGAAGATGTATTCTAGTCAAATCATAATGAAAAAAGAAAAACAAACAACTAATGACGTAAGATTCAAAAAAACTCAGTAAAGAAGTAGGAGAGGGGCTGGAGAAATAGCTTGGCGGTTAAGACATTTGCCTGAAAAGCCAAAGGATCCCAGTTCAGCTCTCCAGGAACCATGTAAGCCAGATGCACAAGGGGGCGCATGCATCTGGAGTTCGTTTGCAGTGGCTAGATGCCCTGGCACGCCCATCTCCCTCTCTCTCTCTCTCTCTCTCTCTCAATCTCTCTCTTCCTCCCTCTTTCTCTCTCTCTCAAGTAAATAAATTAATTAAATTAAATAAAAATGTAGGAGAGAATCCAAGAAGTGGCTGCTGCTGCTGTTTCTTCTTCTTCTCCTTTATCATTATTATTATTATTTGTATTTTTGAGATAGGGTCTCACTCTAGCCCAGGCTTACCTGAAAGTCAAATTGTAGGTCCAGGCTGGCCTCCAACTCACAGCAATCCTTCTACCTCAGTCTCTCAAGTGCTGGGATTAATGGAATGTGCCCCCATGCCCAGCCTGAGAATCTTATTAATCCTAATAACTACAACTGGCTGCTGTTGCAGTTACCTTTTTATTTTTGGGACAAAACCTGACCAGAGTCTACTTTTGGGAGGAAAGAGTCTCTACTTCCGGCTTACAGATTCCAGGGGAAACACCATCATGGCAGGAGGAGCTGATTCACTTCCATATATCCAAAGCAGAGACAAGCCAGCACTAGCAAGCACAGAAACCAGAACTCAAACTGGCTCACTACACACCTAGTAGGGCTGGATGTAATGTCTGTCCCAGTGACATACCTCTTCCAGCAGGACTCTGCCTGCTGAAGACTAAGTAGGAAGCTTCATCAAAAAATACAGTGGCTTAGTGGTTAAGGCACTTATAAGGACCCAGGTTCAATTCCCCAGTACCCACGTAATCCAGATGCACAAGGTGGCACATGTGTCAGAAGTTTCTTTTCAGTGGCTAGATGCCCTGGTTGTCTACCTCTTTACCTCTCTCTCAAATAAATAAAAATAAATTTAAAAACCTAAGTCTATGGTGAAAATAATTGTCATTAAAACCACTACAACTGTTAGTAATATGAATTTTTTTTTTCATTTTTTAAAATTTTTTATTATTTTATTTATTTTTGAGAGACACAGAGAGAGACAGAGAGGGAGATGGAGACAGATAGAGATGGGCGCGCCAGCAGTCTCTCAGCTGCTGCGAACGAAATCCAGATGCATGTGCCCCCTTGTGGGCAAGTGCGGCATTGCGCCCTTCCATCAGTGCATCTGGCTAAACTTGGGACCTGGAGATTGGAACTGGCGTTCTTAGGCTTAGCAGGCAGGCACCTTAACCGCTAAGCCATCTCTCCAGCCCAAGATGAGTTTTAATGTGAAGAATAAGTCACTAAATATATTGAAGTATACTTTATAGCACAGAGGCAAAAAGATCACAGTGGACCAGAAATTGGAAAGGTTGGCTAGAATGGGAAGACTTTAATAATCCTCCATATTTAAAAGCAGGGAATTAAAGGATATTATTTCATTTCTCTACTTGACAGAACAAAAATGATTTTTTTTTTAATTTAGATATGTGGAAAATTGTTAGAAAAGAATAATGAGTAGAATATACCTTTCCAGAGTTAGCAAACATAGAAAAGAATCTTTAAAAAAGTAACAAAAGGATACATGCATTTAAAAATTGTTTTTTTATTCATTCATTTATTTATTTATGACTGTCAGAGAAAGAGAAAGACAGACAGACAGTCGGACAGAGAGAATGGGTGCACCAGGGCCTCCAGCCACTGCAAACAATCTCCAGACACATGTTCCCCCTTGTGCATCTAGCTAATGTAGGTCCTGGGGAATTGAACCTGTGTCCTTTGGCTTTGTAGGCAAACGTCCCAACCACTAAGCCATCCCTCCATCCCAGGATATGTGCATTCTAAGGCAAAAAATGTTTAGATACTTGAACTCAAACCAAACACCTCATAAAGCAGTAAGAGGGAAGTTCAACCAGCTGAGATAGAACAATTTCAACAATTTCAGGCTTGAAATTGTCAATATATTTAAATAAAAAGAGCTGTAATGGAATGACGATCCGACCAGCTTCTTATTTTTCATTAGCATTACTCAATGCTTCCCCAAAAATGGCTTCAAAATTTGGAGGCAAATAATCATTAATCTATTTCTCTGTTTTGTTTTTTGAAGTAGGGCTTCTCTCTAGCTCAGACTGTCCTGGAATTCACTATGTAGTCTCAGGGTGGCCTCTAACTCTCAGAGATCCTCCTACCTATATTTTTGTGCTCAAGTTAGATTATACAACTGTTGAAAGGTATCCGCTCCTTCTTAGATGCTGTTTGCAGTGGCTGGAGGCCCTGGTGCACCCATTCTCTCTGTCCGACTGTCTGCTCTAATATTAGCAGTGTTCTGGTGACTTTCTAGGCTCCCCTCCCTCTTCATAGGTCAGGGGTAGGCAGTAGTCAATGCCTCCAAAGTGACCACTACTGTCCAGCCCTGGTCCCCCATCTTTCCTTCCCCTCCAACAATCCTTCACTTTCCTCTCAACTGGAGTCTTAATGGAGATCTGTTTGCAGAGTTCTTCCCTCAGCCAGTACTGTCTCAGGGTCCTCTGTATCTGTCTTTCTAGACAGCGTTACACTCATCTGCACACCCAGCATGCGGTCAGGTACTAGCAGACCCCAGGGATGGGCCCCAGATGGTTATATGAGAACTCAACAGTATTACAGGGGGATGTAAGTAGGACACAATCTTATCATTGTTCTCAGTGTCAGGTTCTGTCCTGGATTTGTATTTGACCATTCAGAAAACCCAGGAAGAAGGGATGTGTGATACTGTAGAACAGATGAAAGAGTTTCTTTTGGAAGTCCTTTTATCTCCTGGGCAAATTCAGGCACCTCGTATAGCATGCTAACTGTTAACATAACATGCAGTTAGCATAACATGCATGCTTTAGAATTTCATGAGTGAATATATGTCAAGATACTGTCAAACATAAATTGGACAAAGTATAATAGGAGATTTCTTTTTTTAAATGTTAACCAATATATTTTGTATTATGCATGGAGCATTATTTGGTACAACTTTAAAAATAATACATTAGCAAACTGTTTAGAAAATATTTAAGAGAAAGGTAAGAAAATGTAATTTTAAGAGTTTTGCATGGAATGATACTTTAGTATAAAAGGAGATTTATTTTCTTCATAAATTTCCCAGAATACATGATGGTATTTATGGTTTCAATTCTACACTCTTCAATCAGTTTTTCTCTGTGTCTCAGTTTTACTTTTAGTGTTTTTATTTTAATTTGAGAGAGACAGAGAGGAAGAGGCAGAGAGAGAATGGGCACCCCAGCTGCCTCTCAGCCACTGTAAATGAAATCCAGATGCATGTGCCCCCTTGTGTGCATGTACATGTGCGTGCTTGCATCACTTTGGCATCTGGCTAAAGGTGGGACCTAGAGAATCGAACAGGCATTCTTAGTTTTCACAGGCAGCCACCTTAACTACTAAGCCTTCTCTCCAGCTCTTTTTTTTTTTTTTTTTAATGTAGCATCTGTCTTTGTATGATGGTCCCTGAAACATCTGTAATTACAGCTTTGGGATTAAGTACAGGCAAAGCATTTCTCCACATTAGTAGATACCTCCTAACATAAAACCTTCCAATCATGTTTCTCACACAGGAAAGAGTCATGTGCAAGTTTCTGATGCAATAAAAATAATTAAATGAAGGAGACATATTGACATTATCATGACAGATAATACTATGTAGTAGTATAATATCCAACTATTAGAAAATCTAAAATTTTAAAAAATCTGATACTTTATCATGTATTATATACATGGTGTAGCAACTGAATATATATTATATATTCCATTAAATGGAAATATAAAGGGTCTCAAATATCACAGGAAACAGTTTGATATGTTGTTGAATAACTGAAGACATAGCGCAGTAGAGTCTTCCTACCATCCAGCCTTGATATGTTTACCCAGGGATGGATGAAAGCACAAGCCTGTCCCTGCTGGGGAGATAGCTCAGTCGATAAAGTGTTCATTCACCACCCAAGCATGAGGTCCTAAGGTTAATTCCTACAACCCAAGTTAAAATAAAAAAGTAAGTGTGCTATTACACACCTGCCTTTCCCAGCACTGGTGAGCTACAGACAGGGGAATCCCTGAGGATCACTTGCCACTCAGTCCAGCCTAATTGGTGAGCTCCCGCCAGTGAGAGACTAATTTAACAAAATGTGAATGATGCTCCTGAAGATTGACACCTGATATTATCCTGTGGCTGCCACATGTATGTGCATGCAGATGCATGTGCACACACAATAATATTCACACATGTACACATACTGCGATGCCTTAACTAAAATTTGGGAAATTGTATTTTAGCAGCTTTATAAGTAACAGTCAAAAACTAAAAGCAGGAATACTGGAATGACAGTGTGAGCTACATCATGGACTCCCTCCCTAGTGAAATAACAATTGTAGTACAACTTATAAAAACACAAGAATAAATAATCATTTAAGGTCACTGGAAATTGTCCTAAGGACATACAGTAAATGAAAAAAAGATTTATTCCATAAAATTGACTAAATGTTAATGAGAAAGACATGAGACACATGTGTTGTCTTTTCTCTGCTGAATCAGCTTGACAGAAGTTTGTCTGGAGAGACCTGACAAGCCCTCACCTGCTCCAGGTCGTCTGTACCCAGGAGTGTAGAGGGAGAAGCCCCAAACTGATCATACTCTATCTTGTCTCTTAGAGATGCCAGTTCTCAATAAATATAGTCCAAGGTAAAGTTGCTCATTGGATGCTCAAGCATCAATTTTAGCTGGGGGCTCTAAGCAAGAAACAAAGAGCTGGGATGATAATGAGACTTCACAGGTAATAAATGTCCTGACTTCAGCTTGCTCATAAAGATTCTATATTGGTACATAAAAATATTACTTAAGATGACCATCCTCACCCTGTGTGATACTTAATGGGGGAAATGATCCATTGCCTTACTCCCACTGCTGAGGCTCTGTGTTAAGGGTTTTGACTAAGGAGGAAGCAAGTTATAAGAGAAGTGAGCTCCAAAGGTGTCCTCATGTGAACTGAAGAGTATGGGAAAGTTCCAGCCAAAAGATACTCTTGGGTGATGGGAAATTGGAGGAGGGGGATTTGCAGTAAGCAATTAAATTGGAAACAAAATAAGATGTAGGCCACTCCACTTAATGTTTCAGAGAAAATCAAGGAAAGACACAGCTTTAAAAATCATTCTGGGTCTTAGAACAAACCTCAAACACTAACTTTTACAACTACCACTGTGAAGGGACCTCCATTTAATTGGATCATACATTGGAACAATTTATACCTCAGGGGCAATGTTAAGGACAATACCAAAATCAGCTGGCAATTAATGGAGCCCAGCAGCTGGCTGTGCTACCAAGAGAGCATTAACAAACAGTACAGAAGTGTCAGGAAGCTCTGCCAAAACACTGACATTCTTGGTCACATGGTCTGACTGTACACACACACACACACACACACACACCACACACACACATGAAGAGAGTGATGCTAGAAGGTTCAAATATATATATGAACAAGCAAAATATGTAAGCTGTGAGAGGGGCGAGATTTCACATAAACTACTATAACCTAAATAACTGCAGGAAACCATGCTATACAGGTAATGAATAAAGGAAGGATTTCATTAGTTTCCTGGTTGATATGATGATCAGCACCTCTTTGAGCCTGCTTCTCACTGGCACTGGTGGAAAGTACAGAGTAATCATGTCAAGTAGTTACAGAATGGACAGTGCCTGTAAACATTCAATGCATACTGTATTGGTTTATTGACACAGGGCAGTAGTGAATGTAAAATAACCTGGTAATAAAAGGCAGGTCAGTGGTACCCTGACAGGGGAAGGAGAAAGAAGCAGAAAGGCAGATGTGGTAGAGGAATTAAAAGACAATGCTGGGAGATTTTGGAGAGTGATTGAAATTAAGTTATTTTCATAGAGATGTTTCATACATATTACATATGTTTATAAGTATTTCTAACTGTATCAGATTTTGCACATGACATGTATGTAAATTAAGTAAATCAATAAAGTTCTTTTAAAAAGTGAACAAAAGTATAACAAAGAAAAGCTAATAAAAATTGCAGGAGGACTGGAGAGATAAATTAGTGGCTAAAGCATTTGCATGCTAAGCCTAAGGACCCAGGTTCGATTCCCAGGACCCACATAAGCCAGATGCACAAGGTGGCACATGCATCTGGAGATTGTTTGCAGTTGCAGAAGGCCTAGCATGCCCATTATCTCTCTTTCTCTCTCTCTGTCTTCACAAGTCAGTGGTATGGAGAGATTGTTCAGTGGTTAAGGTGTTTGCTTGCAAAGCCTAACAACTCAGGTTTGATTCCCCAATACCCACATAAAACTGGATCCATAATGTGGCACGTGCTTCTGGAATTCATTTGCAGCAGATGGAGCCCCTGACATGTCCATTCTCTCTATCTGTCTCTGCTTCCAGATAAATAAAAATAAAATAAATAAATGTCAAATAAAAATTAGAAATATTAAAATAAAAAAATTTAAAGTACAGGGACCATAACTAAGTGGAGCTGATCATTGGAGCATTTAATTCCGAGAGGTCTTTAGAAACTATCTTCCCATCAAGGCACGGCGATGTCTCATTGTAAAAACTGTTGATATTTCAAAAACTTCTATCAGATTAACACAAAAACATCATAAAATTCACTATGCAAGCAGACAGAAACATCTTGAAATTCTCCACCCATCCTTGAAACCCTCCGTGATTTGAGAACTATTCTAAATGCAGAATGGTTTGATTACTTGAACATCTGCAAAGAGATCCTGAGTTTGTTCTTTTCTCAGATTAGTGTTTATCAAACTTCAGCATGCATAAAAATTGCCATTTGTTTTATGTACAAAATAAAATGATATACAGCCATATGTTGCATAAAGATGTTTCCACCAACAGAAGACTGTATATACCAGAAAGATTCCATATGATTGTCCTGCCCAGTGATATCACAGCCATCCCAGCTTGTGCTGAGAACACACTGAGTACACAATGACCAAAACACACAAAAAAATACACTTCCCAAAACATAATGTTGTTGCTACGTATTGGTACATGGGATCTACAGGCAATTGGAAGAAGAGAGGTTTTCAGCAAGTCATAACAGAAACATAGAAGGACATTCCCTAGGTTTTACCAAAATGTGAGAAAATATTGAATATTTACAATAAGGCAATTTCAAACAACGCTTTAAAGTTCACCACCAATTTGCAAGATTCAAAACATAAGGGCCCCTTTAAAGTTGGAACCAATACTATGAATGTTGTTGCATTGATTAAAAAAAAGAATTGTGGCCATATTCATCCTATCATAAGGTTTAACACCATCATAACAGTATTTGGAAGCATGGGATTTTCACTAATTCCAAGTTAAATATACAAATACTTTGCTTCTAACTTTACCAGAAACAAAAATAAGCTTCTGAATAACAATGAAATAGGAAATTTTCATACATACAGAATTTCTTTATAATTTTTCTGTGACTATGTGGCTTTAATTTTCTTGAAAAGCTTAGGTTTGTCAAGGGTTAAAAAACTATTGAAATATAATTTTCTTGGTTTGGAATATCCAATTTTCACAACAATGTTGAGGAAGAACAGAAAACACATTACATTGATAAGTCTTCATAAAACTGTGTGTGTGTGTGTGTGTGTGTGTGTTTATGTGTGCTATTGAAACAACACTGATAAGTTGAAGATGTCACCACAATGTATTAACTCTGCACACATGTCATTTAAAATACATAGAGATTCCTAATTAGGCTTCATTTTCTTTTCATTTTCTTTTCTGCATAGTCTGTATTATTTTTACATATACTATCACAGTTGTACTTTTGTGCTGTTTGGTTTTATTTAATGATATGTTTGCAAACTTTTGTACATTAATAGGGTCCAAATATGTATTTCCAGAACTATTTAAGAAAGGATCAATATTGTGCTGAAAACTGCTGTGACTTCATGAGTGCAATAGCCTAGTCATATACAGAAGTTAGCATTCTACCTCACTCCTCCTGATCTGTCTGCTTTTACATTCTTTCCACCTCTAATTTTATAAGGTTCCCTAAACCTTTGGAGGGGGTGATTTTCATATCCTGTTTGAAGCTGAGCACACAGTAGTCACTTATTCTTGGCATTTTTCTCAGCAGTGCATCTCTTCATTGACCACTGCCCATAGTGGTATGAAACCACTGTAATTATGGTTTTACGTAGTGCTAATCTAAGAGGAAAATGAAAGTATTTAGAAGGCAGTTTGACATGCTGTTTGTTTAGCATAATTATAATAGCGGTTTCTGTCACTAGGTCCTATGTCACTAACCATAGATCTTTGGCTAGGTTTACCATACCAAGCATGAATTACTGCCTGGAAAAGAGCCTCAAATCCAATCAGAAAGCAATTAGTTATACCCATAGCACTCATATCACAATTGTATGCATGGAGACATTTTTCCTAGTGGGTCAACTGTGGAATGTGTAGGGTCCTCAGCTGAGTGGGATTGTTGATGCCTTTTCCCCTGTCAATAGGTTACATTGTACCTCTGGTACAAAGAAATTTAGCCAGCTCTGTGGAAGCTCCACCATTGATGGGGTGAAGATACCTGAGACCCCAGACCTTCCACACTAGGTAATGGCAGCTAATGGTTACCTGGAGAGGAGGAAGTCAGATTCGTCAGTTATATAGCCACTGTTACATTTCCCATTCCATAGTTAATAACCTTCTGCCCATATCATGCAAACAACCTTAGTTTAAAATAAAAAAAATAAAAAAAAACATGAACTTAAGATGGGAAAGTAAGA
The DNA here is from genome assembly GCA_036365145.1 of Orientallactaga sibirica. Taxonomy (NCBI): domain Eukaryota; kingdom Metazoa; phylum Chordata; class Mammalia; order Rodentia; family Dipodidae; genus Orientallactaga; species Orientallactaga sibirica. The sequence goes on from JAEOAD010000012.1 coordinate 20,244,752, forward strand.
TTGGGGTGAGGGAAAGGGTGTGAATATGAGTGGGAGACAAGAGTGGTTAATTTGGGGAATAAAATCAAAATAGGCTACATACATGTGTGAAAACGAGATGCTTATTGGTAAATTGTTTCAAAATCTCAGTTATTTCAATCCTGTGAAGTCTGTTCCTTATCATTGTGGGGGGGGCGTGTATGTGTATGTATGGGTATGCACAGACTGCAGCACTCACATGGAGGTCTGAGGACAACCTTGACGTGTTTGTCCTCTCCTTCCAAGTTGCTTGAGATAGGGTTTTTTTCATTTCCCATTGCCTGTGTGTCAGTCTTGCTTGCCTCTGGATTCTGCTGGAACGATCTCCCATTGTGATAGAAGCTTTAGGATTACAGATGCATGTCCTACTTTGAAGCATCTGAGTTTAGGTCACAGCTAGTGAATTGAACTCAGGCAGGCAGGCTTGCAAACGAATGCCTGGAACCACTAAACCGACTCTATAGCTCCCCATGAAAATATTGAAAATAATGAATTTGTAAGTCCCAATGAGAGGGGAAGGCCAGAGTCTGGTGGTGATAAGAGCTTGCAGAAGGCAGCAAGCAGAAGGCAGATGATCAAAGTCTGCTAGTGATGGCAGATGGCATTTGAAAGGCCACAGGTATACACTGTCTTGCTATGTCCCAGCACCAATTTGCAGCCAGCACCATGGTGACAAGGGGATTGGATCATTATCTTTTGGCAGGCTTCTGTTTCCCTTCCCAGGTTGGTTGGCCCTCCTAATTGCTCCCTTGTTTTTCACCTTCTACATATGGGCCCAGCCATTTAGAGGCCACCTGAGTCTACGTGAACCCCTGCTCACAGGCCTCTCTGCTCATACTTATGGACCTGGCAGACCTCTTGGAATGACTTACTGGACACTGCAAGGAAGACTTGGCCTTCCTTAGGGTGAAGATGTGTATGCTGCATGTGCTGGAGCCTCTGGACAAATTCCTTTACCCCAAATCCCCCAGAGCTGGCTCTGGGCTTGGGATGTTAGATATGTTTCTGCTGCTGAAGTCCTCTGTAACAGCCTGTTCTTGAGAGACTGCGTCTGTTCCTGTTTCTGAGACATCGCCAAGCCACTTGTGCTCAGCACTCAAGACCTGCTTCTGTCCCCGAGGTTTAAAACTTAACACTCAATGACAACCTATTGTCTAGCATTCCAAAGTTGGTCAAGGGTTCAGAGCTACGACTCACAACAGCAACCTCTCGGGAGACAGCTTGCCCCCATGAATAGAGTGACAACATCCACTTGTGTACACTGCACTCTAGGCTGTCAACCTGCCATTATGAAAGGCCATTGTTTTTTCTTCATATGTACCTCACCCCTGCCATCTGTCCACTTCAGTTTTGGGAGAGGAGACAAGGACTCTGAATTGGAATCAGCCATGTCACCATCACAGAATTACTGACTGCAGTGATGAATACTGCAGTCTGAATACCTGGAATAGGTATTTTGAAATCCTCTACACAATCTTAAAGATTGAAGCATTGAGCTAGACAACTGGGAAATAAGGGGCCTTCAGGGCACATCATTGTGTTGAGAATATCTGAGACCATCATCAATGTAGCTGTCATAAAGAGTGAGTAGGGACATGGTGAAAACAAGCAGAGAGGGAAAGCTGAGGCCAAGCAGGCAATGAGCACAAACACGCTTTCCACATGGGGGATCCAGTAAGTATCTGACCGCTGATGGACAGATGGATGGATGAATTAATGAATCACTGCAGCTTTACAGCTGTGACGTAGAATTTCATATTTATCTTGAAGTTTTGGGAGAACCATTAAGAGATTTCAAGCAAAAGAGTAGAAGTTAAGAATAATTTAAACAAACCATTAATCACAAAGAAACAAATTATGTGAGTTTTTTGTTGGCTTTCTGGAGCAGTGGCAATGCTCATATGTAATGATTTTCCTAATTCTCATTAATCTTTCTATTTAAGGTACATAAACTCAGTACATTTATATTTAAAAATTCTCTAAATTCATTGAAAGAAGACATGATGTAAATGTGAAAAGACCAACTGTCCTATTTCTCCATTATTAGAAACATGAATAAACCACCAAGGAAAATAATCATTAAATTTTCTGGTGTTATTATAATGAATAATTTAAACATACAAATGACACCCTGCATATTTTATATTATGAGAGAGCATAAAATCTCTTGGTTTTGATAGCGCATTTTTTGCAATTCTATATCTTGGAAGAGGACTTAGCTATTAAAAAAGTAAATAATCACACCTCACCAGGGCCCCAGCTGAAACCTAGAGGGATGCACGAGGGCCAGTAAAAAGATCTTGAAGGAGAAAAAAAGGAGATAAACACAGAGAACATCCAACTCCAACTAAGCCAGATATCCAGAGACACAGAGGCGCCCAAAACCTCATCACTGAAACAGAACTAAAATGACCCCAATGTGACTCAGGGAAATTTGAGGAAGAGCGGGAGGAAAGAATGTTAGAGCCACAAGTTGGGGCATTATGCACAGAGACTTGGCCTCTCCCCACAATGCATGACCCACATTCCCCATTGATGAGGGTCCCTTTGGAAAAGGGAGGACAGGGAGGAGGATAATGGAGTAACTATTACGAATGTAAAATTAGAATAATATAAATAAAAAAATAAACAAAAAGCCCTCCAAATCCTCCATGAATGGCATGAAAGGAAAGAAAAGAAGAAGAGGGAAGGAAGAGATGACAAGGCAGAATATCAATCTCCTTGGACTTAGTCAATCTTCCTTTCACCTGCCTCCAAAGTGGTGGTGTGGAGGGACCAAGGGATCTGAGTTATCATTTGGGATGACAGCCTGGCCTTTACTGAATCATTTCAAGTGTGTCTACAGAGAGGAACTCAAGACATCAGGTGTGAAATTAACTAAATATGTACAAGTTAACAAAAAGCTAGAGGAATTTCTATCCCGCCAAACAAATTGGATTGAACTCTAATCAGTGGATAGAGACATCCACAATCCCCACCCCCAACGACCCCCACTGCCTTCAGCTAACTATTGGCTGGGTTATATGATTATATCAGTATGGGAATATATATTAATATTCACATTCTAGTTTTAAATAATTTTGACTTATTGTGTATACTGATGTAGCATGTCAGCATGTGTGTAAGTATATGTGTGTGTGTATGTGTGTGTGTGTGTGTGTGTGTGTGTGTGTGACAGAGAGAGAGTATGAAGGCCAGAAGATAATGTTAGGTATTCTCGTCAACTGGTCTCAAATATTGTTTTCTTGTTTGATTGTTTTTGTTTTCCGAGGCAGGGTCTCACTCTAGCTCAGGCTGACCTGAAACTCACTATGTAATCTCAGGGTGGCCTCGATCTCACTGTGATTCTCCTACCTCTGTCTCCCCAGCCCTGGGATTACAAGTACATGCCACCATGCCTGGCTTGTACACAGATGCTGGGATTGAACACAGGTCCCCATGCTTATGTGGCAGCCATTTGATCTACTTAGCAATTCCCCCAGACCCCCATTCTATTTCTAAGATAAATCCAAAACTCACTATAAAGAAGATCTTCCTTACTCTGGCTTCAGTATCCTCCCGTGGAATGCCCTTCATTTCTTTCCTCCTTTATTCTCATAACGTTTTACTGAGAGGAGACTATACCACAATATCTACTTTAAGAGGCTATGTTTTTATATATGTACTTCTCTTTGCCTGGGGCACTCTATTCTCCTTTCCATAAGAATGGCAGTTGCTTTTTCATGTGTGTGGTATGCTTGCAGTTGCAGAGGCCAGAGGAGGACATTGGGTGTCCCCTCTCCATTGCTCCTTACCCTATTTCTTCAAGGCAGAGTCTCTCATTAGTTCTCAAGCTTGCCATTTTCATGCACCCCAGATATACTCCACTCTCTGCTCCCTACAGGTGGTCTGAGGAATTGAACTCAGGCAGTCTTAGGCCACCATAGGCCTCCATGCTTTTGTAGGAGGCGTTCTTCCCCACTGAGCCATCTCTCCAGCTTCTGAAAGCATGTTCTCTTTACATCAAGGTTAGTTTCATGTCCTTCTTCCTGTTCTCATAGCACCTAGTGTTCTGGCAAATCAATTTATTTAATTTGCTTAATTGCTTCCCCACTCTATTCTAAGCCTGGGATTAGAGTTTAATTCCTTTACATGGCAGGCAGGTACTTCAACAACTTAGTGATCTGCTATACAAAGGAATAGTGGAGATGTGTGGTTTTGAGATGGATGTCTTTTAGAAAAACTGCTGTTTCTTTTAGAGGATGCATTTTCCTTTTATGACAGCATATTTAACACTGTGTGTTCATTTATATCAGAAAGGCTGGCAGATAAGTGGGAGTCCACATGGCATGATTACCTTTGTACATCACTTTAATTAGCGTATGAATTCCACTGGCCCCAAGTTTATTGGTTCTAAATCTGGAGGCTTAGTTAGGTAATAGGCTGGGAGATAAACACAAGGAAACACAAAATATGTGTGAAGACTTCTAAGTAACTAGCATCAGATCCATAGAACTTGAGAACCTTGGTTATTCAAATTGTACATCTTGAGCTTCTTAAATAGAAGTAGTTAAAATTGTTCACATCCAGGGGCTGGGAAATGGCTCTGTGAGTAAAGTGTTTGTATCATAAACATGAGTACTTGACTTTGATACTTAATACTCATATTTAAAAATAAATAATAGTATGAAGGGATGGCTCAGTGATTAAGGCACTTGATTTCAAAGCCTCCTTGCCCAGATCCAATTTCCCAGCTGACCACATAAAGCTGAAGGGGTATTTATTTGCAACAAGAGACCCTTGCATGCCCATACACAACCCCCCCCACACACATTCACATTTTTATAGTCAATATAGTGTGGACTTAGTGGTGCACACGGGTAATCCCAGAGCTGGCATGTGGAGATAGGAGAACCGCTAAAGCCAGAATGGCCAAGGAGAGAGCCTGCCTCAAGAACAAGTAGATGCCATTCATGAAGATAACACCCAAGTTTGTCTTTTGTCCTCAACGTGCATGCACACTCACATGTGCGTGTACGTGTGTGCACAGCCACCCACATACATAAATGCATACACACAGCACACAAAACACTTAAATTTTCTTCACAAGTATACTTATAGCCTTAAGAAATAATATAATATCAGATTTCTATCTCTATAATTATTAAAACAATTTGTATTTTCTATTTTTTACATTTTTTGGGGGGGGTCAAGGTAAAGTATCTCTCTAGCCCAGGTTAACCTAGAATTCACTCTGTACTTCTTGGTGGCCACGAACTCATGGTGAACCTCCTAGCTCAGCCTCCCAAGTGCTGGAATTAGAGGTACTCACCACCACTCCTGGCCTTTCTTTATACTTTTAATGTTTACTTTTGGTGTGTAATGTTTACCGTGTAATTTTCATAGGTAATTCAGATAAGTCAGAATCCTGTTCCTATTCACAAAAGTCAGCATTTTTATAGCCAATACAGAGGGGACACTCCTCTATATTCAGTTCATACATTTGAACAATGAAATAAGTATAGTAAAAATAAATTTAAAAAACTGAAATACATTAAATTCTAACCAGAAAGCATATGCCTGTAATTTTGGTGCCTGGGAACCTGACACAGAGAAACGAACACTTAAGAGTCCAGCATAGGTTTCATTGCAAGACCTAACCTTGATAAACAAGGCAAAAATAAAATATCTCAGTAGAGATGATTGTCTACTAAGGATTTGGAGCTGAAATTTCCCATCTTTACAAAGAATGCTTAGTCAAGATAAAGAATAATTAACTACAATATCAAATCTTATAAAATTGAGAAAAATAAAAAGACACCTGTTACCATTTCTGTTCCTTTAATAGTCATTTTCTACCTGTCAGTATTACCCCACAGAAATTCATTGCACTTATCAGTCTTTATGTCAGATTCCAAAGATGATGCCTTCGTTGCTAGAAATACATATTGTTGAGTGCAAGTTTTGGTCCTATATGGGTGGGGGTTATGGGCAGGTGCAGGATATTTCAGCATTCTAAATAAAAATCTTCTCACTGTTTAAATCCAATATGAAATATAAATGTTAAATGTTTTCAGAATTATTTTTAGAGGTTGTTTTGTGGAGATACTGTGTGTGTGTGTGTTTTTCTGAGTGTGTTTGTTATAAGTTTTTTTTTTTTTTTTTTTTTTTTTTTTTTTCTGGTGATGCACACAAAGGAAAGCAAATCATTGCCTAGTGGTTAATTTAAGGAAAAGGGACTCATAAAATCTGGGTCACATAGGCTCCTTGATCATGAAAATTTTATGCTTCCTGAAGATATTTGAATACACACCTACCAGATATTTATTCAGCACATACTGAAACATGAAGAAATTCTGAAGATCCTTTCTACTCTGAATAACATTAGCTTCCATTTGCCTGAATTTTGTCATATCTAGGTATTAATTATTGCTCAAATTAGGTTTTACAGCATAGTGAAGTCAAAATTCCTGCAAATACTTTATGCATCTCCAATCAAATCCCAGATCTGACATGCTACTTCTTTTGCCTAGAAAACAGAGACATGAATATGTACCGATTCACACATATAATCCCACATACATTTCTTATTACAATTCAAGTCATTATAGAACCATGCTTTTACTTGTGGAGAAAAAAAATTATACTTTGAAGAAACTTTCTCTCATCTTTGACATCAGCTGGTTTCTACCATTCAGATATAACACTTTGTACTAAAATGAATGATGAGGTCACACTTGAGAGAGATGAGGGCAGTTTGCAGTAGCTATTACATGTAAATACAGTGCCCTGGTCTCCTTTAGTGTTCCTTTAAATTAGTGAGCTAGGTACTCTGGACTTAATATGTCAGCATTTTAAGAGGGGAATGATCTCATGAATTGAGCTAGGAAATTAAGTCTCTCATTTAAAGGTTAGAACTTTAAGGAACATTTGCTTTGGATTAAATGTTTGAATTAAATCTTTGCTATGTATAAAAACTTGTTCTGTCTAAAGCATTGTCTTAGACCCAGTTTTTTGTATAAAACAAAAGTAAAGAGATACAATAAAGTTACATATCAGTTTTGAAAGAAAGAAAAAGTAATCTGAGCTTATATCTAGAATATAAAAAATAGCCCTTTTATGCTTATTATTCCCTTTTCATGTGTTTAAGGTTAAATAGTATTTTATAAATAAAATTTAAGATGTCTCTCTAAACTGGAATTAGTATTTTCAAGGCAGTCAGAATTTGGGGATGCTCTTTAAGTTTTGCAAGCATGCTCAATCATTTTGTTATTGGAATGATAGTATCAAAAAGGCTCTTTGAAGCTGTGGAAATGGCTCTGTGGGTAAAGTGCTTCCTGTTGAAACATGAGGATCTGAGATTAGATTCCCAGTACCTGTGTGAAATGCCAGGTATGCTAGTGTGTCTGGCGATCACAGTTCTGGAGAGGTGGAAGTAGAGTATCTCTGGGGTTTCTGGCTAGCTAAACTAGCTAAATAAGTGTGTTCTAGAGAAATCAGAGAAGACACTAGTCCACCTATGGCCTCCACACACATGAGCACATATGTGCACAATTGTCCCCACACATGTCTGTGTCCATCTATATACAAAAATGCACACACACGTGCACACACACACTTGATCATGAACACACACATGCAAAGGCTCAAAGGTTTATTAAATTGGAGCATTTGAGTGAAATCTTTTGCAATGTAAGTGGGAATCCTTCCCCTTCTATTTTCTGTGTATTAGTTGTAGAAAGTGAAGTTGAGATATCCAGGGCTGAAGTTGAAGTCATTCTTGACACTTTCCCTAGAGTCTATTACCACAGATATTTAAAATTTGCTATACATGAAGAATTTCATAAAGGTCAATTTGCATCCAATATTTTAAGAATGTTTAGGTTGTGAAATCCTGCAAGGCTGGAAGATATCAAATTGTTTTGCTTCCATCTTTCAGGTTGTGTCCCTGAATACTGGTGTGCCATTCTATTCTCTGCCAGCATGCAGCTCATTGTCACTCCTTTTCCAGATGTGGCAAACTGACCCTGCATAGGGAACCGAGCTGGCTCAGGTAAAGGAAGAGTCACCTCTGAATAAGGCTTCCTGATTGGAAAAGAATGAGCATGTTTAACAGAAATAAGAAATGAAGATTTTTTTTTATTTTTTATTTTCTATTATTTTTTTGGAGAGAGACACAGAGAGAGACAGAGAGAGAGAGAGAGAGAGAGAGAGGGGAGAGGAAGACAGAGATCGGCGCACCAGCAGTGTCTCAGCTGCTGCGAACGAAATTCAGATGTGTGCACCCACTTGTGGTCAAGTGCGGCATTGCGCCCTTGCGTCACTTTGCATCTGGGTAAACGTGGGACCTGGAGATTGGAACCGCTGGAGATTGGAACCAGTGTTTTTAGGCTTAGGAGGCAGACACCTTAACCCCTAAGCCATCTCTCCAGCCCAGAAATGAGGATTTTGGAGGTAGAATAGTACAATGGAGAGATGAAATCTATGACATTATCTATTTATAGGTAATCCAACCTGTAATCTTTTCATTTCACTTAATGAGAGTAAAAGTTCCACCTAAGTTATGGCCTACTCATAATGCTATCTATGCAGATCCTACTAAAATGTCTCCACCCTGGCTAACAACAGAAGTTCTTTGGATTAATACAATGCTGTGGTCATTTATTGATTATCAGTTATATTCATATCACTTTCTCTGTGCAGTCATTCATCAAAGGAGCATTTATGTGAGTAACTTTTACCCTAAGGCTAGGTCATAGTTAACAGAAAAAAAAAATCTCAGGCAGAGATAATGTGCTTATGAGATTTAAGGTGTCATTAATCAACAGAACAAGGTTAAATTCAACCAAGAGCTTGAACATAAATAAATGAACATAGATTCGCTTTACTCCAAATACCATGCATGTTCCAATTTATTAACAGTGTAATGAAGTATCTTCAGTAAGAGAATCAAAGAAAACTATAAATTAAGCACTTTTAAAATTAGTTGATGGGAACATCAGGGAGGTAGATAATAGCAAAAGAAGGCATATCTCTATTACAGGCCACAGATGCTATCTGATGACATTCATAGCCTTTGGATCGGTGAATGTTATAGGTATTCTTGCATATTCCAAGAGGGTTTACCTAATAGTCATAAGGATGGATGTTAGTTCAGACACACATGTAAGCAATGTATAGCTACTAAGGGGCTAAAACAGTCCAAGATGATTTGGCTCTCTACCTGTAACATTCCATCTCTCCACATTCACTGCATTTTTTGTCAGTCCATCATGCTTGTACAATCATTAATACTGAACTTATTTAGTATCAATTACTTGCTTGAAAATTATCCAGGATAAGTTAGGTAGGTTGTGGTAGTTTGAATAGATGGCCCCAATATATTCAGTGTTTTATTAGTTTATAGTTTGCATCTGCAGCCACTTTGCTGGAGTCAGTGTCACTGAGCAGATCTTAAGGTTTCAATCTAAAGATATGCAAAATGTGTCTAATGGGAGTTCCGGAGGTATGCTGTGGCTTTTGTTTATGGCTTTTACTCTCTGTATTTGGCCCTGTGAAGGCAGGCCAGCTTCTTCTGCCATTATGGAACTTCCCCTGGATCTGTAAGCTTCAATAAATAAATACCTTCCTCCATAACTTTGCCTGGTCTGGAAGTTCATCTCAGTGAACCTGAAGCTGTCTGCTACATAGGTTGTGAGTGGAGTTAATACAAAAACAATATTGGTGATTGATATATGCATAGTTTATGCCATTTTCTTTCTTGGTATATAATTCCAAATGTTTTTGTAATACCAAATAAAAATGTTCATTGTACATATTTGGTATTTGTGCTATTTTTGTAAAATAATTTTAAAGAATTTTTATTTATTTATTTGCAAGAAGAAAGAAAGAAAAAGAAAGAAAGAAGAAGGAAAGAAAGAAAGGAAGAAAGAAAGAAAGAAAGAAAGAAAGAAAGAAAGAAAGAAAGAAAGAGGAAGAGAAAATGGGTCAGTTTGTGCATCTGATTGTATGTGGGTACTAGGGGATGTATCCCAAGTAGTTAGGGTTTGCAAGCAAGTGCCTTAACTGCTGAGCCATCTCTCCCACCCTATTTGTGGGATTTTTAACCACAAATTACAAACCTATGGACAGCCATATCCAAAAATGCACAGCTCAAATAACATCACATGTGAAATTTCTTCCAACCACAATTAGCCTCTTTTCATTGCTCTCCTATGATACCAGCCAATATAAAGAAATTAAAAAATCTATTTGTGTTCTTTGTTTTCATTTTTATGTATTTCTCCACTTTTCTAAAATTAAGGAGACTACACGGTATATGTTTTGCTGATTGCCAGGGTGATTATGAGGCACAGTGTGGTTCAGGAGACAAAAATATTTACAATCTATGATGAGTCAAAAAGATGTCATCAGGGCTGGAGAGATGGCTTAGCGGTTAAGGTGCCTGCCTCCTAAGCCTAAGAACGCCGGATCCAATCTCTGGTGGTTCCAATCTCCAGGTCCCACGTTTAGCCAGATACAAAGTGACTCAAGGGCACAATTCCACACTTTACTACAAAGGGGGGCACACATCTGGATTTCGTTCCCAGCTGCTGAGAGGCTGCTGGCGAGCCCATCTCTATCTGTCTTCCTCTCCCTCTCTCTCTCTGTCTCTCTCTGTGTCTCTCTTTCTCACAAAGAAAAAAAAGATGTCATCATAGCTGGAAGGATGTCTCAGTGGTTACAGGCACTTTCTTGCAAAAAGATGTCAATCATTGTTATGATGATAATGATCATATTGATGAAGATGATGACAATTTCCTTAATTGATTTTCCTTCTGCTTTGTCTTACATATCTTATGTGCAATAAAGGTTTCAGTCAGTATTGATGTTGAACAGTTATGTATAGTAATACAGTAAATCAGAGGAACCCTAAAATGACCATCATTTAAGTTACGTGTGTATTTGTAAGCTCAACGCATGCATTTGAACATGTTTTATTACATCTGGTTTAACATGAAAATAATTAATCAACCTTCAAGGTACAATGAGACTTTTATTTTAATTCTGAAACTTCATTATTTTTTAAAACCCTGCATTGATTTTGGCTGATAGGAAGCCAGAGGTCCTGAGAGAAAGGTCATCTTTACTTGAATGAGAAATCAAATATTAATTTTCAACATAATATCAACTGTAATATGTATTGTCAGAAGTGCAGTTCCCATTTTTTTCATGGGGTTTTCTATATTTTATTTTATGTGAATTTTCCTAAGCTACCTAGATTCTATTCTTAAAGAAAGTTAAAAAAAATACCTCTCTCCATTGCATGGATATCGCCATTTTTCCCCAAATAGCCACAATAACCTCATAGAATTTATATATAACTTGTAAATGATGCAATGATAGTAGTGTGACAATCTGCTCTCTCTACTCTCAGTCTTATCTTATTTAATATGAGCTACCATGAAAAGGATTTATTTTATGGGTAGATAATTAATTTCTAAATTTAAAACCAGTAAGAGAATTATTATTAAAATTCGTATTTTAATGTATGAATTTTATATTAAGTAGCTGTTGGAACCTTAATAAGGGAGATAAAGTGGTGTCAAAATACCATGACATTGTCAAACTTACATTACTGAACTAAAAATTAGTTTTCCAAACTGTGAGTAGGATCTTTTAAATAACTGAGTGATTCAGTTCATATATAATAGTTGCTGCCAATTTGGAGAACTTAATTGAACTTTTTTCTTACTTTGCAGTCCTAGAATTTACTTTCTTCTGAAATTTGTTTCAAAATAATAATTAAAATGTTTCATTATACAAAATAAAAGATATACCATATTTATCATACATTAATTCATTGCTACATTTGTACTTCACATGAAAAAATAATAAATACGACTAATTTAAAAGCCTCACCTACTCTTTCCCCCTCTAGAAGTAAGCATAAAATGACATGTGAACATAATTCCTCTACACATCTTTCTACTCTTCCCACATATATGTGTGCCATTAATGATTTTTTCATATGCTTTTAATTTTACATGTGATTCTATATTTATAGCTTTTCACTTTCTAATTACTACTATATCACCAGTAAAATCACGGCAAACATTGGATAACTTATGAGACTATGTCTCATTCTGCTGTCACCTTTCCATCACACATCATAACCTAAACTTCCGTATTCATTGGTAGCCAAGTCATCCTCGTTTTCACAATCAAGTGCATTGTTATTCCATGATGCAGTCTCCTCATGGTAACATGGAAAAGAGACAGGGATGTATTCATGTAGGAAAGTATCAGGATCTGCAGGAACGCAAGCAGCCAAGTTGGTGATGTAGCATCATTAAATTTATTTCTTAATTCTCTCAACTGGTAAATGAGTGTGTGGGGACATGTTGATCTGACACCTGCTGCATTCAATTGCCTTACATAATGGATGAAAAAGAAAACAAGGAAATGAGATACAAATTACAAAATGGTATGATGCAAATGATTCTGGAAGTCAGTTATTTGAAATTTGACAGGTATTTTTGTATAGAGACAATGTTATTTATCATGATTATTATCCAGCCTGTCCAGGGATGTCTATTAAACTCATTATGAGCGCATGATTTGGAATGATGGCCAACATATGAGAGGAGTAGCAAGAACGTATGACATTTGGCTTCCAATTTGAGTTTCTTCATGCATTTAAACCCCTGTCGCCTTCAGTCAGGGACTCTTGTCCCACACTGGCTATCTCTACCAAGGATATTTCCAGATGGCACAAGGTGATTCTGGTTGATGCACTTGGATCAAGGATTCTACAGGCGCTGTGGTTTGAATGTGAAATATCCTCAGTGGGGTCAAGGATTGGGTCACTTTATCTCCATTCATAGCACTGTTAAGGGCCTTTAGGGAAAGGATCCTTGTAGGACAAAGTGAGTCATTGAGGATTGCCAGTGAGGTTCTACAGCCAGGTCCCATATCTTGTTTACTCTGTGCTTCCTGACCGTAGTTGCAATGTGACCAGACACCTCCCAGGATGCCTTTCACACTATGACATCCTCTTTAATTAGAAGCCATAATGTTCCCTTCCTCCCTGAAGTTGATCCTTCTGAAGTATTTTATAACAGCAAAGGAGCAACTTGGTGAACAAGGAACCATAGGAAATTTTCCCAAAGGTAAAGGCGGGAGACTTCAAGAAGCAGGATCTAGAAGAATTATGAACCTCCTGGAACTCTGATGATACATTTCTCTATCTTGAAATATTTCACTGGCCATCTCTTTTCTTTTCTTTTACCTGTTTTCAGTATTGACCTTTACTCTTCCTTCTGAAAAAGATTTTTTCTGTTTTTCCAGGTAGGGCTTCACTCTGGCCATAGGCTGACCTGGAGTTCTGGGATTAAAAGCCTGTGCCACCACACCTGGAAAAGATTTCTTATTTTATGCTCCTTTGGAGAAAGAAATTGATCTGACAGTATGACTCATTTCAGGTGGCCATTTTGGCCAATCTTACATAAATGTTGATCCTCAAATTTTGAATCCTATTTAGCACCAAATATGTTTATGTATTTAGTAATGGGAATACTACATTGAAAGGATTAAAATATGATTTTTGTTAACCTAGAATTGTTCAATTTAAGTACTTAAAATGTATTGCCACATTTTTTAATATTGTCATCTAAGTTTTCACATTTTGCTTTCTAAATTGCTTCAATGACAAAAAAAATGCCTGAAGCTTGATTATTTATTTTTTTTTCTCTTTGGGAAGGCATATTCACACTTTACTATCCCTAAATATAAAAATAACTATTCCTTCATTCTTAGTTTCTTGTAGAAAAATTTCTCTACCACCTTTTATTTTATAAGGGGAAAAATAAATGAGTAATTCCTGGAATGAGACCTCTCCTTCTTTTCCTTTAACTGCCAAGCCATCACAATCTGATGAGAACTCTCTATCTTTCTAGCCACATACATTAGTTTCAACCATTTCTTAACATGGCATGTCTAGGAGTCACTAATGGTTTATTGCTGAGCTGACCTATAGATGTAGTGTCCGATGTCCATGCTGGAAACATCAGATCCTAGAGTTGATGGCATGTATCTGAGTATACAGAGAACAGGAGATTATATTAAGTCTGAGAATGGAGTCAGGGAACATACTCTCTGTCTGGATAATTGTATCAAATGAGCAGAGCTTGAAGGAATCTGGGGAGGTAGAACAATAGGGATAAATGAATAGTGTAGCGTGCATCGAGTATTAAAGATGTGACCGTTAGACCTTTAGAAACAGAAAATGAAGGCCTCAAAAAAAAAATTTTTTTTTGGTTTTGCAAGGTAGGGCCTCACTCTGGTCCAGGCTGACCTGGAATTAACTATGTAGTCTCAGGGTGGCCTTGAACTCTCAGAAATCCTCCTACCTCTGCCTCCCTAGTGCTGGGATTAAAGTCGTGTGCCACCACGCCCGGCTTCAAAAATATTTTTAATGCTTAATTTTGTCACCATTCACTCCTCTCTTATATATTAATTATGTCTTTCCCCAAATGGCATACTTCTGTATCAGCCCTCCATATTAGAATGATATAATTGATATTAAAAAGGTAGGGGTTGCTTAGAAGTTATAAGCAGAAGAAGAATGAGGGATCATCCCAAATAGAAATGGTGAAAAAGAAGTATAGTCACTGTTAGATTGGAGCTGATTGTCATAAACAGTTGCTCAAATATAACCTTGGGCATGATTTGGAGTCCTGTGATTCACTGGAACCCACACATGGACAGTTTCCTTCATTAATTTATCATGTATGGTCTAAGCATAATCCATCAGGTATACCTGTTTTGATCTATTTATGAGCCAACAGAGAGCTGCTTTTAGACTCTGACCAATGCGGCTCATTTTTTTATGAGTCTGATTTAAGGAACATCATCACTCTTGATATCGAGTTCTTATTGAAGCCTCGGAAATGTACACAAATTATCACTGCTTCCTATGCGTAATTGAATACCTGACAATGTCCAGAATTAACAAAAAGTATATACTTCATTGGATAGAAAATACAGAGAAAGCCTCTTAAACATTACTGTTATTTGGAAAGAAAAATATCAGAATTTAGCATCAAATACAAGGTACTAAGTGCTGTGAAAGGTAACCAAAAATAATAGTTGCTTAATACAATTGAAGAACTTTAGATGGATACAATTCAAAAGTGTCATTCAGCAGCTCTTCTTTGGTTCATTTCATAGAACCTATGAATCCTAAGGTCACTCTGCAGATGGTTTCATTCAACCAGCCAGAATGGGAAATAGTCACATTGGTTTAGTGCTGAGGTCTTTGAGGCCCAAACCTGGAAATAAGTCATATTCCTTCCTTTTGCTATATTCTGCTGGTTTAAACTTAATCACATGACCACAGCTAATCCCCAGGTATGCTATAAAATGTATACTATTTCTACATCAGAAATAAGAAGACATGGATTTGGGTGACCACCAGCAGTTTCTCATACTGTTGCATGCCTCTTGTGTATTGGAGCTCTATAAACAGTCACTTGTGTTACTCATGAAGTCCTCAGAGCAAATGAAACAGAACATTCTTCCATTTCATACATGAAGTTCAAGCAACTTTTGAACTTTACCAAGATGGCCCATCTTAAAAGAATCCAAGTTGGTTTGGGGGCTGATTTTCAAATCCTAGAGAAGGCTCAGCGAGATGGGGAATGGAATCAGCTAAAACAATATTCTAGTTGTATTGTACATTGTCATAATCATACCTAAAATTCTGCATGTTAACTAAAAAAATAAATTTGAAAAAAATAAAGTCAATAGATCCTGAAGGCAAATTCATGCGAAGCTACAAAAGAATTATTTAGAGAGCTATTCAAATATAATGAAGAGAATGATGCCCAGAAGCTCTTATTCAGTAGCTTTGAGTTAAACCCTGGTAATATATATTTTTAAGAGCCCCCTAGGTAGTTCCATGTACAACCAGAATTAGGACCAGCTGCTCCAAATTTTCCTGAAATTGACCACCAAATGGACATTACAGGGTCATGGGAATGAGCAGTAATCAGTTGCATTTATAGGACAGACAACCACAACAGATCATCCCTGCTTCCCTCCAGTCTCTCATTAAACATGAAGAGAGAAAATTGAAGTATTCAATAGTTTCTAAGGACAAATGGGTAACAGAGTGATGAGGCTTGAATGGAGGCATTTGTCCATCTAAGTGTGAGTTGAAGGGACATAGTAATTCTAAGTGACATTATGCACTGAGCAACCATGAAATAATAAGTTCAGAACCAACAACCACATCATTACTCAGCTGGGTGGCATTTGAATTGGTATCCTTACCGGTTCCCACTGTTTTCTTTCCAAAACTAACTCTCTCTCTCTTAAAACACTGTGAAAATTAGGGTGACTGGAAATGATAATAATCAACCAAAAATTTCCTTATTTCTCTGCCATCTCTTTTAGACTATTGCCATTTTTCTAAAAATGATGAGAAAAATGCAAAAACTTTGTAAAGGGAAATTCCTGGTTCTAGTTCCCCTCTTTGGTATTAGTATCATATCTCACTGTTCACATTCAGAGTACATTTATGCTTTTAATCTATCTTTGTTCCATGCTAAGTCACTTTTCTTAGGTCAGAGTCTATTAGCATTTGTGAGACCATTTATAGCTCTAGACATAAACAGGAAAGACAGATTCTATAGCTCGGCATAATAGAAATTTTACTGATACATGTATGTGCATATGTGTCTATATAACCACAAATTCTAAATAACCAAATATAAATATACTAATGTAGAAAATATATACCTTTTCATTATCAGCTACTACTTAGAGTATATATTTATTAATTATGGAAAATCAGAGGCAGGAAAATTAATATAGCCTTGTCCATTTAATTTCAGAAAGCATTCAGGAAACTTTGATGCCTGCAGAAAACACAAATCACACTTGTGTGTGTGTTTGTGTGTGTGTGTGTGTGCATGTGCGCATTTGTACAAAACCTAATATAAGCCACTATTTGAAATCACAGATAACTCACTTAATAAAAATGCAAAATCTGTTGTTCCCTTTGTCTTTTTAGAATGATTTCCATGTGTTATAATTTAGCATAGTATAATTTGTTTGGAAAATTAAAGTAATAAAACCTTAGTTTGTTGTGTGTCTGAATGGTGGTGATGACTGTCTCAGTGGGTGGCTGCAAATGTATGGAGAAGTCAGTGTCAAGATATGCAGACAGAATAAGTACTATGTACTAAAAGCTAATAATAGACATACTGTTGCATGAAAAGAGTTACTTCCCTAGGAGACTTTGAACAGTTAGCTTCAGTGTTTTAGCATGCATATGTTTTCCTTCTAAACCACTAAAATAACATGCTAAAGGAAAAATAAGACATCCATAGCAGTCTTTTCATTGTTATGTTGTAAGTTGCATTATCTGGGGTTATTTGGTAGACTGTGAAATAGATGGTAATGAATGAGGATAACTGCTGGATTATTAATATTTTAGTGGCATGATAAAATGATTATTATAATCATGTGAAGTACCACAAACACATATAATTGTGATAATGCTAAGTATTATTTTAGTAATTTAGGAAATTAGTACATAATGAGAGATCAGTGAAGGACAATTTTAGAATGATTCTGTGAGTACATGTGTAAGGAAAAAAAAGTTACCAGGCAGCAAAGCTAATCAGATGAACAAGAGATTTTCCATAACAGTTGGTTCTCATTTTCTAAACAGTGCAGAATTTCTCAATTCAAGTTTCTCTAAAAGGAGCAACATTGTTATGAAAAATATTTTTATTTATGAGAAGAGAGAGAGAAAAAGAGAAATGAGTATGGATATGCCAGTCCTCTTGCTGCTATAAATAAACTACAGATACATATGTTACTTTGTACATCTCGCTCTAAGTGAGTACTGGGAAATTCAACCCAGTTCTACAGTGTTTTTAACCACTGAGCCATCTCTCCATTCCAGGAGCACACAACAATTTGAAGGAACTCTTTGATATATAAAATTCCATTTACTAAGTAACAGAAACTGCCCATCAAGGTACAATACGCTGAAATTTGGATGACTATATGGATGAATGGATCCTATCTATATTAAATATGTTTCTGGATTCGGTGTTCTATAAATGAATGAGCATGTCTTTTGTTCATTTGAATTTGATCAAGGCTGATAACCTTGATCCTATTGAATGGTTAACACAAAATGTACTTCTTTTTAGACTCCTCTAAAAAGAACTTTTTATGAAATTTTTCAGTTGGTCCAAAACAAAGTAATATTGTTTAGTGAACTTCTTTTCTGGAATGTAAAGACAGAAAGAAATGATAACTAGCTTTTCTAAGGACATACAGTATCAAGTAGCAAAGCTGTTATAAAGTCTATGCAAGGTGACCCCAGAATTCAAGTGCATAGTTTTCTGAATCAATGTCCCTTCTGTATATGACATATAAAGGCAGTGACTTAGATTATAGGACTGGATCAGAACATGGTATTTATTTCAACAAAATTACAATAAAAGTAAAAAATAAAAATAAATAAAAAAAACACAAGTGTGTTAGAATTAAGAATTAGAGATGGGGGCATATAGGACATACAATGTTAAAGAGCCCAAAAATGAAAATCAAAGAAAAGTTAAGAGCTAAAAACAACAATATGGTGGGCTGACTATGTAAAATAAGAACAAGATTCAAAAAAGTTCCAAATGGTAAGTATGAACAGGGCTGATTTGATGCTATCAATATTGTCAAGGGTTCTTGTGGTAGTTTTAATATATGTCCCCCAATATATTCAGTATTTTATTAGTTATAGTTTGCATCTGCAATCACCTTGCTAGAGGCAATGTCACTGGGGGCTGGTCTTAAGGTGTTAATGGTGGGTTTGAGATTCCATTGTAAAGATATGCAAATGTGCCTAGCAGGAGTTCCTGAAATGTGCTGTGTGACCTTTTGGCTGTAGTTTTGCTCTGTGTGCTGTGGTGGATGGTTGGCTTTGCTCTCTCTGGTGGCCCTGTGGAGAGCAGGCTGCTTCTCTTGCCATTACGGAACGTCCCCTGGATCTGTAAGCTTCAATAAATAATATCCCTTCCTCCATAACTGTGCCTGGTCTGGAAGTTCATCTCAGCGAACCTGAAGCTGTCTGCTACAGCAAAGTGGTACCGAGGAGTGTGGGGTGAGATGAACCTGACCGTGTGGATATTTGTCTTTTGGAACTTTTGTTTTGGAGGAATGGGCATGGACTTGGTGCTTGCAACTGAAGATGCCTTCTGGAGTGGTAAGCCAAGTTTTATGGACTATTCTGATGAGAGTTTGAGAATGCTAAGTGCAGACTGTATTGAACTTCGAGGCTTGGCTTATGAGCTTTCTAAGGGGAAGGAAAGACTGCAGAGGACTTTGTTGGAACTGGGCTACTGGCATAAGGGATGGCTACGTTCCGCTATCCAGGCCCAGAAAGTTTGAACAAACTTAAATTTGTAATGGACTGATGTGCTGGCTAAAGGTATTGGACTGAGATTTTAAGATTTTAAGCTGGAAAACCTGAAGCAAGTTAAAAGTAGAGGCACTGAGACTGGTTTTAGGTTAGTGGAGCTGCTATTGTCAACACATTAGCAATCGTAAGGAAGGTGGAAGGAAGGTGGCCTGACTTGATTTACATTAAAACAATGGAGAGGATGCCTGAGGAAAGACTGTTAGAAATGCAAACTCTTTGGAAAGAGTTGACTGGAGAAGGAACCTGCTTTTCAAGGCTATGGTTTATTTTGTCCCTGGATTTAGAATATGGCTGTGTCCTGCACACCTGGTATTAGTTTTGGAAATATGAAAAATGCATGGAGTGGTCATGAGTTGCACACGGTTCCAGGAGCCACTGCTGAGATGCGGCATGAGGCAGGGCATGAAGACCCTCAGGAATAGGCTGGAAGAGCCTTTGGAAGATGGACCGTGGTTTTCATGGAGACCTGAAGATGTTTTGGATATACCAGGACTGTGCAAAAGGGCTACCATGGAGTGCAGTGTTGGCATAGGATGAAAGTTTTCCCTGGCGACTCTGCCCAGCTGGAGGGGCGGAATTGGAAAACCTGGAGACTATTAGTCTATGGTTATATTGAACTTGAACTGCAGAAGTTTGATGACTGTTGATGGTGGTTGAGTTTGCATTGTTTTAGTTTCTCCTTGCTATGCCTTTTACCAGTTAAAAATGTTTACTCTGTGCCTTTACATGTTGAAAATATTTAACTTGTTTGATTTTACAGGACTCACTATCTTAAGTTGGTCAAGACTGTGAGAACCTTTGAAATTGGACTGAGTACAATTTACAATGTGTGATAGTTATAAATCTTTTGGGGGCCAGGAGCTAAATATATTGGGGGCCAGGGGCGGAATGTGGTAGTTTGAATATATGTCCCCCAATATATTCAGTATTTTATTAGTTATAGTTTGCATCTGCAATCACCTTGCTAGAGGCAATGTCACTGGGGGCTGGTCTTAAGGTGTTAATGGTGGGTTTGAGATTCCATTGTAAAGATATGCAAATGTGCCTAGCAGGAGTTCCTGAAATGTGCTGTGTGACCTTTTGGCTGTAGTTTTGCTCTGTGTGCTGTGGTGGATGGTTGGCTTTGCTCTCTCTGGTGCCCCTGTGGAGAGCAGGCTGCTTCTCTTGCCATTATGGAACTTCCCCTGGATCTGTAAGCTTCAATAAATAATATCCCTTCCTCCATAACTGTGCCTGGTCTGGAAGTTCATCTCAGCGAACCTGAAGCTGTCTGCTACAGTTCTCTTTAGGAGATGCACAAGTGACTGGACACAGTATGTACTACTAAAATAAAAGACAGTTAAGGGCTGGAGAGATGGCTTAGTGGTTAAGGTGCCTGCCTGCTAAGCCTAAGAACGCTGGTTCCAATCTCCAGCGGTTCCAATCTCCAGGTCCCATGTTTAGCTAGATACAAAGTGACGCAAGGGCTCAATGCCACACTTGAACACAAGGTGGCGCATGCATCTGGATTTCGTTCACAGCAGCTAAGAGGATGCTGGCGCGCCCATCTCTGTCTGTCTTCTTTTCGCTCTCTCTCTCTCTCTCTCTCTCTCCAAAAAAAAAAAAAAAAAAATGACAACATAACTTTTAAATAATTTGGATTACTCTGTCCATTAATGATTTTTTTTTTCCCAATATTATCCTGCTAGTCTATTATTCAAAGAAATCAGATGCTGAACTTGGATAGAATTTAACCCATAAAATGGACAAGGAAAAGTAGGGTTTCACAGGGAACTCATGATAACCATTGATAATCAAGTCAACCTGAGAGCCATAAACTATGACAGAATTAGTTTTTTTTTACCTTAATAAAATTGTCATTAATGTATTTTCTTTCCCGGCTTTCACTGTGTAATGGAAAATGGATAATAGTTTTTTTTTTTTTTCATTATGAATTCCCCTTCATCCTTGCTTGTAAGCCTGTCATTCCACGGGTGTTACACCTCTTCCACATGACAGATGTTCTTTTCGTTACCAGTTTCAAATCATCCTGGTCATTTGTTTTGGACAATGTTAATAGGGAGTGACTTCACTTTCATCTGAGTTTAGGCAGCAAAACAACATGCCAGTGGGAAGAAGCAGGCATTATATTTTCTCCCTGCTCAGCTAGATTATAAACCACTTATAGTTAGGAGTGATTGTTATCTTTTTCATAAAATGCCTGCTGACTGAGATAAAGGCCTTAATATGTCTTTAATCAGCATCATTCTTTCAACACTGATTACATACTATATTTTAAATATTTTCATTTTTTTTTTATTTATGAGAGAAAGAGAGAGAGAATGGGCACACCCAGGCCTCTAGCTACTGCAAACAAATTACTGAAGCACGCACCACTCTTTACATCTGGCTTACATGGATTCTGGAGAACTGAACCTGGGTCCTTAAGCTTTGTAGACAAGTGCCTTAACTGCTAAGCTATCTCTCCATACTACATGATATATAGCAGACACTTAGGCTAGAAGGTATACAAAAATGATATTGGGACAAGTGTACAGTCCTCTTAAGTATCTCCTCATTTGGTGGAGGGAATGTAATAGTGAGAGTAATGGGATTTTTCAGCCATATCAAATGACTGCTGAAGCAACAAAGATAGTTTGTGTTTCTCTCATGATACATGTCCACTGAAAATCAGCTACCATTTTTGAAGGAGGGTAGAAGATTGATAGTTTTTTTTTTTTTTTTTTTTTTTTTTTTTTTTTTTTTTTGAGAGAGAGACACAGAGAGAGACAGAGAGAGAGGGAGAGGAAGACAGAGATGGGCAAGCCAGCAGCATCTCAGCTGCTGCTAACAAAATCCAGATGCTTGTGCCCCCTTGTGGTCAAGTGTGGGATTGCGCCCTTGAGTCACATTGCATCTGGCTAAACATGGGAACTGGAAGTTGGAACTGCTGGAGATTGGAACCAGCGTTCTTAGGCTTAGGAGGCAGGCACCTTAACCGCTAAGCCATCTCTCCAGCCAGTTTTTTTTTTTTTTTTTTTTTTTTTAAGGCAGTTTCAGTTAGAGATTTAGTCCCAGAGAGAACCAAGAGAGATGCCACCCCACATGCCACCTTGCCCTGCACCAAGAATGGAACTCTTGGTAGGAATGGAAATCATGTTTGATTGAGACTGATCTACAGCACCACCTGCTCCCCAAAGTCTAGCAAGCTATGCAAATAAAATGACCCAGGTGGGCTGGCCCTGGGTCCTCCACCCAAATCTACAAACCAATAAGATCTTCCCCTTGCACACTTAATCTGATGCTATTAAAGCTCTTGTTTTCTGGTCCCTCCCTCTCTTGGCACAAGCCTCAGTGTGTGTGTGTGGGGGGAGTCTCTCTGGATTCCCTCTCATCTCTGCTCAGACACCTGAGAATTTGACCTCTACCCACCCATGTGGGGGTGGGAGAACATACCACTGTGTCTTGATCTGAAATTTTCTGTTTGCCTCTGTTTTATACTTTGAAATAATCTCCCATTTTGATTACCTGAATGGTTTAACACTGGTCTCTGAAACTACCACATGTATATTTCCCTGACACTCCAGATCTACCATGTGGGTGCTCTCACCAACTCTAGGCTCGCTACCTGTGTAGTTTCTTTAAACTCAGGATAACCATGAATGTAGATCTCATTATTACTCATTTCTGCTCTGAATCTCCTGGTCTCTGCTCTGAAATGTTTTCTCTTCTATTCTTTCGCCAGACCCCATCTTTTGCTCATTAGCTATCTTCCATGGAGAAAACACATCACATATGCCATGTAGGTTCCTCCTGTCTCCCTACACAAGTGCCTATCTTCTACTTTGCATACATTTGCAGCTCTACTTTAATCCCTCTCTAAAGGCCTCAGTTTCTCTTACCTTCCACACATTTGCATTTTTACTCTGATCTCTCTTTAAAAGCTACAATTTTTCTTAAGTCCATGTGCTTGCAGCTTTACTCCAATGTTTCTTTAAAGGCCTCAGTTTCTGTTAAATCCCAATGCCCCCTTTAATAAACTCCAGAATTTGTGATTTTTCCCATAAATAAACTTAATAACTTATAATTTCTCCTTCTTCAGTATATAATTAGTAATTCTTTATGAAAGGTAGGGCAAACCCAAAACTTTGGGGGTTCATATATTTTGGGAGACTTGTCTTGAACCCCAAACCTCTGCATCATTTTCACACAAAACCTCAGATGTACAGAACATACTGTCTGAATACAGGAATTTGGAATGTCTTTGAGAGTGCCAGAACTTCATCTTGGCTCCTGGGGGGACAATAACTCAGGAGCCAGGGTGTCAGGCACTCATAGTCACATGAAGCTTCCACTCAATTAGTGGCTTTCCAGGTTCTTGTCTTATGAATTTCAATGAATGAAATCCACATACCAGATGATAAAGTTTAAAGTTTTTATTATACAGATTAGATAGATAGGCCTTACAGAGCTTAAGAAATAGTGTCAGAGAAGGAAGTAATGTAGAGCTCTTGCCCAACTGGGCAGGAGCAGGATTGACAGAAAATGTGAAAGCCGACTTAGAGACCCCAGTTTGATGTCTTTTATGGGAGTTTATAGAATGAGCACTAAGCTGGGCAGTTCATTTTTGAAGGAAGATTCTAGGTAGGGGGTGAGGTAGTCTGTGAAAAGGCATTCTTCCTAGGGATCTAGGGTGTAACCTAGCAAAGGGAAGCCCTCTAGGGAAGAAAAGATAAGGAAAAGTCAGATTCTTCTGACACTTATGATTTCCAATAAAGTGGAGACTGCAAGGACATTCCTCCTGTTTACTTTCAGGGGGACCTGTTACTTTTAACTGCTTCTTTATCATATAGCAGATAAAGGAAACATCAAATAATGGGCTTGTTCTCAAGATCTCATTGGTTGCACAAAACCCTTCTTCCCACAGCTTTTCAGCAAAGGCAAATAACATTTGTACATTTCTGTAGACTGGGATATCTTTCTCCAGGGAGAAAACTAGCTCAGTGAGGCAATATTGAGTGAATCATAATGCAATATGCCCTAATGGGAGATATATAAAAAAGCTAAACATAGTTATTCTCAGTGTTTTCTGGAAAGCCTCCTACAGTACAATGCCAAACCACCTACTAGCAGGTGAAATTCACCTTAAAGATCACACAAGTCAACCATGCATTCAGAAAATCCATGATTGCTGTTCACTTGCTTGATTGGTAGCGCTCAAAGAAATATGGAAGACAACAAATATATAATCATGGCATACAATCATTTTATCTAGATACAACAAATTTTTGTGATTTTTTTTAATCCAAAGCATCTTCTTGGATCAATATTAGCATCTGAAATTACATTAAATAATGAATTTTATAATTCTGCCAACACAGAAAAGCTCATGCAAATGGATTTGTAAAGAATAATTTGTACATTTCTTATGCTAAATTTGTCTTTCAAAGTATATACTGAAATTTGAGGATCCACTCATATTATTCTCTTCATAGAACTATTATCATTTTATTATGTAATAAGTCATATTTATATATTATGGTATCACTCTTTAATTTCTTCATGAGAATTTATTTTACATGTTTTATTTACTTGCTAACATTTTTCCCATGCAATACAATGTTATAAATTTATGAGTGAAGATATTCTTTTCTGAAAAGTACTATCATGTGCAGTTGAAAACTCAGTATGGTGAGAAAAACATTAATGATGTATGCTTCAATTATACTTTCCTATAGAATTATTATAGTTGGACTAAAAGTTATGACCATATACTCATAACTGGTAGACTGAACATAAACAGCACAGTGAAATAAATAATAGTCATTTATGGATTTCTTCCACGTACTGCTTTCCAGACAATAAATCGTAGTGTCACAGTATTGAGGCATAAAATATCTATTATTTTGTCATTTACATTTTTACTATAATAAGATAGTGATTGTTTGCTTGCTTTAATTTGTTTAGTCTTGGAGATCTTATGAAAAGATGAATTAATTATTACAGATGCTCTTGAAATTGGACTAATTCTGTTCCCAACAATCTATTACATAGAAAAAAAATAATTGAATTCCTGAGATATTTATGATTCATTTCTCATTTATATAAAACCGTACATAAATTTTCAAGCCAATTTATGATATTTTTAAAGTCTTTTATTTATCTAATTATTTCCATGGAGAGGGATAGAGAGAAGAGAGAGAGAGAGAGGGAGAGAGAGGATGCACTTGCCAGAGTTTCTAATAGCTGCAAACTCCAGATGAATATACCAGTTTGAGCATCTGGTTTTATGTGGGTACTAGGGAATTGAACCTGGGTAGTTAGGCTTTGCAGGCAAGTGACTTAACTGCTGAGCTATCTCTCCAGCCCTGATTAATAATGTTGATGGAAGAAAATATGTATTTTTGTTAATCATCTAAATTGTGTTACTATGCCCTCATAATTATTCTAATATTGCATTGAAGGATATGAGAAAGCTAGCTTCTTTTAGGCAGTTTCAGTTACAGATTGAGCCCAGAGAGAACCAGGAGATGCTACCCCACATGCCACATTGCCTTGTCTCAAAAATAGAACTCTTGTGTGATTGAGACTTATCTACAGCATCCCCTGCTGCCCATAGTCCAATACACTCCTTAGATAGATGTCCCAGATGGGCTGGCTCAGGTGGGCTGGCTCTGGGTTCTGCCCTTCAAATCTACAAATAATTTGTGTCTTACCCTTGCCTATAAAGGTTTCTGTCTTCTTCCTGAGTCTAGCTACACCTCACTCAGCTCAGATCTTTTCTAGCTCTGCTTAGCTCTTCTAGACTGTCTTTGCTGGAGCCATTGGGATCCATGTACCCAGCACCACTGGGTGGGAAGGGGTTGGGGAGCATAATACTGTGTCTTGGTCTAGGGGAACTTTTCTGTTTTCCTCTGTTTTTATAGTTTTGGGTAGTTTCTCACTTTTATTACATACATGATTTTCCTGTGGTCTCTGAATCTACCACACGTGTATTTCTCTTATGCTCTAGATATGCCCTGTGGGTGTTCTCACTAACTCCAGACCTGCTGCCTGTGTAATTTCTTTAAACTTGGGGTAACCGTGAGTGAAAGTCTCTTCATTACACATTTATAATCTGAATTTCTTGGTCTCTGCTTTGATATTTTCCCTCTTATTCTTCCTTGAGCCTTATCATCTGCCCTCTTAACTTCCCTCTCTAGGAAAGCATATGCACATGCCATGTATATTCCTTCCAAATCTCCTTTCACTAGCTCCTAAATTATATCTTCCACATGCATGTGGTTCTACCCCAGTCTTTCTTCGAAAGGTTCTATTTCTCTTAAATGGGTTTTATGAACTCCCCTCCATGTGCTTACAACTCTACTCCAGTCTTTCCCTATAAACCCAATTTTTTTCTTAAAAGGGACCTTATAAACTATGCAGTGTTTTTCATGAGAGAATCTTACCTACCTCCTATGTGTTTATAACTCTGTTCCAATCTTTCTTCCTAGATCCCAGTCTCCTTTAAATAAACCACATAATTTGTGATTTCTCCCCAAGTAAACTTAATAATTCATAATTTATCCTTTGAGGCAATCTTTATCAATTCTTTTTTTTAAATTTTTATTTATTTATTTGCAAGCAGAGAGATAGAGAGATAGATGAGAGCCAGACAGAGAGAGAGAGAGAGAATGGGCACGCCAGGGCCTTTAGCCACTGCAAATGAACTCCAGATGCATGTGCCCCTTGTGCGTCTGGCTTACATGGGTCCTGGAGAATCGAACCGGGATCCTTTGGCTTCACAGGAAAATGCCTTAAACCACTAGCCATTTCTCCAGCCCAATCTTTATCAATTCTTTATTAAAGGTAGGATAGAACCCAAACTTGGGATTCGTTAATTTGGCAGACACGCCTGATCCTTAAAATCCTGTAGCAGTACTATCAAGATATATTATGCCAGTATCTTCTTTTTTTCATGGAAACAATTGGGTCTTAGAAGATTTCAGTGAAATTTTTGCCATCATATATGTACAAAGGAAAAATGAATATATAATAATTGGAACTACAAGGCCAAAAGGATATTTTATAAGATTATCCTTCCTTGACAGTACAACCATTATCAGAAATGCAAAAAGAGATGGCATCAGCAAAGAGAGAGAGCTTACTAACATACAAAGACTATTAAAAACTTACAATGCATAATTTGAACACCTACCTTTCTACCTAACCATATGGACCACATACACTAACACAGAGATGCAAGTGGTTAGCCTGTAAAGAACACACAGCTGCTAATGACTTTTTAAATTAAGTATTAAGGTGTTTGTTTTGTTTTTCAAGGGAAAATAATACAATTATTATCATGATAGTTAATATAAGCTATTGACTTTCAATAATATGAGTGTCAAACACATTGTACAGTTGAGAATGCACTTACATAAACTTTTAAACTAAAGCATTCATATTTTAAACATTAGCAATGAATATTTTCTTGTTTTTAACTAGAAATCTAATAACTTGAAAAAATAAAAAATATCTATTAGCATTTCTTATAAAATGAACATCAGAAAATCTATATATCTTTAGGAATTAAGCAATTAATAACAAAAGATATAATAGAAATAGAACAGTTCAATCCAATAAATGACAAGTAAAAGAAAACTGAAAAGGTCTGTGAAACACTGAAGGGATAAAGCCATTCTTTAAAAAAAAAGTATGCACACAACATTAAAAAATCTATTCTGTATTCAGTATATAAAGCTAGTGAAATGTTGATAACAATTTGACACAAGACTATATAATAAAAAAATTTACAAGTCAGTTAAATCCATTTTGTAGTGTATATATATATGAGTTGTATATATGCACACTCTGTGTGTATATGCCCGTGGAGTCCACATGGTGTCTTTAATCCCTCTCCACCTAATGAGAATGGTCTCTACCTGAGTTCACAAATTTTCCTAGAAAAGGTAATCAGAGTGCTCTAAATTCTCCTGTCTCTGCCTCCTCAGTGCTGTGTTACAAGCATTTATCACCATGTCAGTCTTTTACTTTTTGCTGGGGAATCTAACTCCAGTCCTCATGTTTTTACAGCAAGCCCTTTACCAAAAGGTATTTCCCCATGGTGCATTTAATTATTTTTTTAATTGACAGTTAATTAAATGTATTTAGTAAGCACAACATTATGTTTTAAAAAATATATTTATTAGAGCCAGGCAT
The DNA here is from genome assembly GCA_036365145.1 of Orientallactaga sibirica. Classification (NCBI taxonomy): domain Eukaryota; kingdom Metazoa; phylum Chordata; class Mammalia; order Rodentia; family Dipodidae; genus Orientallactaga; species Orientallactaga sibirica. Next base: position 20,273,403 of record JAEOAD010000012.1, read on the forward strand.
GGTGGCACATGCCTTTAATCCCAGCACTTGGGAGGCAGAGGTAGGAGGATTGCTGGGAGTTCAAGGCCACCCTGAGAATACAGAGTGAATTCCAGGTCAGCCTGGGCTGGAGTGAGACCCTACCTTGAAAACTATATATAGTGGGACATTAATATTTAGGAATTTACTTTTCTAAAAATGATTGTTGGCTGATCTCCTAAAAGAATCAAGGAAATTCCTATTCTGTAATCACTCAAAACTTCTGTTAAGTTATAAAAGTGGCAGGAAGATACACATTGTGCAACATGATACAGGACATAACACCGATCCCAAGATTTGATTTCTAGCACCCAGATAAGTTGATAAAATGGAGAAAGATAGATTACAGGCCAAAGTTCTAACATAGCACATATGAATACATTCAATGTTTGGAATCAGTTTATTATCTCTGTGTTAGGACTGATATTCTCCCAAACACTGGTGGCTGATATAAAACATTAAAGAGGCTAAGAGTCCTCATGTTTTATTTCTTTGAACAAAGTCTGGGTTCCCATGCATTATCACACACTTATACATCAGAATCAGGGGGAAATTTGGCTGAGGAAGAGCTCATTATCCAGTTCTTCTTCACACCCTACACTATCATAGATGTGACAATCAAGGTGGCTTAACTACTTCACTTTTCCTGCAGGATTTTTTATTCGTTATGTACATAATGTGAATGCATTCATGTTGGCACCATCATTAGCCTCCTCCCTGTCCTCTCCCCTCTGAAGTTTCCCTCCCCTTGGGGAATGTGGCTCATGCATTGATGGGGTAGCCATTAGTTGTGGAGAAGAGGCAATGTTTCTGAGCATAATGACCCAACTTGTGGCCCTCTCTTCCATGAATTTCCCTGAGCCATGTTGGGTTCATTTTAGGTCTACTTCAGTGATGAGGTCTTAGGTGTCTCTGTGTCTCTGGATATCTGGTTTGGTAGGAGTTGAGTGTTCTCTGTGTCTATTTCCTTCACACTTGTGTTGGTACCAAGTTCACCAAGAAAGCAATACTCTTGATCATTTCCCCCATTCCTGTATAATTTCAGCTGGTGCCCTGATGAGGTGTGATGGGCTGATTCTCCCGTCAGGTTTGGCATCCATCTGCAAGAGAAGCAAATTCTCCAATGAGGAGTAAAGTCAGCATCTGATAAATGAGATAATCATTATTATTTTAGAGAGAATTGAGTAGGTATAGGCCCTCTTGTAGCCCATGATTGGTGGGAGCTTGATATTGGAGACTGGGCTCATTTTTTTTCGATATGGTCCTGACTTGTTTCCCAGTTTCAGCTATGGGTTCCATTCCACTGAGCAGATCTGTTAGACAAATCAAGAGCAGTTGGTTACCCACCATGGCTGTGTGCTACTATTGCACTTGTGTGAGCATCACATCAGGTTGTTTGCTGCTGAGTAGCTTATACCTCAAGTTGCTTGGACTGATGTTGGTCATTTTCCCCCAGTTGCTCACATAGCATCTTCTGGCACTAGACAAGTTAACTGTCTGGGGACTGACTCTCTTCCAGATTCCAGCCAGGTCACTCTGTGTTCTGAACCAACAGCATATGGTGTCTTCAGCAGGAGGGTCTTACCATTAACCTTTGGTGGGTCATCAAGTACTTGGACAGAAATCTGTCTTCTTTTGGGAAATCTCGATCAATAGCTCATTGTGGTTGTTAACTGTATGTTGATACTGAGAGTTACAGGCCAGTTCTAAGGGAAAAGAAGGAAAAAAAATATAGGTAATATAAAATAGAGAAGAGGGAGAGAGAGAGAAAGAGAGAGAAACAGGAGAAGATTAAGGTTAGCCTTCATCATTCTGTCTCCAGGACCCTGTGGTTCAGGTGTTCCCTCTAAAGTCGTGATGAAGATTCAACTTTCAGTCTGTCTTTCAGGATATATGATTTTATGGTACTATTTCCATTTGGGTCCAGTTTTATGCCCTCCCACCCTAACCCTCCCCTCCTGCCCCAACCTCCCTATTGTCCAGTCCTCGAGATGCTTATTAGGTATTTCAGCATCTCAGGCAGATTCAGGTTATGAGCCACAGATGACTGAGACCATGTGATGATTATGTTTCTGTGTTTGGGTGAGTTCACTGAAAATGATCTGTTCCAAGTTTGACCATTTTTCTTCAAGTGTCATTGTGTCATTTCTTCAGGATCTTTTTTAAATAAAAGAGCTTACTATTCACCATGATTTGAGAAATATGACTATGACTGTAACACAACCACTTAATACCAAAATGTACATATTTTAATAATTATTTTATATATATAGTTCATAAAATTTCCCAACCTTAGTATCTCATGACATTTCCCACATTATTTTAAACAGAAGTGTGTTTTTTAAATTTTTTTTCAAAATGATTTTACTATAGGAGCATGTAAAAGCAATGCAGTGTGTTAAAATAGGTATCTTTAATATTATATATTGAAGCACAATATCAGGTTGAATTTGAGAAATTATTTGGAAAGTAGAAAAGAAGCTTCCAGGGGAGGGAAGGAAGAATGAAGTTAGTCATAGGGATGAGAGAGAATAGAGGAAGAGGGAGATCAAGAAAACAAATTGCATATGAAAATGCCTTAATGAAACCTATTACTTTATGTACTAAATGAAAGAAATAAATATAAATAAATAAATAAATATAATAATTAAAAATTATTAATTGGAGATATTTCATGTGTATGACTGAATGGAAAAGATAACAGTTGATCTGTGAGTTGAGAAACTGAGAAAAAATGTGCAATTGAAATGAAACCAGCAAATATTGTCCAACTAGAAATGAAGCTATCCTAGGCCTTTATTTATTTATTTATTTATTTATTATTTATTTATTTATTTTTGGTCTATCTAGAATCATGTTTTTTCCTATGCCCATTTTCTGAACTCTGTTATGAAGGTATTTTGGTTGTATCTGGGAGATGACCAATTATAAATCTTTTTAATGCTTTTAATGAGTTTTATACACTATTGTTTTCATAACCAAGAGCACTGACTGGTAAAGAGTCACAATGTACTTACTAATGTATGTGATGGACACATTGTTGTCAGGAACAACCTCAGAATATGGAGGCACTGATTGCATCTTGAATTAGTGATTCAGGCAACTAATCTTTCTTTCTTTATTTCTTTCTTTCTTTCTTTCTTTCTTTCTTTCTTTCTTTCTTTCTTTCTTTTCTTTTATTTTATTTTTTTTAAGAAAGAGTTGATAACCACTAATATATAGACTCTGAAAACTATACCTGCTAGTAGATGAGAATAGGGCATTGATAGATAGACTAGAGAAGAGTACAGGGAGAGGAGACAAGGAGAGGTTGGTCGGGGGTATAATGTCACACTCACACCAGAACAGGCCCTGCTGTCCTATGATGAAGGATAGTGAATGCAGTTAACAATAATTCACCATGAATCTTCAAGTAGATAAGGATTTTAAATGTGTTCAACATAAAGACATTATAGAAGAATGAGGTATTGACTATTATTCTCAAGTTAGAATTACTCTGACTTGATCATTACACCAGGCATACATAAACCAAAACACCATACTATATGTCATGAAAATGTAAAATCTTGACATGTCAATCAAAAAATAAAATTTGTAGGGCTGGAGAGATGGTTCAGCAGTCACGGTGGTTGCCTGCACAGCCTAAGGACTCAGGTTCAACTCTCCAGAACCCATGTAAGCCACAAAAGCACAATGTCACACATGCACATTGGATAGTGCATGCATCTGGAGTTCAACTGTAGCTGCTGGAGGCTTTGGTGTGGCAATTCTCTCTCTCTGTCTTTCTCTCTCTGTCTCTCTCATTGGCTCTCATCAAAACATAAAATAAAATAAAATAAAATAAGATAAAATAAAATAATAAAATAAAATAAAATAAACTTTATAAAAATAGAAGACCATCACTTAGACCTGTTTTTTTTAAATGCTTAAATAGTACAATGGTGGCAGGGCAAAGATGAAATTTTGTACAGTTTAAAATATAAGTTTATTTTTTCTTTCATATAAATCTATATTTGATTCCCGAGTACCCACATAAAGAGAGATCAAAAGTGGCACATACAACTGGAGTTTGTTTGCAGCAGCTGGAGGCCCTAGTATGCCTATTCTCTCTCACTTTCTCCCTCCTTCTCTGTCTCTTTTCTCTATCTGTCTGCTTGCAAAAACATAAGTGATTTTTTTAAAGAACTACTATTATATTTGAGGTTTCCAGAACAATCATTTTAACCATAATAATGATCAAATTGCCTTATTTTTATTAATGCCATTGAAATGTAATTAAAATGACCAGAAAATTTCCACCTATATCAATCCAAAGTTTTAACAAGTTCACATGTTGCTATTATTTCTGTACAGATTAGTTTTTTTGTTTATAACCTTCAAATGACCTTGAGACCATTGCTAACAGCTTAGCAATCAGATCTTGGCATTGAAAGAAGCATTAAGTTTATCAACACCTATTTCTCACAGCAAAGCCATGGCCATATTTCAATCTCATTTGATAGAAATGTCTACTTACACTGTGGAAAAAGGAGTAATGGAGAATATATAGTCTAGGTGCTGAATGAGCTGAGAGATAACAGGACAAGGTCAAGACTAAGAAGAAAGCTATAAAAACACGCTTTTACATGGGTCCTAGTAAGGCACAATTCAAAATGGAATGTACATTTGAGCTGAGCTACAAGAAAGATATTTAATTAGAGAGTGATTCTGGGTGAACTTAGAACTAAGAATTGTACATAATTACATATAATTTTATTATTCATCATATTGTTTTTGAAAAGTAATATAATAAATCATTTCACAGATGTTAAAACAGCAAAAAATTATTTGATATCCTATGAATCAAATATAGTTACTGCTAACATATCAAAATCTTCCATAAATCTCTAATATCATCATTATACATGTAATATGTTCTTGGCTCAGCAATATATTGTAGCTTTCTGAGGCAATAATTATAAATCTTTCCACAAACCTTGAACGGTACCCGTTTTTCAACTGAAGAATGGATGGCTACATTTTCACCAACCCTGCATTGAATGAGTGGGTTTCTTATATTTAAAAAAAAAAAAAAAAAAAAAAAAAAAAAAAAAAAAAAAAAAAACTATAGTAATGGCATATCTTTTTTGTCTCTTGTCTTTAACTTCATTTAGAGGTCAAAATGTCCTTATATATAGTATATATTTTGATTTGCCTTAACAAAATGTCTGACAGTAAAGGTCTTTTTTGTTTGTTTGTTTGTTTTCTTAACAATTTCACCTAAATCAATGGAGGCCTATATTTAATGGCAGTTGACTCAGGGAGGTAGAAAGCAGCTTTTGGTTTTGTAAGCTCTGGCCAGAGGATAGACTGAGGCTAATATAGGTGCAAGGCATGATATTCCACAGAAATATTGCTGTATTTCTGACATGAGAAGCTTGAAGACAGAGAACTGCATGTCCCCATGTACTATAAAGTGAGGGGCCATGCCTGGATTATAAGAACCAGAGAAAGAGCATTTGTGTGGAAAGTTGTTTGGCTGAACCTGATCTAGACGGTACTTAGCACAGTTAAAGACGTGAAACTGAAGATTTAAAAATACAGAATCATGTTTAAAGATAATGAAGAGTTTTCCCATCTGTCTGTGTCCAAGTTAGTTCCTTGCTGAAACAAAATATCAGCAATCTTCAGAAGACCTTCAAAGAATGTAGTTTCCACATGTAATTGGGAGACTCCCAACTTTCTTCTCATCTGAAGGAAAGTGTGAGTCATTATAAAACTCAACAGAAAGAAGCATTGAGTTCACCCAGATGTTAGCATTATCAGACAAGAACTTTAAAACAGACCTAATAACTAAAGAAAGAAAAATAAGCATTCAAAAAAAGATAATAAATTTGAGCAAAAACAATTCGCCAGACTAAATGCTAAATGGAGAGAATTGAAGACACAGAAATGCGACAGATTCCCCGTCAGAGATCATCTGTCTTGTCGAAGAGGAAGTAAACATGGCATTTCAGCACTTGAACCCAGCACCTATAGGCCTAGCAGATGTGCCGCTGCAGTCAAAGGACAGAAAAGCAGTGAGAGAGAAGAAATAGACATATTTGCACCAACTCTCGACTTTGATGAAAGCAATAAATATCAATTCAAACAAGTGACAAACTCAAGTAGGCCAAATACAGTGAAAAACGAAGCTAATTGTATGGTTCATGCTAATGGCTGAAATTCAGATAGACAAAGAAAGATATCTGTAGCATTATGACATCTATATAACTGGGTTCTACATTGATAATATAGACTGTGGAAAGTTTAAGATTATTGTTATAATCTCTAGAGTAAGCACTAAAGTAATAATGTAAAAATATGTTCGAGCCAGGAGATTCTACTATGATAAAAATACATCATCATTTCACCATTAATAGAACTGAACTATCATACTAGGTATAAGTATATTTAATACACAGCTCAAACTACAAGTACCAAATTTACCTGTTGTGGTTATTAGATAAGTATATTAAAACAAGACACACACACACACATGCACACGCACACACACCAATCACAGAGTGGAAAAGAGAGAGATAGAGGCCCATGTTTTCAGAAGTGGTAAGATGACTCAACTTTTATGAAATTTCATCATTTTTCTTCTAGAAGACATATATTTAAATTTGTATTAGCATTCATCTCTATAACCTTTGAAAATGTGAAAGAATTCATATGGCAACACCAAGGTTACATAGTACTTCATTATGTAGTCTTAAAATATCAATCAGTTACTGAATCATGCCTTCAAAAGTAGGAAAAAATACTAACAAACAACAGAAGATGAGTAAAGACTGAACAGATATTTCTCTTTTTTACTTTTTATTGAGAATTTTTATGCATGAACATTCAGTAATTTGAGCATAATTCTCTCCCATTGCCTTCTTTTGTCCTTCTTCCCCACACTCATTTCACTAAATCTATTCTTTCCAACTAGTCCCTCTTCTGTTTTTATGCCTTCCCCTTTCCTCCACTTATCCACTGCAAAATGTTGATTCCACATTGCAGAGGTCTTATAGAGGTAACAATATCCAAGAGCCTCTATGATGTCATGAAGGCAACAGTCACTTCATCTCTAGAGGATAGTGACCCAAATTACCCTTCTACACCCTCTGACCCTTATATTTTTTCATCCCCATTTTCCCTCAAAGTTCCCTGAGTCTTGGAGGGTATAAATAGATATGTCTCCTAATAGAGCTGAGCACTCAATGGCCACTTATTCTCAGCACTTTGGTAAGTTGAAGTGTCCTCAATATCAACTGTCCTCTACAGTCAGAAGTTTCCCTGAATAATAGTGAAGGATGAACAAAACACATAATGTTAATTTTTAGAGGACATTTTTTTGAGCACAGCATATCCATTCGGCCAAACCACAGTAGCGGCTTTCCTCCTAGTGTCATAGGCTTTTACTAGGTTTACAGCACCAGGTGTGAATTCCCTCCCATAGAGCAGGCCTCAGAGCCTGTCATAGAGCAGTATGTTACGCCCATAGCAGTCATAACATTATTGCACAATCACTTACCTCTTGCCTGGTGATGTGGCAAGCAGGGTGGATCCACTGTTGGACTATTCTCTCCAAGTGCCCTGCAGAGCACATTTCCTCACTATGACAGTTTTCCAACAGAGAGGTTTTTAGCTCAGTTTTGCCTTGATTATTTAGTGTTCTGCGATCAACTCATATAGTGTCTTCAGCAATGGGATCTTACCAGATAGGTCTTGTATCCAAACAAAAGTTTGGATCCTGTTTTTTTCTGATCCAATTTGTTAGTTTTGATTGAGGAGTTGAGACATTAATATTCTGTGTTAATATTAAGAAATGTGATTTAATCTCTGTCGTGTGATTTAGAAGTTGGTGTTTTCTTATTCTTCATTTGCTTAGCAACTATTTCAGCATCGGTTGTTGTTTCTTTCTCCTGTAGTCTCTTGACAATGTTTATTATTTCCTTGATGTGAAGTATCCCATATATTGTCCTCTGTAGGGCTGCCTTAGTGATCATAAATACATTTAGCCCATTTTTATTGTGGAATGTTTTTCTTTCTCATTCTAAGAAGTAATTTTGCTTGGCATAGAAGTTTAGGTTAGCAGTTGTGGTCTTTCAATATTTAAAATACATTCCAAATACTTTGACTTATACAGTTCCCATTGAAAAATCAGTGTTATTCTGATGGAGTTATCTTTTAATGTGGCTACAAAGGCACAGATATGTTGACAACTTTTTTTCACTTAATGAAGAGAAATTAAAATCATATTATGTTACTAGTCCACCCCTACAAAATATTAAAAATGAAAATCTGGGCTGGAGAGATGGCTTAGTGGTTAAGGCGCCTGCCTCCTAAGCCTAAGAACGCTGGTTCCAATCTCCAGCGGTTCCAATCTCCAACGTTTAGCCAGATGCCTATAATTTTCAACTTGAACACAAACGCATCTGGATTTTGTTCACAGCAGCTGAGAGACTGCTGGCCCGCCCATCTCTATCTGTCTCCCTCTCAGTCTGTCTCTCTCTGTGTTTCTCTCCAAAAATAAATAAAAAATAATAAAAAAAAATTTTTAAAAAAATGAAAATCTTATTAGTAAAGGGAAACAATTAAAATTCCTATAATTTTCAACTTGAAAACGTTAGTAGCTTTTCTTACCTCAGATATACACATTCTCTATGCTTTTGTAATTTACACATATGGATGCATGTATCAGAGATGTTATACTAGTAATATCTGTGAAGGCCAAATCCTGAAAATATCTGAATGTACTTCAATAATAAACTGATTAAGCAAAACATTCATAAAAAGATTATATGTAAAATTATTTAAGTTGCATTAAATAGAATATAAAATAGACAATTCAATAATCAAGTATATTTTTTATAAGTAACATAAAAATAGTGATAATTATATATATGAATTCATATAAAGATATAGATAGATAGATATGAATTTCCTGCAGTATTTGAAGGATAATAATGTCTAATTATGAGCAAAGAAATGCCAAATATAACTTAGTAATCATCATGCTAAATCCTACATATGGGTACACTTTAAGTATTTTAAAAGTTCACAGAATTATTTAACTGTGTTTTTCCTTTATCTTTTTTTTCTGTTTCTTTTTAGCCCAGGCTGAACTCAAATTTATGGTGATCCTCTGACCTCAGCCTCCTGAGTGCTTGGATTAAACACATGAGCCACTACACCAAGCTATGTTTTCTTTTAAACTAGACAAGGTGATAGAAGAAGAAATTAGAAGAATTGAATATTTCTATAAAGTTAAAAATATAGGGGCTGGAGAGATGGCTTAGCGGTTAAACGCTTGCCTATGAAGCCTATGGACCCCGGTTCGAGGCTCGATTCTCCAGGACCCACGTAAGCCAGATGCACGAGGGGGTGCATGCATCTGGAGTTTGTTTGCAGTGGCTGGAGGCCCTGGCACACCCATTCTTTCTCTCTCTCTCTCTACCTGCCTATTTCTGTATCTCTCTCTCTCTCTCAAATAAATAAATAAAGTAAAATATTTAAAAAATATATATATACAGAAGAGACAGAAATTCTTTTGTAAAAAGATTTCTACATGTAGAAACTAAAGGAATGTAAATAATGTTAGGTCTCGGTTTTAAAATTTGTATTTAGGATGAATAAATGCAATTGGACTAGGTCAAGGTTCTAATATATGACAATGCTCCATGAAGCTTAATCAAGTAGATTCAAAATCCTCAAAAGGTCTAATTGTTTGCAATCATGTCAGAGAATAGGTGTTGATCCCTTTAAACTCTACCGAATTTCTAATGCAGGTGACCTTTGTATCACTTCTTGAGGGAAAAAAAAAGGCACCTAAACATCTTATTCAAAATAAACCATAAGCCAGAGGGGAATTCTAACTTCATGTAATGCCTTCTAAATACTTAATTGCTACAAGCATTCAACATAGCACAAGGAAAGCTTACTTATATCACCAAAAGGTGAAGCATACAAAACTATAAAAAGGAAATAATAAATCTTTTGCTGTCTTCCTTCTGTTCTTTGATCTGGAGCTCTACTTTGGAATTAATATACTGACATGAGAACATTAAAGAGAAATACCAAAATGAATATTTTTTTTGCTGTGTTTTGAAATAAGTCTTTGAAAGTGCGTGTCTTATGAAGGGTTGCAAGCCAGAATCTGAAAACAGTAGACAAATGCTGGATTTCTATATAACTGGAATGTACAAGGCTATTTAAGAAAATTGGCATCTTATAATTGGCTTCAGGTTATTCTGTGTTTTCCATAGATATCTCTTCTGCCCCACAAAATTGCTACATTAGGAAAAAAGACAGAGTTTATACTCAAGAACCAAGAAATAAGAATAAATTGACAAAGTCAAGCTTCTGCAAATGAGAATTACCTGTGGATAATTTAATTGGTAAATATGTCACAATTAAGCTATTAAAGAAAAACAAAACAGAGAGGACAAAGTATTTTAAGTAACACACAGATCCCTGAAATTCATGAAGGATGAGGAACTAAAGACATTTGACTATGAGGGCATGTACACAAACGTTTTCCTCATATCCTTGTAAACATGTCAACATGGGCAAGGATGCTAGAGTTCACAGTTCAGAACAGAAGAGATCTGAAAAATGAAATAAGTGAGAAAGACTAAGGTGTAACTGTTATCCTGTACAACAGTAGTTTAAATTTTATGCTACTTGGTTTATAATTTTTCAGTAGAACACAATATATATTCTGGCCATGTTATTAAAGGAGAAAGCAGGGCAAGAAAATGTTAACAATAATGTTATATTAATATTGACTAAATCAGCAAAAGAAAATGGATTGACTAGGCTCTGAGTTTTACTTTAAGACCAAAATATTCTAAGAGAATATGATCTAAGATTGTCAAGTGATTCATCATTAGTAAAGTAATATTCCATTTTTATTTATTTATTTGTATATGTGTATGTTGGGGGAGGGGAACTGAGTGGATGGGAACACCAGAGTCTCATTCTTACATGGGTGGCCAGGGAATTGAACTTGGGAGATAGATTTTGCAAGCAAGAGCTTTTAATGCCTGAGCCATCCCTGTGACTCTAGTCAACTATTTTTTGGTTTGAAATCTTTCTTGATTTGGAAGAAAATTGATCACAGGAATCAGAACATGAATAAATGCAATAAAATAAGAGAGAGACCATTGGGATAATGAAGAAATGAATGAATGAATCAAAACATACATAAATGAATAAATGAATGAAAGAATATAGTAAAATGTAAGTATATACTTTTCCTCTTTAAATTTACATTTTATTGTACAATTATATCACAGAATGAAAATAAAATCATGATTTATATGTGACTGAGAACTGAGAGTGACTCAGGTCACCCTTCCACAAAGGGGTGGGGGGGGAGTATTAATACCTATTAATACAACTGTTTCTGTTTGAAAAAAAATTTCATAGTTATATCCCATATGTATATATATATATATATATATATATATATATATATATATATATATACATATATATCATAGTTATATCCTGATCCTTTTCAGATGGGACAAAATCTCTTCTTTGTGTCTCCTCTCCCTTGTTCCACTGCTCCTTATACCTTTACTTAATGTAATTTCCATAAAGTTGTCTCTAGTATATTTAGTTTTTCCTATATATAAGTTCCATCTCCATACTTTCTATTTTTGAATATAGAGACATAAATAATTCCTAAAACTAACCAAACACAAATATAAATCTATGCATTACACTGAATAATGGGACAGTATCTCATGATTGGCCAATGGCCTAGTCTTCTGAATTGTATTGGTTTTATCCTTGATGGTAAAAATCTATTTTTTCTAAAATATAAGCAGACTATTTTATGGGCCAAAGGACAGTACTTTACATGAGACTTATGAATATTTAAAGATTATTATAGGACAATTTTAAATGCCAAATTGTATATGTATGTGTGCATGGCTTTTGAAGACTCTTTTGTCATAAACCAAGTAGAGCTTATCCTCTTTGCTGTGGGATGCTAATGAGATGCTAACATATGCGTGGTATTTTTAAGGTAATGAATGGTAGAATATTTTAAGTCTTCTAAGCTATTTTGCTATATGGCCTTTGTTTTCTAACCTTCTTGCAATTAAACACAATAGAACAGTTGAAAATGTATGTTAGCATCTAAATTACAAGACTGCACTGGGTTCAGGGGATATTCTGTTTCCTAGACTCTTAGAAGCAGCAAAAGATGTAGACAAGAATGTTGTAATACTGCAGGAAAGTTCAGGTTGTGGGAATGGTGAATCATCTTGCTTACAATAAGATCCAACTTCTAGTTTTCCTAACTTGATTCTCACTTTCAGTGCAATGTGCACCTCTCTGTTTCCTGTATGATAGTGGTACTGACCCAGTCACATGCTCCTTAGTTCCTGTAACAACCAGAAATATCTTTCAGTAAAAAAAAGGAAAAGGAAAAGGGATGTGTCTTCATAAACTGAAAATGTTTTCACACAAAATTAGTTACATGTGAAAGGCATGGCTTCAGTTCATATTCTTCTCCTATTACAGCTCTATACTCCTCAAAAAGTACCCAGCTGCTTTTCATCTTTCCTTGTTTACCCAACAGATACTCAGTACTCAGAGCATAACAGATTGCACTAGCAACAAAAAGGTATGTAACGACACAGGCCCAAGGAGTTGTGGTGTACAGTCCTGTAATCCCAGAATTTGAGAGGTTGAGGGAGGAGGCTGGCCATGAGTTGGAGGCTAGGCTACCTGGTGAGTTCCAGGTCAACTGGTACTAAACGATGAGATCTGATTTAATGAGTCAGCCAGTCAGCCTGACAACCAGTCAGCATCAGCAACAACAAACATTCCCACCTCTAATTCATATTCCACTTGGGTGAAACTCAAGTATTCAAAAAAAAAAAAAAAAACTTAATATCTGATAGGTATGATTGGCCAAAAATGTAGAAAACAGGTAACAAGATGGAGAATAAAGTTGAGTGACTTGAGGGAGGTGGGGATACAGGATGCCTAATGGCTTAGATTTAAATAATGACAGGAGATAAACGATGGGCATATTAGGGGTAATGAATTTCTGGGCCAAACCACATACCTGCCCCTTCTCCACACTACTCTAGGGTAGCTGATGCACTACTCAACATCAAGTTCAAATAATGCCCTCTCTTTGGGAACATTTTAGTTCTAAACAAGACTGTATTAATTCTCTATTATAAAATTTAGCACTTATTGCCAATGAACATCAATTCCTGATTTTCTTGCTTGTCACCTCATTAATTATTTCGTAAGTGCATAGGAACCTGGGCTTGAACCCTATTGCATCCCTTACACTTTAGTAAGTTTTTGTGTGTAGACTGTATATTGAACCTAAGCACAACCTCTACCACTGAACTACATTCCATCCAGTAATATAGATCAATGGATATACTATCAAAATCATAAAATACAAGCAAGTCATAGAGTTCCATAAAGATCTTGAGGGGCTGGAGAGATGGTTTAGCAGATAAGGCATTTGTCTGCAAAACCAAAGGATCCAGGTGTGATTCTCCAGGACCCATGTAAGCCAGATACACAAGGGGGCACATGCATCTGGAGTACATTTGCAGTGTCTGGAGGCCCTAGCACACCCATTCTCTCCCTCTATCTTTCTCTCTCTCAAATAAATAAATAAATAAATAAATAAATAAATAAATAAATTATTTTAAAAGATTGTATTTTGTCTCGTCTCTTGAGACATCACTTAAGTTTTTGAGATGCTAGGTTCAGTGTCAAACCCAAATTATGTGGAAATTTTTTATGCGATTCTTTCATTTAATTCATGGTGCATGGTTCATTTATTTAACATAAATTTCAGTTCTTTTTCCATTTAATAAAACTACTGATAAGGACTCCATAACCCATTGCTCAGATTTTAGTGAAAGCAGACACAAAAAGGGGGAGAACAACTACTGACATTACAATTATTTTTTACTTAAAATCAGCCAAGAGCAATTAGTTCACAGATACTTTGAAAAAATTCAAATTTTGGATTCTTAAAAATAGAAAAGTAGATAGAATTCTCATTGTAATTCATGCTCTCAGTTTATGTAATCTGTAACTTGGTAAAACCTGAGTTATCTTAGAAATTTCTACCTTACTACATCTAACTTAATATATAATACAATATATAATATAATATATAATAGATTCCATGATGTATTAGTTACATTGTTGACATTCATTGCTAAGAACATTTTTTACCTTTACAAGCTATAAACACTATATCTTTTGAAACAAAATTATTGCCTAATTGATGCATGTATTTTTATAAGCACATATGACTGAAATGGATGAAAAGTGTTATTATAGCTAACTAAGATATTTTCAGTATTCCTTAGGTCAGTTATTTTACAAAATAATCTAACATCATATCTTCATTATTTCTTTCTTTCTTTTTTTTTTTTTTTTTTTTTTTTTTTTGTTTTCTGAGGTAGGGTCTCACTCTAGCTCAGGCTGACCTGGAATTCACTCTGTAGTCTCAGGGTGGCCTCAAACTCACGGCAGTCCTCCTACCTCTGCCTCCCCAGTGCTGGGATTAAAGCCGTGCACCACCACGCCCAGCTTCATTATTTATTTCTTAATGAATCGGATTCCATACTGTCTATAATTCATAACAAGAATCTATAGTTAATTTATGAAAGTCCCAACAGTCAGACTAAGCACTTAAAATTAATAAGCATTTAATGTGTGCTTATTTTAAAAATCCCTGTGATATTTTGAACTGTGGTCCCTGGTAAACTCATGTGTTCGTAATGCTAGGTCCCTAGTAGTAGAAATTTGGGAGGAGGTATTTTTCTGGGGGTGGGCCTTGAGGTTTATTAGCCCTAGCTTTCCAGTGTTAGTTTTGCATGCTTTCATGATGCTATTGTCTACCTGATGTTGGGCAGGAGATGAAGTCCATTCTCTGCTTGTACCATGTTTTCCCCTGCCATTATGAAGAGTCCCTTTGAGTCTGTAAGCCAAAAATAAACCCTTTCCTCCAATTAGCTGCTTTTGGTTGGGTGTTGTGCCAGCAATGAGAAGATAGTTGCAATAACCCCTTTCATAAGTTTTCTGGGAATAAGAGTTATAAATCTGGAATTCTCTTTAAGTGCGTTCTAATGTTTGTTATGAAGCCAATCACATGTGTGGTCTTCAGATTGCAATTTGTAGCTGTTCTTACTTTCCCTGTGCAAAAGGCTGTAAAAGACCTTGTTTCTTATCAGTACCTAACGAAGTATCTTCTTAGATATCTATAATAACAAAATAGTTCAATTTTGATGTGTTACATTATCAAAGCTTTATATAGTCTACACAAATTGAATTTTACTCAGTCCCCTCATCCCACCTAGTTTCTCCATCTGCAGTCCTTAGAGCATACTCAATGTTGATAGATATGCCCAGAATATTTACCTGATCTAGCATTGGATGACTCTCTGAGTACTGCATGCTTCCTAATGGACCCAACTTTTACCAGCCTTGTCCTCCTACAACGCAGCCTGTGCAAGGCTGTGGGAGGAGGTATTTAAAACCCTGAATTAGATCATGTCACTCATAACATCCCAAGGATTTCCTTGTCTCACTTGTAAAGGGAAAGGA
The DNA here is from genome assembly GCA_036365145.1 of Orientallactaga sibirica. Lineage (NCBI taxonomy): Eukaryota > Metazoa > Chordata > Mammalia > Rodentia > Dipodidae > Orientallactaga > Orientallactaga sibirica. The sequence continues at coordinate 20,289,042 of JAEOAD010000012.1, forward strand.
ATTTTCCATGACATGAAAAGCCCCATATGAACTAGCATCTTTACCCTAACCAAACAGGCTCACTGTTCTTTAAGTATAGCAAGCAAGGCACTGCCTTCAGCCTTTATATACATTATTATTTCTTCCTGGAGCACTGTTCAGACGTGTCCTCAAAGAGTACTTTTCCTTCTCATCCTTTTTAATGACTCTTACATCTTTTTCAGGCTGCCATATAACTGTAAAAGTCTACTTACTTATTACAAGGAGGGTAAAAATCTCATTTACTGCAGAGATCTCGACACATGGGTTCCAGCACTCTGTAATGACATCGTATAATCAAGACTCAGAAAAATACTCCTCTATATATCTGTGTCCTTGAGAAAAAGGCAACTGCAATAAAGCTGTCAAAGTGTGTGGGTTGTGTTAATGCTTCATCAAAGAGAGATGCTGAGGTAAAATGTAGGGAAATTTGAGTGATGAACATCAGAAGGTAGATAAAGCTCAAATTAATTAAGTCATAAAATCCTTCCCTTCAGATAACATGAGCACAATACATTTTTACATAAAATGAAGTCTTGTTTTACAATTCTCTCCAGTATTCATTCTTTTCTCTCTTCTAATTTACAGCTATAGAATAGCTGATGATTTTATTACACTTATAATGTAATATATATTGTTCCAGATGTAGCATCCAGGAAATGTGATGACTATAGTATATATTGGTTTTTGTATCACATATTGTTTAACTTTTGTGTTTAACTCTTGTTCATAATGATATATGTGAAGTCATGTGTGTAAGTATGGGCATACATGTTCCATCTTGCTCAAGCAGGGGCCAGAGGACAAATTTTGAGGTTGGTCCTCACCTTCTACCTCATTTGAGGCAGGATCTCTCTCTCATTCTTCAGTTGTTCATCACTGTTTACCAGGATAGCTGGTCCATGAGCTTCTGGAAAAATTCCTGTTCATCTACCATGTTGTCATAGGTATGCTGGGGTTGTAGAAACCTATCACAGCTTGTACATTTTGTTACTGGAGTCGGGAATCTGAACTCAGGTATTCATGCTTGGATGCCAGCATTTTATCCACTGAGCAACCTCACTAGCCCCTATACTTTGATTTTAAAAGGTAGTGAAAAAATTTACATGTGATTTGTGACATGCTGTGATAAAAATTATTATATATTACTCCATTTCAGAATTTTAAAAAACAGCATGTAATAAAAGGCCTCTAATCTCAGCTACTTGGGAGTCTGAAGCAGAAGGGTCTTGATAAACAAAGTGAGTTCACAGCCAACCTACAAAGCTCAGTCGAAGGTCACTAGCTTAGTATGCTAAATGCCCTGGGTTCATCCTTTGGTACTGTGAAAAAAATAACAAAACCCCAGCATGTAATTGAGTTCCAGGTTTTCTTTCTGTATTCATAATGTTAGTTATGTATAGGTACTGTTTCAACAGTTCAAAGGTTTTTTTTTTTAATTAAAGTATGTAAAATTATCAAAGATGTATAATTATTTCAAAAGTCATTTATTTTAGTATTATTGTCAAAGAACATTGATTCTGTGAAAATTTTGATAGCAATGTGATTATTGATTTTCTTATAACTGAGGAAAGAAAATTCATGTTACAGAAGAAGTACATAATTTCTTAAATAAGCATCCATAAATGAAGCATTCATCACTGGCTGAACCATGTAAGTCAAACCATACTTGATAGTTATTAAATTTAATCATCTTTTTTACTTAGCTGATTTTTAATCATATAAGACAATAATTTGTTATGTATTTTTAACTTCTGTTATGAAAGTACATTTGTTTGTCAAAACACTTTATACAGTTTAAACATTTATAATTTTGTAATGTGGGCTTCCAATTTTATGGCTTAGCTCCAAGTTAAGTGTTTGGGGGCACCAAATGCTTGTTTCAAGAATCTAGCCCACTACAGGTATTCAATGTATGTTTTTAAACCGTCATTAAATTTAGCAAATTTTAATAAAATAAATACCACTATAATGTTTCTAAGTTGTGTTTCAAAATGAAAATATGTCATTTATACTAAATATAGTAATTTGAAGAATATTATTTATTACTGCTATAATTATTGTATTTGAACAATTCATATCAAAATTTGCTGCTACCTAAGATACCTTGCCATTACTTGGATGCTACCCCAAATCATTGATCAAAATCATAGTACAGTTCATTAATATCTGCTTATTCTGTGATTCTTTTCTACCTGAACTATTTATGAGACCAATAGAACTATCATTTTATTTATGTTTGATTGATTTATATATACTTTGAGGTAGAGTATGATAATTTGATACATGTATATTTTATTTAAGGATCAGGTCAGAGTAATTAGCATTTAATCACCTCTATCATTTGTCATATCTGTGTATTAGGAGTGATATGATTAAAAGAAAAGGAAAGCAGCTAGGCGTGGTGTCGCAGATGTAGGAGGATGACCATGAGTTCAAAGGCACATTGTGACTACATAGTGAATTCCCAGTCATCCAGGGCTAGAATGAAACCCTACCTCAAAAAAAAAATAAATAAAAGCAGATTAAAATGTGAAAATGATCCGAACAGTCCTTTCACAAAAGAAAACATACAAATGCTGCGATTATGCATATATCTGTACAGCCACTATGTAAAACAGCATGGATGTTCCTAAGAAAATCTAAAAATAGATCTACCAGATAATCCAAAAAAGGAAACTGAACCATTGCCAAAGGTAAGCCTGAACTCCCGTATCCATTCCAGCACCATGTCTGAGAGCCATAATATAGAAGCAGTGCATTTCAATAGAATGTACACAATGTAGAATCAGTATATGTCTATGAAATGAAATAGAATCAGCCTATAAATGAGTATTCCTATTGGAGCTTATAAACATGGTTTCCTATTTGTGGTACATATGTATTTCTAGCAGTTCGTCTTTCCATGTTTAATGCATTTCTACATTCATTAACTAGTCCTTATAGTGCACAACATCGCTAAACCAAACCTCTTAATATTTGAGCAAAAGTAATCTGTGTAGTATTTTGTAGCACATGTCATCTGAATAGAAGCAATCCCTCTTGGAGGAAGGAAGGAGGCTTCTACAACTCATAAAACTCAAAATGTTTTAAGATTCACAAGGACTGGCTCAAGGTTATATAAGCAGTAAACAATTAGTGAAAAAAGAAGGCATTCTAAAGAGGAACTGACTACAAGTTGGGCAGGAAGCTCCAAGGATGCAGCCAGCTTTTGTGAGTTTCCTCCCCTGTGTGGATGGGCTTCTCCGTAACAAGCTGCTCGAGTCACCCATGCCCCTGGAAGTAATCTCACTCTTATGCCTCATGGGCTCACCTAACTGGGTGTGACGGTCAAGTTCTCTTGTCAACTTGACCAGGTGAGGAATTGAATGACACATGCACCTCTTGGCGGGTGTGTGACGCCATGTCCAGGCAGGAATAACTGAGTGAGGAAATCCTTCCTCCAGAGTGGGCAGACCCTCACTAGGTCACCAAGAAGTCTCCTGGGAATGTGGAGCTTTCTTCCTTTTGTCCACCTGCAGGGCTACTCACAGGTGCTTGCTTTGGGTCTGGGTCCTCTTGCTGCTCACCCATGTTAGCATGTGTCTGACACTTGGATATGGAACCCAGCTTCATCCTGCCTGGTTCTTCGACTCTCCAGATTACATCCAGTACCCTGGACTGAGCAGTCACTGGGTTCGCTCAGCCTCTCCACAGGAGGAAACATTGCAATAGACTCATACAAGTATGCACTGCCACATATGAATATGCCCTGTTCCATCAGGGCTTGACCTTCACTCTTACCAAACTCATTTCCCCTGTATAGGCCTCACGCTGAATCATTAATTATTCAAGTATTCTGAGATACAGCCCCCAGTGCTTTGGCTTCTTCCCTCCTCATTACCCGTGCCCTTAGGACTTCCACACACTTTCATACTTTCCCACTGCATCCCATAAGTGTCACTAAATAGAAGGGTTATAATTTGAACAGCTTTTTTATTTTTTAAATATATCTTTATATTTATTTATTTGAGAGAGAGAAATACAGACAGACAGAGGAAGAATGGGCACGCCAGGGCCTCTAGCCATTGCAAACAAATTCCAGAGGCATGTGCCCCCATGTGCATCTGGGTTAAGTGGGTTCTAGGGAACCTAATCTTGGTACTTAGGGTTCGCAGGCAAGTACCTTCACCACTAAACCATCTCTCTAAACCTGAACAGCATTTTTTTAAATGCTATTATGGTTTGTATAGGGATTGTCTCTTAAGAGTCTCAGCTGGATCACGTGGGCTCTGACTCATCAGTTAATCAATGGATGAATTCATATCTTGGTGATATTTTGGGCAGTGGTAGAAGTTAGGGCCTGAAAGGAGGAAGTAGGTAATTGGCAAGACACCTTGATGGGAATGTTATCACAGCTCCCTTTCTGTACCTCTCTCCTTCTGGGTCATACCACATGCTCCCTGCTGTGATGTGGTGCCTTACAACAGGCACCAAAGAATTGGAATAAAGTGACCATGGCACTGAAACCTTTGTAGACTCTCCATATCCTAGGAGGAAAGGTACTATCCATTTCCCTAGAAGGAAGAAAATTGTTCTCCTCTACAACTCACCCCAGCCGAATTCTATCTCCACTGTACCTCTCTCAAACTAAATGCTGTCCTCATTCTCTAACTCCTAGTCTTTTCTTCTATTTATCTGAGCCTGTTTTTTAAGTCACAGGCTTCCCTCCCCTTTTTCCCTACAGGAAAGGGTAGATCAACAAACTCTACTCAAAGACTATGACAGTAGAATGATTTGGGGAGAGTCATGAAATACTGTTCTTATTCCAATCTAAGAAACATGCCACCATTAGTGGATTGGGAAGTTTTTACTTGAAAAAGTATGCCTAAGGATACTATTTTTCTGAAGTCTTCTCATTTAGCCAAAATACATCTAAATTTAAATTTTATTTCATATTTAGGTTGCTTTGCGTTGGGAATTTGGCATAAAGTTTTAAAACTATCACAGAGAGAAAATATCGTATGAATGGATGTACTCTTATCTTTAAAATGTTGTTGCCAATAGAAGTAAATATATACATTCAACAACAGAAAAGACTGCTGTCTGGGTTTTGTCAATGTAGCTTTAGTTATCAAGTTGTGAGAATCCTTTGAAATTGCTCTTCTTATGCAATTGTGGCCCTGGGGAGTAAAGTCATCCTTTGCCGTGTTAAAACAAAACACACACAATTCTGTTTGTAGTCAGTTTTGTCTCTGCAGATTTGTTCTTCTTGTAAAAAAAAAAAAAAAAGTGCTTTTAAAAATCCTATATTTGGAATTTTCTTTGAAAGTTATGTACCTGTAGTATGATGGATATAAGTTTATGAGCTGATATATAAACAACTGCCAGATCATAAGAGGAAACTGTGATGATTATAGAAAGGATGTTAGGCCCAATTGTCGCCTTATCTCTGTAGAATAGTACATGAAACTGGATCCCCGGATCTGACAGAACACAGCCTGGGCTGTCCTGAACAGCAGATCTCCTCTGTATCTGGTTAAATACTGCAGGCCTGTGTCTAATTCAAGACTCACTATTCACCACACTTTTCTCCCTTGATTGTCCTGTCCCATTCTTCCCAACTAGCAGGGCAATGTGTTACTATTTTGGGTAATAGGATATTAACATGCATGTACTTCATGCATTTTTAAAACATGTTTGTCCTGATGGAAGAGATGGAGGTGCCCATTCCAGCATCATCCTACCTTCAGTTGAGGTGTGATACTGCAGCTGAGGCATTAAGTCACAATGAGAGAATGGCCTAAAGAATCACAGAATACCAGGACCTGACATGCTTGTTCATGTCACATTACCAGTGTCTCCCTTTCTGTTGACACCCTATGATATAAGAAATAGATAAGCTTCTTCCACTCATGGGCAAGGGGATGGCCATGTATGGCAGAGTATACTTCTGTCAGATACTGTAGACATGAATGTACCTTGGAAAGATATTAAAGCAGGAATATAAAAGAGAATAAATTTCATTTCTTTGTGACTTATGGCCCCAGAATTTGGAGCTAAAACACCAAATAACTTCCCAGTATTTTCAGTGGAGAAGGAGTGAGTATACAGGATCAGGAGAGGCTCAGGAGAGGAGGACCATTGTCCTGGAATAAAGTGAAGAATGAGTTTTGTGTACAGTCCTATGTGGACTTCCCGTATTAGTATCCTTATACCTTTAGTGAAACATTATTAAATATGGTATCTCATGTTCGTTAGGCAATGAGAGAATAAGAAATATACCTACACGTGATTTGGGGTTATAAAGGACAGTAAAGCTGCCTTCTCTTTGGCTCTCCTTCTCTAACAGGTGATTGTGGTGTCTAATTTGTGGCAGTCTCACAGTATAGGAAGCAATAGCTCATTTGTCAAAAAGAGAGCACCTACAATCATATCCCAGGGGTCACATTCTGGAGCATATGTACCATAAAACACTGAAGAACTCTCAGAAATGACTGAAGGCACTCAGAAGTGTGTTCAATGTGGGAAAGGGACCTACGTTACACACTTATATGTTGGGTGCTCATAAAAATACATTAGTCTATTATGTGAAGGGACAGTGAGTTTAGAAAACAACAGGGTTCCATATGCTTCTATTTATAATGCATAATTCACCTACTTATACAAACTAAATGCCTACTTTTCTTTTGTAGCATCAGGTGTCATAAGGGTAATTTTCAGTGTAGCTATTCTGGAGGAAAATAATGTTGAATTGAATAGTGCTGGTGTACTAAATCCAGTATTGTTTCCAGGGTATCAGAGCATTTATTGTGCAGGGATATAAAAACTGATGGAAATGAGATGGATTGACACACTATTGATCTGCAGTTTTGCAGTTTAACAAACTAACAGTATCTGTGGTGCATTGTTTTTCTTTTTCCAGATCATTCTTTGAGATGACAGTGAATTAATGATTCTTACTTTACTGGAGCTATTTTAGGTAATTAAAATTACAGACTGTGTCAGTGTGTTCAACTAATGAACTTTATTTGATTGTTACAGTTTGTCAAATACAATAAGAAAATTCACATTATGCCTTGATGTTGTTGACAAAATGGATAGAAATAAACGAAACCCCACTAAGTTACTTGTTTAAGGTATTAAGCAAACAATGAATTAGTTCATATACCTACTTACTTATCATGCTTATATAAAAATTCCCCTCTTAAAGAAAACGAACAGTATAACACTGAATTTACACACTAATACTGTGACTTTTTTAACAGAAAAGGTTAAACCATGTGAAGTATATCAAGCCTTGAAAATCTGCAATTTCCTTATAAAATGGCCTATAAAGATATTGCAGACCACTGCTTTTGTATGAAACTGACTATTCTCTTATCAAATGGAAATGTTGTGAAAATCAAATAGTGTAACTTGAGTAGAGATATACAAGATATACAGAAAGAAAAAAGAGAGAGAAAAGAGATAGAGGAAGAGAGAAAGGAAAGGAGGAAGGGAGGGAGGGAGGGAGAGAGGGAGGAAGGAAGGGAGGGAGGAAAATGGAGAGCCATTGAGAGGCCTATAAAGTCAGCTATGTGGCGGCTCAGCAGATCACCAATGACTACATTTTGGTTGTTATATTTTTGGTCTCACATGACTATTAATTTATAACATTTTAAAATGAATATCAGGCAGTTTGATAAATTCACAGGTCATTCAAAATAAATTTAATAATTACCAATGATTGATAAACCTTTGTAAAATTTTTAAAATTAACATGGCTGAAAGTCTAACTTTATCTTAACTGCCTCATAGACTCATAAAAATAGAAAATAAACAAAATGATAGCAAGAATATCTTTTGGTCTACTATGAATTGCAGAAAATTTCCCATTTTCCACAAAAATTATTGCATAACATTCCCAACTTCGCTAATTAGTGGCAGAGCTTAGATTTGAAGCTCACAGTTCTTGGTCATGAGTCATTCTATAGCAGCAGCCCTTATTTAGCCATCATGAGTTAGATAATAGAAATCTTCATAGGTAATGTGCTTATGAATACTCTAATCAGTGATCAATAAAAATTACTGAAGTCCTATTTTCTCCTTTTACTACAAAGACACATACATTTTATATATACATATATATGTATGTATGTGTGTGTATGTATGTATGTATATATATATATGGTTTGTTTGTTTTTTTGTTTTTCAGGTACAGTCTTACTCTAGCCCAGGTTGACCTGGAATTCATTATGTAGTCTCGGGGTGGCTTTGGACTTCCAGTGATCCTCTTTTGCCTCCTGAGTGCTGGGATTAAAGGTATGTTCCACTACATCTGGTTTTAATCTAAAATTTAATTGACCCTGTACAAATTATGAACTTTGTTAGCCAAGGTAAGTCTCAAAAAGAAATTGAATGATGCTTTTTGCAACATTTGCATTAGTTTGAGTTTCCTTTCTTCCTTCCTTTTCTTTCTTCCTTTTTTCTTTCTTTCTCCCTCTCTTTTTTCTCCTTCCTTCCTTCCTTCCTTCTTTCTTTCTTTCTTTCTTTCTTTCTTTCTTTCTTTCTTTCTTTCTTTCTCTCTTTCTTTCTCTCTTTCTTGAATGCTTGCTTGCTTGCTGTATAGTCTGGTAAGTTTTCCTGAATATTTTCCTGATTGAATTTGGGGGTGGGTTGTATTTAAACACTGTACTGTGCCCCACAGTTTTTCTGAAAATTAAGTACATTATAGGAAAGTCCAGAGTACCAAGTCCAAGGACATAGGGGCTAATATATCAATATCTTTTAGACAACTTTGCCAGTGCTGAGACTTTTTTTTTTATAAAAGGATTACAAAATTCTAGATCCCCCTCACTCCCCCCACCTACTCTCCTTTCCCTGAGGGCGCTCCTCTGTGGGTGGCTGGTATTCATTGTGAGGTCATGAAGGCCAGTTGAATTTTGATGGTGTCATTTAATTAGCCAAAAAGAGAAAACAACGTTTGATGCTATTTTCTTTTTCACAGGAATACAGTCTATATTTCAAGGAACTTCTACAAACCACCTGAGTGTTCCCAGATTAATTAGAGCTGCTTACATTAAAGGGACAGCATGGCGACATGACACCCGTGTCACTGTGGACAACGTTGTCTTTAGTCACCAGGAATGAATTAAACATGCTTGACAGTCACCTTTGTAAAAATGTCTGTCATGCGCTAGTTTAAGAGTTCCAATTTCGCGGGGCATGGTAGTACAAGCTTGTAATCCAACACTTGGGAGGTTGAGGTAGGAGGATCACAGTGAGTTCAAGGACAGTCTGAGATTAATTTCAGGTCAGCCTGGGCAAGATCAAGAACCTACCTTAAAAAAGAAAAAAAGAAAAGAAAAGAAAAGAAAAGAAAAGAAAAGAAAAGAAAAGAAAAGAAAAGAAAAGAAAAGAAAAGAAAAGAAAAGAATTCCAATTTCTATTTTCTGATAAGTTATGCACATTCTCAGCTAAACATACTTTTAAAATCTAGCATTGTAGCTTGCATACAAGTATGAGGACTTGAGTTTGGATTGAAAAGACCCATGTACAAGCCAGGTAAAGTGGTGTGAGTCTATAATTTTATCATTGAGAGAAGACAGGGTGTTCCCTAGGGCTTCCTTACTAGCCAGTCTACGAGTATCAGTGAGTTCTAGGTTCAGTGAGAGACGCTGTCTCAATAAATAAGGTAGGAAGAGATTTAGAAGACATTCAACCTTGACCTTTGGTCTTCACGTGCACCTACACACATGCTCACAGTCACACATACATGTGTGCTCCACACATACAACCATGAAGAATACAACCATGAAGATATATGCCCACATATACCCCCCACACACACAGAGACACACGGCACTGCAGAATGTCATATTAATGGATGATTGGTCATTGTCACCTGTCTGCCTTCCATCCCTATTCTCTTGTGAAACTTCATTTTCTTTATGGCCAACCCAAATATCTGCCTTCCTACTTGGCAGACATAAGATCACAACTGGGCTTTTTCCTCACTGCCCAAAGATTTGGCCCCTGAACAGCATTGACAGCAAGGGTGTTACAGGACAGTTATTTACAAGATTTAACACCAAAGCATTGGCAGCTTCTGAGAGTCTCAAATATCTGCTCTTGCAGAGTCTCTGCAAGTACATCTCTAACTAAGTTCCTGACATAATCAGATGGTTTAACAAGTTCACTGTAATATATATATATATATATATATATATATATATATATATATATATTCTTGGGGTTGGGGAGATATATCTCCAGTTAAAGATACTTGCTTTAAAAGCCTGCTGATTGGTTTCAATTTCCTACACCCAAGTAAAGCTGGATGTACAGTGGTGAATCTGTGATCCCAGTGCCCTTGCAGCAGTGGGCGGTGGAGCCAGGAGAATGTAATGCTCATAGGCCAGCAAGGCCGATGTCTTTTGGCGCTCTGCACTCTAGCAGTTTGCTTGCAGCAGCAACAAGAGAACCTGTCTCAAACAAGTTGAAGCACAGACACCCCAATGTTGTTTCTAACCTCCACATATGTGCCATGGCTTATGTGCCCATGTGCGCACACACACAAACACACACACACACACACACACACACAAAAAAAAAAATAATAATAATTATAAAAGAAATTAAAGTGAAATATAAAAAAACTCTTTTTTATTGCATGTTTGTCTACTCTCCTTACTACTACTGAATTTTACATTCAAATCTTCCTAACATAATTCATTCTTCCTATAATTCTCAAAATTCCTAAAATTTCTTAGTCATGATTGTCACTGTTTATGTAAATGGATAGGTATTTAGGTTTCTTGAGAGACAATTTATTCCTCTTTAAAATGTGAATAAGAGGAGCTTCCTCTTGCATCTTCACTGTGGTCAATGTTGTGCTAACTAAATGTGCTTTTTATTTCTGGGTCGGTAGTACAGGGAAAGAAGGAAGAAGAAGGAAGGTAACAGGAGAACCTAAGTCTAGTGATAGCCAGTAGCTGTTCAGAAATGAATACATTTACCTCTTAATCAAGACATTGTCTGTGTTTTAATCATAACACCAATATGATAACTATACAATTATCCCATTATATTAATAATGAAGTAGTGATTCCAAGAATTTAAGCCATCTACCAAAGTCAAAGGGAGAAAAAAGCTAGGATACCACTAAGAGTCATGTCACCCTGCCAGTATGGAGGAAGTCCAGGGAAGCCTTACAAGGTTCTAATGGCAGAGATTGAATTATGCTGATAAGCTTCTTTTACAGTCCCACTAATATGGCAGAAATTGAATGAAGATCAAGCCAAGTAACATTCTGTGACTCTCTTGTGACTAACAAGAAAAATATCTATACATGTAATAATGTGCTAATGGAATCCTTCAAATTCTTACCCATGGATTTATTTCCTTTCTTGGCATAGTTTTTGGACCAGCATAAATTTATCAGTGATGAAGAAGGCAAAATGTATAACAAAAAAAAAAAAAAAAAAAAAAAAAAGAAAACTCAAAACACCTGTAAGCAGAAATCTTTGAGGAAAGTGGTTGCCAAGCAACAAAAATTACTATTTCAGTATTATAGTAAAGATTGATGAAATATTAAAATAGTTCCTTTAAAATGTTTAGAGTTACGTTTTTTGAAATTTTATTTATTTGACTGAAAGAGAAGGAAGAGGGAGGGAGGGAAGGAAGGAGAGAGAGGAGGGGGAGAGAATGAGAACACCAGGGCCTTCAGCCACTGCAAATGAACTCCAGAAGCATGTGAAACTTTGTGCATCTGGCTTTATATAATTATTGGGGAATCAAAACCTGGGTCCTTAGGTTTTGCAGGCAAGTGTGTTAACCACTGAACAATCTCTCTAGCCCTAGAGTCATTTTTGAAATAAAAGGATATCTGATTTTTAGAAGGTTTTCCTAAAAGGATTTGCATTAGATTTTTATGCTGCATAATTAGTTACTACAAACATCACTGTCTAAAGTGACAAGCATTTTATGAGGTCTCCCTGTCTGGGGGACACACCTCTATACATAGACCACCTGAGTCCTTTTCTCTGCATTTTTTATGTGTCCAAAAATAGTACTAGGTGGGCAACATTAGCTAAACTTGTAAATCTACTGGGGAATAGGCTTGACCTTGAAGACTAGGGATACTCTTTCACCAGTGTTTCTTCAAACCACCTCCTTTCAAAAGAATTTGCATTCTTACTAGCTTGAACTTTTCATAACTTTCCTTCTGGGCATATATTTTCCATTGTCCCAATGCATACAGTTTGCTCACCTTTACTTGTACCGATCTCATTAACAATGCAAGCTTAAGGAACCTAAAACCAGTCTCTGTGCCAGTAACTTTAAACATTCTGGAATTTTCCTGTGATTGTGAATCATTCTGATCTTTCTGTTTATTTATTTATTTTATTTTATATTTATTTATTTATTTATTTATTTATTTATTTATTTATTTATTTATGACAGAGAGAGGGAGAAGGAGAAAGGGCACACCAAGGCATATAGCCACTGCCAACGAACTGCAGACATATGCACTATCATGTGCATCAGGCTTATGTGGGACCTGGAGAATTGAACCAGGGTCCTCAGTTTTTGGGAAATTTGGGAAATATTTTAAAGTTGAAAAATAGCAGCAAGTTTCTCTCATTACTAAAGATAAAATTTTAATTCACTAAAACCAACTAGGCTAAAATCCATTTCATGCAAATGTGCAGCATGAATCATCAACTGAATGAAATACTAAAATTGATCTGAAAGCCTATCTAGATGACAGAACAAACATGATTGACATAAACACACTTAACATCTATTCTTGCCTTTAAATGGTTCTACATTCATGGAATTATCATTCGTTTACACTTTGAAGAGGTCAGATATGACCTGATCAAATCTTTATATTTTACAGAGGAGTGGTCTTTTTCTTTTTAATAATTCTCAAAGAAATAAGTGGTGTGAAACTCAGATTTATCTTTTGTTCTGAAGAAATGTTCCTGAATTCTTAATTCATAGCATGGAAAACCCGGGGCCTAGCACAACTGAGAAACATAGTCCTACTTTATATGCTCAGGTTTTTTGCAGTCAAGCACATGGAGAAGGAATAAAGGAATCAGGCAGGTCACTATCCACTTTGTGCTTATCAGTAAGTGAAAATCAGCAAAAGAAGCTGAGGACAGATACAGCTGGGACGGAATAAACATCAGCTAGCTCTAAATTCTACTCTGTCCAACAATGGCAAAGATCTATGACTCCCATATTAATTCATGTATTTCCCCATTTCATAGTTCTATGTTGATTCCCAATAGGTTAAATAATGTTTTCCTCATAATATCTAAATTTATAACCAGGGATTTTCACTTTCTCTATAAATCTTTGTCTCATTTACCTCATTAATTGTACTTCTTAAAAGTACATTTTAAAAATATTTTATTGATTTATTTATTTCATAGGAAGTAAGAGAAAGAAAGAGGCAGATAGAGAGAAGTGGGTACATCAGGGCCTCCAGTCACTGCAAATGAACTCCAGATATATGTGCCATATAGTGCATCTGACTTTACCTGGGTACTGGGGAATCAAACCTGAGTCCTTGGGCTTTTCAGGCTAACTGCTGAGTCATCTCTCTAGCCCTGTATTTCTTACTTTTAAATCATTATGCACAGATCAGAAATAGTGGCTCAAACAAGCAGAAAGAAATGCTACATGGAGATGATTTTTTTTAATTAAATGAAATATAGGGCATCTGCTAAAAGACTTGTGTAACTAGCATCATTTCATTGACGTTTTAATGGCCTTTGTTCAATTCATGAAGCCCAGTGCATGCTACTCCCCTTCCCAACTCTCACCCCATCAAGAGGCTCAATTCTCAATCCACTACTCAGTTTTGTTGGAAAAATGTGCTAGACTGGAGACAATATTAGGACATTTCTTCTCACCACTTAAGAAGCATGTACCCATATACCTGTTTGTGTCTGAGATTTGTCATATATGAAATTAGAGCTATCACTTTGTTTCCAACCTGGGAAAGGAAGATAGATCACAGAAGTGGAGAGCAGCCACAAACTTCGCACCAACACTGAAGTTCTTAATCAGACAACCGTGAACCCGGCTTATTTCTGAGAAATAATGCATTCCTCTCTTGTTCAAGCAAGGTTGACTAGGTGTTTGCATTTCCCAATGCAAAGATTTTTCTGACAGAATCATTTCTGTGAAGGTGAACACTTTATGATTTAGCTGAGATTAAGGAATACTGTTTTACTTAGCATACACTTTCTCATATGAACTGGCCTTCTTCAATTGTTGTTTTAATTGTTCTTTGAAATATAAAAGGTGTTTGTATTGCTCTCACCTATGCATTACAAAGTGATTTCAAGAAATAATAACATGTGACTAAACCCATTTCAATGTAATGAGTCATGGGCTTGCACATGTATTATTTGGAAAAATAGGCTATTGAAAAGTTCACTATAATAACTTGGAGAGGAAACAGCTGCTTATAAAGTTCTGTTATAAGAATATTTTGGTGATATAAGAAATAGAAACATATGTATTGAATTTTTCATACATTAATGTTGAAAATAATAAAAATAGAGAATATTGCTTTTATTTTTTAAAAGGAGATCAAAATAACATGACTGATGACATATCCATCTTCTTTTTCTCACCTTCATCAGCTCACTATTAAAATTAATGGAAGAGCTCTAAAAATCAAAGTCACAAATGAATGTGAACAAGAAAACACGACACTACATGCAAATCCAGATTGAGTCCCCAAAGTCTGGATGGAGAGCCACAGAGCTTCTCGGGGTCAGAATTAAACTTCTGCCAATTTAGGAGTCCCTTCTGAGTCATCAATTTGGAATGTACCCATTTGGCAATGTTTGCACAAAACTGGGCTATTAATTGTTCTACTTTGGAATGTGAAAGTCCAGGCCATGTTTCTCTTGGGACACATTCCATGGGAACAATAGTTAAAGATAATCTATTGCTCTCAGGATATCCTCCTTGGGGTAGGTTGGCAATTTCAGTCAATAACATGTGCACAACAGGATAAGCAAAGTGAAATTCAAACATTGTAGCAAGAGTTGCCCAAAGACACATTTGATTTGATTGTATAACTATCGTTTATATTCTTTCCATTAAATATTTCTTGAGTTTCCTTTCTTAAAGATATGATTTAATTTGTTGACTTTCCAGTGATTTGCTTAGTATTTAAATCACACACCCCAGAGCCACTTGACTTTTTTTAATGCTATTAATTTAAAAGTATTTCATTTATTAACTTGGAAAGACATTCAGTTCAGCATCAACTTTTTTTTTTTTTTTTTTTTTTTTTTTTTTTTTTTTCGAGGTTTCGAGGTAGGGTCTCACTCTAGCTCAGGCTGACCTGGAATTCACTCTGTAGTCTTAGGGTGGCCTTGAACTCATGGTGATCCTCCTACCTCTGCCTCCCAAGTGCTGGGATTAGAGGCGTGTGCCACGATGCCTGGCTAGCATCAACTTTTTATCACAATAGGTTCTATTCTCAAAAAAGGAAACATGAGAGTAAGATGAACATTAGGCTTACCACCTCAGTGCACTTGTACTCTTTGAAGAAAGCAAAATGACAAAACAAACAATTATCAAAATGTATTTCAGACTTTTGCACAAGAATTTAAAGTCTAGCGGAATCACATAGTAAGAACATCAAGATACTTAAAAAGGGAACAGGGAAGGCTTTCCTGTCAAAATCACACTTAAGCCACTTTTTCAAAATAATAATTTGTAAATTTGTTTTAGTATATTGACTGCAATAGTCATTTGGTTCAAACTTTTATATTGTATTTCATTTAAATGTATGAATGTTTTTTCATGAAACCTTAATTTATGTTTATGTGTGAGTTTGATCTGGGTGTTGATTTAAAAATGCATGTTTAGGGTCTGGAGAGATGGTTTAACCAGTTAAGAGCTTGCCTGTGAAGCTTAAGGACCCCAGTTCGAGGCTCGATTCCCCAGGACCTACATAAGCAAGATGCACAAAGTGGCACATGCATTTGGAGTTCGCTTGCAGTGGCTGGAGGCCCTGGCACATCCTTTCTCTCTCTATCTATGTGCCTCTTTCTTTCTGTGTCTGGTCTGTCACTCTCAAATAAATGAATAAATAATAAGAATTTTTTTAAAAATGCATCTTTAAAAATGAGTCAAAAATCAAAAATGTACCTGATGAATGAAAATTAGGTTGTCAAAGATAAGGGTAAGAATATTCCAAGGAGGTTTAAGACTTTTTAATGCAAATTGCAAGAGGTATGGAAGTTTGTGCAATTATCAAAGTTCAAAGAAGTTTAGGATAACTGGAAGAACTGGGTGAGATCAGATGCTTGGGGAAGGATTGGAGGTGGCTGTTAGTGTCTCATCAAACACCGTGATGGGGTCTGGATTTGGTGTAAGATAAAAGTTCATAAAACATTATAAGCATGTCAAAAAGTTTAAGCATGATTTTACAAGCAATCATTAGTTGCCAAATGGTTGCACTCAGGACAATACAATCATATTTTCACAGAAGAGGACCAGCTCTGATTGCATTCTACTATGGAGAGAAAATTAATACTTGTCACAGGAAGCTTGTATTGATTCCGCTGGCAAGATCAAGCAGAAGAAAGTGGACGGATGCAAACACTTCATGGAGATAAAGATTAGGGAAAGGGAGGAGATGGAGGAGACAATGAAGCCAGTGGAGAGTGCTTACTCTTAACTGACCATGGGAAAAATGGGGAAGAAGCAGGTTTAGGGGTAAATAAGACTCGAACTTTCATTTGGGGAAATATTGTCAAAGCCGCTCATCCTGTAACTACTCGCAGCTGCTGTGTGGTTATTTCCTCAGAACTGAAGCACTCCCTCCTGGACAGAGCGGCAGGCTGGCAAGATCTGAAAGCTCATGAATTTCAACAGGCTCATGAAGTTCATTAAACTTACAACACTCACAAGGCCACCCTCCAGGGTTACAATAGCGGAAAGAGGAAAGACTGTAGTGGAGCTTGCTGCAAAGCACAGAGGCGGCATTTGTGTATGGTCACCCAGGTGGGAGTGGGGTTTTTGATAATGAAGCTGCCTTAGCATTACCCATGCTCATGTGAGCAATCCTCACTCATGTTCCTATAGCCTTAATAAACTTACTGGTTCAGCAAGCTGGCCTGGGCAGTATTGTTTCTTTGGTCAGTTGTATTTGCATTTTCTGCTCACACTCCCCAGGAAATCATGCCATAATAGTAAAGAAACTTTAGGTTACTATAGAGGCAGTTTGGGATAAAGATACAGTCTGCTCTCTGGAGCATTTCCTAAACATTTTTGTACTATTATGACCAATAATATTCATTTAATATACTAACTTTGAACTTTTAATTTTATTTTAAAATATTTTTTTTTTGCCGTAGGAAAAAAAACAATTTAGAAAACACTATTCTACACAAAGTTTACTAAAATAATTTACAGTGTGAACCCTAACCAAGTCTTTAGTATGTGAACTGGCGAATGTGTCTGGAGGTCACTTGCAGTGACTAGAGGCTCTGATACAGGAATTCTCTCTTTCTCTACCTCCCTCTCTTTCTCTATCTGCATCTTTCTCTCTTCACTCTCTCTAAGAAATATGCAAATAAAATACCTTTAAAAAAAAGAATACTTGGGTGGCTTAGCAGTTAAGGCTCATGCCTATGAAGCCCAAGGACCCCAGTTTAATTCTCCAGGTCCCACATTAGCCAGATGCACATGGTGGTGCATGCATCTGGAGATGTTTGCAGTGGCTAGAGGCCCTGGTGCTCCCATTCTCTCTCTCTCTCTAATAAATAAATTTAAAAATAAAACCTTAAAAAAGAACATTTCAACCTGATAATTATAATTTGTTGCTGGTTGGACACTCACAATGTCACAGAATTGGAACAGTGGTTGAGATTGTAGAAAACACCATGTGATGTCATAAACAAGTCACGTGGGCACTTTAGATCCTGGATGTTATCTTTCTCTCGCAATGGAGAAAGACATAATTTCACACTTTCTCACTTACTTTTGATAACCAGTAAACCATCTTTGTGGCCTCCCAAAGCTGTGATCCAATCAATCAGACACAGAGAGTAAGTCTTATTTTCAATGTCTCTTCCCTTGGCCTAGTTCAGGATATGAATACAAATAATATTGCTTTCCCAGAGGCAAGCCGATAACTTTTTTTTTTCTATAAAAGAGGTAGAGAATAAACATTTACAGATTGAAACCCACTCATCTGTAAACAGAAATGCCATAGCTGACATTTGCTGGGGGAAAATAGCAGGGATTATCATTTCATAGCCTGCAGTGGATTGAAACTAGTTGAGACGCAAATGTTCCTTTCGGCACACCCTACCCTTTGATTGACAGTGGTGCTGGTACTGATCTTTGCATCTCCATCTTCATAAGGGCTTTGCTTTTATTTTTAATGAACTTGCATTTCACATCCTCATCAGACCCATATGGATAAAAGGGACGGATGGTGGTGCCCAGTCATTTTCAGGTGTGCTTTCATTAAAGATCAAACACTCCTGGCAGTGTTCTTCAGAGACAGTTAAACACTTTCATTCTTCCTTACAACTTTCTAAGCTGCATCTTCCATGCTCTACTGATCATCACAGCAGAAAAAGGAAAAGGAGTCTGCTGCTGAATCCTACAAGCCTGCATTTTAAGTATTTAATTGTTGTGTTACCTGAGAATAAAGCAGACCCATCTGTGCCTCTGTTACATACTCTTAAAAACTGGAATCTGTGGAGAACTGTGGAGTTTTTTGACACATTATCAAACACTGGAATTATCTAAGATCAAATGGCACCTAAGTTGAACTACTTTTAGCAGGAAAAGAAAATGAGTCTGTCTACATCTTAAAGCTGTTTATAAAATTACAGAGTTAACAGATGAGAGATGCAAGGTATGTGTGTCTCAAAAGAGGAAAGGAACACAGGATTGAAAGTCTAAGGCTGGGTTTGCCTACTGAATTCCTGGAGGGCTGCTAATTACTGGAGCTCATCTGTAGTGAAAAAGGCCCTAGTACACCTATTCTCTCAATCTCTTTCTATCTCTCTCCTCCCCCCCTTCTCTCCTCTCCCTCTCTCTCCTTGCAAATAAATAATTTTAAAAGAAAGTAAATGGCTATGTCACTGTCCTTTTATTTATTATACTTTTTATGATTATTCTAGTATACTCTGAGTTTATAAGAATAAGTTCAGTGTAAAACAAACCACTGTGTTACCCCACAGCCACATGATATATCTTGTAGTCACTGTTTCTTTATTGCAACAGTAGATTATGTCAAATTTCAGGTGATAGATGGCTAACACTGAGTATTGAAAAGATACTCTATGATGTTTCTACAATTAAAGTACTTGCTGAATAATGTCTTAGTATGCATTGCTGCTACTATTAATATGTGACTATATGTGTATGTACACATATATATGTAATAAAGAGATACAAAACAACTAAATTAAAATAAATGATGTAGGAATAGACATTTTAGTAGCAAAGAAATACAAGTGATATTTTGTGGATAAATTTACCTGAAGATTTTACCCTTTATCATATTAATTCATATTGAAGCTTTGAGGCATTGGTGCTTTTTTATTTCTTTGGAAATGGTTTAGTAGTTAAGGGTGCTTGCCGGGAAAGCATGAGTGCCTTAAAGGTCCTTGACTACCCAACTTTGGTTCTCCATCATCCTCATAAACAGCTGGGCATGGCCACCCATGTGTATGATCCAAGTCCTATGGCAGGTACAGACAATTAGACTGCTGTGGTTTGTTGACTGAGAAAACAACAGAAACGGGCAGCTGTAGGTTCAGTGATAGACTCAATCTCAAAGAAATAAGCAGGTGAGTGAAAAGAGAAGTCCACTCCTCTAGCTTCCACATGCATGTGCACACAGGACAGAGGAATCTTCACACACACACACACACACACACACACACACACATGAAAATACTACATACACACACACATCATATCCCTCACCATACAACATAATCCATACAAAAATCACATAGAACATAATACAACTGTCTACAATTTGAATGTCATTCAGTTTTATCAGTCCTTCATAAATACATACTCAATTGCATAAGGAATCCTTTAAGATGTGGGTATTTATCATACCTACTTTATAATACCAAAAATATTAGTCTCATGTAAAGCCAGATGCCCATGGTGGCACATGTGTCTGGAGTTCATTTGCAGTGGCCAGAAGCACCGGTGCTCCAATTCTCACTCTCTCTCTCTCTCTCTCTGTCTCTCACTCCCTCTCTCTGTATCTAATAAATAAAAAAAAATTAAGTACAAAAAAATTAGTGAAACCAAAACATTCATAAAAATATGAAAATATTAAATACATTATGTTTAAAGTTCAGAATATTATTTGGTGACTTTAAAATAATCCATGCCACATATATCAACGTGGAAAGAACCATACATTTTATTATTGGACAACAGATGCAAATTACTGAGAGGCACATGTTGGATGGCCCTGTAATGTCAGACATCACAAAACAAGATAGCTGAAGTCATCTCTACCATTGTTATTTCCTTGACACTTTTTAAGCAACTCGTTAGGGAGACAGAACTAAGAACATAGAGACTCCTCAAACTCACAGTACATGAACTTGACAGACAATGAATTCTGAAGATATAAAGAGGGCATTCTCAGTTAATCAGCAAAGTGTACACTGGCACAGGTATTTGTGGATAGTGACAAAAGCTGTGGATGTAGCACCACTGAAAAGTCTTCCAGGTAAAGACACTCACTGTACGCACAGGGGAACAGTGGATGATGCAAAAGACCAAACTGGAAACTACAATTCAAGGTCATTGGTTAGAACATTTCCTCAGAAGAGGCTATCATTAGCAGTGGTAAATAATTGTGACTCAATAAATGGGGTTCTAGTTCAACCAAGCAGGCATTAAAATAGGCAAATGATGAAAGATCTTAGTATACAAGTCATATGTGTACCTCCAGAAAGGTGAAGAATAAATATATGTAGATACAGGACTCCCCAGCACCTAACAAGGTGAAGTCAGATGGCTAGCACCCAATGAAAGTTCATCACACAAAATAAAGTCCTGGGAAAACGTGACTTATACCATGGAAACCTAAACACGAAAATAAAATAAACCATAATGGCTAGAATAATATATAGTGTTAATATTTATTAAGAAAAAACTTAGAAGGAGTACATTAATTATACTAAAATATACTTTCAGAAGAAAGAATATTACCAGGGGTAAAGATTCTGATTTTATGGAGAACCAACAATTCTAACACTTATACACTTATACAGCACAGCTTGAAAATACTCTAATAAGACACTGAGAAAACTTAAAGGAGAAATATGTAAACCCACAAATATAATTAAAGATTTTATTATCTGTCTTTCAATAATTGACCCAATAGGCAAGAATTCAGTATTGATAGCTAGTGGTCCCATCACTAGAGGCTTCTGACAACAGTGGCACATTATGGTGGGTGTACGCAGGGAGAAAATGCTCATCATGAACAGGAAAGTAGAAGAAGCATGAGAGACTAAGGTCCCACAGCCCACTTCAAGAGCTCTCTACCAACTGAGGTAAGGACCTCTTTCATTAAACTCCACCTTAACAAAGTTTTGCCAAAATTGCAACACTGGAGACAAACCCTTTAATACACAGACCTGTAGGAATCACCTACATCATCTAAGAATTATTAATGTTCATTCAACTCACAAACATTGTTGTAATACCTACAGATTTAAAAACCAAGTGACATCAATAATACTTTAGTTTATGATAAACATAAATATTTTAAATATGATACATGGGAAACTTGAAACATGCACAAAACTATTCAGTCTTCTCTTAAAGTTCAAACTGGATTGGATACTCTGTATTTTACCTGGAAACCTAAAACCAAGGAGAATTAAATTAGAAATCAATAAACAAGATACTTGTAAGAATTCCTATGTAATTACAATATAGAGATAATTCTAAGCAAACGATTATCAGGATACAAAGAAAATGGAAGCCTTAAAGTGTTTTAAATGAAAGTTAATATCGCATACCAGTAGCCAATGCTCCTCATGAATCTAGATGCAATATTGATGAAGTTTATGCTAATAAATTCTAGCAATATATGCAACAGATTGTTCACTATAACCAAGTAAGGTTTAAGCCCAGAAATGCAAGGCTGACTTAAAATTTGAATATGAAATTTCATAATAGCATATTGCCAAAAGGAAAAAGAAAAAACACATTATCCTTTGATTAATTATAGAAAATGTTTAACAAAATCTAACATCCATTCTCTATTTAAAAACTCTCTGAAAACTAGAAATAGAAAATAACTTTTTCAATCTCAGTCTGATACCAGACATCTAAGTTCACTTTAGGTCACATGAGTTATTTCTTCATTGTTGCATTGGTATTTCTTACACGAGGAGGGTTGTACAAGGAGGAGCTAATATATGAGAATAAAATATTTAAAACTTTCATTTTAAAAACAGAAACAAAGAATTTGTCCAGTACCATCTCTTCTTTTCAGCATCATATAGGAAGTTTTAGCTTTTTTATAATAAAGTGAGGAAATGAAATAAGTGACATACACATTAACAAAGAGCCACTTTTGATCTTATGAAGCTAAAAAGCTTTTTTTCAAACAGACATGCCAGGAACTGAGTCAACAGACTACCCACAGAATGGGAGAAAATCTTCACCAGTTGTACCACTGACAGAGGCCTAATATCTAGAACCTACAAAGAACCCAAAGAACAAAGCAGTAACAATCAAAATATCCACTCAGAAACTAGGGCAAAGAACTGAATAGAGAATTCTCAAACTAAGAGATACTAATGGCTAATATTCACCTAAGAAGATGCTCAGCACCTTAACCACCAGAGCAATGAAAATTAAAACAACTACGAGATTTCACCTTACTGTAGAAAGGAAGGCAGTCATTAAAACAAAATCAAACAACAATAAATGTTGGTGAGGATGTGGGGAACCCTCATTCACTGCTGGTGGGAGTACAAACTTCTACAAGTACTATGGAAATCAATATGGAGACTCCTGAAAAAAAGATGAAAATAGAGCTACCAACTGACCTAGTCATTCCTCTAATGGGAATATACCCTAAAGGCTCCACTCTTCACTGAGAGATATTTGCTAAATCATGTTTCTACCTGCCCAGTTCACAATAAAAAAGAGCTGGAATCAGCCCAGATGCCCATTGTTTGATGAATGGATAATGAAGATGTGGTACCTATACACAATGGAATGCTACTCAGTAGTAAGGAAAAATGATATAATGAAATTTGCAGGAAAATGGATGGATTTGGAATAGGTCGTACTAAACAGACTCACCTACATACAGAAAGACAAATGCTGCATAGTCTCTCTTATCTGTAGTTCCTAAATTGGAGCAGACTGAGTTGCAGGCATACCTGACAAACAATTCGAGGGACAGATAAGAGGGATGAAAGGGTTTGGGGAGAGGAATGGGAGGGAAAGGAGAATTATAGACAAAAAATTCCAAAATGATTTGGTATCATAGAAACCTTTCTACTGGATAGCAGACTAAAAGATACAATCCTCAATAGAAACATAGACAGATTATCTGGTGAGAAGGGCCCTGGAGATAGTCGGATGAAGCCTAACACTAAAACATTTGGCTCTGGCATATAAATCCCAGTACCAGGGATTGGTTGCAACCCACATGGAGCTATTGATTGGAGAGACCTATACGGTCCTCAAAAAAAAAAAAAAAAAAAAAAAAAAAAGACAGGCTTCTGTTATAACACTTGATTACTCACCTGAAGTAAAAGTTAAGACCCTGTTGCTGAAGACAGCACATACTGCTGACACAGAACATCACGAGATCCAGATAAATCTGGAAGGATGCCAGTTCCCAGATGGTTAGCCTGTATAGTTTTGAAAAGTGCTACATGAGCTACTGAGGGAAAATGACCAACAATGTGTGAGAAGGCAGGGGACATACTATATGAAAGCAACCAGACTAAAAATATGTACACACCCATGCAATAGTGGCACCCAGGCTAGGTGGGTAACCAGTGGCTCTGGTTGTCTAAGAGATCTGCTCACTGGAAAGGAACCCATTGTTGGAACTGTGTCAGAATCCTATAGATACCATGATTATGGACTCCACTGTGAAGTTCCCACAAGTCTTTGTCCAGAAGTGAGGTTACATCCAGCCAAATCCCTCTAAATTAACAATGTGTATCCTTTTAGTCTATCCTGATCTCACTCTCTATTGGAGAATATTTCTTTTTCATAAAGCAGCAAGAATTGAGGACAATCAAAAATTAGCAACAAGATAAGAGTAGGTAGATGACTCCATGGCAGGAGATAAACCACCCCTCACATGGCAGCCAGGGCCCAGGTGAAACTACAGAGGAATTGGCAAGATGAGCAAGAGTACTGCTTCCATGGTGAGCCTGACAACCTGGACCAGGATGAAGGAGAAGGCACTGAGGACTCAAAACTAAGGTAAACTTAAAGCACACCAGTAAGGCTCAGGGAATATTTTGGAAGTTGGGGCCAGAAAGAAGATAAGAATCACAGGGTGGGAGGGAATATCCAGAGACATTCCTTCCCTCACATCATGATTGATTGATGCCTCACAACTCAAAACCCACAAGTCCATCATGAATACCAGCATTCCACTAAGGAGGACCCTCGGTAGAGTGGGGGCAGAGTGGAAGGAAATGATGGTACAACACGTGATGTGTTCATACAAAGTTTCTACTTAATAAAATAATAAAATAAAAGAGCCACTTTTATTCAAAAATTGTTTTATAAAATAATCTATAAAATTCAACGTAATCTATATAATTCTAGAGATAATGGCTTTAGCAAATTTACAAAGTACATGATTAAAGTACAAAGATCACTGTATTTCTATTTCCTAGAAATAAAAATCAGAAATAGAAAATAAGTAATCATATAACATTAAGCCAGGCATAGTGGCTCATGCCTTTAATCAAAGTACTTGGAAGTCTGAGGTAGGAGGATCACTGTGAGTTTGAGGCCAGCCTAGGACTACAGAGAGAGTTCCAGGTCAGCCTGGGCTAAAGTGAGGCCCTACCTTGGAAAAAAAAACAATAATATAACATTAATATTCTGATAAATACAACAACATACATGTACAATACTGTGAAATTTTTATAGCTTTACTGAAAGAATGTATCCAAATAAAATATAAAATAAGACATAGGATACTTACTAAGAAGGTGTGTGGGGGCTGGGGAGATATTTTAGTCAGTAAATCTATACTTGCATTGGTTGTAACAATAAAGATCTAAGGTTCATCTGCAGAACCCATGTGTCCAGACTAGATGTGGTGATGCTTACCTTGAATCCTAGTGCTGGGGTGGTGGAAAAAAAAAAAAATCCATGGAGCTGCATCCAGTCTAGCATAACTGGTGAGGTCCAGGCCAAGCAGAAACCCTGTCTCCAAAGCAGTGGACAGTGTCCCTGAACATGACTCTGGAGGTTGTCCTTTGGGCTTCACATCCCCGCCATGCACACAATTAAAAAAAAAAAAAAAAAAAAAAAAAAAGAGGTTTCTGGGCCTGGAGAGATGGCTTAGTGGTTACGGCGCCTGCCTGCTAAGCCTAAGAACCTGGTTCCAATCTCCAGGTCCCACATTTAGCCAGATGCAAAGTGACACAAGGGCGCAATGCCGCACTTGCCCACAAGGGGGTGCACACATCTGGATTTCGTTCACAGTAGCTGAGAGAATGCTGGCGCACCCATTCTGTCTCTCTTTCCCTCTCTCTCTGTCTCTCTCTCTCTCTTTCTCTCTCTGTGTCTCTCTCCAAAAATAAAAAAAAAGGGTCATTCTTTCTTCTTTTACAATAATTCTCTTGTGAAAATCACTAAAAGACCTGCAGGAAAAAACATCATATATACTCAGGGACCTGAAGACAGATCCCCCCAACCATATCCCAATTCCCAAGTGTGCCATTGAGAGAATAACCCCTTGCCCCACAGACCCTTGAAGAACACACACCATATTCAACCCAAAGCAAAAAAATGCATATCTCATTAATTACCTAAATCATCTCAAACTGATCTAGGGAGTCAACATAATTTTCTAAGCAATATCCTAGTGAGACCTTCTGTTAAAAAAAAAAAAAAAAAAAAAAAAAAAAAAAAAAAAGGTAAGTCTAAAATTCATATGGAAAGGCAAAGGACTTGTAATCCTGAAAATGAATTTGAATAAGAAGCTTTCAATACTTTCTCTGTGTTGCAATTTGAAATGCTTTAAATACTAAAGGCTTAACAGTACAAATGACTAAATAATTTTTTTTCTTTTAAAGAGTTACCACCCCCAACAAACCACAAGTCAATAAACAGAGAGTAAGAATTACTCATATTATGCCAGTTTGTTACTTTTATGGTTTAGTATTTATTTTTATTAGTGTAAATTAATTGTACAGAAAAATATATTTCATGATGACAATCACACATACATTTATGCTTATCTTATATTTCCCTTTTTTTCTTTATAATATATCTTTTAGGGTGTATTAAATAAACAAATAATTGCACATACCACTCTACAGACTTGTTTGAGCACATATGTGGTCAGTGAAACATGCCTAGACATTGGGTTCAAGGTTTTCAGAGCCTGAGTAAGCACAGTGTAGCATGCCTCGGTATTCACCACAAGGCCTCTCCTGACAATTGAAAACTTTCTAAAGATTTGGAGGCTGAATGTTAAACAAACAAACAAAAAAATCCCTTGGTGAACTACCTACTACTTCCTTGATTGTCTATCCTTCATTTTTTTTTTTTACTTCCAACTTCACTTTCCCTTCCTCTTTTTTCTCCTCTTCACATTACCAAGAAAATGCTACTTGTCCTACTAGAGATCTGTCTACATTCAGAAATAAAAATGCAAAAGAAGAAAGTAGATGGAATAAGAAAGTTTCCTCCACTTTCAATGTATATAGTTAGCCTGTGAAATAAAATGAGAATTTGAAGTTATTTTACAAGACCCTTAGCAGACAAAGCATAATTTAGACAAACTATTCTTATCTTGGGAAAGTTCTCAAAAGCCTTGTCAAAAGAAAAAAAAATGTTGCTGGGAATGCTCTTTATTATTTGTAGATGGTTTACCAATTATCATACATATTATGGTTTTATAGCTAAAAGCATCCAAACAAATGTTGAAAGAGTTGTAACTTCCTGGAAGATAAGACATTGAGACTGATGCTCTACAAAGGTGTTTGGTTCAGGTAACAGAGGAGCTATCTTCTGGACCATCAGGCTAACTTTGCCTACCTGATCATCACCATGGGAAAAAAATAGAATTATTCTCTTATGTGTCAAAACTGTGTTCCACAGTCTAACAGTTGATTCTTCTCTTAAATGAAGTTTTTCTGCTTTCCCAAGGAAATGTCATTCTAAAATATGCTAAAATATTATAATATATGCATTCCAATATGTTTAATAATTAATTCTTATTGTTACTTTTGTTTAACTTTTCTTTTTCCTGAACATTGTTAATCTCAGTTTCTTCAGCAGTGATAAAATGACTTGAAGTTTTGATTCTGTGTTTGTGAACAGAATCCCTTTGTAATTGACAGATGTGGCATTTAATTAGAATTTTCCATTTAAAACTTTCAGTTTAAACTAGGATAAAAACCGGTGTTTTTTTTTTCTTTGTAGCAAATGGATAAGTTCTTCTGCTGTGTATCTTTGCTCCTGATCTTTGTTTTCCTTATCTTTTTACTCTGCTTTACATATGAACTGCAATTTCTATATGTCCTGATACCATTCTGTTAATTAATCATCTGCAATTATTAAGTCTAATCTGTAGGCATCAGGAGTTCTACACTGTCCACATGTCCATAATTTTCTTGACTACTTATTAATTTGTCCAGAAACATAAGTCATGGTTTGAAAGTAGCAGGCTTCTATTACCAGAATATATTATTCAACATCAATGGTGCATCAAGTGCTATATAAAAGTATTCTATAATCAATGGTGAACCTATGTATTTTTCCACAGAAAATATATTTGGCACCTTCGTCCCCAATTTTTAAGCTCATATTTTGCATCTGGAGAAACAGTCAATTCTAGAGTTTCCCCAGTTCTCATTCTCCTGAAGTTTCCCCTACTTATAACCTGAATCCCTAGTGGTCTTATATATTGATTTGGTTAAAACAAAAATAAAAAGAGAAAATGGTATGTGGCCTTGTCACCCTCCAGTGAAGTTTCCACTTAATTTTTAGTTTCCCTCTAAGCATCTGACACTGTTCTTTCTGCATCAATGCTCAAATAGCTCAATGTTCTTCCTTTCAGATTCTATTGTCTTATTCATAGAGGAAATAGTCCCCTTCTCCTCCTGATCTGATCCCTATCTTATTTAATCACTGGTCTTGGATGATATTTTTCTCTTGGTGGCTGGAAAGCCACACCCCCAGAGAGTGAATTTTCTCTTTGAAGAAAAATTCAGCAGCTAGATGCTACTTGAGACTTAAAAAAAAAAAAAAATTAACCAGGGGCTAGACAGATGGCTTAGCAGTTAAGGCATTGCCTGCAAAGCCAAAGGATCCCGGTTCACTTCTCCAGTACCTACACCAGCCAGATGCACAAGGGGGCGCATGCATCTGGAGTTCATTAGCAGTGGCTGGAGGCCCTGGTATGCCCATTCTCTCTCTCTCTCTCTCTCTCTCTGAAAAAAAAAAAAAAAAAAAAAAAAACCAGAAACCCTATTCTTTGGGTCTCCTTCAAGGCTGGAGCAAAAGATAATAAACCTGAAATTCTTGAGTACAATTCTTAGAAAGAAGTATTAATAATTAGTATTTGGTTAGTAAGTGGACCTGCCATAACTTGTCACCTCTACAGAAGCAACCTTTGTGTACTAGAAGCATCTTTCTCTAAGTGCCATTCAGCACCATGACTTGGAGTTGACAAGAATTATATAATACGATGGAAGACGCTACCTTACCTACCAGAGGCAGGAATACAAAAAAGTCAACCTCAAAAGTATATATTAGTCCTGCAGGGATACTGGTCTTCCTTGATAATTGGAGCACAATCATCTACAGGTACCCCTCTCAGTTTGCAAGTGAAATATAACTCCATCTCTCCACCAGAAATGGATGTGAAAGTGATATTCACTATGTGTCATATGAAGTTCCCATTTGCACAAAACAAAGACATAATCATTGCATGGGAAGGAGGGAAAGATTTCCACAGAAAGTGGAAGCCCAGTCCAGGCTGTAGAGGATCTTTATCTCCTGGTAGTGAAGTATTCCAGGTCTAAGCCCTGTTTCTTTGTTGCCAAACACCATTGAAAGACTTCCACTCCCAGAAAGGAAGCTAGCAACAGTGGTCCTCCAACCCAGGCCCTCCTTAGCTTGTGAGTTCTTAGGGAAGATCAAAGTAAAAATAGAAGTTAGCAGTACAGGTAAACAGATAGGCAAAAAAGACTTCATGTGAAATAATGGGTGGTAGCAACATGCATAATATAAAGTTGCCTTCTTGGCCATCTTGAAATACCTTCTTGGCCATAGTTTATTAGCAAAATAAGGTTCTGAGAAATTCAGAATATTACATTTTACCTTTGTATCTATAGACTCATTTTTAGGGTCTTCTCTGGCTCCTTTCCTGGGGTCACCACATACTTAACTCTCTTCTCTATCTATACAATGAAGGCAACATCCTGGGACAATAAATCCTCCATACATTAGAATAAGTTTGCATATTTTGAATTTCAAATATTGAATTTTTAATGCAAATTTTATGATATTGGAGATGAAAGCACTGAAGAAGGCAATGAAGTCATGAATATGGACTCCTCATTAGTGGAATTTGTACTGACACAGAAATTTTGGGCTCTGTGTATGTCAATGTACTGACAATTTGAGGTGTTCCTTGATCCTTGTCCATTGTAGAAAACACAAGAAATATGAAAACACAAGAAAAAAGAAAACAAGACTCTTTCAAAAATTATTAATTGGACAGTAAGGGCCTGTAATGAAGTGAAGTAGATAACCTCCTAGACAAAGAAGTCAAAGGAGTGACTATAAGGATGTTTATGAAATCAAAGGGGACATAAATAAACTTCTGATTTCACTCAAAGAGCAGAGGAAGAGCTGAATGCAATACGGAAATCAATGCAGTACAATAAAGTAGAACTCAATAAAGGGAAACAAATACTGAAAAAGTCAAATTGATATTTTGGAAAATATGTTGCATAAGTCAAACAAAAATTTAAGTGGAAAGCCTCATTGATAGAAAGGATAAAGTATATGATAGAAATACAGTCCTTGAAAACAAGGTACAGGAATTATAACATTTAGATATTGTCAAAAGATAAAATAATAAGAAAATGTAACCAGAATACCTGAAGTATAAAGAATAGTATCAAAAGACAACATTAATAAGTCATAAGCTCAGAAGAAGATTTCATGCTAGACATAGAGGTATTCAGTAAAATTCATAGTATAATTTTCTTCCAAATCTAGGGAAATAGCCACTCAGATAAAGGATATATTTAGAACATCAGACATGTAAGACCAAAATGGACATCTCCATATCATATTACAGTTAAACACTAATTATACAAAACAAAGAAGCTATGTTGAAAACTGCAAAAGAGAAATAGTGAGGCACATATAATTGGAAAACCCTTCAGAATAATGGCAAATTTCCGTACAGTTAACCAGGCGTGTATTGAATGATGAATTTCACTCTCTGGAAGTAAATAATTGTCAATGATGATTCCTATATTCAACAAGGCTACCCTTCATAATTAAAGGAGAAAGAAAAACATTCCATAATAAACATATGAAATTCATCTGGCATGGTGGTGCATGTCTTTAATCCCAGGAATCGAGAGGTGGAGGTTGAAGGATTGCCATGAGTTTGAGGCCACCCTGAAACTACATAGTGAATTCCAGGTCAGCCTGGGCTAGAGCAAAACCATACCTCAAAAAGGTGGAAAATATATATATATATATCCATGTCTAATAAGCCAGCACTATAGAATTTATTCAGAGAACTCCTACACACAGAGGAAGCCACAAGAAAAAATGAACAGTAAATTACTGCAAATAAGTAGTATGGAAGCAAAAAAGAATTAGGAAAGTAACAAACATTACAAAAGCACAAAAATGACAGAATTCACACACATCTTTCAATCACTGAATGTTAACACTCTCAATCCTCTAATCAAAAGACATAGACTGCCTGGCATGGTGGCACGTGCTTTTAATCCCAGCACTTGGGAGGCAGAGGTAGGAGGATCACTCTGTGTTTGAGGCCACCCTGAGACTACATAGTGAGTTCCAGGTCAGCCTGGGCTAGAGTGAGGCCCTACCTCAAAAAAAGTAAAAAATAAATAAATAAATAAATAAATAAATAAATAAATAAACAAACCAAAACTGGATTAAATCCAGAACTCATTTATTTGTTGTCCATAATAAGTGCATCTCATTAGCAGTGTCAAACACAGCATGCCTGTTCTAGGCTCCTGCAAGAGACTAAACAAACAGAAGTGCCCAGGCTCAGTGTCACTACTCACTCCTCTGGTTTCTGACTTAAGATACAAGGTAACCAGTGACCATAAGCTCCTGCTGTATGCTTCTCCACCATGATGCACAATATCTACTCAAATCATAAACTTAAATAAAGTCTCCCTGAACTTACTTCATTTCAGGCATTTTTCTCACAGCAAAGAGAAAAATAACTAATATGCTATACATTGGAACATCTTTGATACTTTCACCATTGGAGAATTGAGATTAATGACTCCAATTTGACAGTTGAGAAAACAGAAATGCGAAAAGTTAAATCATCCACTAAAGAACAGGTAATCAGAATGACATAATTAACCCTGGTCTCCCTGGAACCAAATCCTGAGTGTGTGTGTATGATGCATATGCAGTAAAGCCAAAGCATTTTTTTTGAGAGAGACAGAGAGAGAGGGAGAGGAGGACAGATAGAAATGGGCACGCCAGCAGCCTCTCATCTGCTGAGAACGAAATCCAGATGAGTCCGCCCCCTTGTGGTCAAGTGCGGCATCCACATTCTAGGCAAGACCTCCCCCTCAGTTAACTTGAAAATGCTCTTGCAAACACCTCTAGATGTATCTTGTGTTAGTGAGAGCGTGGAATGTGGAGGAAGATTAAATAGTAGAAGATGTAGACAAGCAGATGATGTGGGTGACAGATTACACTTTGACTTTTGGATCTCATTATAGGTGTTGGCTTGTACTTTAAGTTAGAGGGAAACATGCAATTCTAGGGCTTTGGAAGAAGAGTTATTTGACCCACTTTGTCCAAAAGACCATGAAGGGAGAATGCTGATATGAGGGTAGTATTCAGTGATGCTATGGCAGATGAAAACAGCATCCAATGTTGCATATTGTTCAAACTTTGAGAAGGTCCTGGTTGTTTGGATCTGTATGATAGTGGTGGTCAGAATCCTATGGAGATGAAGATTATGGTTTCCAACAGGTCCCCACTAGTCTTTGGCTAAAAGAGGGGCTACATCCATCAAAATCTCCCTAAATTAACCATGCTTATCCCATTTAGCCTATGCTGAATTCATTCTCTGTTGGAAAATCTTTCTTTTTCACCATCCCTCACATTTCAGCCAGGACCCAGATGAAACCCAGAGGAAATGGGCTTCATTAAATGGAAGTTCATTACCAAAGGTGATCTTAAACATTAATTTTCATAGTACTTTAATTTTGTGTTTTTATGTTGATTATGATAATATTGTCTATAAATTATCATTCATTATTTTCTATGAATAGAATTTTACATTTTCTATCAGATAGCACTTTCATATTTAAATATATTATTTTTTATTTTCTTAAGAAATTTGTTAGGTTAGCAAGCAAATGACTATGTTTTATCATGGCAGCTTCATAGTTGCGGCATTGTGATTTGTTCTTGTTTATTCACCCCTTCCCTCCCTCGCTCCTTCCCTCCCTCCCTTCTCTGTATGTTCCATCTCAGCTGATCCCTTTTTTCTGCCCAGTTACTCCTCCCTTCTTCTTTCCTGTTACATGCATACCATTACCCTCTCTAATTCCAACTCCCCCCTTATGGACTGTTCTTCACTTCTTTTGACTCTCTTTCTAGTTTCATACCCAATACGCACAAACATACACACACACTTTAAATGTGGGTTGTATATATGAGAGAAATATGTAGGAGTTGCTTTTCTGAGTCTGGCTCATTTCACGGAACATAATGATTAGCACTTGCACCCATTTTCCTGCAAATGCAGACCATGATTTTCTTTTCCTTTATGGTTATATAACATGCCACTGTACATGTGCATTACATTTCCTTTATGCATTCATTTGTTGTAGAACATCTAGGCTCATTCTGTTTCCTGACATTAGTGAGAGTACAGCTGTAAATATAGATGTACAAGGAACTCTGTGGTACATTGACTTACAATCCGCTGGCATATGCCCAAGGGGGATAACATGCCGAAAATGTCACACATCTTGGCTTCATCCAATTTCCTTCTTTTTTGCTTTCCCACTCAAGTAGCATGGCAAAAGGGTATTTCTTTCCATCTCTGACTCAATACTGTCTCACCTAAACCCACATCACTATTTGAGGCTCTTGAGAGCCAGGATCCTGTTCTGGGGACAGGACATTTTGGTTTTCATCTGGTGTGGTAGTTTGAATAGATGACCCCCCAAATATTCAGTGTTTTATTAGTTTGTAGTTTGCATCTTCAGCCACCTGGCTGGAGGCAATGTCACTGGGTGGATCTTAAGGTGTGGTGGGGGTTTGAGATTCCATTGTAAAGATATGCAAAGTGTGCTTAGCTGGAGTTCCTAAGGTGTGCTGTGCTTTGAGGCTTTTGGCTTTTGGCTTCTCTCTCTCTCTCTGCTTGGACCTGTGAAGGCAGGCCAGCTTTTTCTGACATTATGGAACTTCCCCTGGATCTATAAGCTTTAATAAATATCCTTTCCTCCATAACTGTGCCTGTTCTGGAAGTTCATCTCAGCGAACCTGAAGCTGTGTGCTACATCTGGTTTGCCTTTAGAAATATGTCTAAGCCCCATATCACCAGCACAAAATTGCACAATTGAAGCTGAGTTTGGCTTGCATCTCTGTGGTGTGTCTTTATTTCTATTCTTTTCTAATATCTTTTCACTTCCTCTATTTTTATTACTTTCTTTGGGATAAATTCTACTTTTTCCTACTGTTTCTATCACCAGAACACAGAGGCAGCCTCTAATCTGCCATCTTTTCTGGAACTCTGTGACTTCATGGTTTATTTCTTAATAAGTTCATCTTTAATGTAAGATGTAAAAAACGATTGGATGTGGAAAATGCTGCAACAAACATAGAAAAACCTGTTATCTTCAGTTAATATTTATCTTCTATGTTTCAATGTAAAATTTGAGTAGCTATAACTATAGCAATGCACAGATATAATTTTGGAACAAGTGGGAATATTTGAGAGTAAATATATGATTTTTGTCATAAGTATAGTTCATAAGTTTGGAGATAAATTATAGCTTACAGAAATTTTTATGGCTGCTCTTTTTCATTTCTGTGCCTCTCCACTGGAATGAAATCTACATACAGGTGTTATTTGTTTTGTTAATATTTTTTCTATTAACTTAGTTATTCAGAGAACAGTAAAGACTATTTCTAGCATATAATAACCTAACAAGAGTATATGTTTATTATCATAGCATTTATTATCATGTCACATAATATTTCTTGAAATAAATTAGACGGAGAGATAAAATTGCCTAATTTAAAAATTGCATACATGTGGTTATTCTGGAGTACACAAAGAACAATTGTATGAGTAAGTGCCATGTTACTATGAAAACATTCCTATAGCACCTTTGTTCTTATTTACAGTCATATACACCTATATAATGTATTTTGAAACAATTTCCTCCTATGATCTTTTCTAGTCCCTCCTCCCTATCCTCATCCACTAAACCCTTCTTCTTACTCAGTAGTCCCTTTAATAGTATGATCTCTTTTTTTTTCATATGTTGGTGTGTGACTACTGAGTTTAATCAGACAATATGATAACACAGTGTATGAATGAGAGAAGCAGCATCATCCTACAAAGAGAAAAGACTTAGCTCAGTTTAATATAATCAAAGGCCAAAGACACCAAGGTGAGGAAGTCCTATTGTGTGGCCTCTAATAAGGACGGCAATGACAGCACTTCACTACGCAAACAGGGGCTGGAAAAAGTTGTAACTTCTCAGTAGGTTGAGGGAGAAAAAATAGAGTTAGAAGCTAGGAAAGTGTCTGGTGTAAAGTACTTGCTTTGTAAGCATGAAGGCCTTTGCTTGGATCCCTAGAATCTAAATCAAACGTTGGGCATGAGGTCATGCACTTGTTATCCAAGTTCTAGGGATAAAGAGACAGAGACTCCTTTGGGCTTATTAGACAGGCAGACGAGCTAAATCAGTGAACTCTAGGTTCAGGGAGAAACACTCCCACAAAAAATGTAAGCAGAGGTCTAGAGAGATGGTTTAGTGGTTAAGATGCTTGCCTACAATGCCTAAGGACCCAGGTTTGATTCCCCAGTACCTGCATAAGCCAGATGTGCTAGACAGAGCATGTCTGGAGTTCTTTTGCAGTGGCTACAGGCCTGGCACACCCATTCTCTCTCTCTCTCTCTCTCTCTCTCTCTCTCTCTCTCCTCACCTCAGTCAGTATTTCTCTGCTTGCAAATGATTAAATAATTTTTTTTTTAAGAAAGCAAGGAAGCCAGGTATGGTGGTGCACGCCTTTAATCCCAGCACTTGGGAGGCAGAGGAAGGAGGATCGCCGTGAGTTCGAGGCCACCCTGAGACTACATAGTTAATTCCAAGTTAGCCTGGATCAGAGTGAGACCCTACCTTGAAAAAGCAAAAAAAAAAAAAAAAAAAAAAAAGCAAGGAGAATTGGGAATGAGAAAGACAGCTGGCATGGACCTCAGACCCTCCACATGTACACACACACATGCATATGCACCTGCAAGCATGTGCACATATGTACCCACAGACAAGCAAAAGTACATATGTATACACACACACACACATATGCAAAGAAAATAAAATGACTTCTTATACTTCTTACAACTCCATTCAAAGGTATATGCCAAATGACCTAAAAGTCTTCTTCTGGACCAAACCTCAAAACCATCTACACCTTCCACATGTGCCTATTTGAGGACAGTGCCTTCAACATAGGCACACTTGGGAAACACTCAATACCCAAATATATAAGGATATCAGAAAGCAGTGTCCAAAGATGGATTAGACACTATAACAAAATAAAATAAATCTGAGTTTGAAGGATTTAAGTTTTTTATCTTTGTTGTTATTATTATCAAGATGTTTCATATGGATACGTCATGTGTTGGTACCCTCTTTTCCATAGTCTCTGCCTCCTTCTGCAGGGGACCCTCTGTAGAGAGCTGCGAGGTGCCGCGCCTTAAAGATGGCGCTGGCTTCCGCCTTCCGCCTTCCCGATGGCGAGTGCTCTCCTGGATAAACAAGTCCTTATTTGGCTTGGGCCGTGATCTAGGCTTGCTTCCGCATATGTGGACCTATCTGCATTCACCACGTGGCACACCAGGGTTGGCTGTTCAAAGGCTTCTTAAGCTTTGGGCGGGCTCAGTGAGGGGCAGTGAGTCAGTGAGTGAGCGTGGTGAGTGAGTGAGTGAGGCAGTCAAGCAGTGAGTGAGTCTGTGGGTCAGTGAGTGAGTCAGTGAGTGAGTGAGTCAGTGAGTGAGTGAGTCAGTGAGTGAGTGAGTCAGAAGTCAGTCAGTCAGTCAGTCAGTCAGTCAGTCAGTCAGAAGATTGTTCAAGGTTCCTGAATAAACTGCTTCAAGAAGAGTCCGAGCGTTGCGTCTTCCTTGCTGGTCGAGGCGGACGCGACAAATGGTGGCCCGTACGGGGAACTCAGAACTTGCAGGGCAGCTAGCTGGTAAGTTCCAGGTAAGTGGACAAAAAGGGTAAAGGCAAGTTCTCCGGTAGAGAGACGATAAGGTCCCATAGCAAAATGGGCAATACATCTTCCAGTATTAGGGTTAAAAGGCGCCACAATAAGGTTTCCTTAGAGGAAACGCAGTGAGAAGATTTCTTAAGAATGATAGCCGGCCAATTAATGTATATTTGTTCGTGTGTCTTATTAGTGTATAAAAGTTGGTTAACCTCATGTGGTGTATTTGTGTTGTAGTGTGTCTAGTCATATTACATAGGGCAAACGAGAATGATTCAGAAGCAGTTAAAAAAATTTTTTTAGAGGAGGTGAGAGAAGAGCGCTCGAGTAAAACATCTAAAAGAAAAAGTAAGGTTCCTGAATAAACTGTTGAAAGAAGAGTCCGAAGAGGGACTCAGAACTTTCTGCAGTCAGGGCAGTAGTAAGGTTCCTGAATAAACTGTTGAAAGAAGAGTCGAAGAGGGACTCAGAACTTTCTGCAGTCAGGGCAGTGCACTGGTAAGTTCCCAGGTAAGGTGGGAATCCGCGACAAAAGCGGGGATTTTGCTCTTCTCGGTAGAAAAAGAGGGAGCAGGAAAGTTCCCAGGTAAGGTGGGAATCTGCGACAAAAGCGGGGAATTTTGCTCCTCTCGGTAGAAAAAGAGGGAGCAGGAAGGGTTCACGGTGTAGCGAACCGAAAGTAAAAGTTTTAAAAGAATTTTTTTGCAAGTGTAGCCATGGGCGCTTCTCACTCGCACCCAATTTTTTGGCTCTGAATGAGCTGCTTCGTTCAAAAAACTTAAAGATAAAGGGGAGTACCCTGGAGAGGTTCCTGGAGGAATGTGATGCCATAGCCCCTTGGTTTGCGCGCTCTGGAAGTCTTACAATCCCTTCATGGGAAAAATTGGGCGATTTTGCAGCAGACCAAGGCACGCTTAAGGGTGGGGTAAAATCGATCTGGAGGTTAGTGAGGAACTGCCTCGAGGAAGAAAGGTCAAAATAGGCAAACAATGAAAAAGAGGCAAAAACAAAGAACAACTTATATCCAACACTTGAGCTAGAAGATTCAGAGTCTACGGATTCTAAAGAAGGGCTGCAGGCTCTCATAAAACAAATGAAAAGATCAAAATTATGCTAAGTGCAGACAGTATTGAACTTCGAGGCTTGTCTTATGAGCTTTCAAAGGGGAAGGAAAGACTGCAGAGGACTTTGTTGGAACTGGGCTACTGGCATAAGGGATGGCTACGTTCTGCTATCCAGGCCCAGAAAGTTTGATCAAGGTTAAATTTGTAATGGACTGATGTGCTTGGCTAAAGATATCGGACTGAGATTTTAAGATTTTAAGTTGAAAAACCTCAAGCAAGTTAAAAGCAGAGGCACTGAGACCGGTTTCAGGTTACTGGAGCTGCTATTGTTGACACATTAGCAATCTTAAGGAAGGTGGAAGGAAGGTGTCCTGACTTGATTTACATTAAAACAATGGAGAGGATGCCTGAGGAAAGACTGTAAAAAATGCAAATTCTTGGAAAGAGCTGACTGGAGAAGGAACCTGCTTTTCAAGGCTATATTGAACTTGAACTGCAGAAGTTTGATGACTGCTGATGGTGGTTGAGTTTGCATTGTTTTAGTTTCTCCTTGCTAATGTTGTTAAAAGACCTTGGATTATACTAGGGCTGCAAATTTATCCAGATTTTTGTCTAGTTTTCTATTACAGAATTGGTCGCTTGAATTTGAAGATACCTTAAGAGAACTGAGACTGGCAGTAGTTAATGTGAATTCTACCTGCATGGACCTCTCCTTTGCCTCTGGATTGTCATCTTGGCTGATCTCCGCTATGAATCATCTGAAGGAATGGGCGGGTTTGGGTGCTCTTTAGCAGGCCTTCTGTTACTGGTCTCTTTGGTTTGCTTGTGGTGTCTGTGTAAATTCAGGGTCACGCAATGACGGGATGCAGCTATGATCATTCAAGCCTTTACTGCCATAGAGGCTGCACAGTCCCCCTAAGTCTGGCTGGCTACAACTAAAAGTTAATCTTCTTCCTGCTCAGGTTGCGAGGCTAAGCACTGCACTCTGGGTTAGCCCTAGAAATCCAGAGAAGAGCATGTTTGATTGCATGCGGGTTGATGCCCCAGATCCCGCCTCTGAGAAAAAGGCATCAGGGTTGCAAAAATACGCATCATCAGAGATCAGACCTCTACTCTTACCTGTGGCTTGTTTTAAAACATAAAAGGGGGAACTGTAGAGAGCTGCGAGGTGCCGCGCCTTAAAGATGGTGCTGGCTTCCGCCTTCCGCCTTCCCGATGGCGAGTGCTCTCCTGGATAAACAAGTCCTTATTTGGCTTGGGCCGTGATCTAGGCTTGCTTCCGCATATGTGGACCTATCTGCATTCACCACGTGGCACACCAGGGTTGGCTGTTCAAAGGCTTCTTAAGCTTTGGGCGGGCTTGTCCCGGGGGCAGTGAGTCAGTGAGTGCTTGAGTGAGTGAGTGAGGCAGTCAAGCAGTGAGTCTGTGGGTCAGTGAGTGAGTCAGTGAGTGAGTGAGTCAGTGAGTGAGTGAGTCAGTGAGTGAGTGAGTCAGAAGTCAGTCAGTCAGTCAGTCAGTCAGTCAGTCAGTCAGTCAGAAGATTGTTCAAGGTTCCTGAATAAACTGCTTCAAGAAGAGTCCGAGCGTTGCGTCTTCCTTGCTGGTCGAGGCGGACACGACAACCCTCCTCAGTGGGGTTGCAGGTATTCCCCATGAGGTTGTGGTTTATGCATTGTGGGAGCAGTAGTTGGTTATTTTTTGGGGGGGAGGGAATGCTAAAGGATATTTTTTTATTGACAACTATGTGGAACTGAAAGCCAAAATATACCATTAATCCCATAGATTTATTTTTTCAGGAATTTGATCATAGCAAGAAGGAAAGTATCTAATTCAGAAAACTGGCATTGGGAGTAGAGCCCCTACTGTGAGGAACATAACCATGTGCTACATGGGACTCTGGATCATGTTTGCAGAAGGAATTGGGACCTTCATGTTAAAGACACACCAGGATGCTGTAAGCAGAGCTTAATGGACTATTTTCATAGGGTGGGTGGGATTGGAAGAACAGAATACGTAGATAAATGTATACAGTGGAGGGCCACCTCATGAGGTTTCAGAGAACAAGGATTCTGTCCAGACCTGGGCTAGATGTCATTCCATTTATGTTCCAATAATGAATATGTTTACAATCCGTTCATGTCTTATGACTTTGAGTGAGGCTCAATTCAGTAGTAAGGAACTAATTTGTTTAGCAGTGGGAATTTCAAGAGAGTATAGCATTCATGCTGTGTCATTTTTACTGTTCACTGAAAGAGATAGAGAGCAATAGGTAGGACAAAAAAAGGTTAAAATTATGCTACTTGGTAGGGAAAGAAATGAATGTAAATTTACACACAAGTCATATGTGAAAACAGCTATAATTTTAAAAGTATTTTCCCCCTTAAAGAGAAACCTAAATGTTTGCACTTGCAGCAACAGAAAACATGCTGAGAGACTCTATCATCTGAGGCTCCCATTTCATGAAAATTCAAATTTATTTGAAATAATTGAGTCTGTATTGCAAAGTCACAGAAGGATATCCCTGCTCAAAAATAACTGACTAGCACAAATGTTTTCCCGGATTCAACCATGGGCCACACAGAGGCTGGGGTATGGTCCCATCCAGCCAGGCTATGGCTCAAGCTTTACCATAGTCCAAGTAGTATTAGTTATAAAGAAGTGGAAGATACATGATTCAGGGGCCATATAACCTTTCATTGAGGTTCCAGAGAGCTGTGGATGCCAAGCAATGTGTAACAAGGTAGAATGCCTGTAAGGGGACCCAGAGAGACTAATATAGGCAGGTGTGCAGGTAAAGACCAAGTTAAAATAGAGTCCCCTTGGGCTGGAGAGATGGCTTAGCAGTTAAGGTGCCTGCCTACTAAGCCTAAGAACCAGGTTCCAATCTCCAGGTCCCACGTTTAGCCAGATGCAGTGACGCAAGGGCGCAATGCCGCACTTGCCCATAAGGGGGCACAGGTATCTGGATTTTGTTCACAGCAGCTGAGAGACTGCTGGACCGCCCTTCTCTATCTGTCTCCCTCTCCCTCTCTCTCTGTCTGTCTCACTATCTCTCTCCAAAAAAAAAAAAAAAAAAAAAAAAAAAAAAAAAACTAGAGTCCCCAAGATGCTGGAGATGCCAGGACCATGTCCATGGAACTTCTGCTGAAGAAGCTGCAGGCATATGGTGGAGCCAGTTTTATGTTCCACATGCAATAGAGCTGGAGAAGAGAGGCTACCCAAGCCCTTAAGAGCCAAGATTTGTGATCTTGAATAGATGCCAAGCACGAAGTTGCAGGATTTGGTGTTTGCTCTGTTGGATCATAGTCTTGCTTCATTCTAATCATTGCTTGCTATGCTACAATTTCTCCCCTTTGAAACTGAAATGCATGCTCTATGCCACTGTATAAAAGTTGTTTTTTTATAGAAGTTCCGACTTAAGTGATAGCTTTGTGTTTCCAATGCTCCTAGACTTTTGACACCTGAGGAGTATCATGGAAACCATTAAAAGGGATCCAAATATATGATAGATACTTTCAAGGAAAAAAATAACTTTGTAATAATTAAAACTGATATTTCTGACAAAGTTATTTATGTATTTTTTTAAATTTCTGTTTTGTTTTAGAGAGAGGGCCAACATATGTAGCATAGGGCTTGAAATCATGATCTTCCTGTCTCTGCCTT
Source organism: Orientallactaga sibirica (assembly GCA_036365145.1). Classification (NCBI taxonomy): domain Eukaryota; kingdom Metazoa; phylum Chordata; class Mammalia; order Rodentia; family Dipodidae; genus Orientallactaga; species Orientallactaga sibirica. The sequence continues at coordinate 20,330,727 of JAEOAD010000012.1, forward strand.
CCAAGAGTTATGTTCTACCATAATCATATTAATATTTCTTGAACTTTATAAAATATTTATCCATATTCATCCATTATGTTTTTATGTCTATAATTTTATAAAGTAGACACAGGAAAGATGGTTATTTTTCCCATATCACCTATGTAAAGCAAGAAATAGGGTCAGTATTTTAAGCCAGAAGGGTGTCTCCAAGGTGTACGAGGAGGGTGATGTCTATTTTCAGTATCTTGAAAACACCTGATCACTCTGGAATTTTCCTGAAGAGCATACATTGTATTCTTCTTCAAAAATTCCCCCCACAAAAAGCTGCCGAAGAGAGTCTTGGGTCATGCCATGCACAGAGTTGAGATGAGTCTAGGATTTGAGACATGCCTCTCCAGTCCAATTAACTTCTATTCAGCTCACAGTCTGACCAAATTAAAAATGAGACTCTAATGCATTTCAATGACCATGGATTGACAAGCAAAAATTCATACTGATATATATCATATATTGTTTGAAATCCACTGTTAACAAAATACCGTTATGTCCAGCAGTCACAAATACTGAAACAAAACAAGCAGGAAAAGAACAATCCTCATGGAGAAAATATCTCCATCATGTAGAAATTGCAGTCATGTAGGAAAGTTGAAGTAATTGAGGGAAAAAATGAAAATTACTGTACAACTGTAGTATGGCATCATCATGGGGACAAAATTCCATTTTCATTTCCTGTTCAAATGTTTTACCATTTCTAAGTTTTTGTGCACTTGCAGTGCATTTTATATTGTGAGTTGTCGCAACTAGTAGGTGCTCCTAGAAGTTCCAAGCACCCTGGTTGAATCATAGTGTCCCGTTTAATAGCAAATGTATCTGTACTATATTAAAGATTATGATCTCTTCAAAATACTATCCTGAGGTCTGATACTTTTAGTATTTCTAGAATAAATTTAAAACAAGGAACCTTGATTTTGATAGCAATTAAAGATAAATGAGCTTTCTCACTTTCATAGCACTTTTAGGAAGCTGACTACAATTTAAACTTCATCAAGCGTTCATCTATTTTAACTTAGAAGCATTAATGATCACTTGGAAAAATCTTTACATGACAATTTTGCTTTTATACTTTGAATAGAAGTATTTTTTTTCCTTTTGAATAAAATGCTTTAAGCATGAGAAAATATGAATGTCTATTCATATTTAAAATAAAGGCAATAAAGAATCCATAGCCACTATGGAAAGAAATGCTGAAAAACTATTAAAGATTCATGGGAAATATTCAATGTTACCCCATATTTGTTTCTGGCCACATTCTTTTTAACTAGATAAAAGGACACCTAACTCTTTAAAAGTATTTTTTTTAATTTATTTGAGAGAAAGTGAGAGAGAAAGAGGGAGCGATACATGATAGATGAGAGAGAGAGAGAGAGAGAGAGAGAGAGACTGAGGAAAGGAGAAAATGGGCATTCCAGAGCCTCCAGGAACTGCAAATGAACTCCAGACATATGCACCACTTTTGTGCATCTGGCTTTATGTGGTTACTAGGGAATCAAACTGTGGTCCTTAGACTTTGCAGACAAGTGCCTTAACCACTAAGCAATCTCTCCAGCTCAGACAACTAACTTTTAACACAAATCTTGTAGATGCCCCAAAATTTTTCACCTGTATTTGATGTTCATGTTGATGACTTACACATCAGGTGCTACCAATGGCAGAAAATATGAAATAAGCCAGTTTTTCTTTAAATCAAATATCCCACTAAATGCCTATAGTTTCAGTTACATTTTTGTAAAGTAATATTTATTGCCCTTGTTACAATCATCAGAGAATATCAATATGGTGTACACCATCTTTTTCTACCAGCATCTCTGGAGATTTCTCTTCTTTCACTAAACTTCCTCATTCAAGTTTATTCGTCTTCTCTCCTTCCTCACAAGTTTTTATTTCTAGTATTTCTCTCCCTTTTTGTGCAATGATAATCTAGCACGTAACCTCTTGTGACTTTCATGACTAAGCCAGATGACAAATATGAGCTATTTTCTCTGCAATATACCCCAAAAAGTTAAGGAAGTAATTGGTTCATGAATGAATGAGGTAATTGAAAAGAGAATGGGAGTTTACTGCCTACCACTTCATTTCCTAGCTTCTGCTTTCGCCCAAAGAAGCCTTCTTGAACCAATCTTTTCATCCTCTAACAAAGCATACTGTCACATTCAAAATCATTTGGTGCTTTTAACCTTAAGGAAAATAGTTAATTGAGACATCTACATTATTGGACTTAATATATGCTGGCCATGCATGAGACCACAGAATGTTTAAGTGTAATTGTATTTAAACAGAGTTGCCTTTGTAACAGCCTTCTGAGGTAAGACCTATAGCTATCTCTAGTTTAAATGTAAGGATAACAAGCATTTGAATATTAAGTAAAGGGTCAGTAATTATATACAGTTTGTTAGTGTTTAGAGAAGGATTTGAATCCAAGATATCTGACTCATAAGTCTCAGCTGCTGACTGCCTCATGTTCTTGGCCAGAGACCTTACAGTAATATTAGTACTGAAAATAAGGGCTATGTAGCAGACAGCTTCAGGTTCGCTGAGATGAACTTTCAGACCAGGCACACTTATGGAGGAAGGGATATTATTTATTGAAGCTTACAGATCCAGGGGAAGTTCCATAATGGCAGAAGAAGCGGCCTGCTCTCACAAGACCAGGCAAGAGAGAGAAAAAGCCAACCAGGCACACAGCACACTGAGCAAAACTACAGCCAAGCCACAGCAAGCTTCAGGAACTCCTGTTAGGCACACTTTGCATATCTTTACAATGGAATCTCAAACCCACCATCAACACCTTAAGACCAGTCGCCAGTGACATTGCCTCTAGTAAGGTGATTGCAGATGCAAACTATAACTAATAAAATACTGAATATATTGGGGGACATACATTCAAACTACCACAGGCTCTAACTATGGCTGCTTAAGTGCATAGCAGACCTTAAAGATAGCATCTACTATTGTGTTCTTTACTGTCATAAAGCTCTTCCTATTAATAGAGATTGATGCCTAAATGTTTGTGTCACTTTATATTTCTGTGTGGAGTGGGATCATCCCTGCTTATGTTTAAAGTAAATCTAGTTTCTCCTATGCGAGTATTTTTTTTTAATGATTTGTGTCTGGAAGAGTTGCATACTATCCAGGTGCTTTTTATAGTTGAGCTTCACATTAAGAAAACATTTGCCATGGAAACATCTGGAAAACAGATCAAGCAGACAGCATTTTACACAAGGGAATTCATTTAATTCAGTTGCTCTTTTAAAAAATGGGCCACCCTGCTCATGCCAACTGTATGCATTTAAAAGCATATGAGCTATAAAAATTTCTCATGCTTAAGCAATCATCTTTTCATTATTCACAAATATTTTATCGACTAGCTGGATTATGCTCCACAACCAAAACCTTTCCTGTTTCTACCTACTGTCAGGTCTGCCCTGAGGTAAAACATTGCTAGAGGTCTGCTTCTGTCTTGTCCTGAAAGAAGTAGTCAAGGGCAGGAAGAACCTGGCACAGGGTGAGCAGTAGGATCAAGAAACAAAACTAGACTTCCATGTGGGATGTTAGTGAATAGTATGTGACGAGTAACAAACCAGGCCTCAAACGATGGTTCTTAATTGAGAGTTGGAGTAAAATTATTTATCTATCTATCCAGTGGTCATATGTCTCTTTGATTCATGTACTTTGGAAGGACTGAATGAATGTGTATTTTTAAAAGCTTCGTGGGTGAATCTGTTATAAACTCCTGGGCAATAACAGTTTTATAAATGAGTGTTTCTAAAGTGTTTGATGATAAGTGTGGGCTGGGCTGCTTGGTAAAAATACAGGTTAACTTGACCTTCCTCTATAAGATCTGAAGTCAGTACAAATTAATTATATGAGCAGGAAGTGTATTTTCAATTTAACAATTTTTTTTTTTACTATACTAAATCAACATTTTGCCACGGTGTCCCATAAAATACATCACAGATAAATGCTTGCTAATCTACTGCCAACAGAATCCTTTCCTTTGAGATTGTAAAGTTCAGATTAGCACAGAAAGTTTCTTGAATATCTTATTGATTGACCTGTGGAACCTTCTCTAATATGGGTCACATAGTAGGTTACAAAGCATGCCTTAACAAATTCAAAAGAATCAAAAGCATTCTTGATGTCTTAATAAATCATAAAACCAACAGTAGAAGTCAAGAGCAAAAGAGACTATGTAAACTACACAAATACCTCAAAAATGAACGTGGGCTAGATAAGTCAGAGAGGAAATTAAAAGTCTTCTACAATCAACTGAAAGTGACAGCACAGCTGGCTAGAACCTGTTTTTTACAAATAAGGAAAATTTAAAAGGAAAATATATAGTGTTTACATGAAATAACCATAGAGAGAAATAACCTGATGATACTCTTCAAGATCCAAGACAAATAATAAGCCAGACCCAAATGGAGTACATGAAAAGACAAAATAAAGATCAGAGCAGACATTGATGGAACTAAGAGTACAAAGACAATACACAGAGTCAAACAAGAAGATTTTTTTTTAAGACAAGCAAGATTGACAAGCACCCAAAGTAACCTAAAGAAAGACAAAGTCAAATTAATAAGACTTGCCATGACATCGTAGGTGATACAATGAATTTCAGAGGATCACTCATGAATATTTTTAAAGTGTTACTATTAAAACCTGGAGTACTTAGAAGAAATATGTAAATTCCCAAACATGTATGACCTACAAAAATTAAGTCAAGAAGCTATAAACAAATTAAATAATTCCATAACAAGCAGTAGGATGGAAACAATGTAAAGTCTCTCCAACAAAGAAAAGCACAAGAAAAGCCCAGGAGCAGACTGGTTCCCTGTTGCATTCTACTGAACCTTTAATGGTTAACATCCATACTTTTTTTTTTTTTTTTTTTTTTGAGAGAGAGAGAGACAGAGAAAGACAGAGAGAGAGGGAGAGGAAGACAGATAGAGATGGGCAGACCAGCAGCCTCTCAGCTGCTGTGAACGAAATCCAGATGTGTGCGACCCCTTGTGGTCAAGTGCGACATTGCGCCCTTGCGTCACTTTGCATCTGGCTAAACGTGGGACCTGGAGATTGGAACCGCTGGAGATTGGAACCAGCGTTCTTAGGTGTAGGAGGCAGACGTCTTAACCACTAAGCCATCTCTCCAGCCCAACATCCAAACTTTTAAGACTACTCGACCACATAGACATTAGAGGAACTCTATCAAACCAATTCTACAAACAAAATGTTGTTGATACCAAAATAAGAAAAGGCCAAAACTGAAAAATAAAATTATAGACCAATTTCCCTGATGAGTACACAAAATTTCTAAATAAGATACTGGCAAACTGAACCCAAGAGTAGATTTTTTTTAAAAAGGTGGTTTCATCCCAGGGATGAAAGGGTAGTTCATTATATGACATAAATCACATGAGTATCGCAAGTGATGAAGAGAAGGCCATTAACAATGTTGAAAATCCTTTCATAATAAAATAAGACAGCTGGACAGATGACTCAGAGTATATTGATGGTTGTGAAAGAATGTGAACACGAGTTTCGATCCTCAGCACTCACATAAAATGCTAGATGTGGTTACATGTGCCTGGAATCCCAGAACTGGGGAAGCAGAGGAAAGGAGAATCCTTTTTATGCTTGCTGGCTAGCTTGTCTAGTCAAAACACTGAGTACTGGCGTAAGTGAGAGACACTGCCTCACAAAAATAAGGGGGAAAAGTGCTAAAGTGATAGAAGAAAGCAACCACCATCCAACTTTGCCCTCCACACATTTGCACATAGGCATGTGCACCCACATACACAGGCTCATAAACCATTACCAAACATAAAAATGCTAAATATTACAAGTCACTAGAAGAGAAACGATCTCTCAAGCTCAAGCTCATAGATGGAAATAATCAATATTGTAAAAATAGTTATAATACCAAGCACAATTTATAATGCAAGCCCCATCAAAGTTTCAGTCATTTTCAGAGAAACAGAAAAAAAATTAAAATCAAAGAAGCATGGAAACCCAGAAAAGCAAAAGCAATCCCAAGCAGAAAGAGTACCACTGGTGCTGTCACAGTACCTGATCTCAAATTATATTGCAGAGTTATCATGACAAAATCAGCATGGTACTGGCACAAAACCAAATGTGTAACAACAGGAAATAACAGAAAAGCCCAAAATAAACCTAACCAGCTACAGCTTTCTGATCTAAAGAAAGATGTCAATATATACATTGAAAAAAATCTTCATAATAAATAATATATGTGCATGTAAAATAATAACATTTGAAATGTATCAAAGACCCTAATACAATATCTGAAACTTTGAAACTCCTACAGAAAAAAAAAAATGTTTCAAGATAGAGAAATAGCCAATAATTTTTTGGAAAGAACTCACATAGCTCAGGAAATTATCCACAGGATAAACACATGGGATTACATGAAACCTTCTTCACAGCAATGGAAGCAGTTGCCAGAGTGAAAAGACAGGGAACAAAATGGAAAAACACTTTATGAAGCCGGGCGTGGTGGCGCACGCCTTTAATCCCAGCACTCGGGAGGCAGAGGTAGGAGGATCGCCGAGAGTTCGAGGCCACCCTGAGACTACATAGTTAATTCCAGGTCAGCCTGGACCAGAGTGAGACCCTACCTCGCAAAACCAAAAAAAAAAAAAAAAAAAAAAAAAAAAAAAAACACTTTATGAAATGGAGTTAATATCTAGAATATATAAATAAATGCAAAAATGAAAGTTCCCCAAAACAAATCTTCCAAAGAGTAAGTGGACTAGTAAACTGAATAGACATTTCTTAAAAAAAAAAAAAAAAATACAAAGAGCCAATAAATACATTTAAAATTGTTGACCATACTTAGCCATCAGAGAAGTGCAAATTCCATCTCAACTCGTTCAGAATGGTTGTACCTAAAAAACCATTGACAACATGTGGTGGTGAGGGTGAGGAGACAGAGGAACATTTATTCACTGTTTGTGGGACTGCAAGCTATGTAGCCAATATTAAAATCAACATGGGGTTTTCTCCAATAACTAAGAATGGAATTACCATATGTCCCAGCTATACTGCTCCTAGGTTTATACCCAGAAGGCTGTCTTACCACAAAGATACTTGCATATCCATATTTGTTGGTACACTGTTTACAATAGCTAAGAAATGGAACCAGATTAGATACTCAACAATAGATAAGTGAATAAAGAAAATGTGGTACATATACACATTTTTTTTCAGCTGCAAAGGAAAAATGAAATCATGACATTTACTGTAATATAGATAGAACTGGAAATCATTATGTTAAGTGAAACAAACCAGACTCCGAATGACAAATTCCACATGTTTTCTCTCATATGTGAAACCAAGATTTTAATGTGTATATGTGTATATGTATATGTGTATATTTGTATGTGTTTTAGGTGGGAATGGTTCAAGAAAATGGAAAGAGGCCCTGAGAAGGGAAGGAACATCTTAAGGGAAGGGAATCTGAGGAAAAATAAAATTTCATGAAATATATGGCAGGTGATATGAATGCAGAAGGGGAGCTTTCGAAGGGTTAAAGTGGCCAGTAAGAAAGGGAAATGGGGGATGGCAGTGAGGGAAGAAATATGACAATGACAAAATCTTTATGAAAATTCTACAATTAAATCCATACTTTGTATGCTGTCTTTAAAAATCATAAAAAAAGAAGTATTCAGAGCAATGAAGCCTATTAACATTGCTATCCACAAGTTTACTCTGATGCATATTTCTTCATTTCAACTTCTCTATACTATTTTGATGAATTGATAATGTTACTAAATCCATATTTTGAATAATCATTCTGGTCCCCAATATGCAGAGCTACCATTAGGACACTGAGTCCACCAGAAAAAAAAAAAAAAAAAAAAAAAAAAAAAAAAAAAGAAGAAGAATACAAAAATCATCCTGCTTTCGTAAAAAAATTGAAATAAGAATCATAGACATTTGGCTTTTGGAATTTAAATTTTAAAAACTGACTCTTTCCACTAGGATTTTAGCTCCTCCCCATGCTCTACACTTTATGTGTCTATTCTATGCACTGGTTACACACACAGTAAAAGCAGAACAACTTGGGGTTTTTAAAGTGCATGTCTTCCTTCCAAGAATAGGGCAGATTACAGACACAGAGTCAAACGCTGTCATGAATACAAGTAGAAGCCATGCTGTAAGCACAGATATACTAGGCGTGAGTCCATTCTGGTGACAGGCCAGAGTAAAGTCGAAATATGAGTGCACTAGATATCACTCCAAGTACTGAGAGAATCAAAGTTGTCAACTGTTTTTTTTTTTTTTTTTTTTTTTTTTTTTTAGGTGTATAAGGTATGCTCTCTGCTCTCTGCCTCCCTCTTCCATTCCATGGCAATAGACTCTGATTTGGGCAAACTAAGTGCGCATCTGGAACAAATTCTGCATTCCTCAGACTCATCTTACATTAAATGTGGGTCTTTCTGTGCAAGTCCCCAACAGTGCTCTTAAAAAGAGAGAAGGTACCCTTATGATCCTTCATAATTATACCCAACTAGAAAAATGCAGGTGACTTTTAACATTTTATTCATTTTATTTTATTTTGAGAGAGTGAGGTAGATAAAGAGAGAGAGAAAATGGTTGTGCTAGGACAGCTAGCCACTCAATCAAGCTCTAGACACATGTGTCACCTTGTGCATTTGGCTTATGTGGGTACTATGTAATCAAACCTGGGTTCTTAGGCTTTGCCGGCAAGGGCTTTACCTCCTAATCCACCTCTGCAACCTGACTTTTTTGATTAAGAGGGGCCATAATGAAAGGTAAGCTGCATTTAGGATGGAAGTGATGCTTAATGAAGAAAAATACAAAGTAGAAACTATCCCATGGAGTTCCACTCCCTCCCCACACACTATGTTGTGATAAAACTTAGTATATTTAACAGACACTTTTTAGTTTTCTATATATTCCCAAGTAAATTTCACCTTAAAAATTCAGTATGTGTGAAAACACCTTAATCAATGTGAACTTTTTAAAGTTTATTTATGCTTTTTCCCTCTTCAAAGAACCTCACTAATTCAAACTTGATTTTGCTTCTGCAATTCTGTCTATATGTAAAAGAGATTTTAAGTCTTTTATGTGTGTTAACAACTAATCATCAGAAGAGATAAAAATTTCAGCTTTAGGATTCCTGCAAAACTCATCAAAAATCTGAAATTAAGAAGAAAACATGATTTACACCTTGAATATTATTTGTACTTTCAATGTAGAAAATTTCCACAATTAATGAAAACTCAAATATACATATATTTATTCTTTTCCTAAGTATTGAATGTATACATTGGAATGTGGTAAAGGAAAAGTGGGATACAATGTTCACAGCTACCATATTAACTCTAGGAAAACAGCAAACAGAAGTAATCACTTACAAAGCACTAGCACAGAATGAAGTAAATACATATTAAACCAATGGACTACCAATGGTGATTGAGTCAAATGTATATCAGTAAGTGTATTTATTTTAGGAGGAATAGAGAGCCATTTTTATGCATCTTTTTTTCTTTTTTTTCTTTCTTTCTTTTTTTTTTTTTTTTTGTTTGTTTTTCGAGGTAGGGTCTTACTCTAGCCTAGGCTCACCTGGAATTCACTAGGTAGTCTCAGGTTGGCCTCAAACTCATGACAATCCTCCTACCAGTGCCTCCCAAGTGCTGGTTTTAAAGGCATACACCACCACATCTGGCTGTATCTTTCAAACTATATACAATATTTCAATCTTCCCTACAAATATAGACACTAATACCATCAGTTTATCTTTTATTTCTCTTGCTGATTCTTTATTTGATATATAATGTTCCAACAGCAAAGATTCTAGCAGTTACATGTAGAGTTAATATAGATTTGTGAAAATCACATTTTCTACAATGTAATGGTTGAGAAAATTTACTTCAGTAAAACATATGTATACAATATTTCAATCTTCCCTACAAATATAGACACTAATACCATCAGTTTATCTTTTATTTCTCTTGCTGATTCTTTATTTGATATATAATGTTCCAACAGCAAAGATTCTAGCAGTTACATGTAGAGTTAATATAGATTTGTGAAAAATCACATTTTCTACAATGTAATGGTTGAGAAAATTTACTTCAGTAAAACATATGAAAATATTTTTTAAATATTTATATGATACTTACATTCTTCTGTCAAAGAGCTAGGCATCTGAAACTCCTCTCTTCCCTTGCTTCCTCCTCTGTTCTACCCATTCTTCTCTGGCACATGCTCTACAACTCCCTTATACTGCACATCACTACTTACATATTACACAAGTTAGGCCAGTCAGCGAGACTTCCTGGGATTTTCAAGCAACCAGAACAAGTACCTGCCATTTTTTTCCCTTCTTTACTGAAACTGTGAGCTCTATCTACCTGTGGCTATGTTTGTTTCAAAATAAAGAGTTATGAAAGGAAGCAATGATGAGTAAAATGTAGTAGATGAAGGGAAGGCAGAAAGTACCTATAGCATTTAGTTTCTCGCCCCAGTCATTCTGGAGCTCCAGAGTTATCACTGCCCTTACTCAACTTAGACACTCAAAACGTCCTGGAGTCACTGGGTTAATCAATATCCTAATTAAGTTACAGCATGGCCTAACAACAAAAAGTGAACAACAATGGCTTAACAAAAAACAACAAAAAAAGATTTTTTTTTCTCATATTACAACTAGGTGATTAGCAATAAAAATCCTGTTTCTCAGTTATTTGTGTATACAACTCAATAATAGCTCCAGAGACCACAACAAGAGATAGAAAGAGAGTTTCATGTGGTCTTAAAGTAGCAAATGAGTGTTTTGAATCCAAACTGAGAATGACACACATCTCTTCTATCCTCGGCTCTATCCTGCCTTGTTAATAAGACTCCCAAAACTGCTGAGGAGTAGAGGGTGATAGATTGGCCACACATGCAGATAAGGGGAAGAGGAATAGGAAGTCATACCTCAGCACACACATTTCCTGATTAATATTAAAGCAGAGCTTTTTTTTTTTTTTTGGCCAAGGCAAGCCAAAAAATGCAAAGGTATTTAAAATGGAAGTGGTTATAATCATGTGTGACTATGGGTTTATTTATAATTCTAAATTCTATTAGTATGTTCCTGGAATTTTTGGATCTTTTACAGGTCTTTTACAGTCACTGGGAATTATGAAAAAGTATGACAGAGTTAGGAGTGGCATGTTCTCCAAGGCGCTGAAGTAGAAATAGGAAATGCAGTAGGAAAATGTCTCAGGTGCTTTTAAAGGAAACCAGACTAGAGTTGAGATATTTTCTTAGCCTAAATATAAACATAGCATGGCAGGTGACAGGTTAAATTAATTCATGACATAGCAGTGGGTAACCTGCATGATGACTTTGCTATCAAAGGCACTGTTGCAGTCATGTTTACATTGCTGGCAGAAATCACCTAACCAAGAGCAGTTTTGGGGAATAAAGGGTTTATTTTGGCTTACAGACTCAAGAGGAAGCTCCATGATGACAGGAGAAAATGATGGCATGAGCATAGGGTGGACTTCACCCCTGGCTAACATAAGGTAGACAATAGCAATAGGAGGGTGTGCCAAAACCTGGCAAGGAGGAGCTGGCTATAACACCTATAAGACTGCCCCCAACAATACACTGCCTCCAAGAGGCATTAATTCCCAAATCTTAATCACCTGGGAACCTAGCATTCAGAACACCTGAGTCTATTTGGGACACCTGAATCAAATCACAGATACCAAAATTACGCTCAATTGTTCTTTAGCATGTAGCAGTTCTCATTGCTCACTGGAGCTCCATTAACCAGAGAACATTGGCAAGAAATCCCATGTCACCTGAGCTTGTCTTTTGTTCTAAAAAAATCTTTCATGAAAGATATTTTTGATTGTTTTGTCAACAGATGTCATTCACCTTTTGTTTTATTAGTTATATAGATAGTGTGTATACAGTCATACTGGTACCATCGTTACCCTCCTCCCTGTCCCCTCCCCGCTACATGGGACCATCCTCATTAGGGAATATGGGTCATGCATTGTGGAGGTAGCCATCAGTTATGGGGAAGAGGTAATGTCTCTGCACATAATGCCCCAACTTGTGGATCTAACAATCTTTCCACCCCCTCTTCCACAAATTTCCCTGAGACATGTTGGGGTCTTTTTAGTTCTACTTCAGTGATGAGGTCGTGGGAGCCTCTGTGTCTCTAGATCTCTCATTTGGTAGGTTGATTGTTCTCTGTGTCTATCTCCTTCACCCTTATTTGGTACCAGGTTCACCAAGAAAGCAGCATTCTTGTTCATTTTCCCCATTACTCTATGGTTTCAGCTGGGACCCTGGTGAGATGCAATGGGCTGATTCTCTCCTCAGGTTCTGCATCCATCTGAAAAAGAGAAGCAAATTCTCCAATGGAGACAGAAGTCAGCACCAGATAAATGGAATAGCCATTATTATTTTAGAGAGAATTTCATAGGTGTAGGCCCTCTTTTAGCCCACAATTGGTGGGTGCTTGATTTTAGTGAGCAGGCTTGCTTTTTGGATATGGTTCTGACTTGGTTCCCAGTTTCAGTGATGGGTTCTGTTCCACTGAGTGTTTCTGTTAGCCAAATCAAGAGCAGTTGGTTACCCACCATGGCTTTGTGCCAGTATTGCATGATGTGTGTACATCACGTCAGGTTGTTTGCTGCTGAAAAGCTTAGATCACCCATTGGTTGGACAGCTGTTGGTCACTTTCCCCCAAATCTCTCATGTAGCATCTTCTGGCACTAGATAACCTACCTGTCTGGGGGACTGACTGTCTTCCAGATTCCAGCCAGGTCTCTCCATGTTCCATACCAACAGCATATTCTGTCTTTGGCAGTAGGGTCTTACCATTAACCTTTGGTGGGTTATCAAGTACTCTGACAGAAATCTGTCTTCTTTTGGGAAACCTTGTAGTTCTCTCTGATCAACAGCTCATTATGGATGTTAACCACATGTTGGTCCTGGGAGTTATAGGCCAGTGCCAAGGGAAAAGAAAGATGAAAAAGATAGGTAGTATAAAGGAAAATGAGAAAAGAGGGAAGAGATAGAGAAAGAAAGAGAAGCAGGAGAAAATTAAGGTTAGTATTCATCATCCCCTTTCCAGGGCCCTATAAATCAGGTGTTCCCTCTAAGGACTTGATGAAAGTTCAACCTTTTAGTCTGTCTTTCAGGATAGAGGATTTTATGGTACCATTTGCATTTGGGTCCTGTTTTGTGCCCCCCCCCACACTACCCTTACACTCCCCTCCCACCCCAATATCCCTACTGTCTAGTCCTTGAGATGCTTATTAGGTATGTCAGCATCTCAGGCAGATTCAGGTTAGGAGCCACAGATGAGTGAGACCATGAGATGATTATCTTTCTGTGATTGGGTGAGTTTGCTGAGAATGACCTGTTCCAAGTTCGAGTGTCATTTTTCCTTAGTGCTGTGTAGAATTACATCATGTAGATATACCATATCTTGGTTACCCATTCATCTAATTATGGACATCTGGGTTTATTCCTATTCTTAGCTATTATGAATTGAGCAGCAATAAACATGGTTAAGCAAATCTCTCTGAACTGAGACAAGGAGCTTTTAGGGTAAATGCACAGTAAGGGAATAACTGGGTCTGTTGGTAACTCTATATACCTTTTATTATTCATCTTTTCATTACAAGGGAACATAGGAAACAGGATATTTTATCTTTCCAACCTCTATAAGAATCCAAGCCATCTTAGTTCTCCTGTATTTATTATGTCAATGTTGGAATTTACATTATCATTGAGAACATAGAATGAAAGGAAATTTTGCTTGATAGCATAATTTGTCTGTGGGTGGAGAAAGTCATGACTATTATCAAGAACAGTAAATTTGTCAGACTGACCTTTTATATATGATATGCAGATAATTTCTATATTCAGAAATTTGGGGATTTTACTAAATTATACCCATCAATGAGGCACTGTGGTATTATAAATCAAGCAAAAATAACAATGGAATGACAAAAGTCAAGGTTCATTTTTAGCTTAATAAGTTGAAAAATTTTGAGGAAATGGATATATTTGGAATATATCAATGAGATATTAGTGGAATGTAATTATTAAATTAGTTGTGGCAGATTAGATTGTTTCTTAGTAGCTCTTCCTTTCTTTCCTTACTGGTCTAGCTCCTGTGGGTAATGTAACCAGTCTGTCTTATTACCTTAGGCTTGATCATCTGAGAAGTGACCACTTGCCAGTTCCACTCAGAGCCAATAATAGATTTCACATGTTTCTGATCAGAGCCAATAATGGGATTCACATGCTTCTTCTGGTCATGGTAATTCCACCTCTAACTTAATAGGCTCAGATAGTGGCTAATCCTTCAGCCTGGGTCTTCAACTTTAGGACAAGAATTAAGCCAAACATGTCCAACAATACCTGCACCAGAACTACACCTGATGGACAGTTCTATATTAGTGTAAGTCACTGAGACTTGCCAGCAACAAAGTTAACACGCATGCCTTTTTATGTGTCCATATACATTCACAGAGTTGAGACAATTAGAAAACTAAACCAAAAGTGTATGTATAATGAGTTCCTGGTATACAACTGATCTTTTGAAGTGACTCAAAATTAAGAAAGACCAAAATCCCATGTTCTTTCTGATATGTGGAAAATATTTGGGAGGTGGAATTGGGATAGGGAAGGATGGTTGGGGATAGGAGGGGGTGGTGGGAATCAACAAAAACAAATTTTGTTTTAATATGGCATAATGAATAATACCTAAATCTTTGTATGCCAAATAAAAATATAAATTCACTGAATGGAAGAAATTTTACATTAAATAAATGCAAAGTAATGATGAATTAAAGAGGCTATCAGACAAACATTTGGACCCAATACCTTAGGTAATTTCAGTGAACACACGTTTGCCTTAAGTAGATTATTTCTTTGCATTTGGTGAGGAAGAACCTTAAGAATTAGAACTTTCAGGGCTGGAAGGATTGCTTAGTGGTTAAGGCACTTGCCCGCAAAGCCAAAAAACCTTGCCTCTCCCCCATAACTGATGGCTACCACCACCATGCAAGACCCATAATCCCCATGGGGGGAGGACAGGGAGAAGGCTAATGATGGTAACATCATGGCTGTATACACACTATATATATATAACTAACTAATAAAAAAATGAAAAAGACCCAAGTTAGATCCCCCAGGACCCACCAGTCTGGAGTCCATTTGCAGGGGCTGGAGGCCCTGGTGCACCCACCCATTCTCTTCTCTCTCTTTCTCTCTCTCTCTCTCTTTCTCTGTCAAATAAATAAATAAGTAAAATAACTTTTTAAAAAGTAGAACTTTTAGGATCTGTTATGGATTGCTTTTCTGATTGCTGTGACAAATTAGAGGTTCAACTAAAACAATTTTAGACTGGTTTCAATGCTGCCATTCCTACCAAATGAATTATGAGAATCATCTCAATATTGTGACCTTGAACATGGATGCTACTGTGATTCTTCATAAGACTCCCAACTTTAAGACCCATGCCATTTGTGCTATGAGAGGCAAGGAATTACGTTCAATTGTTTCACCACTGGATATAAAGTGCTCATCATGGTGCTGGCTCCTAAGAGGTCCTTAATAAATCACCACTGAGTGGATGAAAGTGAAGGAAGCTTTTTAACTTACAATGCTTCTAAGTTTCAAATCCCCTTTGTAAAATGGAGATCATAATGTGTGTAGGACTATGAAGAGGATTTAGTGAGGTGTCAAATTTCAGTATAGTGCTGTCTATATAGAAAGCACCCAGTAGGTTTGGGTTGTTTTAAATATTGTTTCCTTTCATAACTGTTATCCAGTTAAAGGCTTTGAAGCCAAGTCTGTTTTATGCCTCCATTCGTCTATTAATTCAGAGGAAAAGCTGAATCTTTGAACTTTTATCTGATATGCTCATAAAGGACTACAGTGGATGCAATCTATAGGCACCAATGCAACAGATAAGTCATTGAGTATGCATATTAACCACAAACAATAATCAAACAAACTTATGTTTTGATTATGTGAGCATATATAAAAATATAGTTTATTTTAAAAACACTGCACAGTAAATTTCAGGTCAGCCAGGGCTCGAGTCAGACCAACTTGAAAACCCCCCAAAATATTTACAATTTGATATGAATTAGTTAACTTTTGGGTCTGTAAACAATTGTAACTACTCTAAAAGCCCACATTTAAGGTTCAGAAAGAGCACCTTTAGAGTTTTGATTAATAGAAAGTAAACATTTAAATTAGTATTAACCATTTAGTGTACCATTAAAACTTGAATGATTTGACACAGATCCTCTTCATCGCCTTTGGTCAAGAAACTCATCTATTAAAGCAGGCAGTAGGTAAAAAATACCAAGCACTAGAGAATAGAAGAGATTCATTCTCCACTAGCTATTTTCCTGTGACTACAGAAGCAAAGACCTTAAGTGTTCATGGGCAGCCAAGATCTTCAATTCTATGGCAGTTATTGTCACCAAATTTCAATGAATTACATAATACCATTAATTTGGAAATATTTTTATATATCACTAATACATAAAAATATTCATAATAAAATATAACTTCTGGGAATATGTCACATAATGTTTTATATGAAAATGTAGAAAATATTGAAGGTGTCATTTGAATATATGTCACTAACTTGGAATATATAATGTACCCTGAACATAATGAAAATATCTCCATTGTTGTGAAAGTTTCACAGTAATAGTGTGACCTTCCATACTTCTCTTAATTTTTAGCAAAATGCAAAATTCTTTGTTTATACATCATTGAGAATCTCAACCTATATCATTTTGTGGTTCTTCAAATGAAATGCAATTCACATATATGCATATGACACAATTAATGGCGTACGGCAAGACTTCACAAACAGTTCATTCCTTTGCACCATGTAAGAGCTATAGTAAACTAGGTGGACCATATCTATTCTTCAGAGAACACATGTCTCATTAGATCTTAATCATTACGCCATGACCCGTGTGCCATGAATAAACTCTAAACCCATTTTCCTTAACATTCCATCTTCTTTCGTTTTAGACCGTACGTCCCTTGTTTTCTTCACTGGTTTCCTCTCGCCCCCTTCAGAGCTTGGTATTATAAAGCATCACTTCCAATTTGCTTTCTCACCCAGTGAGGCTCTGAATTTTACCAATGCTATCATAAACTTCATCCAAAGGAGTGGTGAGGTTAAAATCACCAGGAATTTTCGTTCCTGACATGTATTTTAAGTGACCCAAAACCATGGTATTATTAGTGAGAAATAAGAAGTACCAACACCTTTAAGTCTATGAAATCAAGTCAATTTAGAGTTCTACTGGCTATACTGGTCAGTTCATGGTTCAAAGCATTATTTGACACCACATCTTTCATACAGTCTACAAGGAAACTGAAATTAAAGAAAGATTATATAACTTGTCCAATAGAAGATGTGAAGGTGACCAACATATGCATCATGCCTTTTAGAGTACACGAGATGGATTCAGACATTTTAAAAAGAATACTTCCTCTAATAACACAAAGTACTTCATTTTTAAAGAGACAGGGGAAAGATGAGTATGGGATAAAATGAAGCCTGACCCCCTTTTCCTGGCACAAGTAATCACATGGCTCCCTATGCTTCTAAAATTTTATGCCAGCAGATCCCCCAAAAGAACTTATATACAACTCTTCAACGTTTATGATAGTTAATTTCTATTGTTAATTTGACAGGATCTAGAATCACCTCGGAGAATAATCTCTGGGTCTGTATATAAAACAGTTTCTTATTAAGGGTTGTCATGATAGGAAGACCTAACCTAGCTGGATGCCACCATTCAGGAGGCTGGAAGTCATGTACTGAATTGAATACAAAGGAGAAGAGTGAGCTGATTGTCAGCACTCATTACTCATTACTCACTCACTGCTTCCTGACTTTGGATACAATGTAATCAGCTCACTTTCCCCTGCTGCCATGCCTTTCCTACCATGGCCCCTGTGTCCTCTTGAACTGTAAACTGAAATGAACTTCTGTTTCCTTAAGTTACTTTTGTCAGGCTACTTTGTCACAGCAATGAAAAACCTAAGAAACTAATACAGTGTCCCTTTCTCAATTGCCAGAGATTTTTTTTTTTCATCTCCTGAGACTATTTATAAACCAATTAATAGTTTGGTCAAGTTCAATATTCTGAATTAATTAAGACACTATCCAAGTAACATTTAATAAATAGATATTGGGTTTTTCTTTTCAAAGAAGCTAGGTTTTTTTTTTTTTTTATAGTGGCAAGCTGAGTCCAATATGTGTAGAAATAATTATAGAAATAGTTCAACATAACCAGATAGTGGTAAATGAAAAATTGCAAATAAGTCCCAAAGATTGAGATGGAAAGGAACCTATGCCAACAGGAAAATTAAAGTAGAGCAATTTGCTACTCTAAGCCAATAACTAAACATGTGGCCAAATACAGCAAGTTAATTTTAATAGGCATGTATGTATAAGCACATTTCATATACTCTTTGAATATATGTTCTGATGAATTTTGCCTCTGATATTTTAAATATTTTATTTTTATTTATTTATTCATTAGAGACAGAGAGAGGGCAGAGAGAGAGTGAGTGAGTGAGTGAGAATGGGTGCACCAGGGCCTCTAACCACTGTAAACAAACTCCAGACGCATGTGCCACCATGTGCACCTGGCTTATGTGGGACCTGGAGAATCAAACCAGAGACCTTAGGCTTCAGAGGCAAATGCCTTAACTGCTAAGCCATTTCTCCAGCCCTGATTTATTAATATAATATTATTATTGAGATAACAGAATGCAAGAAGGGTATTAAATATACCCATTTCAAATGTTTAACCCTTTCTGTACCAAGAAAAGAAGAGAAGAAGTAATTCAGAAGTATTTTTGTTTTGTTTTGGAAGCTGAATTCATGCGATTGATTGCAATATCAAGACCCTTGTCCTAGGGAAAGATTATAACAAAACTATTTTGATAAGCCGGGCATGGTGGCTCACACCTTTAATCCCAGCACTTGGGAGGCAGAGGTAGGAGGATCACGGAGAGTTCGAGGCCACCCTGAGACTACATAGTTAATTCCAGGTCAGCCTGGACCAGAGTGAGACCCTACCTCGCAAAACCAAAAAAAAAAAAAAAAAAACTATTTTGATTTAACAAAATGTTCAAAAATTTTGTTTTTGGGAGTTAGAGTTGTTGGCATATTTCTGATGGACTGAGATAAGTTTTGAATAAGAATATTTGATTAAAAATAGAACCGAGTATGTCCACAAAGAAAATTGACACGGGCTGGAGAGATTGCTTAGTGGTTAAGACACATGCCTGCAAAGCCTAAGGACCCCGGTTTGATTCTCCAGGTCCCATGTAAGCCAGATGCACAAGGGGGCACATGTGTCTGGAGTTCATTTGCAGTGGCTCTCTCTTTCCCTCTCTCTGTCTTTAATAAATAAATTAATTAAAATAAAATCTTTAAAGAAAATTGACTGATGAGTTAATTATGCCACAAAAGGTTTATGAAGGTCAAGAAGTAATGGACACACTTATGGATAATTAAGAACACCTTAACTGATACAGCCATCACAGCATTGTGTGTTTACTCAGGGTAAAGGCTGAGTATGAACACCTTAACTGATACAGCCTTCACTGCATTGTGCGTTTACTAAGTTTAAAGGCTGAGTATGGTTGTCAGAGACAAGACCTTATGAATGCAGTTGTGTGTTGCTGGAATGAGCAAAGGAAAGCTTCTCCATTTACTGTACACAGTCACAATGTAAGTGCCAACCAATATAGCAACAACTAATGGTCATCCATTTAAAGTATTAAAACTGGGTCATGTCCTATTTGATGAAAAGTACAGATTCCCCAGTATTTCCTCTGTCAAATGCCTGGAGCTAGGCTGGCATTGTGATAATTAATGTTCTGTGTCAAGTGGACTAGGCTGACAGGAATCCATGTATGTGGTAAGATGTTGTTGGCATCATATCTCTAAAGGCATTTCTGGAAGAGATCAGCATTCGTATGAATGGATTAAATAAAGATGATCACATTAATATGTGATCACATACCATAAAATTCATTGGGGATCTAACTAAAACAAGTTGGTAGGGAAAAGACAAACACTGTTCTTGAGCTGGGACCTTTAGTCCTCACAACTTAGGTGTCTGAATCTTTGCCAGTTTGGGAAATTCAGACTTGCTTTGAATTATACCATCTACTTCCTACTGTCAAGCTTTCAGACAGTACATATTGGGATGTTTTGGGCTTGATAGTTGAGAGGCAATTTCTCTAAGTCCCTATTTATATGTTTCACTACATATGTATTTATATATATTGTTTCTGCTTCTCTGAATAATCTTGACTAAAACTGATATTAATGATCCAACTAATAATCACATGTTTAGATAACAGAACTCCAGCCTGGAGAGATAGCTTAGCGGTTAAGGCACCTGCCTGCTAAGCCTAAGAACCTGGTTCCAATCTCCAGGTCCCACGTTTAGCCAGATACAAAGTGACACAAAGGTACAATGCTGCACCTGCCCACAAGGGGGCACACACATCTGGATTGCGTTCACAGCAGCTGAGACTGCCCATTCTCTGTCTCCTTCTCCCTCTCTGTGTGTCGTCTCTCTCCAAAAATAAATAAAATAATTAAAAAAATAAATAAAAATTAAATATCAGAACTCCAAAAATACAGCCTCTGTAATATTTTAATGGTACAGGGAAGAGAAGCAACATGTGGCATCCATGACCTGTCACCATGGACTTCACACTCTGGAGGCTATGGTGATTACAATGATAGTAGTAAGTTTAGCATCACTTTGGATTAACTGGAGAACTAGTTCCTTTGGGGAGCATTACAGAGAATAGCTACTTCTAGAGTAACCAATATGGTATTTTCCAGCTTCCAAATAGCTTCCCATTTGAGAGGTGTAGAGATGAGGGCACAAGAATTATAGTAAATATACAGAAGATGTGAGATTATAATTGGAGCACAGACCCACCAGAAGAGAGAACAATTAAGACATATTAGGTTAGTTATTATTTGCATAATTGAAGCAATGGATTTCATCTTTTATGAGTTAGAGAATTAGGTCATAAAATTTCATATAAAATAAAGATAAAAGTACATCTGTATGGAAGGGAAATTATATTAAATTAAGATACAGGTAGAGCTAGTTTAACTTAATTTAGCAGAACACTTGATGATTAATTGCCAAGGAATTGATCATACTTTCTCTGAAATTAATGTTTGCCAACAGGATTGAATTTTCTGGGAGAGGACAATCTGATATTAAATATACCTTTGTAATCATATGTCCAAGGAGGCAAATTTTCCTTTATTAGGTCAGAAAATGGATATGGTAGGGTTTATGAGCCATGCAACCTTTATAGTTATTGCAAAAATATTCATTATTACTTGAAAGTGGCCATAGGCCATGCATTAATGAGTGAAGTGTGTCTGTATTTATATAAATAATTAATTACATAAATGTATGAGCTGGATTTGGCCCATGGCAGCAGCACTGCTTGTATACTATGTTAGGTAGAAAAAGTACTTTATATTATGACAACTATTTCCCTAAATTTGGACACTACTCAAGGGCACACAGATGTCTGTTCAAGAAATGTTCATTGAGCTTCTACTATGTTCAAATTGATATACTTTGGATTAGAAATAAAAGGAAGACATTGTTGTTATTGTTATTAAGACTCCAACAATTTCAAGAGGAACACATAAAACTAAGCTTTAATATTATATTGTATATATGATCATAAGCATATGCACACAGTGGAAGTTTAGAAAGAGAAATAACCAGCTTTTCTAAAGTGTCACAGGGACATCTGTAGAGTAAAATGAGGTTTGAACTGAGAACCCTGAGGGAGATGAGTTGTATTTACTGAGGCAGTCAGACAGTGACCTATAGTAGTCCCAAAATCATGATGAAATTTTTCAATAGGAGAAAGTATATTGATTACTGGAGATATTGACATTACATGTATGGCTTTTATACTAATGCACTTGGATGTCTTCTGTAGTAATAGCAGAAGTAGTTCATAAAAATTATGGTGGTAGTAAGCACTTATTGGACACTGAATAGGTCACTTGACAAAAATCAATTTCCTGAAACTTATTTTTTGCATAATCATTTTTGAGAAATTCTGATTAGTGATTTACAGAAAATGGGTTTAAGTGCTTTAACAGGAATGAACAATTTCAGTGAATGAGTTCAGTATTTATCAGCGTACAAAGATATGTAAAGCATACTAATTTTTATTTGAAATCTTTTATTTATTTATTTGAGAGAGAGAGAGAGGAAGAGAGAGAGAGAGGCAGCTATACAGAGAAAATGGGCTCCCCGGAGTCTTTAGCCACTGGGAACAAACTCCAGATGCATGTGCCACCTTGTGCCTTTGGCTTACATGGGTATTGGGCAATCAAACCTTGGTCCTTTGGTTTTGCTAGCAAGCACCTTTAAAAAAGCACTTTTTGTGACTTCTTTGTCAATAACTGAATATTTCTCTTTGGCACTTTTATAATTTTAACTGCTATTTTATGTCTTTTCTTCTTAATTGCACGCATGATCAAAAACTTCCATAATTGAGGTATGTTGCTTATACTATATCAATGTACTACCTTATCACATCTCAACTGCAAACCAGCCATTCAGCACTGTTTCTTGGGATACAGATCCCTGTTCTGTAAATTGTCATCCTCCTTCCACCAGGGGATATTGGAGATAGAATGCAAAGATAGCAAAGAATGAAAACTAACACACCTTGTTTTCTTAATGCTGTCACCATACTTCTGTCCATTCCTGTCATGTTTGCTTCTTCACCTCACTTTGAGTCAATTCTTTCTTGTAGCAACAGTTGATTTTTTTTCCTAACACCAATCAGGACCAGGTAGTTTGTCATTATAAACCTTCTTACTACAAGAAGTGCTATTGTTGGACTGGTTTATAAACTTACTTAGTCATGTGGTTCTTTGTGAAAGCATTTGATATAAAAAGCATCCCATGAAAGATATTTTCTTTTAACAACATAAACAATGCATGTCAGTTAAGCCTCTGCACACACTGAAGGCTTGTTTTGTGCCAACATCATTCTAATTCACAAAATGTTCCTAAGTGCTCTATGAGGAAGATAGAGATCAATTTAACACATGAGAAAACAGAGGCAAGAGGGTTATGTGACTTGTTCCAAACCATAAAGCTACTAAGTAGCAGAACTGGGATTTAAATCCAGTATTTTCAACCCTTAACCACTGCAGTATACTGTCTCTTTGATTAATATACACAGTTCAACATAGTTGAAAATGTCACTAGAAAGTATAACAGGAATTGCTATGTAGCAATAGCTAAGCAGGGATTACATTATTTAGTGTACTCTGAATTAAGGTAGTGGTAATTAAGGATAGGACAAAGACTATAGTTTCAAGTGATTAGCAGCTGTAAAATGAGGAAGGCACAGTAACTCATTTGACATGGAAAGTAAAGAAGACAGAAGACAAATAGTTGTGTTAATAGGGTACTGTTATACTACAAGCCTCCAAGTTTTAGGAGTTTTGAATAAGGACTTGACTCTCAGTTCTGTATGATCTTTTTGTCCTTTTGGGTACAGCTTGTCTAGGCTGGCATTTCATGTGTTACTGCATTCACCTGCCAGCCTGTCATTAGCATTGGTTGAATTCTTCAATAGGATGGGACTGTTAGCATGAATAGAGCAGTACTCCCACACTGACAGCTGAAGTTTCTACTTTGAAAGACTAGCAGTCTAGTGACCACTAAGATAGCACAAGATAAAGGACCATGGAGCCTGCATAGGAAAGAAGGCTAGGATCATTCTGAAGCTGGCCAATCATTTTGCTTTATTTTATTTCTGTCACCTAAGTAATCCAAGACATAGATGTGAGCAAAAAGAATATTCAGTATTATTGTGATTGGATGGTTATGATTTTTGTTATATAGTTTTCTGAAAGAATTAGATATATTAGACTCATAACCTCTCAAGAAAAAAGCTGAGTTTATTCTACAGAAGAAGATAATAAAGAGTAAGAGAATACACGATTAAATGACCTTCAATTTTCAAAAAATAAATATGGGATATGAAAATTCCAAGTGATAGATGGCAACAGTCTTCCATTTGTTTTTCCAGAGATTGCTGAGAACATGTTTGTGATATAGAAAAGACTATGTGCCATCCCTTGGAAATGCTTATAAATGGCACTTTGAGGATTTCATGCAGTGCATAAAATGATTCTGCATATCCTGAGACTTCTGAAAACATAATTGTGATCTAGAAAAACTGTGTGTCATCCTTTGGAGCATGCTATAAATGACATGTTGAAGATTCCATGTGGTGTATAAAATGATTCTTCATCACATGCATGGACAATATTTTGCAAATACAGTAAAATCAAGGACTTTAAAGAATCTGCTTCTTGCTTTTGAGTATTAAATATCATATTTATAGTCAAATTAAATATTCTCGAGTTTTCTAGTTTAAAAATAAAGCATATGTGGGCTGGAGAGATGGCTTAGTGTTTAAGATGCTTGCCTGCAAAGCATACGGACCCAGGTTCAATTCCTCAGTTCCCAAGAAAACCAGACACACATTTGGAGTTCATTTGCAGTGGCTGGAGACCCTGGTGCACCCATTCTTTCTCTCTATCTGCTTCTTTCTCTTTCTCAAATAAATAAATAATAAATAAATAAAATTAAAATTAAATAAAGCATATGATTTAACTTATTAAAAGCTTAAAATAAGCCTGACATGTCAGTGGATCCCTGCAATCACAGCTACTTGCAAGCTTGGGAGGACAATACAGGGGAATAGCTCAAACCCAGGGATTCAATGGCACCCTTGAACACAGTAAGACCATGATTAAAATTAAGTAAAACTTTATGTCTAATATTATAAATATGTAGACATTGTAAATAATATTCCTCTTTACTCACTCTAAAATTTATATAATCTTTACTTTCATTTGTTGTTATTAGCTTATAGCATACCAAAGCATAAAGTAGGAAAGAACAGTTGAGTTTTTTTTCTTTTAATTGGTTTTTAATTTGGTAATCTTTGTGAATGGTATCATCTTTGTTTCTTAAAGATCAGAATTATGTAACATAAACGTAAAGAGAAACTGTGAAGATAGTTGCTGTGGTAAATCCCATATCAAAGCAATAATTGAAAAAAAAAACAAACGCTATGTGGTGGTTTATGCCTTTAATCCCAGAACTCAACACTAAAGATGCTGAGGTAGATGAAATGCTATGAGTTCAAGGCCAGGCTGGGCCTTAGGGTGCATTACATATAAACCTGGACTAGTGTTAGCCTGCTCCACAATAGCAGCAACAGTAAACAACAACAAAAATCAGGCTTTAATGAGAAATAATATATTGTGAACGAATTTAACTACCTTTACCACATCAAAATTCAAGCTTGCCTACCATAATTGACATTTCCTGTCTATAATCAGCAGTGAGAAGGAATGTAAGCTATTATAGAAGAAATCATGTTGAAAGCATATATTTTCAGGTTCAGAACATTGCAGAAGTCACAAATCAAACAGTAGTTGGGGAGCAAGCATACGCCTGTTCCCTGACATTCATGAGCACATCAGATCGATTGATGAGAAACCTAGAGCAAAAAGACAGTCTGCCGAGAAACTCCAGGGAGAAATTCCAGTCCACATTCAGTGTTGCTGTCTAGACCAAAGGGATGGTGACCTCACACAGCCAAGACAGATATTTACACAGATGACTACAAAGCCTAACTCCTACACTTCTGCTATGTCATACTTCAGCAAGGCAGGACAGAGGCCATGAAAGAGCCAGTGGATCAGAACATAAAGGAACATTGTGCCAGAGACTACAAACACGAACAGTAAGATCTGGAATGATGTCTGATAAGAGAAGCCAAACCAGGAGTTCTCGTGGATGATCATCGGCTGGAGGAGGAGTATGTTTCACTAGAGAGTGCAGCTTGCAACAAGAAGACATGGTAAGGAGTGGGGTGCACTCATTCCTGCTATCACAAATTATCACAAACTTAATGGTTTGAAACAGGATCAATTTTTAGCTTTTAGTTCTGGAGGTCAGATATTTGAAGGGGTCTTAGAAAGCTCAAATCAAGTTATCAGCAGCACTATGTTCCTCGGGAAGCTTCAGAAGGGAATCCATGTGTGTCTTATGCCTTTTAGCATCTATTTGTGTCTGTGGCTTGTGGTCTCCTTCCATCTTCAAAGTCAGTGACTGGGGGCAACCTTTCTCCCTCACATCATTCTGACACCAACTCTTCCTTTGTCTCTAACTTTTAAGGACCCTGATGAATACATTAAACAACCACATTAATTCTGGGTGAACTCTCCTCTTCACGGTCAGTAGATCAGCAAGCTTGAAGAATGTAAATACTACCTTATTTATCCTTGTTTTATAACCACACATATTTAACAGCTATGCAATTTAGGATTTAGATATTTTGGGGAACCTATTATTTTGCCTACCAAAGAGGTGATGTGTTCGTTCTCTCTCTCTTTGTACAAAACTGGGGAAAAGGTGATATAAATGACTGGTTTCTTACTAAGAAAACAAATAGTACCAAAAGAGACCATTGAAAGTTGAAGAGATAGAAAGGCCACTGATGGCCTTCGTAAGCATCTTGTGCCACTTTGCTCTTCACTGCTGCCATTTGTACTTTGAATTCCTTTCCTATAAGATCAAGGCTATGGAGAAAGTGTACGTCAGTTACTACCACAGAGGATTTATTTTCATTGCATATCTGAGATATGTGGTTGTTCTTTGTTGTTTTTGAACTAAGTTCTTTTAAAATATTTATACTTATTTATTTTCAAGCAGAGAGAGAGAAAGGGAATAGGCAGGCCAGGGCCTCCAGCCACTGCAAATCAACTCCAGACGCATGCACCACTGTGCACCTGGCTTTTATGTGGGTTCTGGGGAATCAAATCCCAGTTGTTAGGCTTTGCAGGCAAATGCCATAACTACTAAGCCATCTCTTCAGCCCTGGACTAAATTTTGAATCTGCCACATTACTATTCCTAGTAATGACCTTTAGTAATGAATTTTTAAAACATAGCATATTAGTCTGACATTACACAGAGCCATCAAAAGGAAGTGCGAACAAAGTGATTTGGCAGATGACAGACACATGCTAATAGACTTTTTCTTAAAGCTAAATAACAGAGTAATCTGCAGGAGTCTGGACTCAGGACAAGAACCCAAAACTTGTGGTCTCCTGCTCAGTGTTACTATACTAAACATGGGCTTAAAATGAATTCCCTAAAATGAATCATTACTGCTTTTCACAAAAGCATTATTCTGAAACTTTTGGAGCATTTGTCATATGGTTTATCAGAACTGACAAGTGCAGATGGAAGACTGAATGTCAATCTAATACATCACACGCTGCCCAGGCCCTCGACAGACACTTGTGAAAACATGTACATGAAGCTACAAAGCAGCCTAAAATAGTGTAAGAGCTAAGCACTTTGTGAGACAATGACAGAGGAAAAGAAGTACATTTAAGGAATAAGGATTTTAAAGGTGTTGGCATTTTTATGAAGATGCAGTGGGAAGAAAGTAAAGAAGAAAATATGTGTTTCAGAAATTTGACTAGAAAGAAAATTTCAAAGAAGCAAATCCAAAGCCCGGCAGTAGAATGTGAAATTCAGGGAGAAGATGGCAACAATGCATTAAAAAAAATCAAAGTTGTGGTAATGGGAGAGCTTATCACTGCCCTGGTGTAAAGCTGAGTGCATTAAGTGGATGGAAAGGCCCGTAGAGGAGCTCTGCTGCTGGCTTAGCAGAAAAGGGAGGTTGCCCTTTGTGTTAATTGGCAAATCGCTGACAAGAAAGGAGAAGGTGCCATCCATACATTTTTAATCACTCTCTTTCAATGGAAGGAGACTTTTATTCAAGAGGGACAATATGTCTGAGGGAACTAAATGATGAAAGAAAAAATTACATATTCTAGTACCGTTGCATCCAAGATAAAAAAGAAATCAAACAATAAGTTTTCCTAACTGAATCTTGACAGTTAGAGATGGTCTAAAACACTCTAATTTTCTTTCTGGGATTTACTTTTTTCCTAAGATTAACCTGGGCATCTTCTCTAAGTCAACTGACTGGCCCAAAAGCTCATGTGGAGGTCACTGCAAATGTGCCATTCATTGGTTTCTGAGTACATAAGTAGTGAGAGGACTCTAGAATTATTCATAGGATGGATCTTAGACAAGAGCACTTTTTATTATTTATTAATAACGGATATACTTAGTTTGGCTAAATCATGTGTTGGTACTATCCTTTCCCTCCACCCTGCCCCCATTCCATGGGGAGCCCTCCTCACTGGGGTTGCAGGCATTCCCTGTGGGTTTGTGGTTTATGCATTGTGGGAGCAGAGATGTGGTGATTTTATTTATGCATCACTATACTTATGAGGTTCTAATTTTTGTTTCCTATCTTTTTTTTTTTTTTTTTTTTTTTTTTTGGTTTTTGAGATAGGGCCTCACTCTATCTCAGGCTGACATGGACTTCACTTTGTAGTCTCAGGGTGGCCTCCAACTCATGGAGATCCCCCTACATCTGCCTGCCAAGTGCTGGAATAAAGGGCGTGTGCCACCACACCTGGCTCATATAGTTAAAAAGATAAGCATTGGGAAGAAGGCTCAGCAGTTTCAGTACTTTCCAAGTCAACATGAGAATCTGAGTCTCAATCCCCAAATCCACATAAAAGCCTGACATGGCAAAGGGCACCTATAATCCAAGTCTTTAGTAGGCAGAGACAGGAAAATACTTGGGATTTACTGGATAGCTAGTCTAGCTGCTTTGGTGATCTCTAGGTTCAGTGTGACATTCGGTCTCAAAAAATTAGGTAGAGGGCTGGAGAGATGTCTTAGCAATTAAGGTGTTTGCCTGCAAAGCCGAAGAATCCCACCCAGTTTGACTCTCCAGGACCCACCTTAGCCAGATGCACAAGGGAGTGCACACATCTGGAGTTCATTTGCAGTGGCAGGATGCCATGGCTCACCCATTCTCTCCCTGTCTCTCTCTCTCTCTCTCTCTGCCTCTTTCTCTCTCTCAAATAAATAAATAAAATATATATTTTTAAAATTATGTAGAGACTGACTAAGACACCTGCTGTTGACCTCTAGCTGTCACATGCACATGACCACTCAGGTATGCATACACACACACACACACACACACACACCACACACACATGTGCAATACACCCCCGTACATGCAAACATACACAAAAAGAAAACAATATCATATCTGTGTGGAAATTTCCCATTTTCTTGATATTATTTGCCTTTGGAAAGGAAATAAAATATTCTAGGGATCACTACATAAAAACAAATTGTAAATTGCAAACCATTAAAATACCATAAGGAAAATAACACACACACCATTTATGTAAAAACTTTAACATCTTTTGTTTTGGGGTTGTTTACAAATATATATTATATTTAATATTTCACATAAGAAATTTGAGAGCACTATCAAATCTCCACATGCACACACACTCATGTACTCCCACTATATAGAAACAATGTTGTCAGGGGAGATTCATGAGAATAGAACATTTAAGCAAAGACTTGACTGAGCTAAGT
The DNA here is from genome assembly GCA_036365145.1 of Orientallactaga sibirica. Classification (NCBI taxonomy): domain Eukaryota; kingdom Metazoa; phylum Chordata; class Mammalia; order Rodentia; family Dipodidae; genus Orientallactaga; species Orientallactaga sibirica. Next base: position 20,360,419 of record JAEOAD010000012.1, read on the forward strand.
GATAGGCAAAGGGAATGCATAGTTCCTGGTTTCTTGTTGGTACTTAAAGGAAGGATGATTTCTTAGCCAACTCAAATATTCAGTCTAAAAACTATAGAAGAATAATAGAAGATTATTGCATGAAATGTGAAAAGATTTTCAATTTATTTATTTATTTATTTATTTATTTATTTATTTATTTATGAGAGAGATAATATGGGCACAGCAGGACCTCTTACCACTGCAAACAAACTCCAGACACATGTGCCACATTGTGCATCTGGTTTTATGTGACTACTGGGAAATTGAACCCAGGCTGGCAGGCTTTGAGAGCAAGAACCTTGAATTGCTGAACCATCACAAAACCCCAAAATATTTTTATTTGTAATTTATAATCTATTACTGTGTCCAATGACACATATAAATTTCAAAAACAGTATTTTTTGATTAAGAAAGCATAGACTAGGCAAGGTGTGGTGGCAACACACCTTTAATCCCAGGGAGTCTGAGATAAAAAGGTCGCCATGAGTTTGAGGCCTCCCTGAGACCCTGAGACTACATAGTGAATTCAGGTCAGCCTGGGATAGAGTGAGATCCTACTTAGAAAAACAGAAAGAAGAAAGAAGAAAGAAAGAAAGAAAGAAAGAAAGAAAGAAAGAAAGAAAGAAAGAAAGAAATAAAGAGAGAAAGGAAGGAAGAAAGAAGGAAGGAAGGAAGGAAGGAAGGAAGGAAGGAAGGAAGGAAGGAAGAAAGAAAGAAAGAGAGAAATAAAGAGAGAAAGGAAGGAAAAGAAAGAAGGAAGGAAGGAAGGAAGAAAGAAAGAAAAGAAAGAAAGAAAGAAAGAAAGAAAGAAAGAAAGAAAGAGAGAAAGGAAGGAAGGAAGAAAGAAGGAAGGAAGGAAGGAAGGAAGGAAGGAAGGAAGGAAGAAAGAAAAGAAAGAAAGAAAGAAAGAAAGAAAGAAAGAAAGAAAGAAAGAAAGAAAGAAAGAAAGGAAGGAAGGAAGAAAGAAAGAAGAGAGAGGGAGAGGGTGAAAGAGGGAGAAAAAGAGAGAGAAAGAAAGAAAGAGAAAGAAAAGGAAGGAAGGAAGGAAGGAAGGAAGGAAGGAAGGAAGGAAGGAAGGAAGGAAGAGAAAGAAAGCAAAAGAAAACAAGCAAGCAATCAGAGACTAGGTCAGGCATGGTGGCGCACCCTTCAGTCGCAGCACTCAGAGGCAAAGGCAGGCAGAGGGAGGTAGAGGCAAGAGTATGGCTGTGAGTTTGAGGTCAGCCTGAGACTACCTAGTGAATTCCAGATCAGAATGGGCTAAAGTGAGACTCTACCTTGACCACCCCTCCACCCCGCCAATGAAAAAGAAAGCAGAGAAGTGATATGTTTAGATACAAAACCACTTTTAGAATGATAAGAATACAGTCGAAACACTGTAACACCATGCTTATGTGCTTGCTCACAGGTGACAAGGAATTGAGCTCTGCTGGATCATGACATGCACCAGTAGAATTGGTCCCTTTGGACAAGTATGGCTGAGTGCTAAGATTTAACAAAGCTTCATGATGCGTGTTTTTATGACTCTTTACACATCAGTTCCTGAAATATACTTCAAAGATTAAATTGTCTCGCAGATTAAGAACAGAATTACAGTTTTACGTAAACAGAGAAGAATAGCTAAGCATCTATGAACATGGAAACACAGAGATCTCAAAGGGCAGGACAAGTGTCCAGCTATAGTACAATGGCGTCTTACCTCAACAGTGGGGGCCCAATAATTGTGTCAGTTTTACTCTAGTGTTTTGAATCTATTATTTTCTTTAATCTTTGTAAGAATTTCTTTATAGAAGATATTCTTTTTGTGTTATGAAGAACTCAAATGCAGAAAGATAACTAACCTGGACAGTGCTTCATATTTAATAACTTGGGGGACAAGAATCTACTCAGAATCTGACCTTTTCACCAGTACATATAAGAGGAAAATTACCCACATATTCGCCCTGCTATATGCGGGCTTGCTGCACAGCTGGAATTATTTAGGTGCATGCTTTCAAGCCCAGCCACTTCTTGATGCTGTACCCAGACAAGGTGACTTCTTTGGGATTCATCTCTGGACCCAAAATGAAAAGCCTGTCTGCTCAAGAGGCTTTGGGTGAGCTTTTCTCTATTTTCCAGCTCTTGGGCTATTCATCTCTCAGCATCTTAAGTTTCCACCACCCCTAAGGTTTTGGCTTGCCCACTCTGGCAGCTTAGCTGCTGCTAGGGTGGGAAAGGATATACATGGGCCCTTAGACCATGTGGATGGATCCACTCCTCCCCTGTCGATTCTCAGACTAACCTCCCTGTTATTTCCTCCTTCCTTGGTCTGAGGACTCTCCTGCTCTCCCTCATCCCTCCTGACTTCTGAAAAAATATTATAATTAAAAAAAAATCCTTGTCAGTCTTGTTTGATTTCAATTTTTAAGTAAAACAGACACAAGCTCAGGTTCCAGATTTGTGTGTGAACCCCCCAAAGTAAGTCCCATTTCACACAAACTAACTAGCATTGGTGGATTACTTCAGATGAAAGCAGATAGTCTTAAAATATCATTTCCGAATCCCCTAAGAATTCGTTAAAAATGCAAGCTCTCACCTGGACCTGATGCCTCATTCCTTCAATCACAGCACTAAAGAGGCTGATAGAAGATTCTGGGTAATTTAAGGTGAGCCTGGCTACCAAGTGAGTGCCAGGTCAGCGTGGCCACATTTGAACCCTATTTCAGAACCCCACCTATGCAAAAATCCCTCCAGCTATCAGCCTCATGCGAACCTTAGCTAAATGTATTTTTTTCTTTATTAGTTATGTACATACTCACTGTGTAAACAGCACATGTTGGAACCATCCTTATCCTCATCCCTGTCCCTGCCCCCCCAAGTGCCCCTCCTTTTGGGGAATGCCAGTTATCCCCATGGGGATTGTGGATCCTGCACTGTGGGGGCTTTAACAGTCTTTCTGCCCCCTCTTCCATGAATTTCCCTGAGCCATATTGGGAACATTTTAGGCCTACTTCAGTGATGAGGTCTTGGGAGCCTCTGTGTCTCTGGATCTCTGGTTTGGTAGGAGTTGAGTTCTCTGTGTCTATCTCCTTCACCCTTATACTGATACCAGGTTCGCCAAGAAAGCAGCGGTCTTGCTCATTTCCCCAATTACTCTATGGTTTCAGCTGGGGCCCTGATGAGGTGCAATGGGGTGATTCTCTCCTCAGGTTCTGCGTCCATCTGAAAAAGAGAAGCAAATTCTCCAAAGGGGAGTGGAAAGTCAGCACTGGGTAAATGGACAGTTAGGTCGTCTAGTGCCAGAAGGTGCTACATGAGCTACTGGGGGAAAATAACCAACATCTGTGCAAGCAACTCGAGGTCTAAGCTACTCGGCAGCTAAATGTATTTTTAACAATTCCTTTGGATGACTCTGATCAATGATAATAGTTTTAAGAATTCTTTATCCAATGCCTCATGTAACCAACACTTCTTACAAACTGGAAAACTAAAAGGCAAATTAGGGCACACCTACTCCTAACTTTCTATTTTACTCTGGCTAAAACCTGATGCTACTAGACTCACACTGCTAGTCTGTGAGCCACAGAAAGATTGCCAGAGTTCACATGTCTACTGGGGAACACAGTAAAAAGTGTTTGGAGTGGAAAGGTGAACGAAACATTAAATATATATATATAGATAGATAGATAGATAGATAGATAGATAGATATAGAAATAGAAATAGAAATAGATATAGATATAGATATAGATAGATATAGATATAGATATAGATATAGATAATTTGTTTTTTGAGGGGAGAGAGACACAGAGAGAGACAGAGAGAGAGGGAGAGAAGAAAGATAGAGATGGGCACTCTGGCAGCCTCTCAGCTGCTGTGAGCGAAATCCAGATGCATGTGCCCCCTTATGGGCAAGTGCAGCATTGCGCCCTTGTGTCACTTTGCATTTGGCTCAACGTGGGACCTGGAGATTGGAACCTGGTTCTTAGGCTTAGCAGGCAGGCACCTTAACCGCTAAGCCATCTCTCCATCCCATAAACTTATATTTTTTATTAAAGAAACCTGCAGGTCTTAGTTGATATGGCAAAGGGGAAGAAAGGAGACGACTTTTGCAATATAACCTTCCAACCCTCACTAGAAGATCTAAAAGCAGAAGGCCCATTGAACACATGAGGCATGACTTCCTGCATAGTGAAGCGTGCTTACGAACCTGAAGTTACGAACAGAGACCTAAAGACCTAGAACAGCATATGGAAAGGACATAAGCCAGAGGATCAAATGCAGTTACTGCTTTGTCCCTACTGAGTGGATAATGATGAGGTGGATTTCACATATGTGTTCCATTTATGAAGCCACTAACCCCTCAGAATTATTTCTGATAATTGACCTGAAGTATTCATTCTGGGAAAGAAAGAGAGAAAATTTTCTTCATAGGAGATCAATTTTATTCAAGAAAAAATATAACATTTTGAGGCACCTCAGAACTTAAATTATTCCTCTGCTTCTAACCCTTGCATTCTATTTATGTTTTCATTGTCGTTTTAATGACTACAATATGGAACACAGAGAGAAGACTTTCCATTTCCTTTTACCCCACTTCCTACCCTCTTAGAAAACTGCATCTTAAATAAACTTACAGTGGAAACTTTTCGCAGATATTTCTCTCCAAATAGCCATTTTTTTTTCTTCTCCCAACCTTCATAGGCACTTACATATATTAACAAGAAATAGACCTGACTCTAACCAAACGAATTGATTCAACATACATAAATTCTTATATTCGTTTTTTTCTTGGATTTTTTTGTTTTGGTTTTGTTTTCCCATGGTAGGATCTCGCTCTAGACCAGGCTCACCTGGAATTCACTATGTAGTCTCGGGGTGGCCTCGAACTCATGGTGATCCCTCCTACCTCTGCCTCCCGAGTGCTGAGGTTAAAGGCATGTTCTACCATGCCTGGCTTATGATATTCTTGTATTCATCTCACTTGGCCTGCAAAGCACTCCCCTCCCCTCTTTTTTTCTGTGCACTTCTTGCAAGTCTTTGCCTACCACAGATTTATGTGGTTATGTGACTATTTAAGTCTGTGTGGAAATTATTGCATCTTTTTTTAATAAAATACCATTTTATATACATATATAATTTTTTTTGTACTACAGCCTAGGGCTAGGGTTGGATTGGCAAACCCCTCTCTGGCCTTCTTTTCCTCTTCTCACCAACCATAATAAGGTAACTAAGAGACACCTTTCATTTATTCTGAAAAACCCAGTCAAAAGCCTATGGCAGGGAGGATCAAAAACCCCAAGGGTGAAGTTATTACTGTTGTCTGATATATGAATATATTATACCCATAAAATTACATCTAGTTATTTATTTTTATGCCTATATATTAGTAATGCTCTCACTTTTGGTTAGAGAAATCTTTTTTCAGATGGTAATGACTGCTGGAGAGACTCAAAACTTGTCAAAGTGCTGAGAAGATGTGCCAGTTGAGAGCAAAGCACTGAGACATCTCTGTCATATCTTCCACTGACTCAGAGAAGGCTGTATTAGAAGAGGTTGCAGAAAGAATGTAGGAGCCAAAGGATATGCTGACTCCCAGACAAAAAGCAGTTGTTTTCATATCAGAGAGGCTACCATTATCTGTACAAGACTTGCATAACATTGGGCCTACTACCAGGTTGTATTGGATGGTACAGGTGGGAACAAAAGACATCAACACAGTAAAGAGAATAGTAGGGGCTGGAGAGATGGCTGTGCAGGCCTTTGAAGCCCTAGGACCCACGTTTGATTATCCAGGTCCCACAGAAATCAGATGCACAAGATGGCACACGCATCTGGCATTTGTTTGAAGTGGGTAGAAACCCCAGCATGCCCATTATCTCTCTCTCTCTCTTTCTCTCTCCCTCTGTCTATGTCTCAAATAAAATTAAAAATAAATTTTAGAAAAGAAAAGAGAACATTAGAGAAAAAGGGGGTAAAAGTGGAAGGGGGACAATTGAGGGTGGTGAGAGGGGAGTATATAAAATCAAAAAGCAAAGGACAGCTTCAAAGAGAAGAAAAGAATATGATCTACAAATAAATAAATAAATAAAGGCAGGGCTGGAGAGATGGCTTAGCAGTTAAGGCGCCGCTTACAAAGCCAAAGGACCCAGGTTTGATTCCCCAGGACCTACGTAAACCAATGCACAAGGTGTCTGCAGTGGGTAGAGGCCCTGGCATGCCCATTCTGTCTCTATCTGCCACTTCCTCTCTCTGTCTTTCTCTATATCTCAAATAAGTAAAGAAATAAATAATGAAAAAATAAAAAGTAAAAGTGTGGTCTCATGCCCCTGCATAACACAGTGAAAATGATGATGGAATTAAATATGTATTAAAGAGCTCCAAGTGCTAGAAAAAAAAAAAACACTATAGTTTTGAAAAACTAAAATTATTAAATATAATATCAGCCTGCATTATTTGAGGTAGGTTATAATCTTATTTTTCTTTTAAAAAGTACTTATTTTAGGCTGGGGAAATAGTTCAATAGATAAAATGCTTGCCCATCAATATGGAGTCCCCAAGCCTGAATCCCCATACTCCTTGTAAAATCCTGGATGCCATGATGGCTTCTGCAACCCTAACATGCTGACGCTGAGGGCAGGGGAGAAGGAAGAGACAAGAGAACTTCCCAGAAGCTCATGGCAAACAAATGCAGCAAGGAGTGGCAGCATGAGAGCCAGGCAAGGACCAACTTTGAAGATGTCCTCTGAACTCCACACATGTACAGTAGCACATATGGGCTGCAATCACAAACACACAAATACAAAAAATTTTTTTTTTCTAAACTATGAAGTTATAAAAATAGTGAAAAAACCCATGAATATCTCACTAATTTTATTATATGCACACATAGCTATACATACTGCAGCCCTTGATCAGTTATTTCTCTGTTTCCTTTCTCTCACTCTCCAGAGACAACCATAACCTGAAGTTGAGGAATATTATCCCCATATATGTTCCCAAACCATTATTGAAAATATCAATATGTTCATGTATAGTTCCAATTTTTTGTTATTTTAATTAATATTGCAACACACTTCCTTTTTGTTATTCCTGTGGCATACCTGGAAAGAATTCCACCAAGTCCTGGGAATCAGTGCATATTTACCATGTTGGCAGCCATTTTTACCAACAGAGAAAATGTTAGAGAAGCAGAGTATGAAGCACCATATACCTTATACATAACCTGAGCTCGAACAACATCCTCACCTGATTCAGAAGCATGTGAGGACTTAGAAGATCTTGATTTTGGGCTGAAGGGATGGCTTAGCAGTTAAGGCACTTGTCTGCTAAGCCAAGGGACCCAGGTTCAATTCCCCAGGACCTATGTAAGCCAGATGTCCAAGGTAGTTAATGATTCTAGAGTTTGTTTGTAGTGGCTGAAGGCCCTGGTGCTCCCATTCTGTCTGTCTGTCTCTCTTTCTCTCTGTCTCTCAAAAAAATAAATAAAGGAAATTAAAAAAAAAAAAAGAAGTTCTTGATTTTTAGTCTCTGTGGAAAGGCTGACATGTGAAGGAAGACACAGACTTGTTCAACCTTATGAGATGCTGCCAAACTCCTCTCTGAAGCACTTGTGCCAGTGTGCAATCTCGCCAGCAGTGAGACTTTATTTTTTGCTAGGGAGTGGGATATGAAATGCCATGTCATTGTCGCTCCAGTCTCTGCTTACATTCATGGTCTAATGGTATCTATGTTTTGGTCATAGTTGTGGTAAACTCGCTTTGCGTTTTTGTTATTTCATTCTGTTTCTCTGTGTCATGTCACAGCATAAAAAAAAAAAAAATTCTCCTATTGCCTATAATCCTTCCTTTCTCCCTTTAAAAGTTTTTATCTTCTCTCCCTTTGTCCTTCCTTCTAACATGCTAGCAGGTGTTTCTAGGCATGGAGATTATTCCCATATCCAACTTTTCCTGATATGAGGTGTCAATAATCATTGCTAAGCCACATTAGTTTTCCTCTGTCACTTCAGCCACAAGCAAAATAATAATAAAGTTAATTACTCTGTGAAAAAGAAAAGGTTTGAACTCAGACTTTCCTGGTTTCAAAGTTCATATTGTAAAACTTTTTTTTTTGTCATTAAGATATTTTATATTAAATTCAATTGCCATCACCTTATGTTGCAGTCAGGTTCGCATTGCTGGTAGAAATCACCCAACCAAGGGCAGCTTGTGGGAAAAAAAGAGGTTTATTTTGGCTTACAGGCTCGAGGGGGAAGCTCCATGATGGCAGAGAAAATGATGGCATGAGCAGAGGGTGGACATCACCACCTGGCCAACATAAGGTGGACAAGAGCAACAGGAGAGTGTGCCAAACAGTGGCGAGGGGGAGATGGCTCTAACACCCATAAGCCCACCCCCACCCATACTCTGTCACCAGGAGGCATTAATTCCCAAATCTTCATAAGCTGGGAACCTAGCATCAGAACACCTAAGTTTATGGGGGACACCTGAATCAAACCACCACATTCCACCCCTGGCCTGCATAAACTGATAACTATCCATGAGGCAAAATGCAATGAATTCATACAACTTTAAAAGTCCTCATATTTTTTATCAATACTAATGATGTTCAACCATCCCCATACTCCAAGGTCTTTTAACTGAGCCATAATACCAAAAATAATCCCCCCAAAAAACCATAATGGCACATTCACACTGCAAAAGATGGCACTGAGCAAATCAAAGAAATATTCAACCAATACAAGATTTAAAACAACCAGGGCAAACGTCAAATTCTGTAATTCCAAGTTCAACAACTCTAGTCACTGACAAATCTCCAAGTCTGATAATTCTAACCAGCAACAAGTCTCTGGAATTCCAATTCCAACCCTCCAGGTAGGCTATTGACAATCCTGGAAAACTTGATCCAGGGCTGGCAGCTCTCCTTGGCAGCCATCTCATGGTCCTGGCATCTCCACTGGGTCTCTACTGCAACCCAGAGTCCATCCTCATGGCCCCATGGGATCTCCATGCAGGCATCCAGCAAACCTGCTTTACACTGCCCATGGCCATTTCCAAAATATAAGACCATCTTACAAACTCAATGACCCTCTCTTTCCTGTCCTTTTTATACCCCACAATACCAGTTGGGTGCTAATTTGTTAGTCCAGGGGGGAATAAAGCAGATTTGAAGAACAGGACACTCCTTTGAGCACTCAGCTCCCTTTAAAAGAGTCTATTTTCTTCCTGTTGCCCCTGTGCAGGTCAGTTGGCCCAATCTCAATGGTTGTAATCTCTCAAACAATTTGCAGGAGAACAGGCAGCAGTGTAGGCCCAAAGATTTCAATTTTTTCTGTGCCATATCCCTCTGCTCACACCAGTTCGTTTCTACACAAGGCAACCCTGCACAACTCCTCAGGACAGGGGCAAAACAGCAAGCATCTCAAACTACTTCTAGCCCAGTCCAAGTAAAGCTCTTTCTCACCCTCATAAGCCAAACCTCACAGTCTGTAGTTATTTCTACATTCAGGTCTTTCAACTCTGACCAGAATAGTCCATAAAGCTGTACTTACAGCACTGCAAGGTGTCTCTTAGGCCAAAGTTTCAAATCTTTCCACATTCCTCTTGAAAATCAGCTCCAAAAGGCCAAAGCCATAGTCAGGTGTCTAGCAGCAACCCCACTCCTCATCTCATCCCACATTCTGGTACCAACTTCTGTAGCAGACAGCTTCAGGTTCACTGAGATGAACTTCCAGACCAGGCACAGTTATGGAGGAAGGTATATTTATTGAAGCTTACAGATCCAGAGGAAATTCTATAATGGCAGAAGAAGCTGGTCTGCTCTTACAGGACCAGGCAAGGGAGAGAGAAAGCCAAAAGCCAAAAGCCACACAGCACAGCACACCTCAGGAACTCCAACTAGGCACACTTGCATATCTTTAGATTGAAATCTCAAACCACCATCACACCTTAACATCCCATAGTGACGCCACCTCCAGTCAGGTGGCTGCAGATGCAAACTATAAACTAATAAAACACTGAATATATTGGGGACATCTATTCAAACTACCACACCTTGATTACTATAATATATAAAATATTAATATGTAATGCATATCATACATTTTTGCATATCACATGTTATATATTGAATTAGTACATGTCATACATGACTGTATAATCTGTGCATAGCATCAGTGTATTAAGATTCAAAGTTTATATTTGAGATAGTGCTCAGCAATGTGTAGGTTAGAGAAAAAATGGACTAATCCAAAAGTTATTCATAAGGTTTGTTACACAGTTTATACTCCCACTAAAGTGTTTTACATTTTATAGTGATTATTGTTGATACTGAATAAATAAAGATTATTTATTTATTTATAATTTTACTAAGTCTCTCTAGAGATTCTGTTTTTGTAGGTCTGATTTGGAACCCAGATATATGTACTTGTTATGGACAAACAAGGATTTTGATGTTATTGTGGTACTGGTATTGTACCTAGGACCTCACATATACTACACAGTTGATGTGATGTTGGTCTATATTCCCCATATTGGCACAGGTAACTTCCAATTAATAAGCAATAATTAGCTGTATTTGCCCCCTCACATTTGAAAACTGAGCCAGCCAGCATCATTCAAAATATCTGGCATCATCAACGCAATAAAGCATACATTTTGAAAAGAACATTAGGTCAGTCTTGCTCAGGGAGGGAATATCCTCCCACATCCCAGCTGGGTCTCTGTGAGGCAAATGTCAAGGCATTTGTAACTAAAGCCTCATCTAAACACTGTACAGCTTACTGCCCTAACTCAAAGAAGAGAGAAGACAAGGAGTCAAGGTGCTTACTTGGTTTGAGCCATCCATCCTCCCAGCACTGCTTCCATCCATGTCATTATCCTACGTGACATCTATGTAGGCTGCAGAGAAGGCAGGGCACAAGACAACAGCAGTGTTGGGGGCTCTGCCAGGTCTCCTGGTCACCAGTTGGAAATGGCTCCTCACCCCTTGCTTCCTCTTCAACCTTGGTCTGGGCAGCTCAGCCAGCCCTAACATCTTGGCTACATTCTCTGTGCATCTGCAAATGTGTGCCTGATTCTTCCATTCAAAGTTATGAGATGCCTATTTTGGAAAATACAAATAACTTAAGAAGCAGTAAATCTGATTTGATGTGACAGACGAAAGCCATCGGAGAGGATATTGTAAGTACTCAAGTTTGCAGGAACTTTTTTATTGCCAATAAAAAGCGTTTTCAATTTGGACAAAAGCTCAGACATGAGGTATTCTTGCTAAGTACATTTCTTTCCAGAAACGTAAAATTGTTTACAAATATCTCATAATATTTTGTAAGAGTGGTAGTGAGTGCTACTATTCCTATGAAAAAAGAGGGTATTTTGTAAAGTAAATGACAAATGTGTATGTGCACACACACATACATGCTCAACAAAGTATGCCAAAGAAAATAAGTTTAATGGGTAGATTAGTTCTGTGAATGGGAATGCTTGCTTGATAATTTTCCTTTTTTTTTTTTTTTTTAATGTTGGTTTGTTTTGAGTTGGAGTCTCAGGCTGACCTAAAACTACTTATGAAGACCAAGGGAGCCTTGAGCTCACAGAAATACTCCTACCTCAACCTTCCAAGTTCTGATATTATCAATATTTTCCATATTTCTGCATCAATAAAGCTTAAATATCCACGTTGATAATAAAACATTGCACTAGTGGCTGAAAGAAACAATGGATATTAGTTGCCTGAATGTCCACATTGATATAAGTATTAAATGAGTAATACATGTAAAAGCACTTAAGACAGAGAGAAGTGCTGAGAAAAATACTCTATAAATATCTTCTATATCAATTACTTTCCTTTCAGAAACTTAATATATACAGTCAAAACTACTTGATGGGTTCCTCTAATATTAGGGACAGGTCTTACATATCTATCATTCCTTTTAACATCCCCAGCAACCATCTCGAGGAAATGATCCATAAATATCTGTAGAAGTCTGTTGAAGTCATCTTAGCCTGTATTCACTTAAAAATCAATGTTGGAGGGCTGAGAGATTGCTTAGCAGTTAAGGCATTTGTCTGTGAAGACTAAGGATCCAGGTTTGATTCCACAGGACCCACATAAGTCAGATGCAAATGGTGGCACGTGTGTCTGGAGTTCGTTTGCAGTGGCTGGAGGCCCTGATGTGCCCATTCTGTCTCTCTCCTTTCTCTCTCTGCCTCTTCCTCTCCCTCCCTTCTTCCTTCTTCTCTTTCAAATAAATAAATGAATAAATAAAATATTTAAAAACACCAATGTTGGAGATAGTATATTCTATAGAATATGGTTTTGCATATGTTATTTTACTCTAAGTCTTCAGGAAACATTTGGCAAAATTTGAAGACATGTTAGGTTGGGCAATTCTCCATGATGTTCAAAGCTTCCCATTATACCCATATCAGCACATCACCTACAGTTAAATGTGGTTAAGGAAGAAGATTCTCAATCTTACAGGACCTTCATCCTCAGCTTTATAGACTAAAGAATTAGACACATATCATCACATGTTCCTTCTATCAGCCATTCCTGCTATAACCTGTATTTTCCTTTGCATGTGATAAAAGCTGTGAGAAATCATCTCTCTACCCACTTGAAAGAATTTCATCAACAGAAACCAAATACATTTATTCCATTGCCCAGAAGAGTTCTTTTCCCCATTTTCTGCTGTCCCCACATTCCAGAACATTTAACTTCAAGCATCTCAACAAAGATGATGCTTAGGGGAAATTTATTTATGAATTCATAAAACGTAGTGAGGATTGGTGGGTAATTTCATAAATTTTATGCTTTAACATTTGGTTTGTTTTGTTTCCTTGCTTTTATTTCTACCAAGAGATAAACAATGACATTTGCTCTCCTTTTTCTTATTTTAAACATCCTAGTAATTCTGTGTACATCCCACAGATAAACCAAAGACAAGAAGTTGATGGAATATAAAAAAGTTGTTAGCAGCTGCCCAAGCCCAATTGTAATAACCTCAAGCAAAGAAGTTAGTCAGAAGTGCAATACTTTTGTTTACTTATTTTCTTCTGACTCTTAAAAATATAACATACTCATATAAAATGGTACATCAAAGCAGTCATAATAAATAATTAGAGTGTTATCAAAGACTGTTTTGTTCTTCCAGCTGCTGGAATGGTTTTATTTACTTAGCATTGTGAGGCATCTCAGAAACAGCTGCTATTTTATGTGAGTGACTCCATGACTTGATTTAAAATGCTTTCCTCTGCTAGATCCAATGGCACTTTTGCAGTAAGGACAGACTCATGGAAAAAACAGTTTTTTTTTTTTTTTTTTTTTTTTTTTGTACTTTATTACATTGCCAAAGAAAATAACTTTAATGGGTAGATTAATTCTGTGAATGGGACTGCTTGCTTGCTAATTTTCCTTTTTTTTTTTTTTTTTTTTTTGTTTTTTTTTTTTTTTTAATGTTGTTTTGTTTTTACTCTGAGTCTCACCAGGCCCAGGCCGACCTAAAACTACCTATGAAGACCAAGTGAGCCTTGAGCTCACAGAAATACTCCTACCTCAACCTTCCAAGTTCTGATAGTATCAATGCGTATTACAAGCCATCTTGACCTTGAATTTCTTCAGACTGATCATTTAAAAAGAAAAACTGCAGAAGATGTTTACAGAGCAGATATGTAGAAGACTTTCCAGAAATACTGTTTTGCTAATTTAATTACCTCATTTTTTTTTTTTTTTTTGGAGTCAAACATTGTTAGACACTGCAAACAAAGAGAAACAGGCAGGCATGGGAATTCTTTGTGGGGAAATGGGGGTCCATAAGAAAGAAAAGGAATATAAAACAAAACTTGAAAAATAAATATTAAAAATAGCACCAGAAGAGAATGGACAAAATAAGGAGACAAGAAAGATTGAAAAGAGATTTTAAAAAGGAAAAGAAATATGATACACTGATGCCTCAAACAGCCTCAATCTTTTTGGCTATTGAAAGTATCAAAGACATGTGTGTTGCAGCTACTTACTGTGAGGGATAGAACCCAGGAATTCCTGGGTTCTATCACTAAGATAGCTTCATTGGCAATGCAAAGCCCCTTTAAGTGCCTTGATTAATTGGCCTGTGCCTGAGTTGTTGTTCAATTCCCTATGATATTCTGACTCTAAAGTAGATGGAAATTCTTCCCTCTTTTTCTCAGTGGAAAGTAAGCATGTGTGGGATTGACTCCAGTAGAATCGATCACAGCTACTGCCTGCAAGGACCTCCTATCAGTCAGACATAGTGCCTCAGGATCTGTCAGTCTCTCATTAGGCCTCTCGTTTAGTTATTGCACCGACTCAAACTCATTATGCAGCTGGAGACGGGAAAGCTAACCATTTTAGTATTGAGTTTTAATCAGTGTTTCCTTTCGATCAACTTGTCCCAAATTTATTTTTTATAACATTTGTGAAGTGAGAGGTTTTATTATGTCAACAATTTCTAGCCAATAATTTATTTCTTCAAGCTGTTTCAAAATATTTTGTCTTGGGGGACATAGCACACAGAATATATGGGCTGTTGATTTTATTCATGTCATGAAATCATATTAAATGTTTTGTTTATTATAACCTTAAAGGGATATATTTGCAAGAAGGAGAAACCATGCTTTTTCTCTTAGTTGACATTTTATAACTATATATGAGCTGTTTGTATCAGATGCCCCCTATAAACTTAGGTATCCTAAATGCTTGGTCCCAGCTGATGGTAATTTGGGTGCTGGTGTCTTGCTGGAAGAAGACTTTGGAGTGTGATAGCCAGCTCCCTTTTGCCACAGCATGGCTCATCTTTTTATTGACATTTTGCACTTGCTGTGGCAAAGGGTGATGCCTAGCCTCTGTTGCACCATGTTTTCCCAGGCCATCATTGAATCTGGCCCTCGAGACTTTGAGTCAAAGTAAAACTTTTCCTCCCATCAGCTGCTTTTGGTTAGGTGTTTTGTCCCAGCAATGAAAGGGTAATACAACAATATTCATGCTTGATTTTCAGATTCTTTTTTCTTAATTTTTAAATATATGTTTTTAATATTTATTTATTTATTTATTTATTTATTTATTTATTTAGGAAAGAAAGAGAGAAAATTTTCTTCATAGGAGATCAATTTTATTCAAGAAAAAATATAACATTTTGAGGCACCTCAGAACTTAAATTATTCCTCTGCTTCTAACCCTTGCATTCTATTTATGTTTTCATTGTCGTTTTAATGACTACAATATGGAACACAGAGAGAAGACTTTCCATTTCCTTTTACCCCACTTCCTACCCTCTTAGAAAACTGCATCTTAAATAAACTTACAGTGGAAACTTTTCGCAGATATTTCTCTCCAAATAGCCATTTTTTTTCTTCTCCCAACCTTCATAGGCACTTTACATATATTAACAAGAAATAGACCTGACTCTAACCAAACGAATTGATTCAACATACATAAATTCTTATATTCGTTTTTTTCTTGGATTTTTTTTTGTTTTGGTTTTGTTTTCCCATGGTAGGATCGCTCTCTAGACCAGGCTCACCTGGAATTCACTATGTAGTCTCGGGTGGCCTCGAACTCATGGTGATCCCTCCTACCTCTGCCTCCCGAGTGCTGAGGTTAAAGGCATGTTCTACCATGCCTGGCTTATGATATTCTTGTATTCATCTCACTTGGCCTGCAAAGCACTCCCTCCCCTCTTTTTTTCTGTGCACTTCTTGCAAGTCTTTGCCTACCACAGATTTATGTGGTTATGTGACTATTTCAGTCTGTGTGAAATTACTGCATCTTTTTTAATAAAATACCATTTTATATACATATATAATTTTTTTGTACTACAGCCTAGGGCTAGGGTTGATTGGCAAACCCCTCTCTGGCCTTCTTTTCCTCTTCTCACCAACCATAATAAGGTAACTAAGAGACACCTTTCATTTATTCTGAAAACCCAGTCAAAGCCTATGGCAGGGAGGATCAAAACCCCAAGGGTGAAGTTATTACTGTTGTCTGATATATGAATATATTATACCCATAAAATTACATCTAGTTATTTATTTTTATGCCTATATATTAGTAATGCTCTCACTTTGGTTAGAGAAATCTTTTTCAGATGGTAATGACTGCTGAGAGACTCAAAACTTGTCAAAGTGCTGAGAAGATGTGCCAGTTGAGAGCAAAGCACTGAGACATCTCTGTCATATCTTCCACTGACTCAGAGAAGGCTGTATTAGAAGAGGTTGCAGAAAGAATGTAGGAGCCAAAGGATATGCTGACTCCCAGACAAAAAGCAGTTGTTTTCATATCAGAGAGGCTACCATTATCTGTACAAGACTTGCATAACATTGGGCCTACTACCAGGTTGTATTGATGGTACAGGTGGGAACAAAAGACATCAACACAGAAAAGAGAATAGTAGGGGCTGGAGAGATGGCTGTGCAGGCCTCTTTGAAGCCCTAGGACCCACGTTTGATTATCCAGGTCCCACAGAAATCAGATGCACAAGATGGCACACGATCTGGCATTTGTTTGAAGTGGGTAGAAACCCCAGCATGCCCATTATCTCTCTCTCTCTTTCTCTCTCCCTCTGTCTATGTCTCAAATAAAATTAAAAATAAATTTTAGAAAAGAAAAGAGAACATTAGAGAAAAAGGGGGTAAAAGTGGAAGGGGGACAATTGAGGGTGGTGAGAGGGGAGTATATAAAATCAAAAGCAAAGGACAGCTTCAAAGAGAAGAAAAGAATATGATCTACAAATAAATAAATAAATAAAGGCAGGGCTGAGAGATGGCTTAGCAGTTAAGGCGCCACATAAAGCCAAAGGACCCAGGTTTGATTCCCCAGGACCCTCACGTAAACCAATGCACAAGGTGTCTGCAGTGGGTAGAGGCCCTGGCATGCCCATTCTGTCTCTATCTGCCACTTCTCTCTCTGTCTTTCTCTATATCTCAAATAAGTAAAGAAATAAATAATGAAAAATAAAAAGTAAAAGTGTGGTCTCATGCCCCTGCATAACACAGTGAAAATGATGATGGAATTAAATATGTATTAAAGAGCTCCAAGTGCTAAAAAAAAAAAAACACTATAGTTTTGAAAAACTAAAATTATTAAATATAATATCAGCCTGCATTATTTGAGGTAGGTTATAATCTTATTTTTCTTTTAAAAAAGTACTTATTTTAGGCTGGGGAAATAGTTCAATAGATAAAATGCTTGCCCATCAATATGGAGTCCCCAAGCCTGAATCCCCATACTTTTTTTGTAAAATCCTGGATGCCATGATGGCTTCTGCAACCCTAACATGCTGACGCTGAGGGCAGGGGAGAAGGAAGAGACAAGAGAACTTCCCAGAAGCTCATGGCAAACAAATGCAGCAAGGAGTGGCAGCATGAGAGCCAGGCAAGGACCAACTTTGAAGATGTCCTCTGAACTCCACACATGTACAGTAGCACATATGGGCTGCAATCACAAACACACAAATACAAAAAAATTTTTTTCTAAACTATGAAGTTATAAAAATAGTGAAAAAACCCATGAATATCTCACTAATTTTATTATATGCACACATAGCTATACATACTGCAGCCCTTTGATCAGTTATTTCTCTTTTTCCTTTCTCTCACTCTCCAGAGACAACCATAACCTGAAGTTGAGGAATATTATCCCCATATATGTTCCCAAACCATTATTGAAAATATCAATATGTTCATGTATAGTTCCAATTTCTTGTTATTTTAATTAATATTGCAACAAACTTCCTTTTTGTTATTCCTGTGGCATACCTGGAAAGAATTCCACCAAGTCCTGGGAATCAGTGCATATTTACCATGTTGGCAGCCATTTTTACCAACAGAGAAAATGTTAGAGAAGCAGAGTATGAAGCACCATATACCTTATACATAACCTGAGCTCGAACAACATCCTCACCTGATTCAGAAGCATGTGAGGACTTAGAAGATCTTGATTTTGGGCTGAAGGGATGGCTTAGCAGTTAAGGCACTTGTCTGCTAAGCCAAGGGACCCAGGTTCAATTCCCCAGGACCTATGTAAGCCAGATGCCCAAGGTGGTTAATGATTCTAGAGTTTGTTTGTAGTGGCTGAAGGCCCTGGTGCTCCCATTCTGTCTGTCTGTCTCTCTCTCTTTCTCTCTGTCTCTCAAAAAAATAAATAAAGGAAATTAAAAAAAAAGAAGTTCTTGATTTTTAGTCTCTGTGGAAAGGCTGACATGTGAAGGAAGACACAGACTTGTTCAACCTTATGAGGTGCTGCCAAACTCCTCTCTGAAGCACTTGTGCCAGTGTGCAATCTCGCCAGCAGTGAGACTTTATTTTTTGCTAGGGAGTGGGATATGAAATGCCATGTCATTGTCGCTCCAGTCTCTGCTTACATTCATGGTCTAATGGTATCTATGTCTTGGTCATAGTTGTGGTAAACTCGCTTTGCGTTTTTGTTATTTCATTCTGTTTCTCTGTGTCATGTCACAGCATAAAAAAAAAAAAAAAATTCTCCTATTGCCTATAATCCTTCCTTTCTCCCTTTAAAAGTTTTTATCTTCTCTCCCTTTGTCCTTCCTTCTAACATGCTAGCAGGTGTTTCTAGGCATGGAGATTATTCCCATATCCAACTTTTCCTGATATGAGGTGTCAATAATCATTGCTAAGCCACATTAGTTTTCCTCTGTCACTTCAGCCACAAGCAAAATAATAATAAAGTTAATTACTCTGTGAAAAAGAAAAGGTTTGAACTCAGACTTTCCTGGTTTCAAAGTTCATATTGTAAAACTTTTTTTTTTTTTTGTCATTAAGATATTTTATATTAAATTCAATTGCCATCACCTTATGTTGCAGTCAGGTTCACATTGCTGGTAGAAATCACCCAACCAAGGGCAGCTTGTGGGAAAAAAAGAGGTTTATTTTGGCTTACAGGCTCGAGGGGGAAGCTCCATGATGGCAGAGAAAATGATGGCATGAGCAGAGGGTGGACATCACCACCTGGCCAACATAAGGTGGACAAGAGCAACAGGAGAGTGTGCCAAACAGTGGCGAGGGGGAGATGGCTCTAACACCCATAAGCCCACCCCCAACCATACTCTGTCACCAGGAGGCATTAATTCCCAAATCTTCATAAGCTGGGAACCTAGCATCAGAACACCTAAGTTTATGGGGGACACCTGAATCAAACCACCACATTCCACCCCTGGCCTGCATAAACTGATAACTGTCCATGAGGCAAAATGGAATGAATTCATACAACTTTAAAAGTCCTCATATTTTTTATCAATACTAATGATGTTCAACCATCCCCATACTCCAAGGTCTTTTAACTGAGCCATAATACCAAAAATAATCCCCCCAAAAAACCATAATGGCACATTCACACTGCAAAAGATGGCACTGAGCAAATCAAAGAAATATTCAACCAATACAAGATTTAAAACAACCAGGGCAAACGTCAAATTCTGTAATTCCAAGTTCAACAACTCTAGTCACTGACAAATCTCTAAGTCTGATAATTCTAACCAGCAACAAGTCTCTGGAATTCCAATTCCACCCCTCCAGGTAGGCTATTGACAGTCCTGGAAAACTTGATCCAGGGCTGGCAGCTCTCCTTGGCAGCCATCTCATGGTCCTGGCATCTCCACTGGGTCTCTACTGCAACCCAGAGTCCATCCTCATGGCCCCACGGGATCTCCATGCAGGCATCCAGCAAACCTGCTTTACACTGCCCATGGCCATTTCCAAAATATAAGACCATCTTACAAACTCAATGACCCTCTCTTTCCTGTCCTTTTTATACCCCACAATACCAGTTGGGTGCTAATTTGTTAGTCCAGGGGGGAATAAAGCAGACTTTGAAGAACAGGACACTCCTTTGAGCACTCAGCTCCCTTTAAAAGAGTCTATTTTCTTCCTGTTGCCCCTGTGCAGGTCAGTTGGCCCAATCTCAATGGTTGTAATCTCTCAAACAATTTGCAGGAGAACAGGCAGCAGTGTAGGCCCAAAGATTTCAATTTTTCTGTGCCATATCCTCTGCTCACACCAGTTCGTTTCTACACAAGGCAACCCTGCACAACTCCTCAGGACAGGGGCATAACAGCAAGCATCTCAAACTACTTCTAGCCCAGTCCAAGTAAAGCTCTTTCTCACCCTCATAAGCCAAACCTCACAGTCTGTAGTTATTTCTACATTCAGGTCTTTCAACTCTGACCAGAATAGTCCATAAAGCTGTACTTACAGCACTGCAAGGTGTCTCTTAGGCCAACATTTCAAATCTTTCCACATTCCTCTTGAAAATCAGCTCCAAAAGGCCAAAGTCATAGTCAGGTGTCTAGCAGCAACCCCACTCCTCATCTCACCCCACACTCTGGTACCAACTTCTGTAGCAGACAGCTTCAGGTTCACTGAGATGAACTTCCAGACCAGGCACAGTTATGGAGGAAGGTATATTTATTGAAGCTTACAGATCCAGAGGAAATTCTATAATGGCAGAAGAAGCTGGTCTGCTCTTACAGGACCAGGCAAGGGAGAGAGAACGCCAAAAGCCAAAAGCCACACAGCACAGCACACCTCAGGAACTCCAACTAGGCACACTTCGCATATCTTTAGATTGAAATCTCAAACCACCATCACACCTTAACATCCGCATAGTGACGCCACCTCCAGTCAGGTGGCTGCAGATGCAAACTATAAACTAATAAAACACTGAATATATTGGGGGACATCTATTCAAACTACCACACCTTGATTACTATAATATATAAAATATTAATATGTAATGCATATCATACATTTTTGCATATCACATGTTATATATTGAATTAGTACATGTCATACATGACTGTATAATCTGTGCATAGCATCAGTGTATTAAGATTCAAAGTTTATATTTGAGATAGTGCTCAGCAATGTGTAGGTTAGAGAAAAAATGGACTAATCCAAAAGTTATTCATAAGGTTTGTTACACAGTTTATACTCCCACTAAAGTGTTTTACATTTTATAGTGATTATTGTTGATACTGAATAAATAAAGATTATTTATTTATTTATAATTTTACTAAGTCTCTCTAGAGATTCTGTTTTTGTAGGTCTGATTTGGAACCCAGATATATGTACTTGTTATGGACAAACAAGGATTTTGATGTTATTGTGGTACTGGTATTGTACCTAGGACCTCACATATACTACACAGTTGATGTGATGTTGGTCTATATTCCCCATATTGGCACAGGTAACTTCCAATTAATAAGCAATAATTAGCTGTATTTGCCCCCTCACATTTGAAAACTGAGCCAGCCAGCATCATTCAAAATATCTGGCATCATCAACGCAATAAAGCATACATTTTGAAAAGAACATTAGGTCAGTCTTGCTCAGGGAGGGAATATCCTCCCACATCCCAGCTGGGTCTCTGTGAGGCAAATGTCAAGGCATTTGTAACTAAAGCCTCATCTAAACACTGTACAGCTTACTGCCCTAACTCAAAGAAGAGAGAAGACAAGGAGTCAAGGTGCTTACTTGGTTTGAGCCACCCATCCTCCCAGCACTGCTTCCATCCATGTCATTATCCTACGTGACATCTATGTAGGCTGCAGAGAAGGCAGGGCACAAGACAACAGCAGTGTTGGGGGCTCTGCCAGGTCTCCTGGTCACCAGTTGGAATGGCTCCTCACCCCTTGCTTCCTCTTCAACCTTGGTCTGGGCAGCTCAGCCAGCTCTAACATCTTGGCTACATTCTCTGTGCATCTGCAAATGTGTGCCTGATTCTTCCATTCAAAGTTATGAGATGCCTATTTTGGAAAATACAAATAACTTAAGAAGCAGTAAATCTGATTTGATGTGACAGACGAAAGCCATCCGAGAGGATATTGTAAGTACTCAAGTTTGCAGGAACTTTTTTATTGCCAATAAAAAGCGTTTTCAATTTGGACAAAAGCTCAGACATGAGGTATTCTTGCTAAGTACATTTCTTTCCAAAAACGTAAAATTGTTTACAAATATCTCATAATATTTTGTAAGAGTGGTAGTGTTTGCTATTATTCCTATGAAAAAAGAGGGTATTTTGTAAAGTAAATGACAAATGTGTATGTGCACACACACACATACATGCTCAACAAAGTATGCCAAAGAAAATAAGTTTAATGGGTAGATTAGTTCTGTGAATGGGAATGCTTGCTTGATAATTTTCCTTTTTTTTTTCTTTTAAATGTTGTTTTGTTTTGAGTTGGAGTCTCAGGCTGACCTAAAACTACTTATGAAGACCAAGTGAGCCTTGAGCTCACAGAAATACTCCTACCTCAACCTTCCAAGTTCTGATAGTATCAATATTTCCCATATTTCTGCATCAATAAAGCTTAAATATCCACATTGATAATAAAACATTGTACTAGTGGCTGAAAGAAACAATGGATATTAGTTGCCTGAATGTCCACATTGATATAAGTATTAAATGAGTAATACATGTAAAAGCACTTAAGACAGAGAGAAGTGCTGAGAAAAATACTCTATAAATATCTTCTATATCAATTACTTTCCTTTCAGAAACTTAATATATACAGTCAAAACTACTTGATGGGTTCCTC
The DNA here is from genome assembly GCA_036365145.1 of Orientallactaga sibirica. Classification (NCBI taxonomy): domain Eukaryota; kingdom Metazoa; phylum Chordata; class Mammalia; order Rodentia; family Dipodidae; genus Orientallactaga; species Orientallactaga sibirica. Next base: position 20,382,984 of record JAEOAD010000012.1, read on the forward strand.
TAATATTAGGGACAGGTCTTACATATCTATCATTCCTTTTAACATCCCCAGCAACCATCTCGGGAAATGATCCATAAATATCTGTAGAAGTCTGTTGAAGTCATCTTAGCCTGTATTCACTTAAAAATCAATGTTGGAGGGCTGGAGAGATTGCTTAGCAGTTAAGGCATTTGTCTGTGAAGACTAAGGATCCAGGTTTGATTCCACAGGACCCACATAAGTCAGATGCAAATGGTGGCACGTGTGTCTGGAGTTCGTTTGCAGTGGCTGGAGGCCCTGATGTGCCCATTCTGTCTCTCTCCTTTCTCTCTCTGCCTCTTCCTCTCCCTCCCTTCTTCCTTCTTCTCTTTCAAATAAATAAATGAATAAATAAAATATTTAAAAACACCAATGTTGGAGATAGTATATTCTATAGAATATGGTTTTGCATATGTTATTTTACTCTAAGTCTTCAGGAAACATTTGGCAAAATTTGAAGACATGTTAGGTTGGGCAATTCTCCATGATGTTCAAAGCTTCCCATTTGTAGCAGACAGCTTCAGGTTCACTGAGATGAACTTCCAGACCAGGCACAGTTATGGAGGAAGGGATATTATTTATTGAAGCTTACAGATCCAGGGGAAGTTCCATAAAGGCAGGAGAAACAGCCTGCTCTCCACAGGACCAAGCAGAGAGAGAGAAAGCCAACCAGCCACCACAGCACACAGAGTAAAACTACTGCCCAAAGGTCACACAGCACACTTCAGTAACTCCTGCTAGGCACATTTGCATATCTTTACAGTGGAATCTCAAACCATCACCACACCTTAAGACCAGCCCCCAGTGACCTTGCCTCTAGCAAGGTGATTGCAGATGCAAACTATAAGTAATAAACCACTGAATATATTGGGGGACATATATTCAAACTACCACATTCCGCCCCTGGCCCCCAATACATTTATAACTATCACACATTGTAAATTGTACTCAGTCCAATTTCAAAGGTTCTCACAGTCTTGATCAACTTAAGATAGTGAGTCCTGTAAAATCAAACAAGTTAAATACCTTCAACATGTAAAGGCACAGAGTAAACATTGTAACTGGTATAAGGCATAGCAAGGAGAGATTAGAACAATGCAAACTCAATCACCATCAACAGTCATCAAACTTCTGCAGTTCAAGTTCAATATAACCAGAGACTAACAGTCTCCAGGTTTTCCAATTCCGCCCCTCCAGCTGGGCAGAGTCACCAGGGAAAACTTTCATCCCAGTTCAACACTGCACTCCATGGTAGTCCTTTTGCACAGTCCTGGTATATCCAAAACATCTTCAGGTCTCCATGCAACCCACAGTCCATCTTCCAAAGGCTCTTCCAGCCTATTCCTGAGGGTCTTCATGCCCTGCCTCATGCCGCATCTCAGCAGCGGCTCCTGGAACCGTGTGCAACTCATGACCACTGCATGCATTTTTCATGCTTCCAAAACTAATACCAGGTATGCAGGACACAGCCATATTCTAAATCCAGGGACAAAATAAACCATAGCCTTGAAAAGCAGGTTCCTTCTCCAGTCAGCTCTTTCCAAGAATTTGCATTTTTAACAGTCTTTCCTCAGGCATCCTCTCCATTGTTTTAATGTAAATGAAGTCTGGCCACCTTCCTTCCACCTTCCTTAAGATTGCTAATGTGTTTGACAATAGCAGCTAAACCAGTCTCAGTGCCTCTGCTTTTAACTTGCTTGAGGTTTTCCAACTTAAAATCTTAAAATCTCAGTCCGATATCTTTAGCCAGCACATCAGTCCATTACAAATTTAACCTTGATCAAACTTTCTGGGCCTGGATAGCAGAACGTAGCCATCCCTTATGCCAGTAGCCCAGTTCCAACAAAGTCCTCTGCAGTCTTTCCTTCCCCTTAGAAAGCTCATAAGCTAAGCCTCGAAGTTCAGTATAGTCTGCACTTAGCATTCTAAAACCCTCATCAGAATAGTCCATAAAACTTGGCTTACCACTCCAGAAGGCATCTTCAGTTGCACGCACCAAGTCCATGCCCATTCCTCCAAAACAAAAATTCCAAAAGACGAATATCCACACGGTCAGGTTTATCTCACCCCACACTCCTCGGTACCACTTTACTGTAGCAGACAGCTTCAGGTTCACTGAGATGAACTTCCAGACCAGGCACAGTTATGGAGGAAGGGATATTATTTATTGAAGCTTACAGATCCAGGGGAAGTTCCATAAAGGCAGGAGAAACAGCCTGCTCTCCATAGGACCAAGCAGAGAGAGAGAAAGCCAACCAGCCACCACAGCACACAGAGTAAAACTACTGCCCAAAGGTCACACAGCACACTTCAGGAACTCCTGCTAGGCACATTTGCATATCTTTACAGTGGACTCTCAAACCATCACCACACCTTAAGACCAGGGCTCCCAGTGACCTTGCCTCTAGCAAGGTGATTGCAGATGCAAACTATAAGTAATAAACCACTGAATATATTGGGGGACATATATTCAAACTACCACACCATTATACCCATATCAGCACATCACCTACAGTTAAATGTGGTTAAGGAAGAAGATTCTCAATCTTACAGGACCTTCATCCTCAGCTTTATAGACTAAAGAATTAGACACATATCATCACATGTTCCTTCTATCAGCCATTCCTGCTATAACCTGTATTTTCCTTTGCATGTGATAAAAGCTGTGAGAAATCATCTCTCTACCCACTTGAAAGAATTTCATCAACAGAAACCAAATACATTTATTCCATTGCCCAGAAGAGTTCTTTTCCCCATTTTCTGCTGTCCCCACATTCCAGAACATTTAACTTCAAGCATCTCAACAAAGATGATGCTTAGGGGAAATTTATTTATGAATTCATAAAACGTAGTGAGGATTGGTGGGTAATTTCATAAATTTTATGCTTTAACATTTGGTTTGTTTTGTTTCCTTGCTTTTATTTCTACCAAGAGATAAACAATGACATTTGCTCTCCTTTTTCTTATTTTAAACATCCTAGTAATTCTGTGTACATCCCACAGATAAACCAAAGACAAGAAGTTGATGGAATATAAAAAAAGTTGTTAGCAGCTGCCCAAGCCCAATTGTAATAACCTCAAGCAAAGAAGTTAGTCAGAAGTGCAATACTTTTGTTTACTTATTTTCTTCTGACTCTTAAAAATATAACATACTCATATAAAATGGTACATCAAAGCAGTCATAATAAATAATTAGAGTGTTATCAAAGACTGTTTTGTTCTTCCAGCTGCTGGAATGGTTTTATTTACTTAGCATTGTGAGGCATCTCAGAAACAGCTGCTATTTTATGTGAGTGACTCCATGACTTGATTTAAAATGCTTTCCTCTGCTAGATCCAATGGCACTTTTGCAGTAAGGACAGACTCATGGAAAAAACAGGTTTTTTTTTTTTTTTGTACTTTATTACATTGCCAAAGAAAATAACTTTAATGGGTAGATTAATTCTGTGAATGGGACTGCTTGCTTGCTAATTTTCCTTTTTTTTTTTTTTTTTTTTTTAATGTTGTTTTGTTTTTAGTTGGAGTCTCACTCTGTGGCCCAGGCTGACCTAAAACTACCTATGAAGATCAAGTGAGCCTTGAGCTCACAGAAATACTCCTACCTCAACCTTCCAAGTTCTGATAGTATCAATGCGTATTACAAGCCATCTTGACCTTGAATTTCTTCAGACTGATCATTTAAAAAGAAAAACTGCAGAAGATGTTTACAGAGCAGATATGTAGAAGACTTTCCAGAAATACTGTTTTGCTAATTTAATTACCTTTTTTTTTTTTTTTTTTTTGGAGTCAAACATTGTTAGACACTGCAAACAAAGAGAAACAGGCAGGCATGGGAATTCTTTGTGGGGGAAATGGGGGGTCCATAGGAAAGAAAAGGAATATAAAACAAAACTTGAAAAATAAATATTAAAAAATAGCACCAGAAGAGAATGGACAAAATAAGGAGACAAGAAAGATTGAAAAGAGATTTTAAAAAGGAAAAGAAATATGATACACTGATGCCTCAAACAGCCTCAATCTTTTTGGCTATTGAAAGTATCAAAGACATGTGTGTTGCAGCTACTTACTGTGAGGGATAGAACCCAGGAATTCCTGGGTTCTATCACTAAGATAGCTTCATTGGCAATGCAAAGCCCCTTTAAGTGCCTTGATTAATTGGCCTGTGCCTGAGTTGTTGTTCAACTCCCTATGATATTCTGACTCTAAAGTAGATGGAAATTCTTCCCTCTTTTTCTCAGTGGAAAGTAAGCATGTGTGGGATTGACTCCAGTAGAATCGATCACAGCTACTGCCTGCAAGGAGCTCCTATCAGTCAGACATAGTGCCTCAGGATCTGTCAGTCTCTCATTAGGCCTCTCGTTTAGTTATTGCACCGACTCAAACTCATTATGCAGCTGGAGACGGGAAAGCTAACCATTTTAGTATTGAGTTTTAATCAGTGTTTCCTTTCGATCAACTTGTCCCAAATTTATTTTTTATAACATTTGTGAAGTGAGAGGTTTTATTATGTCAACAATTTCTAGCCAATAATTTATTTCTTCAAGCTGTTTCAAAATATTTTGTCTTGGGGGACATAGCACACAGAATATATGGGCTGTTGATTTTATTCATGTCATGAAATCATATTAAATGTTTTGTTTATTATAACCTTAAAGGGATATATTTGCAAGAAGGAGAAACCATGCTTTTTCTCTTAGTTGACATTTTATAACTATATATGAGCTGTTTGTATCAGATGCCCCCTATAAACTTAGGTATCCTAAATGCTTGGTCCCAGCTGGTGGTAATTTGGGTGCTGGTGTCTTGCTGGAAGAAGACTTTGGAGTGTGATAGCCAGCTCCCTTTTGCCACAGCATGGCTCATCTTTTTATTGACATTTTGCACTTGCTGTGGCAAAGGGTGATGCCTAGCCTCTGTTGCACCATGTTTTCCCAGGCCATCATTGAATCTGGCCCTCGAGACTTTGAGTCAAAGTAAAACTTTTCCTCCCATCAGCTGCTTTTGGTTAGGTGTTTTGTCCCAGCAATGAAAGGGTAATACAACAATATTCATGCTTGATTTTCAGATTCTTTTTTCTTAATTTTTAAATATATGTTTTTAATATTTATTTACTTATTTATTTATTTATTTATTTAGGAAAGAAAGAGAAAGGCAGAGAGAGAGGGAGAGAGAGGGAGAGAACGAGAGGTAATGGGCACACCAGGGCCTCCAGCCACTTCAAACTCCAGATGCATGCACTACTTTGTGCATCTGGCTTACGTGGATCCTGGGGTATTTCTGAACGTGGGTCCTTTTGATTTGCAGGAAAGTGCCTTAACCGCTAAACCATCTCTCCAGTCCTGAAATTAATACTATTTTGAAATTGATTTCTTTGAAGTAAGTATGGAATTAGAAGGCTCATTAATAGAGAAATGATGAACTAATTTATAAACTATAAAATAAAATGTATAGCCAGTTAATAGAAGGAGTTGAATCTCTATTAAATTTATATTTGTAAAAGAGAATCACTGGGCTGGAGAGATGGCTTAGTAGTCAAGGCACTTGCCTGTGAAGCCTAAGAACTCATGTTTCAAAATCCAGGTCTCAAATAGCCAGGCACACAGTGCAGCATGCAATGTTGCACATTCACACAAGAGGGCACGTGTGTCTGGAGTTCATTCTCAGTGTCTAAAGCCCGTTCTCTCTCTCTCATTCTCTCTCTCTCTCTATATATATATATATCAAAATAAATAATAATAGAAGCTTATAAAATAGTTTAAAAATAAAGAAAGTCACTTATATAATATGGTCACAGTATTTGAAGATGAAAAGTAAACCAATCTATGTGTATACTTATATTTTTCTAGATATGAATTAATACAAAGAACTGAAGCAACTCACCCAATTAAAAAATGAGCAAAGAAACTGAATAGTCATTTCTTAAAAATAATACAAATAGTCTTTTTAAAAATATCCAGCATTTCTAGTTATAAGGAAATACAAACTAAAACCAAAAGAAATTTCACCTTATGCTCCTTATAATGACTTTTATCAAGAAGGTGAAAGACTTTAAGTGCTAGCAGTTTTAGTGAGAAGGTAGAGAAAAGAGAACCCTCGTACATTGTTGCTGAGAATGTAAATTACTATAACTATACTGGAGAACAATATGGATTTAGCACCCAGATCAAAAGAACTACCATATGATTATGCAGTGCCAATTTGGCGTATATGTTCAGAAAAGAGAATATCAAAATCTTCTGTCATGCTCAGTGCTTCCTGCTTTACAAAACCCAAGATATGGAATCACTGTGAATGATAGCCACGGGATGAATTGAGAAAGAGAATGTAAGTCAAACGTAATGGTAGCATCTGTACCCAGCACTTGGAGAGGTTGAAACAGGAGAGCTAGATACTGATATCCTGTCTCCTTAAAATTATGGAATATGTACCCAATGCTGTACTCTGCAGGCTTTAAGAAGAAAGTATCTGCAGTGTAGATGAACAAAAGGGAGCAGTGCACACTCAAAATAATCCCAGAAAAGAAAGACAAATACTTTGTGTTTTTACTTCCATGTGGAATCTAAAACATTTTAACTGGGGCTGGAAGGATTGTTCAGTGGTTAAGGCACCTGTCTGTAAAACCAAATGACTGGAGTTCGATTCCCCCAGTACCCACATACAACCAGGTGCACAAAATGAAGCATGTGTCTAGAGTTCATTTGCAGTTGCTGGAGGCCCTGGCATGCCCATCTTGTCATCTGTCTCTTCTCTCTATTTCTCTTTGCTTGCAAATAAATAAATAAATAATGTTTAAAACATTTTAACTCGGGGCTGGAGAGATGGCTTAGTGGTTAAGTGCCTAAGGACCCTGGCTGGTGGTTCAATTCCCCAGTACACACGTAAACCAGATGCACAAGGTGGAGCATGTATCTGGAGTTCGTTCGCAGTGGATGGAGACCCTTTGGGTGTGCCCATTCTCTCTCTGTCTCTCTGTCTCTCTCTCTCTCTGTGTCTGTTGCTGTCAAATAAATAAATAAAAATAAACAAGTTAAAAAATTTAACTTGCGAAAGTAGAAAGTAAAATGATAATCACCCGATATGGAGGGGGAGAGAGTGATTGATGGGGACTTGTTGGTCAAGTGGTACAAAGCTTCAGATAAGAAAAGATTAAGTTTGAGATCTGTTACACAACAGGTGACTACAATCAGTAGTAATATATTGCAATTTAAATAAATATAAGGTGAATTTCAAATATCTCACATAAAACTTATAATGAAATAAGGTGCTGAATAGATTATCTTGATGTAGTCATTCAACATTAAATACAATACATCAACATATCACATTTTACCTTATAATTATTTGCAAGTATGATTTGTCAATCAAAATTAATATTAAGTTAAAAATTCAAGAAAGAACACACAACAAATTTAACTCTTGCTTGGCTTTGGAATGTTGGAGGGCAGAGAAACTTGGGGTTTTTAAGTAATTTATATTGTGGTATCATCATGGATTATGGAACTGCTTTTTAATTATTTTAAATACAAATATATTTAATGACTACCTTTCCTAACATAAATCATTAGACTAATTTAGCTAATACTTAGAAGTGTTACTGTTTTATATGTCAATAATTATGATTCTTATGCCTTGCTATGTGCAAAGAAAATTAAAAGTATCTAATATATTATTGTATTTACTGTTTTTGTGTTTAGAATACATGCAACTATGTATGTGTTTATACTTGTATAGGTGCACATGTGTGTTAGTGTGCATGCATGTGAGTGTGGAGACCAGAGCTGACATCAGGTAAGTGTTCTTTGATTGTTTTCCACCTCATTTATTGAAATAGTGTCTCTTACTTAAGTTTGCTAATTTAACTTGTCTAGATAGGCAGCTTGCCCCAGGAATCCCCTGACTGTCTCCCAAACAATGAAACTACATGCTGGCCTACACACCTGCTGGCATTATGAGGGTGCAAGAGATTGGAATCCAGGTCCTCACACTTGTGCAGCAAGGGATTAACTGATTTAGCCATCCCCCAGGTCCCTGTCCTATTTCCAAATAACACCAAATATAAACAAATAATAGAATCAGGGGGGAATTTAAATCTTCAAAACTCACAGTTGTCATTGCTAATGTTAAAACTGGGGTCTGCTATTCCACTAAATTTGTGTAGATTCTTGTCTTTATGTACACAAATTCTTGAATGGGAGCTACGGAGATGTATGGACAAAACAGCAATACAATATTTAATTGATTTGTTTGTTGGTACTTATGCCCCTGGCCAAAAGATACTTCAATTAATAAAACATGCAGCAGATGAGAAAGAATATGAAAGTGCCAGTAGTACATGCCATGGGCATAAATTAGTTATAAATGTATTTTAATGCCATACATGTTAACAGCACCAAGCAACTTGGAAATTTTGTTGAATTAGGTCAGCCTGAGTTTTTAAGTTATAACTTGATGTTCTGTAGCCTTTGAACCACTTGGGATTTTGATGAGAGCCTCAATCCTTTATTGCTAGGGGACTTGAGCAGACATATCAACTGGTGTTAATTTAATTATATTTTTATTACTTTCCAATTCACAACTGTAATTTTTTTTTTTTGGTTATTTTTTACCAAGAGATTAGCTTTAATTTAGCTACCTTTTAGATTTTTTTCCCATTAGATGTATGTTATATACTTGCACCCTACGTAAACATTAATTCACCCATCACATTTTTGTTTAATTAGTGAGTTAAGGTAAAGACCAATTTTAGAGTTTAAAAATTATCTTTAACAAATATTTGCTAACATATAGAAACTGTCAGGAGATATGGCTTTATCAGGTAAGGTGCTTGCTTGTGAAGCCTAAGGACACATGTTCGATCTCTCTCCAGGTCCCATGTAAGCCCAAAGCACAAAGGTGAGCAAGTGCAAGGTTACACATGCCCACTAGGTGGTGAAAGCATCTGGAGTTCGATTGCAGTGCTGTGGTCCTAGGGTGCCAATTCTCTCTCTCTTTCTCTCAAAAAGAAGATAAAATTTTAATTACATATCATGCAGAATGAAACAGAATTAAACAATTAAACAGAATTAAATAATTTTATACTGCCTCAATCCTTTCCAAAAATTTAAGACTCATATGTGTATAATAATCTCTCTCTCCATACACACACACACACACACACACACACACACTCACACACACACACACAGATAGATAGATAGATAGATAGATATAGTGATGGCTATGGAGATAATAACAAAGGAAGTAGTAGCAACAACAGAGGTTGGTGTAGCAGTGTGACCTGCAGCAGTGATGGAGCAGGGATACATGTGCTGTATTGTTGATAATAGAGGAGTAGCAAATTCACTCATCAGTACCTGTGTGTGTTTACTTAATTTCTTTTTTATATAAATTTTATTATTTTATTTGTGTGTATATGGATATGCATGTAGAGGATCACATGACAATTTTGAAGAGGAGTCTGTAATTCACATACTGTGACACAGTCTCTCTTGCCCCTGCAAACAAACTGCCAGACTTACTAATGTCAGATGAGCTGGCCTGGTAACTTTCTGATTTCCCTGGCTCTATCTCCCATTGTGATAGTCCTGTTGTAATCATAGATGCATGTACCACTTTGCAAATGGCTTTACTGAGAATGCTGGGAAATTGAAGCTGGGCCAGCACTTTTAACAACTGAACCATCATCCCAGCCCTATGTACTTATGTTTTAAACAGTACTAATCACTTTTAAAAGAATATACAATACTCCTGATGCACTCTTTTCACCTCCCACCTTTACCCAACAGAAAGAATAAGAATATGCCTGTACAGGGTAAGGAATTTATAAGTAGTTTGCTTTCTGATGATCCAAGAACAGTGGAGCTGTGCCATTAATATTTTAAATAAACATACACATTGCACATTGAAAAGTTTGTTGCTTCTGATAGTTTACATTCCATGAATATGTTTTGAGCATCTAAGCTAGGCTGTCTCACTCTAGCTAATATAAGATTATATAATTGAGGACTACAAATGTAAGCTGTTCAGGGAAACTTCTCATGGAGCATGGTTCAGAAGGGTAGGCACAGAGGCAAATAAAAGGGTTTGAGAAACACTTTTAAATTAATTGGTTTAATATATATTTATAGTGTGCCTACCAAGCTAGATCCTGGAGGCAAATTATGCTCACTAATTATTATCTTCAAGGAGCTCACAGTAGGAGTGGAAAAACTAATAGATAAGCACACATTAAGAGTGATGTTTCTGCCAGTCAGTCAATATTTATTTTTGAGTTTCTGCTGTTTTGCAGATACTGTTCCAATTGTCAGGAATACAGCAGGCACATGGTTCTTCTCTGCTGGATGTTTTCTAATTGGGAGCACATTCATACAACAAATTTATAAGCAAATCCTCATCATGTGAAAAAGCACTAAGTGCTATTGGGAAACAAGAAAGCTAGTTACTAGGCATAGGAATACATGAGGTGGGTTGTGGGAGCTATTTGACAGAGGATAGTGTAGATGTCATTGATAAGGGCATGTTTGAACAGACACATGAAGGATTCTCAGAGTGGGCCATGCAAGTATCTAGAGAAAGTATTTAAAGTAAGTACAGCAGTAAGTTAAAAAGCTCCAGGTGTAGGATGATTATGTATCTGTTGAAATGTCAGCAAGGATGCCCTTTGTGGCTGAAGTAGGAGAGTAATTGAAGGGAAGATGAGCTGGAGGGTGCTGGAGTTTTGAGTCCTGAACATTTGTCAAAGGCTGTATCCCAAGGTTCTTAATTTTTACTTGGAATAATATGTGGACACATTGGTAAATTGGAAAATACTGAGAAAAATTATGATATGATCTGATTTTATTTTAAAAGGAACACTGTGGCTTCTGTAATGACACTCTGGGGGAAAAGGTGGAAACAGGGAAAGTGGTTAGGTTAGAAAAAAATCAATATTAGCAGACTGTGATGGTAACCTGAATGAAGATGTTAAACACATAAACACACACAAAAAAACATATGTATGTTGTACTTGATATATGTTGGAGATACAGAGGATATGGTTCATATGGTTCACTGAGTGATTAAACATAGATATAACAGGAAATGTGAATGCAAAACTTGTTTCTTTCTTTTTGGTCTGAACATTTGGAAGAAAGAGGTGTCTTTTACTTAAATGAGACATTCAGAGGACAGGTAGTGTTTACTATATGCTTGCCATTTTATGCATTTAGATATTGGGTAATCCTGTTACCCAGTTAAGTAGATTTCCTTGATTTAACAGAGGTGAAAAAATAGAAAGAATTGCTTAGAGAATTTTTGCAAATTGTCTAACACAGAGGATCAGGGAATCTATTTTTTTTTTTTTAATCCGAAGTCCAGGATTTTAAGCACTAGTCTAAGGGTAATCAAATCTGGAAGTCAGAAAAAGTCAAGAAAACAATAGAAATTTGAGACTTCTTTCCATGCAGTGTGATAAATGATTTTATAATTACAACCATACTATTTTATAAGCTAATCAAAGGAAAGTGAAAAATGAAAACTGATATGTTGTAGCTGTATCCTAAACAAACAATACTAAAAAAATACATAAGTATTGTTTGTTTTTAAAAAATACCATTAAAGATATGGAGTGGAGAGAGATTGATCAAAAACATCTAGTAGTTAAGGGGCAGTAGAGAAGGGGACTTCAGACAGAAAGAGAGAACAATGATGTCAAAGGCGGGATTATACTTCCCCAAATGAGTAATTAGGAAATCTTTAGCGGTATAGGTTTTAGTTACATGACAAAAGAAGAAACCAGAAAGAGTAATTTTAAAAAAAATGACAGATTGAGAAGTGGCAAATCTTATATTTTGTGCCCTAGAACAGTTAGGTAGAGAGGAAAGTAACTTTATGATAACTACAGAATGATTTAGACTCAGAGGATTTTAAAAAGAAAATTGGATTATTTGAGGTAGAAGACTTAATCAGTCTTGACAAGAAAGAACAAAATGGAAAAATCTGGAGACTCAGGACAAACACACACTCTAAAGGATGAAGTAAGAGACTGGAATTTGTTCAAGGAAATGTTATCAAAGTATAGTATAAAAATGACCTTGAATAAAACTCCATTATTTTATGAGCTTGGACAGCACAATCTACATATTAGTTTGATGGCAAGTTATTCTATACATAGGAGAGTGTAAAATTGAAAGAGACGATATGACCTAACCAAATAAGAGGCAGATCATCAGTTACCAGTGATTAAGGGAGGTGGTCTCCTCGCAGAAGGGAGAGAGGCGTGCAAGTTATAATAAAGAAGGGACATGTCCATAGGCCTTGATAATTGTGACTAAAGAAATGCAGGAGTGCCACAGTCAAAGCAAACAGCCAAAACTGAAAGTTAGTCACAGTCTACATGAAGGGGTGGAGACACCATAGATTAACACTAGATCTTTACCTAATATTTTACATAATATAGCCCAAGATTAAGACAACCCATCTTTGCAATTAGCATAATAGTTTAATGTATTAAGTACAACCTATTTTCCTATAATTTGCTTAGATAAAAACATCTCTGAATCTCAGATACAAAAAGCTTGTTTTGTTCTTGTTATCACATCCAAATCCTCACCATCAAGAAGAAAACAACTTTATTGAGCATGTGATGGATGTATCAATCAGAATGAGAAGAAAATAAATTGAAATAAGGTATAGACCTACAATAAAAATATACTTCCTAAAGTCTATTATGCTGAGTGTATATAATCAAAGTAGTGATTGCTTTTCTCTGAACATTCTTTATATGGAATTGAAGTTTGCTACAAACATTGTTTTGTATTTTCTCTCAATGTAAGTGTACATGACTGTGTTGCATTAGGTTCATAAAATGAAAGGAAAATATTCTTTTCAGTCTCTGACTTAATGGGTAGTCTTAGTTTGCTATTAAAGACGGATTCTTCCAGGTGCCAAATAAACCCCATTTGTGAGATTCTTATAATTATGAAATTCTAAAGATTTTTTTAGGAAAAATACTGTTTCCTCTCAACCTTCCACTCATCCACCTTGGTGAACACCTTTAATGTCACCAATTTGGCATTTATTGCGTGAATAATGCTATTAAGCTTTCACCACTTTGGATTCCAAAATTCTATCCTGACTTTTAACTAGTATGATTAAGAACTTGGTAGTCATTAAGTGAATAACTACACCAAGAAAGGCATCTATTTAGACCAATATCAATATTATAAATTTTGATACATAAATTATAAATCCCATAACAAATAAATTTTGAGTAATGGAACATTTTAGTTACATGGCCATTCCAGTCATCCTACAATATTTAATGCAATAATCTATTGTGCTCACACTAATGCTGTCCTACTGTCTAATGGTTATTCTGTATGCATTATGATTAGCTTTAACTACCACTGAGATATCCAAAATTTTACTAAACATAATTTGTTATCACAATAATTTCTATAAAATAAAATGTAAATATCAGTAAAATAATCAGAACATTAGGTTTAAAATAAAAAATGATGAGGGCCGAATATGTTACTCATGTTCCATACATTATTGGTAAACACAATGAACTTCATATATACAGGATTAAAAAGACACTGACAGTTATGAATTGATGATTATTTCAGTCTAATATTGATTGTGAATTTGTCATTCTCACATTTCAGCTAAGGAAAATTGTTGACATTAAACATATTCAATCATTTTATGTCTACAAAACCTTCTGAAATCACAAATTCTATGATTAACCATGCTGTTACTCTAGATTTCAACTACCAGGGGTCTGGGCCTACTTTTAATATCTATTTTAGAAAGAAATATCACAAAGATTTAGGAAAAAAAAAACTCTTAGGGAAAAGAGTGTCGTGGAGTTTTAATCAGTATTGAGCTATCCCTAGTTGGAAGAATCCAGGGCAATGCTGGGCTTTAATCGTGCTAATAACTTACACTCTATAAAACCACTGTGTTTATAAATAGCACTTTCATATATTTCATTTATATCCATGGCAACTGAAAAGTAGATTATCAGTCTGTTCCTTCCTGTAAATAAATAAAAAATGGCCTCAAGAAAAGTAAAATAACTAGCCCAAGGTAAGAAAATAAGTGAATAGCTGTAACTCAAGTTTCCTAAATAAACCAGCTCTTTAATAATGAAAGAGATAAACACATGTCTTTTGATTATAAGTCTGATAGATAATCCATGACAATAGATTGTAGTTTGATATTTCCTATGCAATCTGTTTCAGTGAGTGCAGTGTTCATTAATGGTCTATGTATCAGTATCTAGTCCCAGAGATGGTGGTATTGGGAAACATGGTTACCTGTAAAGGATAGGACCAAAGGATTAAATTCTTTCCTCTGCTTCATTTGTTAAATGGGATCAATTTGTTCCTGCATGTGTGCCCAACAAGATGTGCTATATTTTGTCCATCACGATTGAGCCAATTCAGGTGGCCTGCCTTTGAAAGTTCAACTCTGAATTCAGTCGACCTATTCTCTTTAAATCCTAGTTGTCTCTATTATTTATACAATAATGCAAAGCTGATTAATGCAAAGCTGCCACCATAGTTCCCACCATAAAGTCTAGGATTACAATAGAGAAGAAAACAGATAAGGCTCTTGTTTTCCTAGTATATTCCCACAAAGAGGACATTGAATACCTGTAAGAACAGTTCCACTTTTCCCAGTCCAAGTTTTAAGAAGGAAGGAGTTCAATTTCCTAAGGAAGTGTAAAGAAGTCTCTTGATCTTGTGGCAGGGAAGCTATGGAGGACAACTTGTCTGGAGATTTGTACAAAAGATTATCTTAATCAAAGTGGAATGAAAGAATGGATAATAGTCAGCAGAAATTTATATTAAAAGGAAAGCAACATGCCCAAAGGACACAGGTACTGAGGGAATGTAGATTATCGGAACTTCTGGAAGTCCACTTTAGCCAGAGAACAAAGTACTAGAGAGACAGGATTAACATGAATCTGAAGTAAAGGCTCATCACACAGGTCCTCTCAAGAAGCATCATTTAGATTTTCAGGCGAAATATCACCAAGATGGAGAGGAGGTTTAGGTCCCTGCACTCCATATGTGTGCACACGTGTATATGTATGCATGTGTGTATATAGCACCCAATTCCAAATTAGCCCCAAAAGACTCAAGGTAACATTAAAGAATCAGTAGTGAAAGAGTGGAGTATAAAGATAAGTCAAAATAATAGACAGATAGTAGACAGATTAGACAGATGATAGATAGATAGATAGATAGATAGATAGATAGATAGATAGATAGATAGATAGATGATAGGTGAATGATATGTAGATAGATAGATGGATGACAGGGAGAAAGCATTGCTAGCGAGTCCACTATGCCTGAGATGCTAGGAGATACTGATGATAGATAGTGGGATCTGCCCCACAGCAGGAAACCCTGTGATCCCTAGTGGTCTATGCTGCAGAAAATAGATGTTTTTTTTTCCCATTTAGGTAAACTTAAGGTATCTTCCCTGAGGAATCTCTGAGCACAGAAGGGACCAGCAACTGCTCTTCCCATCCCAATCCAAGCAAGAGCTACGGTTAGATGTGTTTATCAAGAAGCCCTCCACCTCTTGCATTAACACCTATTTTCTGAGCTGGAGCTGTAGCTTCTTTCTGGGGGTGCATTCTATAGTCCCTGGCTCTGGCTGAGTGAGCACAGCTGCTGTGGAAAATGTTGAGAAGAATCCTCAAAAAGAAGCTAGAACTACCACCATTTCTCAAGAAATCTCACTATTGGGTACATGAAATCACCAATGTAAATGAATTCCCTAGCTCATAACAATGTCTGCACTTCTGTGTTTAAAGTAGCACTATAATACTATAGCCAAGTTATTGACTCTATCCAAAGAAAACGTGTCATATATACAAAATTAAACACTATTATGTTTCACAAAACAACAAAATTATATTATTGTAATAACATAGATGAACTTGGAGGCCATTCTGTTAAGTGAAACAGCTAGGTACAGGAAAAACAAATGTGGCATAATCCCACTTATATATGAAATCTGAACTGAAAGATAGGGACTTACAATTGTGATTACCATGGGTTAGGAGTTGAAGGAGATTGAGAATATTGGGCCCGAAAATATATATTTTCAGTTAAATAAGTAGAGTAAGAGTTCTTATATTGTGATTAAGACATTTGGTCATGTCTTATATTACTGAACTGAGTTTAAATATCATTTATTCTCAGTGCCAAGCATTATAGCTAAGATGATAACTAATTTAATAGTTTTATTTAGCCATTCCAGAATGTATACATATAACGACAGCTTACTGCATACCATAACTATTTACAGTTTTTTTTTTTTTTTTTTTTTTTTACTTCTTAGAAATTTATTAGTGAAGTGATAGGAAGCAACTAAGGAATAGTAAAAGACAGCCTGTGATGTGGTGGAGTTTTGAAAAGCTAACACAGGCCACAGTGTAGGGAATAAGTATGACAAGGCCAAATGTGGATGGATTGCCAAATATAATTCAAGAGGGTAGAAAACAAGGTAAAATGACATGGAGTTGGATAAGGAATCTTTTTGATGATGCTTAAGAGATAAGATTCTGTTTAAGAGTTTGATATTTAAAAATATTAGTATTGACAGGATTTTGTGATACACAAACATTTATGTGAAAAATAAAGAAATCTCAACAGTGGCATCAAAATTTTTACTCAGCAGACATAGTTTTAAGGAAACACAATTCTTCAGGTGTATATGCACTTGTGATAGGGTCACCCTTCTGGGCAAACTGGTTACTAGCATGTATACAGTGTGTTCTAGTACCAGCACTGTTCCAAACAACCTCTCTTGCTTTGGACTTCCCACAAATGATGAATCTGTAGGGCTCCCCTCATTTGACGAATGAGGAAATTACAGGGCAGAAAGATGAATAACTTTCTCAAGGATACAGAACTGAGAAGAGCTGGAGCTGGAATTTAAAATCAAGTGAGTAGCTCCAGACTGAATCACCTTGCATACTGCCTTTGAGTAGTAACCACATTTTCAGAATAATTGACTTTCATTGTTAACTCCTAATGTCAAATGTTGAGGCAAATGAACACCTTTCTTTCAATAAGATGAGGTGTCTTATTGTTAAAGATGTACTAATGTCTAACTTAAAAAGTAGATTTACCTAGCTCTACTTCAGGTCTAATGAACCTGCCAGAATAAATAGCAATATACTTATAGCATTAGACAAGCTTCTTATGTATCAAATTTATTGTTGTCATTGAGTCTGTATCAAGCAATTCAATTCAAGTCACTTTGGTTTTCCTCGTGCCTTTGATACATTTTCAGATTTCTAAATTATAATGAGCTCATATCTTTAATTACACTATAACTATAGCTTCAAATGATGTTTGCTGAGCATCAGACAATATCCTGGGCATCATAAATCACTTCCTTCAATGATACCTGCATGGGAGGGATGGTGCCCACAATTGGCATGCAATGTACTCCTTGTTTATCTGTTCTTTGATAAATTCTCATAGAGACCTACAAATAACATTTGAAAATATAGGAGAGAAAATAAAGAATAATTTAGGATAAAATTATAAAGATACCTTCTTTATCTTTGTCTTGGATTTTTTTAGATGATAATTTCAGCATAATACAGGTCTTATTATTGCCCAAAACAAATGTTTTGATTCCTGGAGAGGAACCTGTTAGGAACAAAGAAGCAATAATAATGTATTCTAGAGAGCTGTGAATTTATTTTTGGGAATTAAAAATGTCTATTTTGTCTTTTGTTAAGAAAATTCAAAATTTTCAATAGGAAATATGTACAGCTTTTTAAATCATACAATTATCTTAAAACTTTTATGGGGAAGGGAAGTATCATGGTTTATTTTCTATAATTATTGAAGTTGTCATTAATAAAAAATTAAATAATAAAATATAATAAAATTTATTTTTAAAATGTATTAATAGTTATTTTAGCTCACAAATGGCTAGGCAGAGAATGCTTTTAAACAGAAAAACAATTTAAACACTTTGCTTCAGTTAATTGTTATAACATATTGTTACTCTCCCATTTGAAAAAAATGAACAAGTTAGCTCCACCCTGGAGAGCCCTATTGGAGCCACTGGAAAACAAGGGTCACCAATGGAAAGAATAAGCATGGGACCCTGAAGACTAGAACTCAACCAGCTGGTCAAGAAGTACACTTATGCAATAGTAGCATGTAGCCTCTACAGGTAACCAACTGTTCTGTGATTGGACATGAGGCCCACTCAATGCATAGAACTTATATCTGGTACTGGAAACCAAGTCAGAATCCAATGGTCAGGAAACACAGACTTCAGAGAGAAGTCCCACTGCTCTCTGGAGAAGAAAAGTGGGTTTACAGAAATCCAGAGGCTACAGAGAACTCAACACTAAATCAGACTGCCAACAGGCCTGCCATGGTTGAGGAAACATTGCAGAAGAGGGGACAGAAAGATTTTAAGAGCCACAGAGTGGGTAGGAATATACTGAGGCACAGTCCTCTGCTACTCTATAAGGACTAATCCCATAGTAACTACCACAACCCTATTGAGGACTTCCTTCAGGATAGTGGAAAGAGGGGATTTAAAAAGTGCACTATATATATGAGAGAGAGAGAGAGAGAGAGAGAGAGAGGGAATCTAAAAATATCAAAACAAAAAAAGCAATTAAGCTCAAGAAAAACTATATTTAGTGCAGGTGGAGAGAGATTTAACCAGGAATATTTTTTAAATGTCCTTGCTGTTTCAAACACCAGTATATATAATAAATACCCTATAATATGAGGTCAGAAAATTTCCACATCTAGTCACTTGTACAATGGATATTTACTATATTTAGGTAGTTTTGAGATTAATACATAATTATAATTGGTTTCAAAAGAAATTTACCAAATGTCAAGCTTAGGGTTGTGATTGACTTTACAGTCATTTGCCGGCACACGAACTTGGCCATGGATCACCTGTGTGTCATTTTAGTAGAATTATTTGCACTGTGGAATCACAAAGAATTGTAATTTAATTGCAAGAATGCAATTTAACTACCAATTAAAATGTCTTTGCAAAGATTAGATTAAGATGTGGTTATACAATGCAAAGTTACTGAGTTCACAAAGATTGCCTGCCACACTGCAGGCAGAGCAATTAAATGCAATAGAAATGTTGAGAACTCTGAGCAGATTATAGAAGTTCTCTTCTAAGAAGTGACTGACTCATACATCATGCAAAGCTGCTCCTTATGTATTCACCATCTATCTGCCAAAAGCTGACTTCAAAGAGAAATGATTGCCTCCCAGGGTGCCTAATCCAATTAAAGAAAATAAAAGTATGAATTTACAGATAATGACAAAGATGAATCTGAGGTTTTCTTTAACATAACTTGAAAGTCCATTATTCCTATGAGTTAACTAGAGAAGGACATGAGTATATAATTAAGAAGTCGAATGTACTGTATAGGACTTTCTGCATGAAAAATTGAATAGACAGCATAGGTAAACATCCAGGAAACCCAGAATTTGCCTCTGGTGACCCCTTAAAGATTGGCCTCTAGTTCCCTGTGAGATAATTTGACTTCAAGAAGAAATCGTAGGTGAAAACTTGATTTTTAAGCACTCAATACACGTAGAGAATTTATTTGTTTGATTGATTTAGAGAACCGATAGCCATCATAAAGGTGCAAAACACAATAACCTTCACTAAATCAAATATCCTCAGAGCTCAGTGTTTCTTGTTGAGGTATATATTTTTTTAATCTGTGATGTATGATAAGAAAATCACACAGCAGTGTCATTTTCTCAGTCTTAGACCACCCCTAGAATACATGTTTTGAGAAGTGGTATTGATAAATGGCAGTAGGCCACAAATTAGTGTTTTAAGGTATCAAGTAGGTACTTCAGAGTACCATGTATGGATAGTAGACAGGAGGGATTAATAAGGACTATGAAAAATGCCCCATGTAAAGGAAGTTCTTGTTACTCAGAATCCTACAGTTGTTGGCAGGTCCAGGAATCAGATCCAGCAACTGATGTTCTATTTGATTGTCTTTACCTGGCATCTCAAAGAATTCAGATTGTAGATTCTCTTTAAGTTTGGCTCAAAAAATGGAAAGAAATGAAAAAACAATTCTCTATATGGATAACATATCTACCAACCACATGTAGATCTATTTCAGCTCTCAGTAAGATGAGGTGCAGTTTGGGAGTAAACCAGTGAGAGAGGAAACATCTCTGGGATGGGAAGTTGAACATCTGAGCATTTAACAGTCCTGCTCATCTCATTCTTTGTGTCAAGTTTGGAAGTATTTTGGGAGTTGACATGGACAGTATCAATATGGTCAGGAGAAGAGGGACATAATATGCACATACATAGCTTCCTAAAATCCTTTAGAAATGCAGGCTCAGGTCTCCAGGCAGAATTGCTATTTGCTCTATACTCTTGTAAAAGTCATAAATGACCAATGTTAACAATATATTTAGGACATAAAATGTGAGTTGATCAAATACTTTTCCTATATATTTTTATGTTTTTCTACAAACCCAGAAATTAGAAGTATCCTCTGGAATAGGAGTGAAATGATGTGAGAGAGTATTGCTCAAGTAGAAAACATAAAGCATCAGTCAATGACATTGATTGGGTTTCCCATCCCAACCCAATGCACAGTGAAAAAAAAATGCATCATTGTACTTGGCAGTTTGCCAAATAAATTAAGTAAGCCTAGCAGTGTTCCTTAGAGGATAGCAAATTATGTCATTTATTTAATCCTATCTCTTCTCCACAATCCCCTCAGTGGAAACCATACTTGCTTCTATTCTGTTGTGAGTAATGGTCTTCATTCCTAAAGAGTTCCCTGCCTCCACTATCTGAGGACTCCCTTGGCACATTTTTGAAAATAGGGAGTACATACAAATTACATGTGGCTCCGAGTCCTTTGACTATCTCTCATTGCATTCAGCATAATTTATAGTTTAATAGTTTTTATAACCATGAAAAGGAGCATCCGGATGGTTTCCAGATGATAGTAACATGTGGTGTCGCATGCCTTTAATCCCAGCACTTGGGAGGCAGAGGTAGGAGGATCACCATGAGTTCGAAGCCACCCTGAAACTGCATAGTGAATTCCAGGTCAGCCTGGACTAGAATGAAACTCTGCCTCAAAAAAAGAAAAAGAAAAAGAAAAAAAGAAAAAAAAAAAACAGAGAAGAAACATGGCATTACAGACAACAGAAAGGTAGCTAGTACAGAAAGCGACAGTTCTCTATTCCATTTGCCTTTCAAAAAAGGTGGAGCACGCCTTTAATCTCAGCACTCGGGAGGCAGAGGTAAGAGGATTGCCATGAGTTCAAGGCCACCCTGAGACTAAATAGTTAATTCCAGGTCAGCCTGGGCTGGAGTGAGACCCTACCTCGAAAAACAAAAAAACAAAAAAACAAACAAAAAAAATTAGTTATTATAATAACTGTGCTAATTATGAAAGTATTCAAAGAGGCTCCATCTCAAGGAAATAATGCAAGGAGCTATAGAAAAGGACTCCTGATGTTCTTCTCTAGCATCCACATGTGTGGGCCTGTTCCCTATGCACAGGAGCATCATAAAACTGCACAGGCACATGTATACACCACATACAACATACACACAAAATAAATAAAACCACTAAATGATCTAACATTCTCACTTTTTAAAATACTCAAAATAACTGAAACTGGGATCACAAAGTAATATCTGTACTCCATGGTCATCTTACATTACATAAAAAAAAAAAAAGCCAATTACTACATAAATTAAAAATCCAGAGTTTAGTAAATACATAGAATATCACTCAGTCTTAAAAAGATCAAGAAATATTATTCTTTGTAACAACATGAGTGAGCAGAAATAATAATATGTTAAGTGAAATAAGCCATTTACCTTAATAAAAGCACTATATGATTGCATCCATAAAACTATGTGACGGAGAGAATGGAAACACAGAAGAGTGGTACACAAAACCAAGGAGAAAATTATTTTTGTTTAATAGGTACAAGGTTTCAGACATTGAAGAAAAAAATACCATAAATGTGATATGTGACATGGAACATATAGTTTGCAATACAGTATTATGTATTTTACGTTAAATGAGACCTTTTATAGGACACTTACCTACTAAAAAATTTAAAAAATGCGAAAGGTCACACAAACTGAAAGAAATTTGTAGAAGTTCTGAATGTGTTTGACACATGGATCATAGTGATAGGTTCAACCGCATTAAAATACATCCATTAAGGCTGGGATGATGGCTCAGGAGTTAAAATGCTTGTCTGCAGAGCCTAAAGACCTGGGTTCGATTCACCAGTACTCAGGTAAAGCCAGATGCACAAAGTGGCTCATGCATGTGGAGTTCATTTTAGCAGCTAGAGGCTCTGGTGCACCCATTCTCTCCCTCTCTCTCTCTCTCTCTGTCCCTCTCTCTCTCTCTCAATAAATAAAAAATACTGAATAAAATAAAATATATGTATTAAATATGTATTGACCTAGACATTTTATAAAACTATTAAAAACCGTAGAATTCAGTCGGGCATGGTGGCACACGCCTTTAATCCCAGCACTTGGGAGGCAGAGGTAGG
Source organism: Orientallactaga sibirica (assembly GCA_036365145.1). Classification (NCBI taxonomy): domain Eukaryota; kingdom Metazoa; phylum Chordata; class Mammalia; order Rodentia; family Dipodidae; genus Orientallactaga; species Orientallactaga sibirica. The sequence continues at coordinate 20,405,585 of JAEOAD010000012.1, forward strand.
AGGATCGCCATGAGTTCGAGGCCACCCTGAGACTACATAGTTAATTCCAGGTTAGCCTGGATCAGAGTGAGACCCTACCTTGAAAAAAAAAAAAAAAAAAAAAAAAAAAAAAAAAAAAGTAGAATTCTATTTTCTTTAACCAATTTAACTAATCTACTCTGGATAGACAAAGGTGTAAATATTTCCCAAAAAAATGGAAGACAAAAAGCATAAAATTTTATGTACAATTAAATGCCAAACTTCAAATTTAAAAGCCAGCATATGTGTGCATGTGTGCATGTATGTATGTATGGTGCACATACATGTGTATGTTTTGTGTGTGTGTGTGTGTGTGTGTGTGTGTGTATGTGTGTATGGAGACAGAGTTTGATATTGGTGTCTTCTCCCATTGCTCTCCACCATATTTTATTATTGAACCAGGAATCCACCCATGGAGCTAGAATAGCTAGCTAGCAAGCCCCAAGGATCCTCCTGTCTCTGCCTTCTCAGTGCTGGGATTACAGGTGCCCACTGCTGTGTCCGACTTTTATGTGGGTGATGGAGATCTAAACTTGGTGTCCTCAATTTTACATGGCAAGTACTTTACCAACTAGACCATCTCCCCAGCTCCATTGTGAGCGATTTTTAATGCACCTCTTTATTTTTAAAGTTGCTTATTTTCCCTCAGTTGGATAATTTCTGTAGGGTGGGTATCTAGAAATGCCTAAGTTTTCAGTAACTAGACTCATTTTTATTAAAGGCTGATTCCCTTGGCATAAATTAATGAATGTATTTTTTTATTCAGTTTGTCTCAAATATTTGTTATGAATTAAACTAGATTATATGTAATGTATGAGAAAATGGAAAAATTCCATGATTTCAGATATTAAATTGATATTATTACAGTTTCCTGGAAAGAAAGAATGAAATAATAATGGCTGGTTTCCTTTGGGTGGGATAACAGAAAAGCAGATAGTTGAAATCTGTAAGTTAACTCTGTGTCCTTAATTTTCCATTGATTTAAGGTGAAGGGGGGAAATTCAATACTTCTTTTTAAAAAGTGAATTATTGGGCTGGGGAATGGTTCAGTGGTTAAAGAAAATTTTCTAGACACTGCAAAATTTGACTTCAGTACCCATGTAAAAAAAAGCTTGGCATGGTCACATACATCTATAACCCTAGTATGTAGCAGGCAGAGATCAGAGAATGACTGGGGCTTGATTACAGATTACTGGATTGAGAGAGAGAGACCCTGTCTCAAGAAAATACATGGATGTGGGCTGGAGAGATGGCTTAGTGGTTAAGGCGCCTGCCTCCTAAAAGGTGGAGCATGCCTTTAATCCCAGCACTCGGGAGGCAGAGGTAAGAGGATTGCCATGAGTTCAAGGCCACCCTGAGACTAAATAGTTAATTCCAGGTCAGCCTGGGCTGGAGTGAGACCCTACCTCAAAAAACCAAAAAAAAAAAAATTAGTTATTATAATAACTGTGCTAATTATGAAAGTATTCAAAGAGGCTCCATCTCAGGAAATAATGCAAGGAGCTATAGAAAAGGACTCCTGATGTTCTTCTCTAGCATCCACATGTGTGGGCCTGTTCCCTATGCACAGGAGCATCATAAAACTGCACAGGCACATGTATACACCACATACAACATACACACAAAATAAATAAAACCACTAAATGATCTAACATTCTCACTTTTAAAATACTCAAAATAACTGAAACTGGGATCACAAAGTAATATCTGTACTCCATGGTCATCTTACATTACATAAAAAAAAAAAAGCCAATTACTACATAAATTAAAAATCCAGAGTTTAGTAAATACATAGAATATCACTCAGTCTTAAAAGATCAAGAAATATTATTCTTTGTAACAACATGAGTGAGCAGAAATAATAATATGTTAAGTGAAATAAGCCATTTACCTTAATAAAAGCACTATATGATTGCATCCATAAAACTATGTGACAGAGAGAATGGAAACACAGAAGAGTGGTACACAAAACCAAGGAGAAAATTATTTTTGTTTAATAGGTACAAGGTTTCAGACATTGAAGAAAAAATACCATAAATGTGATATGTGACATGGAACATATAGTTTGCAATACAGTATTATGTATTTTACGTTAAATGAGACCTTTTATAGGACACTTACCTACTAAAAAATTTAAAAAATGTGAAAGGTCACACAAACTGAAAGAAATTTGTAGAAGTTCTGAATGTGTTTGACACATGGATCATAGTGATAGGTTCAACCGCATTAAAATACATCCATTAAGGCTGGGATGATGGCTCAGGAGTTAAAATGCTTGTCTGCAGAGCCTAAAGACCTGGGTTTGATTCACCAGTACTCAGGTAAAGCCAGATGCACAAAGTGGCTCATGCATGTGGAGTTCATTTCAGCAGCTAGAGGCTCTGGTGCACCCATTCTCTCCCTCTCTCTCTCTCTGTCCCTCTCTCTCTCTCAATAAATAAAAAATACTGAATAAAATAAAATATATGTATTAAATATGTATTGACCTAGACATTTTATAAAACTATTAAAAACTGTAGAATTCAGTCGGGCATGGTGGCACACGCCTTTAATCCCAGCACTTGGGAGGCAGAGGTAGGAGGATCGCCATGAGTTCGAGGCCACCCTGAGACTACATAGTTAATTCCAGGTTAGCCTGGATCAGAGTGAGACCCTACCTTGAAAAACCAAAAAAAAAAAAAAAAAAAAAAAGTAGAATTCTATTTTCTTTAACCAATTTAACTAATCTACTCTGGATAGACAAAGGTGTAAATATTTCCCAAAAAAATGGAAGACAAAAAGCATAAAATTTTATGTACAATTAAATGCCAAACTTCAAATTTAAAAGCCAGCATATGTGTGCATGTGTGCATGTATGTATGTATGTATGTATGGTGCACATACATGTGTATGTTGTGTGTGTGTGTGTGTGTGTGTGTATGTGTGTATGGAGACAGAGTTTGATATTGGTGTCTTCTCCCATTGCTCTCCACCATATTTTATTATTGAACCAGGAATCCACCCATGGAGCTAGAATAGCTAGCTAGCAAGCCCCAAGGATCCTCCTGTCTCTGCCTTCTCAGTGCTGGGATTACAGGTGCCCACTGCTGTGTCCGACTTTTATGTGGGTGATGGAGATCTAAACTTGGTGTCCTCAATTTTACATGGCAAGTACTTTACCAACTAGACCATCTCCCCAGCTCCATTGTGAGCGATTTTTAATGCACCTCTTTATTTTTAAAGTTGCTTATTTTCCCTCAGTTGGATAATTTCTGTAGGGTGGGTATCTAGAAATGCCTAAGTTTTCAGTAACTAGACTCATTTTTATTAAAGGCTGATTCCCTTGGCATAAATTAATGAATGTATTTTTTTATTCAGTTTGTCTCAAATATTTGTTATGAATTAAACTAGATGATATGTAATATATGAGAAAATGGAAAAATTCCATGATTTCAGATATTAAATTGATATTATTACAGTTTCCTGGAAAGAAAGAATGAAATAATAATGGCTGGTTTCCTTTGGGTGGGATAACAGAAAAGCAGATAGTTGAAATCTGTAAGTTAACTCTGTGTCCTTAATTTTCCGTTGATTTAAGGTGAAGGGGGGAAATTCAATACTTCTTTTTAAAAAGTGAATTATTGGGCTGGGGAATGGTTCAGTGGTTAAAGAAAATTTTCTAGACACTGCAAAATTTGACTTCCAGTACCCATGTAAAAAAAGCTTGGCATGGTCACATACATCTATAACCCTAGTATGTAGCAGGCAGAGATCAGAGAATGACTGGGGCTTGATTACAGATTACTGGATTGAGAGAGAGAGAGACCCTGTCTCAAGAAAATACATGGATGTGGGCTGGAGAGATGGCTTAGTGGTTAAGGCGCCTGCCTCCTAAGCCTAAGAATGCTGGTTCCAATCTCCAACGATTCCATTCTCCAGGTCCCATGTTTAGCCAGATGCAGTGACACAAGGGCGCAATGCCACACTTGACCACAAGGGGGCGCACACATCTGGATTTTGTTCACAGCAGCTGAGAGACTGCTTGCGCGCCCATCTCTATCTGTCTTCCTCTCCCTCTCTTTCTGTCTTGCTCCAAAAAAAAAAAAAAGAAAGAAAGAAAAAAGAAAGAAAAAAAAAGAAAATACATAAATACATGGATGAATGATTAGAGAAGAACACCTGGCTTTCTGTGGCCTTCCATATGTACACACAAGTGCAGTGCAGGCATCTTTACATACACCACACATCACACAAGCCACACACAGCATACCACACTCACACTTTGCACATGAGTACATGTGTGCATGTGAAGGAAAAAAAATAATTTTTCTGGCCTTATTACTTCTTTGAGAATCAGAAACATTTTTAAAACAAAATTCAGACCTTCATTTTTTTTTATGATATATTATTGTCAGGATTTAAATGACTTAGATTTGAATTTTGCAATTAAATGTGTACGTTCACCTTATTTATTTATAATGTTTAATTGGCCACTGTGGTAGTTTGAACGCATGTCCCCCAGTCGTCTCAGGTGTTAACTTGGATTCTGCCTGGCTGAATAGGTATGTCACTGTGAGCAGATCATGGGGTCCTGCACTAAGGTGTATTGGGGGATAAATCTGATTTCCAGCCAAGCGGTACACAGAGAAGTCCGAGCTCAGTCTGGGTTCCTTTTGCTATCCATTTGAGCTTGTGTGCTGGCTGATGGTGCTTGCTCTCTGCTTAATTCTGTGAAAAGGTGTCTAACCTCTTCTGTCATTATGGAACTTCCCCTTCATCTGTAAGCTTCAAATAAATCCCTTCCTCCCATAAACTGTCTGATCTGGATTTTCAACCAAGCAACATGAAGCTTTCTACAACAACCACCATTTGGGGAGAGAATAATAATAATAATAATAATAATAATAATAATAATAATAATAATAAATGATAAATAATAACATCCTTAAATGGAGAGTTGGGCTGGAGAGATGGCTCAGCAGTTTAGACCCTTGTCTATAAGGCCTAATGACCTGAGTTCATTTACCCAGTGTCTGTGTAGAGCCAGATGCACAAAGTGGCATATGTATTTGGAGTTCATTTGCAGTGGTTAGAGGCCCTGGCACACCCATTGGCTTTCAGTTTGTCTTGCCCTCTTTGTCTCTTTCTGCTGGCAAATAAATAAATAAAATATATTTCAAAAATGGAGAACTTAGCATTTAATGTCTATTGAGCTGTTTTCTAATATCTAAAAATTCAATTACATGATGTAAAATGAGGCACATTTAAGGTTTATTTAGGAAAAAATAATAAATAATCAGCCATACTTTATTACTATAGAAGCTCTATTATTCAACTACACATATAAGCCATAGTAAATCATTTACAATACAAAAATTTTATTATTCCTTTCTGAATAAATGGTCCCAAATGTAAAAGCATAAAAGAAATCCCCAAGAAACAATGATATTTACATAAGCTTTTAAAAATTATGTATTTATTGCTCCATCACTCTTGTTTCCATTACTGATCTTAAAGTAACACTGAAACAATTCAAGAATCAAAAACAAGTAAAACATTTACAAGGGAACATCTGCACCATGAAACCATGTTGATGCCTCAGGAAGAGAAATCACATGTGGACTTGCTGACTTGGGTGGGTTTCTAGAACATTCCAAAAGTCTGTCTCTAATATACACACTAAACCAGTAGAACGAGATCTGAATTCAAGAGCAAATATCCAGTTGCCAACTGGTTAAAACTTTGAGCCAATGTAGCAACTATTTCTGAGCCTCAGTCTTTTTCCTTAATAATATTAAGGCAAACTTGAAAAGAATACTCGACTCTAATATCTTATTTGAAAAAATGGTTTGAAAATACATTATACACATTATAGTCTCACATTATTAGAAAATACAAAAATATCAAAACTACTTTATAATCCTGGTATTCTCTTATTTCCCTTTTGTATACATCACCCCAATCTAAATTATGTGCCACGATTGTTATCAATCTGAAATCATTCCACAATTACTTTTAATGTTTCTCTTCTCTCTATCACACAGGTGACTATGATTTACCATGGAGATGGAATCTGAATGTGACTTCCTGCACTTGGATTCCCTCCAGCAGTCCTCCTTTCTCCACTATGTGGGTACTGGTGATTCACCATTGGGGCTAGGAACTGTATGTGAATTTTAGCACTCAGAGTTCCTCTAGCAACCACCCTCTCTCCACACTAATGGCATCTACAACCTGCCTGTCCTACCTCACTCACAAATCAGTGAACACCACAGACCAGAGCAAAGGCAAGCAAACTCAAAGAAACATTAACAAGATTCCAAGTACTCACTTAACTAACACAGATGTGCCAGAAAGACCTGACTATCACACAATCTCCAGATGTGTACAAGTCCCAATGCAAAATGGGTTACACAAAAAACTAAGCCAATATGTCTTCCCCAAGAACTACCAACTGCATGGTAGAGGCCCCCATAAGACCTACTTAGAGGAAACTCTAGACAAAGGATTCAAAAGAATGTTTATCATATATTCAAAGGAGACATGGATAAACTCATGAATGAAATCTTAAATAAATTCAAAGAAGAAAAAACTACACTCCTAAATGAGTTTTCACAGCAAACAATCAGCTTGATAAAATACCAAGACATGAAATACAATTCCATGAAGAGATGGAAATCCTGAAGGAAAAAACAATCTGAAATAAAACTAGAAATGAAAAAACTGCATAAAGTCAAATAATACCTCATGAATGAAAAAATTTAAAAAATCTCACTAATAAGAATAGATCATATAAAGGCAGAATATCCAGTCTTGAAGACAATGTAGAGGAATTAGATCAATTAGTCAAAACCAATGAAAAATTAATTAAAGAAATATGAACAGAACATGAGAGACATGTGGGACAGTAAAAAGACCACGTTTTATAATATTGGAGAACATTAAAGAAAAATATTTGGAAAAAATTTAATTCCTAAACTTGACACCAAAGCCTAACACACATTAAAAAGCTGAAACATAGAGGAATTGGGGAAATGTACAAGAGTGCTGCTTTCTCGGTGAACCTGCTATCAGCACAAGGGTGAAGGAGATAGACAGTGAGGACACTGAGCACTTACCAAACCAGAGATCCAGAGGCTCCTAAGAGCCCATCACTGAAGTACACGTAAAACAAACCCAGCATGGCTCAGCGAATTTCACAGAAGAGGAGGTGGAAAGATTGTTAGAGCCACAAGCTGGGACATCATGAACAGAGTTATTGCCTCTTCCCTATAACTGACAGCTGCCCCCACAGTGCATGACCCACAATCCCCATGGGGATAACCTATGTCCCTAGTGAGGAGGGTCCCTTTGGAGGGGGTCAAGGATGAGGGAAAGGATGATACCAACATGTGCTGTTTACATAATGAGTATCTCCATAATTAATAACAATAATAATAATAATAATAATAATAAATAAAGACAGACAAGACCTTTTTGAAGTACATAAGATCCTACTTTAGGGATGAGAAGACAGTATACATAGGAAGAGAAGATCTACACTAATGTAACAAGTCTGAAATATGAGAAATGAAAAAAAAATCAATCAGTCCAATTGAGGAAAAAGGCAAAGCAATGAAAGACAGCCTTAACTGAGAGAAAATGCACCGAGATTAAGAGGCACATGGGAAAATGTTTCATCCACTAGACATCAGGTAAATAGAAATTAAAACCACAAGAAGTAACCACTTTCAGTGAAAATATCACTATCAACCAGAATTCAGAAAAAAATGTGTCAGATGCAGCACTGGGGGGAGTGTAACACGATCCATCTACTCTGGAAAGTTTCTCAGTTTCTTTAAAGACCAAACATGTAATGACCATTCGAACCTGCAGTTGTATGTCTGGGCATTTCTCCCAGAGAAATAAAAACTTAAGTTTACACAAACCCTACACAGAAACATTCATAGCATCTTCCCAACCTGAAAACGACTCAGATATCCTATTATAGGACCATAAAAATTAACTAAACAACAAACAAACAGATAGATAGATAGATAGATAGATAGATAGATAGATAGATAGATAGATAGATAGATAGATAGATAGATAATAGATACATACATACATACATACATACATACATACATACATACATACATAGATCTTTATTTCCATATGATTAGAGCATGCTTCACCAGCAAGAGGAATGAATGAATTAATCGTATTCATCTCTAGAAATGTACAGAGTGAAAAATACCAATCCCTCAATGCTATTATACATCATGCCTCCATTAATGTAAAATTGCTGAAATGACAAAGTTAAAGAAATTGAGAACATATTACAGGTTCCCAGAGCTACCATGGTGGTAGAGATGGGAGGGAAAAGAATGTGGTCCTGAGAAAGCCCCTGGAAAGATGTGGAGCTAGTGAAATTGTTATATCTTCTTCATTGTGGATTTACTCTTAATACTGAACCTTGGCTGTGGAATATTCTTGTGATGCATGAACCTGAGTAAACTGCTACATTTCTGTATTATTCTGTATTATTTTCTGACAATTATGTCAAAATTAAAAGGAGAATATAAAACCCATGATGCTCCTAGAATTGCAACATCTGCCCTGTGTCTTGTCTCACAGAGCAATAGCTACAGAAGGATGCTGTACACAGCTGCAAACAATAGATTTAATAGCTAAGATTTAGAAAAGCAATATATTTTTGCTACTCCTGGTCCCGTTGGTTGAACTGGGAATTATGATTATTTCTGTCATTATAAATAATGGTAGCTCATCACTCTTACAGAATGAACTACTATTAACTAAGGCTGATACTTACAGTAGGTTTCCATCAGCCTTAATTGAAAGAAGAATCATTGTCATTTGAAATAATCTATTTTTTCCACATTTTCTCCCTATAATATTCTGCTATTGGGAGGAAGACAACTTTAATATAATCTTCATGCCCATGGTGAGTGTGGACTCATGTGGAGTGCAACAAAGGCTTCTGATGCCTTCAAACCACAGGAAAGATCCAGCTGGTCTTCTGTGATCTCAAAATAAGATTGCTATTTATTACTGGCTTTCCCACCAGGCTGAAAAAAAAATCAATGCTTTGAAGTAAAGTTGATTTTTATGTTACATCACTGAAAAAAAAAAACAATAAATTGCATAATAATCTTATATACACACATACACAGTTACATAGAATCATTCCCAGATTTATAGAACTTTAAACTAGAATATTTTTGGAACAAAAAGTTAATTTTGAAATGTCAAATGTGGAATTGATTGTAAGTAATTTATAAAAATTAAAATATGTGTCAATATGTGGTAAATCAAACTGTATTCAGTAGTTCATGCACAACAAAGATTTTCTACAGAGTTTTTTTTTTTAAGGAGGAACTTCTATTGTATTTTAGAAAGTACAAGGAAAAACAAATTGGAGAGGTTAAATGACTTATTTGTTCAAGATAGAACAGATGAGAGTAACAAAAATAATTATTAAAATTAATGACAAATTAACATTTCCCAGTTAGAAGTGCTTTACATGAACAGTAAAAACTAAAACACTCAAAATAATATGGTAGGATCTGAATTATTATGATGAGCTCAGATTAGCAGACGAGATTTCTGCATGGACTTTTACATGAAGTGAATATGCTGAAAACTGAACATTGATAATTCAATGCTTCGTGACTAAGCCCATTTTGCCTACATGTCCCAGGGCCTTTGCAGGGAGCATGTGCCCGCTTCTCCAGTCTCCATCTTCTGGGGAACTCCAAATCATCTTTAAGATCTACTCAAATGTAAGTTCATGTAATACTATTCTGAAGCATATATCATGTCCCAAGTCAAAAGATTTTTCTCATTACCCATGTCGCAATTACCTTCTTTCCCTCTGAGTAAGCATTTCATCCTTTCCCATTTCCACCAACCTATGTTCTCAGTGGGAAGTTCATATCCCCTTTCCCACCCTAACCTAAACAATTTGTCCAAAGGGGCCCATGTTGTTCGATTAGTGTTTAACAAAGAAAATTTTAAACTGAAGCTAATAGCACAATAAGATTTGGGAAAAAGCTGAAATATTATAAGCAATTTCAAAATAAAGTAACATCTATAATGGAAGTTGCTTTTGAAAATGTAGCATACTGGGGCTGGGAGATAGCTTCCTGGTTAAAGGTGCTTGCTTACAAAATCTGCCTGCCAGCCCGGGTTCAATTCCCCAGGACCTATGTAAAGCCAGATGAAAAAGAAAAGTAGTGTATGGGTCTGTTATTTGTTTGTAGCAGTAGGAAACCCTACCAGTCCCCTACATACACACATACTTGCAAATAAACAAATATTTGTTTTAAATGTACTGTACTGCCAAATTATTTCTTTTCTTCCTTTCTTTTTTAATAAGACAAGGTCTCTAAGAGTAAGATTTTCCAGCTAATAAATTGCTACCTTTGCATTGGCTCTGGTGGATATTGCTGTTTTGCATATGAAATGTCCAACCAAGGCTTGTTCTTGGAATGCTTGATCCCAGCTGCCCAGCTGGTAAATGCAATTTTGGAAGGTTCTGAGAAACTCCCATAGGCAGGACTTAGCTGAAGGACATAGGACACTGGTGGGGTGTGTACTTGGGAGTAAGTTGTCACTGATATTCTCTTTCTTTCTCTCTCTCTTTCCGTCTCTCTCCCCTACCTAAAACTATCTATCAAGATGTGAAGAACTGCTAGCACATACTCCTCCCATTATCACTATGTTCTGTTCATGATCATGGAGTCATTGGACCATGAACTAAGTGCTCTGAATTGTAAACCAATTCTTCTTTTATCTTGTTTCAGTCAAGTGAATTTATGACGGGGGAAAATAACTAACATAAGATTAGTACTCAAGACGTCATGTGGTCAATGTGATGAAACCTGACCATTGGAAATGATTTACATGAAGAATTTGCAATAATTTGAAGATGAAAGATAGATAAGCATTGGAGTACCTTAAGCACACCTAAGTGGGTGATTCTGGTGGGAGTTCAGACAACAAAACTCCTGATGAAAATGTTGACAGAACTGTAATTATAAAGTTTGAGATGGGAATAATATAATGTACTTGAGATAAAGACCATTCACATGATATTCTAGCAAAAAATTATCTAATTTTTTGACTGACTTTCAGCTTCAAGAGAAGCTGAATTTAAAACTAATCAGCTAACTAATTAATCAGAAGAAATTTCTAGACAACATAGCACATTGAAGCTTAGGCATGGTTATACTAGCTGCTTTTATCCACTTAGTGAGAATTGAGAATAAAAAGTGGAGTAGACAAAACTCATCAAAGTGCTGAGAATAAGTGATAGTTGAGTGAACAGTGCTAATGAGGTACTGTTACCGCTCCTGCTCTGCAATAAGTCTCGGGGAACATCGTGTAACATACGTCCTAAAGAATGCAAGAGCCATAGGATAGGGAGAAGTGCTCTGTTTTCTGGATACGGAGTGGCCATTGCACTCATGACCTCACAGTAACTATGGTTATTTGTACAAGACCTGCAAAATATTGTGTTTATCTACATTTTGTCATAAATGATGTGAGAAGAATAAATAAAATTATACAAAAATATAAGATTGACTAATTGAAAGAAGAAGGGGTTCAGTGAAAAAGGATGGGGGAAGGGGAGAAAAGAAGTTAATGGGGAGGGATCATGATCAAAACATATTATGTACATGTATGAAAGTGGTCAATAAAAAGTTTTAAAATTAAAAATGAAATAGAAAGATTTGCACACACACAAAAATTCAGTTTAGCCAGAAAACAAGTTGGTTTAGTTAAGGTTAAGGAGGGTAGACTTGTTAAAGAGATTAAGGCCATTAAAAAGAAACCATGAAAAAAAAATTTTCAGGGCATTTTCAGGAATCAATGATACCAGAATCTCAAAGATATGAAAGAGTAATTTATTTGACTTTCCCATGAAAATAGAGTCCTCTGGGACACCCACAGGACTGACTGGCAAGTTGTTTCCCCAGAATTCCTTTACTATGCTCAGTCCCCTATGCCTTTCCAGGCTGCTTAGCCATTGTTGGAGGAGGTCAGGCTATCACTTGAGCTGATGGAAATCCGTGGTGTAAATCCACATGAAGTTGGTTTTGCAGGCATGCAGAATCCAAGAATGGTAAAGTTACAGGGGCTTCCATATGCTATCTCTCTCTTTTGTCCTCTTCTCCATCACAAACTGAAGATATAGCCTCACCAACTCCATTGTACCCAGTTTATGGGGCCAAGAAAGCATGGGCTGAACCACCTGAAACCATGATCCAAAATAGGTCTTTTCTCCTTTAAGTTTTTTTTTTTTTTAAGTATTTACTTACAATAATAAACAGTAACTAGCGTAGTTACATGTACCTCTAAAAGATGGGGATTGTACTATATCCTTGTAATCCCAGAATTTGGGAAATGGAATCAAGAGGATAAGGAGCTCAAGGTCATCCTGAGGTATATAGTGACTTCAAGGTCAGCTTGACTTATACTAGATTCTGTATCAAAAAATTAAGAGAACAAGAGATATAGAAAAGATACATACTTCTCATAAGTAGCAACAAATGTGTCTTTTCAGAGTATAATGCTCTCTTCAAAAAATAATGAAAATGCACAGTGTAGCAAATAGCTTTAGGTTCACTGAGATGAACTTCCAAACCAGGCACATTTATGGAGGAAGGGATATTTATTGAAGCTTACAGATCCAGGGGAAGTTCCATAATGGCAGAAGAAGCTGGCCTGCCTTCACAGGACCAAACACAGAGAGAAAAGTCTCAAGCTAAAAAAACACACAGCACTCTTCAGGAACTCCAGCTAGGCACACTTTGCATATCTTTAGATTGAAATCTCAAACCCACCACCACACCTTAAAATCTGCCCAGTGACACTGCCTCTAGCCAGGTGGCTGCAGATGCAAACTACAAACTAATAAAACAATGAATGTATTGGGGGTCATCTATTCAAACTACCACACATAGTATGTTTCTCATGTTCCTCTCCTTTTTCCTGTCTTTCCTCCCTGCCAGGTATCAGTAATAGACTTGAAGACTAAACATACTGACTTTTCACTTAGTATGGTTTTGACAGTATTGTCTATGTCCTGACGCAGACATTTCATGTTCTGCTCTTTTCTTCATTCACTGCACTTGGTACCATCCAAAACTCATCTATGGGGCTGGAGATATGGTTTAGGGGTTAAGGCACCTGCCTCCTAAGCCAAAGAACGCTGGTTCTAATCTCCAGCAGTTCCAATCTCCAGGTCCCACGTTTAGCCAGATGCAAAGTGACGCAAGGGTGCAATACCACATTTGACCACAAGGAGGCGCACGCATCTGGATTTCGTTCTCAGCAGCTGAGTCACTGCCGGCGTGCCCATCTCTGTCTTCCTCTCCCTCTCCCTCTCCCTCTCTCTCTCTCTCTCTCTCTCTGTTTCTCTCTGTGTCTCTCTCCAAAAATAAATAAATAAATAAAATAAAAACCCATCTATCACATAAGTTATACAAGATGTGTAGTTCTTTTCTAATCACCTGCTGTCTTGCAATACAGATTATTTTTTACTCTGTTTACTACTAATACTATCGAACTGCATATTTCTTATATGTAGTTATAGTGAGGAACTAACTTCTCAGTCAACTGAGAAGGTGTGAATAATATATTATGCAGGATAATTTGCTTTGTTTCTCTAAATGTCGTGACTATGTATGCATACAAGTCCAAAGTTATCCATTTTCCTTTGTTAAAAAGCAGTTAGATATATGTAATTTATGAGACTAGTTAAGGTAAATCTGATGAGAAACAATGATAAAGTTTAATAGTCTGTCAGGAAACCCTTACATAACAATGTCTTCAATTTTCAAAGTAACGTATTTAAGATCATACTTTATACTTCAGTGTTTAAAATTAGACTACTATGATTTGTTACATAATGCGCTTGATTTTTCTAGCCTGTAAATAATAGGAATAATGATAATGATTGTCTATTAAGGAGAAAACAAAAATGTTTGTTTTAATTGTGGAAAAATAGCACAGCAGTATTATAGGATAAAAAACAAACTGTATATGTTTGCTTATATTGTCCAAGTGTGTATTCTTTTTAAGTTAAGGAATTATAAGCAAGTCACCCATGTTTGGCTTAGTTTCATTAAATGTACATTGGAATACTTCAAATTTATATGAAGTATACATTTATTTTGAATATGAAAATCAACACTTATTTGTTGCATAAAATTCAAAATGCATAAAAAGTCCTAAGTGAGGGCCGGAGAGATGGCTTAGTAGTCAAGGCACTTGCCTGCAAAGCCTAAGGATCCAGGTTCAATCCCCCAGGACCCATGTAAGCCAGATGCACTGGGTGGTGCATGCATCTGCAGTTTGTTTGCAGTGGCTGGAGGCCCTGGCGTGCCCATCCTCTCTCTCTCTTCTTCTCTCTCTTCTTCTTCTTCTTCTTCTTCTTCTTCTTCTTCTTCTTCTTTCTCTCTCTCTCTCTCTCTCTCTCCCTCTCTGTGTACCTCTTACTCTCCCTCTCAAATACATAGATAAAAAAAAAAAAATCCGAAGGGAAATTCAAATTTTTTAAACTCAAAAATGCTATAACATTTTCTGAACTTCTTTCAAGCTTTCACAAACACATATACAAATGTTTTAAACACAAACTGTAAACAAATTCCTCTGTTATATCTCATATTGGAAGGAAATGTCTCACACACAATCAAAGTACAACAGACTGGGGGCTCTAGATGTAGGTTTGGTATAAATGAAATGAACATTATTGAATATCTGGTATGGATCTGTGCATGGTGGCTCATATTATAATCCCAGCTCTCAGGAGACTGAGGTTGGAAGATTGTCATGAGATCTACACCATCCTGGACAAATTGAAACACAGTCTCAAAAAGAAAACAAAATGAAAATAACTGGGAGTGGTGCTTTCCTGCTATTTTTTTTTCTTTCTGCACCATACATTTTGTTTGGAGATAAGTGTTTTGGATTTTCTAAGTGTGTGTGTGTGTGTGTGTGTGTGTGTGTGTGTGTGTGTGTGTCCGTACATGTCTATATACAGGAGCACATGTGTGCAGGTGGAGGCCAGAGGACAATCTCAAGTGATCCATTTCCTTTGTGCAAAGTCTTTTATTGACCTGGGGCTCACAAATATAGTCTAGACTAGCTTGCCAGTAAGCTCCAAGAATCCTCCTGTCTCTGAGCCTTCCAAGTGCTGGGATGACAAACATGCATCAACATTCTTAGAATTTTCACCTGGGTCTTAGACACACACATTTGCCCATACACCATCCATTCACACACATAACACACACACACACACACACACCAAGTAACTTTAAAATGTAGAGAAGTTAATATATGTATAATTCTCACTAAAAATATACTCTACCTCATAGCAACAAAATTGAATAAGCTATGTAGTTATGGGTAGAAAGTCTATTAAATATCATCAATATGAAAATCCTCTTTTCAATGATAGATAAATTCCTGAAATTGGAAACAAAACTAAAAGATTTTTCTTAAAACAATGATTCTACCAGGTATATGGAGTTGAATATTTCTAAGAATCAAAGATGGATCTAACTAAGAAAAAAGTATCAGATGTAGGGAAATTCTGAATTGCAATCAATTGAAAAGTGCATGTGACATGGATGGTACAAAAAGGTGAGTAGAGATACAGCCCCACATATGTATAAAACATGTATTATAAAATAGTTACTCATTGTTACTCAAACACCGTTGACCTGAGGGACAAAAATAGACTATTTAACAATACTTTGGACACAATAAGACCCAAATACAAGCAAAAAATATAAAAAAGTTTTATTTTTCATTCCATATACAAAATTCAGTGAATCATTCTACCGTATATAAAAAGCAATATAGTAAAAAAATATTTCAGATTAGGACAAAACTAAGTTAGGACAAAATCATGAATCATAAAGAATATTAATTCAGCTATATTAACATACCATACTTTTGTTTACCATTCAAGAAGTCTGGCACACAGAAAGAGGAGACATTTTTAAAATTTAGAAAGAGCTAGAGAAATGGTGTAGGAGTTAAACTGCTTGTCTGCAAAGTCCAATGACCCTGGCTCACCTTCCCAGTACCACAAAGTGGCACATGGATCTGAAGTTCATTTGTAGCAGCTGGAGTCCTGGAGCACCCATTCTTCCTCTCTCTCTATTTCTCCCTCTCTCCCTCCCTCCCTCCCTCCTTTCTTGCAAATAAATAAATAAAAATATTTATAAAAGGAAATTTAGGAAAAATAATTTAATATTATCAATCAATACAAAAATGAAAAATAAGTGAATAGGAAATAGCAAGTACTCTCAAAGGAGGAGGCACAGAAGAAATATTAGTGGTTAAAAATTTTTAAAGCTACTTCATGAATAATAATTTAATACTAAAATATTTTGAAAATTTTAAGACAATATGTAATATTGTAAAGAACATATTGCAGAAGGAACATGTGGATTCTAGTAAAATAATACAGTTGTGTTTATAAGCTAATGATATCATTTTATCTACTAAGTCTCCTACTAGCTATATAATCTAAAGAATTTATGCATTTTGCTCCACAGGACAGGTTAAGTAATGTCTATAACAACATTATATGCAGTAAGAAAAATTTGACATTAATGAAAGACTAGAAAATCAACTGTGACCTAAAGCAATTGAATATAAACAGCTTTGAAAACAAACAAATGGAAACTTACAAGTCAACACAGACAAGTAAGACTAAATGTTAAATAAGGAACATTAAGTTTGAGAAGAAAAAAAGTGGGCATTTATACATAGCATATGCTGATACAAAGGACACAGCTCTCACTTCAAAAGGGGATAAGAGATCATTTATTCCGGCGCCAAATATGAGTGACCAGGGCCCAGGCACACAGAGTTAGGTTACCCCAAATTCCATGTTCCATCATCCTAATTTTTTTGAATGTTTTATAGTTACCGAACAAAAGAAAGTCATAAATCAAGGCACTTTTCAAATACACTGAGTGGCCATCAGGTAGGTGGGTTATAGCAAAGTGGTGGTGGGGGGGATCTCTACCAATATAGATGCTATCTGATGGTATCCTTAGCCCTTAGGTTGGTGGAAACTGGGGCACTGGTTTTGCACTCCTAAAAGGATCACACCTGATCAACTGATAGTCACCAGGATGTTAATTCAGCCTCAGAGGTAGGCAGTAAATGGCTAGTAAAGGCCTAAAGGTAGCCCAAGGTAATTTGTCTCTGACTTGCAACAGTCCTTCTCTCTGTGATCACAGGAGCTTTCTGAGTCCATTCAGCCTTATCTGAGGCAGATGAAGCACTCTCTGGGAGTCCACTCAGCCTTAGCTGAGGTAGATGCAGCTCTTTCTGAACCCCCCCCCCCACAACACCCCACCACACTTGACTGCAACTAGTTTTTATCATCTCCCTCTAAAAACTGTCCCTTCTCCTCTCCGCCTCCCCCCCCCACCCTTCCTGGCTGCATGCTGTAAGCTGCTCTGCCATGTCCTCCCCCAGCCATGAAGGGCCTCTTCCCGCATTGAATAAATCTTTCCTCTCTTAAGTTGTTTCTTTCAGGTATTCAGTCACTGCGATAGAAAATTTAAGACGGCTTTCCAAATCAAGACAATCATCAACTACTACTGTTTGTATGTGTTAAAAGTTTTCTTAGTCAACTGAGGTCCAACAGATGCAGGTGGAATATCTCTAAGGGCCTGGAAGAGACACGGATGAGCTCCTCGTGTGAAGAGTATATAGGAGACAAATCACTCATTTTAGTCATTGATTTGGGAAGCATAAAAGTTTCTGGCTGCAAATCTTGAGCTAACAGTTTCACCAAACAACATTCAGAGGCACAGGGCAGGGTACGATGGCCCAGCACTACTGCTTCGTCCATATAAGGTAGCTGGTATTATAACTAATAATAAGGCTCAATACTTACCATTGCACAGTATGGTGCCTTGTCATGTCACAAAACAAAAGAAGCAACATTGTCTCGCAGCCTTCCTTTTGCCTTTATCCCTTGATAAAACCTAGAAAGAATTTCTCATCTTCTGCTAAAGCAGGTTATCATTTCCTCAGTGCCCTCTGTAGATGCAAAGTAAACAACCAGAAATAACCCACCAAGATGAATGGAAACTAACAGTCCTTGCTAGCCACCCCTGCCCACTCATTACCATTGACTAAGTCCCACTGCCCATCTTGTCCTGTAGTTTTCCACTCTTTGCCAAATTAAGGCATTTCTTTGTTTTTTTGAGACTTCATGTCTGACAGCTGCCAAGTTGTTTAAAGCTTGTAATAAATGCATATGCTTTTTTTCTTGTTAATCTTTTTTTTAAATTAATTTTTAAGAGACTTCTTGTCATGAACTCTCAACCCTAGCAATGAGAGAGATACCTTGCTTCCTTCACATTGAGTTATGTTTGAGTTTCTTGTTCTGCAAAGTTTGTCCACAGGTCTTAGTTTCCACATGAATTTGTAGGACTGAATGGTAGTAATAATAATAATAATAATAATAATAATAATAATAATCTTTCCATCATTTTTAATGGAGTACAAAAGTCCAAATACATAAAATGTGGAGTTGGGTTATTGTAAGGTTAAGGAAATGACCACGCTGTGCCTGCAGTGGGGACCTGTGCCAACTGCAAATCGAGTTATGATGGGAATCTCGTTATTGTGCAGTTTTACTCAGTCCCATGTTCCAACATGGATTTAGGGAATCATTGCCCATCTGAGCTGTGAGAGACCTCATGAAACACTTGGCCCAGACCCATGCTGTCGACATGTCAATGGCTAAGCCGTTCCAGACAGATGCTTGTTTAATGGCTGGCCTCTGAATCTGTTCCAAGTTCTCCGTGTTCCACTTAGTGTTCTATTGCATTAGAGTTAGAGAGGACTTTTTGTTGTTGTTGTTGACCTGTACTACAATTGTTTTCTTTAAACTTTTTTTCTGCTATGTGTTCTCGAGTTTTTAATGAAGAGAATCGGTATTGAGTAATGTAATTTGATTGACAAATAATAGGAAATGATGTTGTTGATTCCGTCTCAAGAAACAACAATCTTTCAGACATTGAGTCATTTAAAATACAGTTGAACAAAGTATTTCATTATGGTGGGTAATCATGAGGGGAGGACCTCATCAGGACAATAGGAAAGAAGGAAGATGTAGCATTTTCCTAGACTGAGAACTAACCCATGTCCTGTGGATTCTTAGCTTGAAACCAAATTCAAATTAAGTTTGGAGTTTGTTACTCTTAAGCACACATAACTTCCTATTTCTCCAACTGGAAAAAATAAGCTTTCAATAGTCCTAAAATAATCACATAAATCTTTGAAAGACTTTATTTTGCTCATGAAATATTTTATGTGTTAAATCAGTCAGGATTGTAAAAATAAATATTAAATTTTATGTCCAAAATATGATTTTGAGAAATGTTCAAAATTCATGTAAAATTTACGACATCATCCAACTGCTGTGAGTCTGAAATGAATATTTTACATACACACACCATATTGGTTGCATGTTTGATTTCCAATTTTCCATACATATTTTAAATGTATCCAACAATGCTAAACTATAATTCCATGGAGAAAGTTACAACTATTTTATTCATTAATCTATCCCAGTCACTAGTCCACCACTTTTCCCCTAGTAGTAACCAATTGCCTTCTCAATTATCATAAAGAACATAAACTATTTTTACTTGTAAAATTATGATATTTATCCATAATAATCCTATTATTGTAATTGGTGCTATGACACATGAAAGACACAGATTGGATTCTGATCTTATACCATAAACAAAAATTAACTCACATTGATTAGAAACCCAAAAGTGACACTAATGAATGAAATTCCCTGAAGAAAATACAGCTATGGATCTTTATATATGAACGTCCATTAAGATTAAAGAATTTCACCCTTAAAACATAATCAAAAATGTGAAAATCTAACTACAGAATCATATAAATTTAAGTGAGTAATGATATAGCATGTGAATCCCGATGAATTTGTAAAATATGTACCAATTTAGAAAAAAAATATAGAGATCTATATAATGAATATTTTAACATATAACTGTAAGAGTAGAGATGTTCTAAACATATGGAGAAACATATGATGTGCCTGGATTAGAAGAGTGAATGTTATTAAGATATTATGTCTCTGGGAAATGAGCTATAGATTTAATGAGATACTAAGAATATAAGAAAGGAGTTTTTGTGTTTTTGCAAACACTTGGCAAATCAGGCCTAAAATTCATAGGCCTTGCAGAGAAACTGGGTTAGCAAAACGACTTTTGGAAAAACAAATAATATTGGAGGACTAAAATGACTGACTTCAAGACTTGTTATAAAGCAACAGTAATAGACAGTGCCTCATCCACACAAAGGGGAAAATGTTTCTTGACAGACTCATACATATATGGTCTATACTTTATCAAAAATTATAAAATCTATGAGATTTCTCAGTGGTTAAGGTGCTTACCTGCAAAGCCTAAGGACTTGGGTTTGATTCGCCAGGACCCATCTAAAGCCAAATGCACGAGGTGGCTAATGTGTCTGTTTTTTTTGCAGTGACTAGAGGGCCTAGCATGCCCATTATTCCTCTTTCCTCTTTCTCTTTCTTTTTCTCTCTCTTTCTTAATCAGTCAGTAAAATCTATGTATTAAGAAATCATTGTCCTCTCAGCACCATTGAAATGAATCAATAAAAATATGGAAAAGCAAGTTAATTTTTATCCTTAAATTGATTGTTATATGAAAATTAAACTGAAATACCCATCTTCATTGTTTTAATTGTAGAACAAAAAGTTAGGGGATGAGGACATGGCTCATCAATTATTAAAGATACTTTCTTTCACAGCCTGCAGCCTGGGTTTGATTTCTCAGTACCCTCATAAAGTCCAGCACACAAGAGTGGTGCATGTAACTGGAGTTAGTTTGTAGCCGCAAGAAGCCCTGGCATGTCCATGTCCCACCCTCTCTTTCTCATAAATAAATAAATATTTTTTTTATATATTTTTATTTTATATATTTTTATTTTATATATTTTTTGGTCTGGGACAAAGTATTGCTTTGTATCCAAAGAGAGCTTTGAATAGCCAGTTATTCAACCACAGTATCTTGAGTGCTAGGATTACAGGCATGTACCAGCATGTCCAGTTCTAAATACTCTTAAAGAAGCAAAAGTATACAGAAACATCATGAAAACTCACAGTGCTGAGAGCCAGTTTATTACACCATAGCTGACAATACCTAGAGGAACTCTCCAACGCAAAGACAACCATTATAAGTGATGATTCCAACATACAGTTTATTGAAGCTCTATGTTTTGAGAAAGCAGAGTCAAGATTATCATAAAAAGCATTACTTTCTCCCCTAATGTATCAATATTGTTTATAAATGTAATGGAAGGCTGGAGAGATGGCTTAGCAGTTAAGACGCATGTTTGCAAAGCCTAAGGACCCTGGTTCGAATCTCCAGGTCCCACATAAGCCAGATGCACAAGGTGGCACATGCATCTGGAGTTAGTTTGCAGTGGCTAGAGGCCCTGTCTTGCCCATTCTTACTCTCTCTCTCTCTCTGTCTCAAATAAATAAATAAATAAATAAATAAATAAATAAATAAATAAATAAATAAAAATAAAATCTTTTTAAAAATGCAATGGATTATTGCTAATGATTATTAGATAGTAATAAAGGAACAATTAAATCACTGGATCAGTACACTCCTTCCACTATTAGAAAACTTAGAGGTGAAAAGTCTATATATTTTAACTATAGATAAATGTAATCTATGCAAAATGGCAATAAAATGTTACAATTTATGCAAGCCCTGCTTAATATAACATTTATAAATTCAACTAGAAATGTTATAGCATAAGTCACACAAATAAATAAATCTGTCATAAAAGAATTAAGAATGCAAAGTTGTATTAAGTAGGCCTTGGGGTGAACTGATGTGATAAATCAGGTAAAAGAGGCTATCTAGGGGCTGGAGAGATGGCTTAGTGGTTAAGGCATTTGCCTGTGAAGCCAAAAAGGACCCAGGTTCGATTCCCTAGGACCCACATAAGCCAGATGCACAGGGGCACATGCATCTGGAGTTTGTTTGCAGTGAAATCCTAGCTACTCAGGAATATGAAGCAGTATGACTGTAAGTTCAAAGCCAGCCTGAGCAATGTTGGTAGACTATCTCAAAATAAAACTATACAAAGAGCATTTAATGTAGGCTTAGTGGTTGAATGTCTCCCTATCCTGTATGAAGCCCTGCATGTATTCATAATAAAGATTCTTTGGGAAATATAAAGGGGGATTTCTGATAAGTTTAATGAACATTTAAGAAAAATCTAACCTAAAGATGCAAAATGGAAAACTTCTAAAAGTTTTCTTGCCAAGAGTATAAAAAAATCAATATTCCTCCTCAGTATTTACCCAAAAAAAACCTTAAACTCATAAAAGCATGCGAGAGTTAATATTTATGAAAGTCATAAAGTGCAAACAGACTCATGTCAATATAAGTGAACTTACTTTTTAAAAATCATCGCCTACAAAATGGTCAGCTATCTATTGATCAATCAGAATTTATTACAGATAAACAACATCAATGGGTTCAAAAATATGCTCAGTAAAAGAGGCCATATAACATATATACAGAAGTTACATATATATGTGGTGTCTGTGATTTCTAAATAATTTCTGTCAGATGGCATTCTGAACCAGTTAAGACACTGTGATAGTTAATTCACTGCGACAGGCAGTACTTCTGTCAAGGTTGAAAAGGAGATTGATTGAAAGGTGGCCAGTGAGAATTTTCTTGTGTGATGGAACAGTTGTCTATCTTGATCCTGTTTGCAATTATATAAAGCCATATGTTTGTCAGAACTAATCCTGCTCTACACTAAACACAAATGCCTCATATTGAAAGGTAGATTATAGATTCATAAAGTTCAGCTAACAAGTAGAAATATAAAATATATGTTTCTTATAATATTCTGAATTCAACTCTAATAGCAGGGCTTGCTTGATATTGATAAAATTATTACAATAAATAGAAGAAGCAATACCTCATTCATGAACAGTCAAGTCAGGTGGAGGTAGACTCTTTTCAATTCTATAAGTAATTATTTGGTGTCTGCAATCTGCCTGCAAATGTGCAATGAATAGAAGACATGAAGGCAACAGAACACAGATTCTTTGAAGCTTACAGTTCTGAAAAGAGCTAGGAACAAACCACTAAGCAGGTAATTTAACCTCACTAAGCCATACTATGCACAAATGGAAACTAGGTATATCAATTCCTCTTTCACATTGATTTTTGTTAGAAGTAAAGTAAGTATGTGTATATAAAGCACCTATAAAAACAATGTATGATCAATAAATTGCAATGTTCAACAGAACTAGAAATTTAAAAAAAATAAATAAAATCAATGTGACAACAGACAAAGACAGTTGTAGTCTTATATGTTATAGTAGTCTGAAAAAATGATGTAACATACATGACAACAAATCCTGACTCAAAGAGGTTGGCAAAACTTCTGAATCTGCCAAAGAATAGATTGTTTTGTGCTTTAGCAACTTACAAACTTGTTTTTAAATGTGAAAATTTCCTAGCTCATTTTAAAAGCTAATCTAATCCTGATATCAACACACAATTAAGACCTACTACAAAAAATAATCTGTGTATAAATGGTATAAATGTCATTTTCTTAAAATAGTCGTTCAGAAAGACAATCCTCATAGTCCATTAAAACATTGTACCATAGCCAGGTATGGTGGCACATGCCTTTAATCCCAGCACTCAGGAGGCTGAGATATGAGCATCGCCACAAGTTCAAGGCCACCCTGAGACTACACAGTGAATTACAGTTCAACCTGGGCTAGAGCAAGACCCTATTTCAAAAAGCAAAACAAAAACAAACAAACAAATATGAAAACATTGTATGATAAGCAAAAGTTTGTTATAGGAATTCAAGTATATTTCACCATTTAAATGCTATTAATAAGCTAGGTAGATGGCTCAGCAGTTAAAGGCACTTGTTTGCATAGAGAATTGTTTGTTATTCACTGCCGGGGTTTTTCCCTCCACCACCGGTAGGTAGAGCGGGAGAGAGAGAGAACCTGGCCAGCCGCTTCTCTTGAGCGGGAAGGCGGGTGTCAACTACTCAAAAAACCTCCCCAAGCCACCGGGAAAAGAAAACCACATTGAGCCGGGAGCGTCTAAGGCGGAACTCACTCCTTTATTGTCATGGGAGGTATTTATATATTTTGAGGAAGGGGGCGAGAAGAGAGGATGAGAGAAAGGTATAAGGGCCAATATTATTTCACCACGTCAGCAGCAGCTGGGCGGAGGCAGTAAGGGCCAATAGTATTTCACCATGTCAGCAGTAGCTGGGCAGAGGCAGTTTCAGCCTAGATGCTGAGTCACTCCAAGGACAGGTGGCAAAACTCTACTCAGGATCTGGAAGCTCAACCAGGCCTCACTGGGAGCCAAGTACAGGTAAACTCTGGCTGGGCCCAGAACCACTAGGCCTCACACGGGCAGGGCCCAACAATTCACCTTGTTCAAAATGCTTCTCTCTAATCTGCATGTTGCCCCTAACCATGCATGCCAATCCAGAACTCAATCTTTATATTGCAATTTCACAAACCCTTTTCATCATGACAACATTTTTTCTCTAATTTGTATGTTTTATTTTTCTAGAGTTACTGACCTCGGAGAATGGTGTGATATCACTACTTCTAATCCTCAATGCATTCATTGGTGCTTAGAATTAAGATTGCCTGCCTTCATCTCTTATCTGTATCTGAGTCCACTCAAAGTCATAGCAGATCCTGCCTTAGGTGTCAAGACCATAAACCACAGAACCACATGACTCCAGAAATGCTTGTTTCAGGTTCTCCTAAAGGGTCCGTGACTTCAGAACCATGAGTCCAAGCCTGATCCAAGGACCCAGGTTTCCCAGCCTCCCAAGGGTAAGCATGGAGTATGTCTAACAGTTTTCAACTTTCACCTGACCCATGCAACATAATTAGGTATATAAGGATTGCACTTATTGTATTCAAGGCTATTGTTTAAGTGATACTATTACAAACGTGAAATGTTTTTTAAAGTAAAAGAGAGAAAGAGACTCAAAAACAGACCCAGAGAAATGTGCAGATAGAAAACAAAACTCTTTGGCTTGTATTTTGCACATCTAATGTTTCCTCTCCTTTCAATTTATATCAAAGTCCATAACTTCAGTCTTCTTTGAAATGATCACAAAACTTTTTTTTTAATTCTTTTATTCTTCATTTATTTTGAAAGGAGAAAAATTTGCTTTTTATTCCAGTGCTTGCATTTTATTCCAGTGACTTCTATAGATTCATTTTGCTGTATTTATCTTCTAAAGTTTTCTTACATTTGTTGTTTTCAATTGCTCAAAACTTAAGTGGAAATAGCTGGAGGCCCCATTATAGAAAATGGGTGCTGAATGTTTTGAAAAGTAGAATGAAGTCATAATACATACTTTTTTAAAAAATATATTTATTGATTTGAGAGAGAGAGAGAGAGAGAGAAAGAGGCAGATAGAGAGAAAGAGAACTGGCATAGCATGGCTTCCAGTCACTGCAAACAAACTCCCAGACACATGTGTCCCCTTGAGCATCTGGCTTACATGGATCCTGGGGAATCCAACCAGAGTCCTAAGGCTTCACAGGCAAATGCCCTAACTGCTAAGCCATTTCCCCAGTCCATAGCACATACCTGTTAACTCTTAGGAGTTCATTGGCAGTTCGTGAATTTTTCTTATCATTTAGTATGCTTTTGTGCTTGAGAAATTAATATTGGTAATGCTCTGACAATAATTCTAAATATGTGTTTTCTACTGCATTGGAATAATTCAATACACTTACTGAATGGTAGAGTTGAATTTGTCTCCATTATTATAAATGGTAAACTATTTTTCTAAATTTAAAATGTTCTTTAATCCTATGTATTGAAATTTCCCTTTGGTATTCAAAATATTATAGGGTATACTTAAAGGCTTTATATTTTCTCTTTGAATAATCATCCAATTTGAAAACTGTCCATTTAACTTGATCACCAGGCAAAAATAAAAAAAAAAAAAAGATTGTTCCTAAGTGGGAAAAATAGAAATATTGAACTAATTGTTTTTGAGAGAAAAAGAACATACTATTCTAGACTAGTAAATGATGAGTCTCAAGAACTGTAAAATTTCTGTAAAATTTGAGTTATTTTTCAGGTTCAAGAAAGATATATTTTCACTGAACCATGCTATTACCTAAGTATTATTACAGCCTCTGCATAAAATTGAACAATAGAATTTGTCCCTGCATTAAGAAATCATTTTTCAGTCATTACTATTTCCTCTCCCACTTTTCTTGATAAAAGAACCATGAAACACAGGAAGCTGGAAAACCACAAATACAATGAAGCTGCTCTGCCAGGGTGAGGATCCACTTCCTGGCTTTCTGGACTTTAGAATCATTTTTCCTCCAAGAGAATTCTTGGAGAATGCTGTCTTGAGCATCCTCCTCCTCATGCATCTGTCAGAGTTGGAAGATGAAAACCTCTATCCTAGGAGGCAAACTAGCCCAGAACAACATTTTTTAGAACAGAAAAAAATATTAATACAGAAGTATTTGAAACTCTACTTTTCTCATCAGAGAGTCAATATTTTATTTATTAATATTTTCATCGATAGTTACAATATTATGTAATATCCCAATGGCCAAGAATGGGACATTGACTTCAGGAAAACTTCTGTGATCCTTTCCTAGACACTTATATTTTTTGTTATTTGTTTTTTGGTTTTTGGGTATGTTTTTATTTAAATATATATATTAGTTAAGAAAGGAATAGTTAAAGTTTCACTCTCACATGCTGTACTTAAAGTATATTTATATTTTAATGATTTACATTCTCACATTGGCAATTCTTATTAAACTATGATTATGTGCTCCTGGAATCTTTATCCACTATGCCAGGAGTCCAATCAATTTTTCAAGATGACTTCTTAGTCCCAATATTGCAATATGTATATCTATTGATTTTCACATAACAGGAACTTAATTTTTTCACAAAGAATTGAGTTTCCAAAGGTATCTGAAAATATCCAGAAAAAAATCTTTCATGGTTGAAAATCAAGTGTTTAATAGCTGAGGGGTAGAAAATGAACAAGAAATGAAAAAGTAGAAAATTTTCTAAGAAAGGAATCTGAAGTCTATAGCTAAATTGATAAATATATGCCCATCAAATTTTCCCTTAAATATTTATGCTTACACCAATAAATATGAGCTGCTTTCACCTTTCTCTAGAAAAGTGTCTCTTCAGATGGCCATGACTACTGGGGAGATTAAAAACTCATCACCTGTGCTGAGTCAGAAGTGACAGTGGAGTGATGAGCACTGAGAGACATCTCCATCACACCCTCCAAGGACCAAGGACCATTGCCAAAGTGTAGGCAGAAAAAAGGCAAGAGATAAGATGAGAGGAGTGCTTTACAACACTGTCTTCAAAGCTGTTTGTGTTAACTGTACAAGACCTGCATAAAATTGGACCTATCAATGTGTTGTCCTTGATGATGAAGGGGGCCAGAAAATGGCAGCAAAATAGAAGAGGTGCTAGTTTAAAAGAAGAGGTTCAGTGGAAAGGGGATAGGATGGGGGTGGGCAAAAGAAAGTAATAAAAGAATAGGAGTAAAAAAAAGAAAATAAAGAAAAATGCTAATATATTTTGAAGAGTCAAGGGACACCTTAAAAACAAAGTGAACCATGAAAAGACCAAATTTCTACCAATGGTTCAGTGATGATGTCCACACTGAGAATCTGATAAGCTGTTATCTGATGTATATCTGTAGCTATCTCTATCATCTGTATCTATATCATATATATATATATATATATATATATAATATCATTTTGGCTTATTAGCTTCTTAAAGGTCTACAAAAACGCAGTTGATATATTTTTTTCTTGTCTTCAAATGTTGCTCAATGTATTTTAAACATGTTTTAATTAGATGAGAAATACATGGCTACATGGCTACATGGATACAAAACAAAATTATAAATTTATTTTAATTCTAGAGATAGTAATAAAAATCAAGAAGCATAGACACATATGTGACCTCACTGACCACAGCCTTTTTATTCTGGTAAAGATGTACAGCATGAGAAGAGTTCAGTGTTAATAAATATTGAGTTAATACATGATCACCATATATCTTAACTTACTTAACGTATATTTTTTGAGGGGTAGATATCTAACTTTTTAAACTGTAAGCAATGAAACAAGAGAATGCTACTTTTGATCCATTTAAATTCATTAAAATATAATATCTATACACAGTCTACAGGTAGCAAGAAAACATCCCTTTAATGTGATGCCCATGTTTAAGCTCTTTCTCAATGGAGAGGTAGGTTGAAGAAAATATATGCAAACCCTCAGAGCACCAGCAGGGGAGATTGCATACCCCTGTGGAGTAGATCAGTAGCCTGAGGCCTGGGAGGAGATGGCTACTAGCAGCTGGTGTTTGAACACCAGAACACTGAATCAAGAATGCCCATGGGAGGGGAGGAGGAGGATTCTTCAAATAAGAAATGAGTTACCTATAGGAAGGTTTATCAGGTAAGTGAATATGTTGGAAATATGAGAGCCAGGCTTCGTAATTTCCTATTAAAGAGAAAATCAGACTGACTAGTCTCCAGTAATATTGAAACAAGAAAATAAGGAAAAGGCAGGAGAGATGGCTTAGCAGTTAAGGCATTTGCTTGCAGAGCCAAAGGATCCTGGTTTGACCCTCCAGTACCCACATAAGTCAGATGCACAAGGGGGTGCATGCATCTGGAGTTCGTTTGCAATGGCTGGAGGCCCTGGTGTGTCCATTCTCTCTCTCTGCCTCTTTCTCTGAAATAAATAAAATATTTAAAAAAGAAAATAAGGGAAAATCATGAGGCTAACCATTTTTTTTTTTATTTGAGAGAGAGAGAGAGGTACAGAGATAGACAGAGAGAGAGAGGAGAGAGAGAGAACAGGCTGACCAGTGGCATCTCAGCCACTGTGAATGAACTCCAGATGTGTGTGCCCCCTTGTGGGCAAGTGCAGCATTGCACCCTGACATCACTTTTGCATCTGGCTAAACATGGGACCTGCAGATTGGAACCAGTGTTCTTAGGCTTGGCAGGCAGGTGCCTTAACCGCCAAGCCATCTCTCCAGCCTGAGGCTGAACAATTTTACCAGGGTGAAACAAAGTGATGCTTAATGGTGTCCAGAATCTTTAAGGAAAGAAGTCAAGGGAATATGTACAAGGCTATATTTCCTCTGATTCTCATTAACATGTGTATGACTATTAACAGGCAAACTTACTGTTCTTTTGTGGATTAATTTAGCATTATTTCACATGAAAACTAAGTCATAAAGCCATCCACAAACAAATGATCTAATGGATCCTCAAATTATCTGTGAATTAGTATATTAATAATTATAAGCAAATTGTGGGAAGTTGAGAATGTATACTTTAATCCCTAGATCAGTGTTCTTGAACTTCAATATACAGTGGATTTGTCTGAGAGCTTATGAACACAGATTTCAGAATTGATGAGGAAGTATGTCTGCAGTGAAGCCTAAGATGGTACATTTCTCACAGCAATCCTGCATACTGCTCCAGCAGCTGCTAGCTTGGGGGCATATTGAAAACCATCATCTTAGAACACCTGTTAGATAATAATGCAAATAAGTCTGTATTAAAAGCTCAAGAATTAAGTAACATGCTATCCAAAGCTTTTTAACGTATTCAAAACAAAGAAAAACTTGTAAGGACAAAGGGAGAAAACACTAACATGTATAATGAAATGTGTCTACAATTAAGAAATCACTTCAATCAGAGCCAGGAAATGGTGGAGAAAATGCTATAAGATTTAATTGATGAGATGTGTAAGGGAAGCTTTCCAAAATATGAAGATGCAAACAAGCTGAACATAATTAGAGAAGAAAACCATGAATGTCCACCTCATATCAGATAAAACAAACTTTAAGACAAGTTTCTATTTCCTACCAGAAATAGGAATGTAGAGTTATAATTAAAGAATAAAGTCAATCTGAGGATGTAGCTTAATGGTAAAGTGCTTGCCTCACATGTGCAGAGTCCTAAATTCAATCTCTAGTGCAGCATGCACATACACGTTTAAAGAATAAACAAATTTAAAAACATGAAAGTCACAAATGTACATACAACTAAAACAGGGTTTCAAAAGACCTGAAACACAATATGAGAGAAAAACAATGAAAACCATACCATTGCATGATCATAAATAGAGATACTTCTTTTAGCAATCAGCACAGCCACTATAAATCATTGTAATATATCTGTACCTGGCCACTGACTAGGTTAAGAATGGGACATGGATGGACCAATCTAGATTCAGATAGGTATAGACACACACACACACACACACACACACACACACACACACACACACTCCTGCAAAGAGAGAGACAAACAAAACATCCAAGTGTTCATGGCATACTTATCAAGATTGTGTTATGAGCCATGTGTTCATATGAAAATGAAGTCTCCAAAATTTAAGCAAAAAAAGCTTCACAGAGAATATTCTCTGGCTACAATGATAAATATAAAATCAACAAAAATACAGTATCTTGAGAACAAGGAAATTCTTACATATGTAAAAATGCACTGCTAAACAGTGCAGGATTTCCAGAAGAGATCATATATAACATCAGAAAAGATTTTGACCTGAACAAAAGTGAAAGGGTAGCACTCCAAATCTGTGAGATGTAGACACTAAAGATGGAAGGAAAAATAGTTTTAATATTTATATCAAGAAAGAAGATAGGTCTAAAGTAATAGTCAAACCTTTCATCTTGGAATTAAAATTTTATAAAGATAAGCAAATACTATAACTGCTTCCTTTACAGAATTTTTCATACTATTTCTTGCACAAAATTTCTCCTCAATTTTTTTCTGGCTGGGGACACCCCAAAGAACTGACTTTCATGTTAAGTACTTACGTGGCTGATTATAAATCTATAATAAAAAATCATTCAGTGGTGAAATAACAGTTTCACATTGATTCATTTTATTATCTTGATTACTTAATACATTCATGTATTGATTACATTTTCACAGAAGTGCTTAAGCATACTAATCAATGACCTCACTTGGATGTGAGCCATTTATTGATCACAACACTTTCCAGTGTATGATAAATATCCTGACCATACAAGTGTGAATAACTATTGTGTGTGTTAAATAAACATAGAGTATATGTATATTAATATATATATTAAAAATAAAATAAAATATTTGAATATAAATGTCATTAATATAGATAGTCATGAAACTGGTATTAGTCAGCTTTGGGTCACTGTAACAGAATACCAGATATAGTCAATTTATAATGAATAATGGTTGGGACCAGTTTTGGTGGCTACTGTTCTTGGTTGCTTAGCTCTGTCACTCAGAGTCAATAGCAGTAGAGACCACCAAGGAGGGACTGTAGGCAGAGGAGACCTGTTTATCTTGTGTCAGATGAGAAGCAAAAAGAGAGAAAGAAAGGAGTGGGAGCTTCAATAGATCCATCAAGGTCACATCTTTGGTGATCTTCCTCTAGGCTACTATGAATGGGTCTCACAAGCTTCCTTTAGTGCCATTGGCTAAGTACCACAACTTCAACCATGGGGCTTGAAGATCACTCCAGATCCAAAGTATAACATCATTAGAAGTATATTTCCTCCTACCTTTTCCTCTAAATCCTCTAAGTTTAAAGCCTGTGAAGTTTAAATGTGTGGATCCAATATATCCTTATTGTTATACATTGTTTAAAAATGTGAAAACTATGAGTTAATACTTTTGCAAAAAGATGAGAATCATTACCATCCTAAATACAATTTTTTCTCTGAGTCAACAAACTATTGATTGCTAGAGGCAAAACAACTTCATTAAGAAACTCTACTTGAAATAAAATGCAGTGTTCTTTAATCCTTATCAATTCCATGATTCAAATGCATTAAACTGAACAAACCATTTTCTTTTCCATGATGCTAACAGGCTAACAGTTGGGTGAGACTATGTCCTTGCATCAAAACTATTCTGAGCATGAGAAGAGTTTTATATAATAAGCTCCTTTACATCCTCTTCAGGAAGAAGTCAAAAGGCCATTCCAGAAAAAAGAGAGAGAGAGAGAGCTGAATACCTACACAGAGAGAAGAGAGGGTAAGTAGAGAAGGTGTATTCCTAACCCCATCGTTATCTATGAGACTCTGTCCATCAACAACCTCCTTGGGCACATCCATGTCTATATCATGTCAAGGATTTTGATCCTAGGCCAGGGATAAGCTTGTCACTAGTGCTAGTTGAAAAGGCAAGAGAAGTTATTTCCACAGAACAGATAATCAGATAAAAAACTTTTCTTGGGGATAGAGAGATGGGTTAGCCAGTAAGGTATTTGCCTGTGAAGCCCAATGACTCAGGTTTGACTCTCCAATACCCATTGCACAAGGTGATGCATGAGTCTGGAGTTCATATGTGGTGGATAGAGGCCCTGGTGTGCCCATTCTCATTCTCTCTCTTTCCTACTCTCGTTCTCCTTCCATCCCTCTTTCCCTCATTCTCTCAAATAAATAAGTAAATTAGCTAAATATTTTTAAAAAACTTTTTATTTCTCTTGACATTAGAATGTGAAAGATCCATGCCCTTTTCATATGATTAAATTTGTTCATGCTGGTTAAGAGTTAAGACTACACAAAATCGTCCAGCATGTTTGGCAAATTTATGTGGAGAAACAAGCTATGATTTATTTCAGAACTTATTATTGGCTTCTGAAAGGTGTTTGAACTCATATACATAATTTTAAAGCCACGTAATTTGTATCGCTGAGGTTTAAAAGAATCAAAGAAAGAAAATGATCTCACGCTGAAAGCTTAACTACCATGTTTCAACCTGGAGGTACTTTTTAAATCAGAAACTCTAATGGATTTTTGACAATAATGTTAGAAGCAAAGTTGCTTTAACACAGGAGGGTAGCTGCTGAATGAGAGAGAACACAGCTAATTGCATGGTAATTGCTCTATACACAATATCCAAAACGTGGTATTAGTCGTTAGAGATGATGACAGATGGGTCACGATGCCTTGCTCACTTGAGCAGTGACAAGCATAATTCAATTACTTTTCACATTTTCTTAGCATTTAATAAGCTTTTTCATGTTTATCTTGTTTTA
The DNA here is from genome assembly GCA_036365145.1 of Orientallactaga sibirica. Taxonomy (NCBI): domain Eukaryota; kingdom Metazoa; phylum Chordata; class Mammalia; order Rodentia; family Dipodidae; genus Orientallactaga; species Orientallactaga sibirica. The sequence goes on from JAEOAD010000012.1 coordinate 20,438,820, forward strand.
TATGTTGTTTACCTCCTTCAAATGGTATAGTTGATGAAAGAACCAGTTGAAAAGAAACGTTAAATACTCTGGAAAACATATTCAACCGAATGGATAAAGAGATTAATCCTGACCAACTCTACTGAAATGTAAGTATCTCATGGTGGTTCAGTCTATTCAAGTGGCTGGTCCATGATGTCCCAGCATAATTGTTCGTCCTGGTGAGCTTCCAAACAACTAGTTTTTAATAAATTATTTCTACAAAAGACAAAGATTATTCCCCATGGAAGACTTAAATGCCTTATTTTATGGTGGTGCTTCTTATAAGTAAGCATGAGTTATAACTGCTCTAATTGCTTTAATAAATGCTGGGAAATGAATTTCCAGTTGAAGGGCAATTATATAGTTCAAAAGGTATTTTGACAAATAAATTTCTCACAACAAAACTGTAAGAAAATGAAAAAAAGATCATTGTCCCTAGATTTTCTATCTTGTTCTAGTTCAGTTGTGGTAGGCTCTGAATTGCTAGGGATTTGTGCATTTCTTCTGGGGTTAGCCAATCTATGAGCAGCCAGTTGTTACATTACATTATCCCAGTACTTTCTGTATTTTAACATTGGTTGTAATGTTCCTTTTATATTTCTGAGTATAGCTGTTTGAATCCTCTTTCTTAATTTAGCTAAAAAATAGTCAGGGTTAGTGATCTTCCCAACATCCTTAGTGTAACCCTTAGTTGCACTGAATGTTTCTGTTCTCTACTCAACTCTGTATATTTTACACTTTCCTGCTAAATTTGATTTAGTCTGTTCTTTGCTCTGGTTTTTGACATGGAGGGTTAGGTTGCTAATTTGATATTTCTTCTCTTGTGATATATCACTTCATCTTTATAAAATTCCCTCCTTGCACTGTTCATTCTGTGTACTGTAAAGTTTAATATATTGTGTTGCCATTTTCGTTTCAAGCTATTTTTACATTTCTCTTTTTTATTTGACTCATAAATTGTATGATTTTTCTGATTCACATATTTGTCAATCTTCCAGTTTTGATCATGTTGTTAATTTCTACTTATATTCCCTTGTCATCAGAAATCACACATAGTGTGATTTCAGTATTCTTGAACTTATTGGGAGATTTATAATATGCTGGTTAGTTTATTCTATGATTTTGGAAAGCTGCTCTGTGGACATGAGAAGAATGTGTATGCATCTGTGGCTAGGTGTTTTATATGTGTCTGATGGTCTACTTAGTAGTCAAGATTGTTCATGCTCTTCATATCTTCTTGGATTTTCTATCAGGTTGTTCTATCTGCTATCAAAGATAGATGTTGTCTGTTAGTATGCCATGTTCTCTTGTTTGCTTCAATTCCGTCAAAGTTTGTGAAAAATATCTTTAGGAGCCCTGAAATTTAGTGTATAAAGATTTATGGGTGTTACAGCTTCTTGATAGATTGACATTTTTAACATTGAATACTATCTGTTATATAACTGTTGTTTTTAATGTTTATTATTATTATTTTAACAAGATTTTTCATATGGACACATCATGTGTTGGTACCCTCTTTTCCCTCATCCCTGCCCCTATTCGTCCCCTATTAGAGATGCCCCTCAGTGTTGTTGATTTTAAAAGTCTATTTTGTCTGATAATATTGTTTCGACTCATACTCTATATTTATTAGTACTTTCATTGTATCTTTTTTTCTATTCTTATACTTTTTTGTAGAAAACAAGAAATTGCATTGATAATTCATAGCATGTTACATAACGAAATGCCATGAATCATCTGCAGGAATAACAGCTCAGTTTAGCCAAAATTAAAATAAAAGTGTTTAGAATATGGACACAGTACTGGAGCATGCTAACTCCACTTGGGTAAAAAAACAAACAACATTTCCAGATACAGACAAAAGAGAAACTTGGCCTTGGTAATAGCCACTAATGGCAGGGAGGCTTGGCAGCTGGTAGGACTTTCTGGGCACTCAGATAGTCTACATCATACCTAAAAGCTATTTTTGACACATTATATAATGTGGCCAATGAGTTTATCAACTTTGAATCAGGTTCTTTGCAACATTCCCCAGAAGTTCATTCAATAGCCTAATTTTACTCACCAGACCGTTCAGCTATTGCTGATTCATCAGATGATCTCTCAAGCTCTGCCTTTCACTCTATCAGTGCCTGCTGTCCAAAGACTGGGAAGTGTTTGCAAACTTCATCCACCTCGGTTGAACTATTTGGCAATAAGGCTACTGATTTCTGTGTGTTTATTTTGTATCCTGCTACATGGCTTTAAGTGTTTATCAGTTCTAAAAATTTTCTGGTGGAGTCTTTAGGGTCCTTTATGTACAGAATCATACCATCTACAAATAATGATAACTTGATCTCTCCTTTCCAATTTGTATCCCTTTTATGTGTGTTTCTTGCCTTACTGCTATGGATAAGACTTCCAGTACTATATTAAATAAAACTGGGCACAGCAGACACCCTTCTGATTTTAGTGGAAAAGCTTCAAGTTTTTCTCCATTTAGCATTATGTTAGTTATAGGTTTGTAATAAATAGGCTTTATTATGTTGAGATATGGTCCTTCTATTCCCAGTTTCAGCAGGACTTTTATCATGAATGGATGTTGGATTTTGTCAAATGCCTTTTATCTGCATCTAATGAGATGATCATGTGATTTTTGTCCTTCAGACCATTTATATGGTGTATTACATTTATCAATTTGTTTATGTTGAACCATCCCTGCATCTCTGGGATAAAGCCTACTTGGGTGGGGTGAATGATCTTTCTGTTATATTCTTATATTCTGTTTGCCAATATTTTGTTGATAATTTTTCATCTATCTTCATGATAGATGGTCTGTAATTTTCTCTTTTTGTTCTGTCTTTCTCTGATTTTGATGTCAGGGTGATGCTGGCTTCATAGAAGGAGTTTGGTAGAATTTCTTCCTTTTGTATTTTATGGAAAAGTTTGAGAAACATTGGTCTTAGTTTTTCCATGAAGGTCTGGTAAAATTAACTGGTGCATATAGGGCATGGACTTTTTTTTAGTTGGGAGAATTTTTTATAACTGCTTTGCTCCCCATACATATTATAGGTCTATTTAAGTGGTTACTATCATCTTGATTTAATTTAATTTTTATAGGTCACATAAATCATGGAAATCATCCATTTCTTTCAGATTTTCAAAGTTAATGGAGTATATGTTCTTAAAGTATGCCCCTATGATTTTCTGAATTTCTTTGATATCTGTTGTATTGTTGCCATTTTATAATTTGTGAAACCTTTCAACATATTGGCATAAGCAATGACTTTCTGAATATAACTCTAGTTGCTAAGGAAATAAACCACAGATCAACCACTATGACCTTATGAAATTACAAAGCTTTTTTTACAGCAAAAGACACTGTGAATAGGGCAAAGAGGCAACCTACAGAATGGGAAAATATCTTTGCCTGCTCTACATCTGACAGAGGATTAATATCCAGGATATACAAAGAACTCAAAAAACTAAATAATAAGAAACCAAACAACCCAATTAAAAATGGACTATGGAACTAAATATAGAGTTCTCAAAAGAAGAAATACAGATGACATATAAACATCTAAAAAATGGTCAACATCTTTAGCCATGAGGGAAATGCAAATTAAAACTACATTGAGAAAATTGATGTGGTAGCAAATGCCTTTAATCCCAGCACTCAGGAGGCAGAGGTAGGAGGATTGCCATGAGTTTGAGGCCACTCTGAGACTTTATAGTTAATTCCAGGTCAGCCTGGGCCAGAGTGAGACCCTACCTCAAAAAAAAAAAAAAAAACAAACAACAACAACAAACTACATTGAGATTCCATCTCACTCCTGTCAGAATGGCTACCATCAAGAAAACAAATGACAAGAAATGCTGGTGAGGATGCATAAAAAGAAGAACATTTCCACAATAGTGGTGGGAATGTAATCTGGTATAGCCATTGTGAAAATCAGTGTGGAGGTTCCTAAGACAGCTAAAAATAGATTTACCATATGACCTAGCTATACCACTCCTGGGTATATATCCTAAGGACTCATCTCACTATTTAGAGATACTTGCTCAACCATGTTTATTGCTGCTCTATTCTCAATAGCTAGGAAATGGAACTAGCCTAGATGTCTTTCAACTGATGAGTGGATAATCAAGATGTGGTACATTTATACAATGGAGTTCTACACAGTGGTAAAGCAAAATGAAATTATTAAATTTGTATGAAAATGGATAGATCTTATACTTAGTAAGGTAACCCAGGCCCAGAAAGGCAAGCACCACATGTTCTCTCTCATATGTATATCCTAGCTACAAATGTTTGGACTTTTATGTGAGTTGTTATGGGGGACTTAAGAGGATGGTATTATATATATGCAAGTAGAAGAACAGATTACTGGGGATGGAAAGGCTTAAGTGAGGGCAGGAGAAGAGATTGAGTAAAGGAAGTGTTGTGGGAGGGTTAATCAAAATCTACGATGGTATAAATAAATCATATGGAAACCTGCTTTTCTGGACAATGGAACACCCAGAAGCCATAGATTGTTACTAAAAAAATTTTCAGTGCCAGGGATAGGATACTTTTCAGTGAGTTGTTGGCCAGGGAGGTCTCTGAGGCCCCCAAAACATTACAGGCCATTGAAAGGCTCTTAGTGTCCACCAGGAATAGATGGTAAAACCCTATTGCTAAATACTCCACATCTGTGGGCTGCAAGGTCACTGAGAAATCCTGCTGGAGCTGAGCTGAAAACCTTCTCCATGTAGACCAGCTGAATGGAAGAAGCTGTGCTGCACGCAGCTCAATAGCAGAGAGAGAAATCACCAGTGGAGATAAACAACAGTGGACACTCCAACCCTTACGTTTGGCCAGCCAGACCAAATGAAGCAATGGGTGCAATAGTGGCATGTTTGTTATGGGGGGAACCATCTGTTCTCTAATTAGATAAGAGGACTGCTCCACAGGAGGGAATCTATGCCTGATAATGAAAACCTATGACCAGGAAGGGTGGTCATGATCCCTAGGGGTGTAATGCCTGCTAATGTCTGGCTAAATGCATAGATTATGCTTATCAAACTTACCAGTAAGCACTTCCCTTAATGTTAATATCCATATATTAATGCTACTCTCACTTTTGGTTAGAGAAACTTCTCTTTCCAGATGGCACTGACCACAAGGATGACTCAAAAGGCACAATAGTGCTGAGAAGAAGTAACAGAGGAGTGCTCAGCACTGAAACATCTCTATCACACCTTCCAAGGCTCAGGGTCCATTGCAGAAGAGGTGGCAGAAAGAATGTAAGAGCCAAAGGCAGGGTAGGACTCCTTACAATGCACTCTTAAAGATACAAAATGGCCTGGATATCCATGACCTCACCCTGCCTGACACTATCCACATAAGGCCTTCATAATAGGAGGAAAAGATGATGACATCAAAATAAAAGAGAGATTGATTTAGAGGGCAGGAGATATGATGGAGAGTGGAGTTGCAAAGAGGAAAGTCAGGGGAGGGGGGTTACCATGGCTTATTGTCTATGATTATGGAAGTTTTCAATAACAAAAGAAAAAATAAATAAAAGATAATATTTTTTAAAAGAAGAAATATTTGTGCTGGAGAGATGGCTTAGTGCTTACGGCACATGCCTGCAAAGCATAAGGACCTGGTTCCATTCCCCAGTTCCCACATAAGCCAGATACACAAGGGGGTGCATGCATTTGGAGTTTGTTTTCAGTGGCTAGAGGCCCTGGCACACCATTCTCACTCTCTCACTCTCTCTCTTCCCCTCTCTCTGTCTCTAATAAAATAAATAAAAATAAAATCTTATATAAAAGAAATGTTTGGCAATAAGAAACTATCACTGGTTACACCAGCCTTTCAAATGTTGACATATACATTTCCTGAGATAACACACATGCACACCTTTGGAATGACCACTCTTGTCCTGCCATTTGTCATGGTGGAGCTGAGTGTCTTATGTCCAGTGTTATATATGGCACCATGACTTGAACTTTCTATCCTCATTTGTATGCTTATAATACCCACCAAAAAAATCTGTATATACTCAGAGGACCTCAAATATTAAATGTAAATTATATGTTCAAAATTATTCCCACTTGGTACACCATGGTATCAAGAAGTGTTATGAAAGAGAGCTTGCTGGAAGAGACAAAGCAACCCTCAGGGGCTCCTTTGTCTCCTCTACTTGGAACCCAAGATTAATACATATAGCTACTAATAGCTCTGAAAAAACAGGATCAAATGGAGGTCTCTTGGTCGCGAGCTGCTATCACATAGGTAAATGGTCTTTCTTTGACTTAGTCTGAACATGGGTAGGCTTCCTATGGACCAGACTCCATGAAATCATGACAATCATGCAGACCATCCACATCACTACAGTTTGGCACATTTTCACCACTTAAAGATCATTGAAAAAAGCCTAGGAATTTGGATAGAAATGCTAACTAAATTGTTAGGTGATGAAAGAATCCCAAGTGATGTCCAGCATCGCAACGGCCTGTCTGAAAAATCACAATTGTATGTTACTACTATGGACACGTCACGTGGACCTTATACCATGTCTTTGGATGTTCTATGAAACTTCATTCTGAGCATAAATAACACCACTCACGAGGCAGCAGCACAACAGAGTACATCCATAGACTACAATAGATGTACTATCCATCTGTTCACATCAATGAACACATTAAATGACAAAGACTGACTCACAAAGCAACTGAAGAAAGATATCAAAATGACCTGCTTATAGTGTTACTCTTACTTTAGTAAGAACTTGTGTATACTAAAAACTGCACTTCAATGCAAGGAAAATGTCACTGCAGTGACTATAAGAAGCAGTGGATTTGGCAGATGGACAACTAGCAGCTGGTGTATTAATCTGTATCTGCAAAATTCCAGTCTCTGTGGTCCCACATGCCCCTCTCCCCTCTAGCCTGTAGAGTGTGTGTCTTCTGAGTGGTGTGTGGCTCAATTTACCATATCACCCTAGAAAAGGCACAAAAATCCATAATCTGGAAGCAATACTTCCCAATGCCTCCCTTCTATATAGGAGGCCAAAGGGGTGGGTGGCAAAACCAGAAGATAATGGGATAGAAGGGTCTTTTCACTGGTGTTGATGGACATTTAATCCTTTAAGTCAGAGGAGTGATATCATACATGTTTGATTTGTACCGAACTTGACCTTTCTCCCAGACAATACAATTGAGACCAAAAGAGGATAAAAGAGGAGAGGAGAAGAGGGAAATGGAGAGGAGAGGAGGAAAAGAGAGAGTAGAGGAGAAGAGAGGAGAGGAATGGGATGGGATGGGACAGAACAAAAAGAAAAGGAAAGGAGAGGAGAGGAGAGGAGGAAAAGAGAGAGGAGAGGAGGAAAAGAGAGAGGAGAGGAGAGGGACAGGATGGGATGGGACAGAATGAAAAGAAAAGGAAAGAAAAGAAAAGAAAAGAAAAGAAAAGAAAAGAAAAGGAAAGGAAAGGAAAGGAAAGGAAAGGAAAGGAAAGGAAAGGAAAGGAAAAGAAAGGAAAGGAGGAAAAAGTAAACCCACAGGTGGTGATTGTACCCACAGAGATAATAGCTCCAGGATAAAGACAATAGACTGGGACAATAGACCAACTTTGTCCAAGCTCTATCTGATGAGTAGGCAGTGAGGAATTGGGCACTGACCTGTCAATGTGCTTTACCAAAGGGATATGATAGCAGAAACAGAGCACTCACATCAGGCTTTCCCAAGTTGTGCCTATGCACACAATATTAGATCTGCCAACTTGGATCACAGTCTGTAACAGACCATGGTGGGTCTCTTGATCTTTTCATGGCAAATGACTCTGGCATTCTCAATGTCATACTGTGCACAAACAGAATCTGATCCCTGTCTTACCAGGTATGGATCTGGTATCCCTACATGAAACAGGCCAGACGTGTCCTGTTTATATCTTATTTATACATGATTGTCTTAAGGTATCTAAATAATATCACACAACCAAAAGGTGAATTGTTGAATAGTATGTATTGGTTGGTGTATGTGTGAGTGTGTGTTTCAGGGTCAAATTCAGGTTTTCATATGTGCTGTGGAAGTACCTCATTATCAACAGGATAATTCCCATCCCATGTTTATCTTCTCTCAGTTTCTGAGTTGAAACACAGTTTCAGTTTCACCTTTGGTCCCTATGCTTCATTCCAATAATCTCTACACTATTTGTGAGAAAAAATAGTATTGTACTCTCACAAATTGAGAAGTCACATTTATCAAATAATCAGTTTCTATAAGAATTGGGTCCATTCATGTCTGTATTTTAATCTATTAATTTGATTGGTCAATTGTTTCCCCAATACTGCCACATTATCAGTTATTGTAATAGTTGCAAATAGAAGGTCAACAACTTCTAAGAAACATATAACTAGAATAACAGATCTGGAGAAATGGAAATACAAGAACTACCAAAAGAACATATGGTTATAAAGGGTCTGCTAAAGTTCTTCTCACATTTACTCGTGAAAAGCAGAGATAAAAGCTTCAAAAATATAATCTCAAATCTTGCTGATATGAAACACAAAATTTTGGAGAATAGAGACCTATCTATTTGATCATTGAAGCTATTACTTTATTTTATTTTATTTTATTTTTTTATTTGAGAGAGACAGGAAGAAAGAAACAGAGAGAGAGGAAGAGGCAGAAAATGGGTGCCCGAGTCACCTCTCAGCTGCCGTGAATGAACTCCAGATGTGTGCGCCCCCTTGTGTGTGCTTGTGTCACTTTTATTCTGGCTAAACGTGGGACCTGGAGATTTGAACAAACATTCTTAGGCTTTGCAGGCCAACGCCTTAACTGCTAAGCAATCTCTCCAGCCCTGAAGCTATTATTTTAAACAAGTTTCTGTCTAACTAAACACTTTGCACATTTGTCTTTTTTACAGAATATTTTTGAAAATAAAATAAACACATTTATGGAAAAATATGAGATAAACACTTTGTTTTGTAATATAATTGGTTTATAAATCATTTAAAATGCTCTTGAAACTGGAGAGATTGCTCAGTGGTAAAGGCACTTGCTTGCAAAGCCCACAGGAATGGGTTTGATTCCCAGTAGCCATGTAAAACCAGTTGTACCAAGTGGAACATGGTCTGGAGTTTGTTTGAAAAATATCCTGGTGCACCCCTACTCTCACTCTCTGTCCTGTCCAAGCTTGCAAATAAATAAAATGGTCTTGTTGACTGGGTGTTATCATAATGAATTAGACACTAGAGAGGTATGGTCCAACTTTCTAAAGAGTAAATGTAAAGCTTTTATCACATATATGTAATTTTTATTCATACATTAGAATGTTAATTACCTATAAAATCTATGAAAGGGGTGGGAGAAATTGATCAGTGGCTAATACACTTGCCTACAAATCCTAATGATCAGGGTTCAATTCCCCACTATCCACTTAAAGCAAGATGCAAAGTGGCACATGCATGTGGGGTTAATTTGCAGCAACTGGAAGCACTGGCATGCCCATTCTTTGTCTCTCTTCTCTCTCTCTGCTTGCAAACAAATAAATAAAAACTGGTTTTAAAAAGCTACTAAAATACATTACACATACTCATTATCATACATTCAAGTGTTACAACTACTATGTGAGTTGGTTACACTTATTATTTCTGTTCTATGGATGAAAATACTGAGGGACAAAACATCAAATGGTCTGAGCTGTAGATATTGCTTAGGAGTTAAGGTGCTTGCCAGTAAAGCCAAAGGATAGAGGTCCAATTCCGTAGTACCCATAATAAAGCTGGATGCACAAGGTGATACATGCATCTGGGATTCATTTGCAGTGGCTAGAAGCTCTGGCATGTGATAGTCCAAGGAAATGCTAAAGCTAAGAATCAGCAGGGTCTTTATCCCATGTCTTTCCCTACTGCATTACAGTGAGCATCTGTCGAAAAGATGAACTGAGTCACTTTAGATGGCTAATAATGTTCAAGAAATAAACAATAATCAAAGACAAAGAAAAAAAACACTTCTTTTCCATCATTAAACTTAAATTTAGTTGAAAGTTTGATAATACAAGGAAAAGAGCATTATGTAATGAAGGACATAAATTGATTATGTAATAGTGTACAAGTAGCCTTAAGTTAAGGGGAAAGAATCATCTTTCCACGTGATGTTAAATGAAATTTGAACTAACATTTGGGCTCTAAGAATGAGCCATCACTGTGAAGTCTAGGAGCAGAGCATTCTACACAGAGACCTAGTAAGTGCACTTGGCTTAGAGCAGAAAAGAGCTTGGTATGTACAGGGGACAAAGTGGAATGGATGTGGAGAATCAGGTTGATGAGCAGGAAGATAGTTCCTAGAGTGCCTTCATGAAGCATGCTGAGTGGACTGCCGGTTTGATATAATGAGAAGGACGTATGGTAAGATTAACCAGAGGGACTTGGAGCATGATGACGTTTTTCAAGGAGCATTCTGATAGCTGTTTGGAAAATGCCTTTGGTAAGGGAAGAGTTAAAGGAAAATGACTAGATGGCAATTTGGTGTTCTGGAAAGTGTGCTATGGTTTAAATAAGGTATCGGTGTTAGAGATTGAAGGAAATACATGCAATGTGACATGATTTTTAGTTTCATCCATAGGGCTATTATTGGGTTAAACACCCTAGAATAAAGCAGTCACTAAAGTGACTAAAGTGAGTTGTCTACGGAATTACAAAACCTGGAGGTAGAAAACTGAGTCAGTGGGCTCCCAGCAGTTTGTGATAGGACAGAAATACCCACCACAAAGGATGTCCATGGGCTAAACTCTGGTTCCTATGAATATTATGTGAAAATAACGTATTTTTGCACATTCTATTAAATTAGGGGTATATGACAGGCAAGATATCCTGGATTTTTCAGGCAGACTGGAAGCAAGATTATTTACATCTGTGTAAAAATAAATCACAGAGAGTTGGGCACACTTAGAGAAAGCAGGAGGAAGACAAAGAGGAATGGATGACGCCTGTGTTGAATGCTAAGGGTAGGCTGCCATCTCCAGAGATATACCAACAGCCACCGGCAGCTGGACGAGCCAAGGAACCATCTCATAAGAACCTCCACAGAGATTGCAGCCCTTAGGAGATCTTGACTTCGTCCCATGAAATTGCTTTCAGATGTTTGGCCCCAAGAATCAGGAAGAAATAAGTGGCTATTATTTTAAGCTATCATTTGGTAATCATTTGTTAAGCCAACATAAGGAACTACTACAATGCTATTATTTAAATGGACTACCACAGATAAAATGATCCATAAGGATGTGAAGAGAGAAAAAAGAAGCTTGGCTAAGAACAATCACCGGTGCTCTCTCTGTATATTCATGGTCGAGTCAAGGAGGAGGAAATAGCAGAAGAAACTAAGAAAACCCAGATGTGGTATTGCACACCTGTAATCCCAGCACTCTGGGCGCTGAGGCAGGAAGATGACAAGTTTGAGTCAAGCCTGAGGTACATGGTGAGGTTCTGTCTCAAGATGAAAAGAAGTACCAAGTGATAATAAGAACATGAAGAGATGTAGTGTCAAAAAGAGGAAAGTGTTTCAGGAAGGGAATCTGAAGAATCTACTAGCAGCTTGCCTAAGGACAAAAGAAACCACTTACTGGGTTTGATGAAATGTAAATTTCTGATAAATTTTAAGAGAATCATTTCAAGATCATAGTGGGGATAAAAGCCGGGTTAAAAGGAGTGACAAGATCATCAGGTATGGTGGTGCATGCCTTTAATCCCAGAACCTGGGAGGGAGAGATAGGAGGATACTATGAGTTCAAGGCCTCCTTGATGGCATATAGTGAATTTCAGGTCAGCCTGGACTAAAGCGAGACCCTACCTTGAAAAAAAATGAGTGACAGGTAAGATGGTAGATTCAGCAAGAAAAAGATAATTTTGCATAAATTATTTTCAGGTAAAATTGTCAAGAAAAGGGCAGTGAAAGGAAAAGGAAACACTATATGGAACCAGCATATGGTTGTTTATGTCCCATTGGCCAGAAAAATGCCCCTTGGCCATTCTTGGATGAAGGCTGATTTTGAAGTAGTGCTTAGGATAAACAATTATAGTCTCTAACAAGAAAGAGAAAGTCAAGGAAATGAACTCTGAGGCTGCATGTTTCTACAGACATTGAAGGACACTAGGATAAATATTGGAGGAGAAAAGAAAAACAGAGAATTCACGCCATGGAATAGAAGAGATTAAAGGGAAGTGGAATGAACTAGTGTGTCTTATTATGAGACAACATGAACATCAAATGAATCTCAAGGGTATGAGTGCAACTGTTTTAAAGGCAATTCAAGCTTCAAAAAAAAAAAAGGGTTAAACTAGATTAACTGTAAGGTGTTTCTGAACTCTGAAATTCTATCAATATATGAATTGTGGTGTTTACAATGCCTAAAGGAAGAAATGTTCTTAAAGATAAGGCAGAGTTATTTCTGTTGTTTATTTCTCATATTAAGAGTTTCTTTTTAAAAGTCTGTGATTTTATTTTATTTTACTTGACGTGCTGGAGAGATGGCTCAGTGGTTAAAAGAATTGCAAAGCCTGCTGGCCCAGGTTTGATTCCTAATACCCACATAAAGCCAGATGGCCAAAGTGGTGCCTGTTTTGGAAGCTTGTTTGCACAAGAGGCCCTGGCTCTTTCCCTCTCTCCGTCTCTTTCTCTCCTTTGCAAATCATATATGTGGGTACTGGGGAATTAAACCTGGTCATTAGGCTTTGCAGGCAAGTACCTTAACCATTGAGCTATCTCGCCAGCCCTTTTATTAAATTTTAAAAACACAACAATGCATTTTTAGTAGATATAAAATGGTTTTGTCTTTGTTTAATTTTTTTAGATCTCAGATCAGATTTTTTTCATGGCAATTACTATAGAAGGTGTTATCATCACTCCATTCATATTTTCAGATAATTACTACTTATTTAATTATGGTGTCCCTGTATACTAATTGAGGTGGTTTGAATGTAAAAGGTCCCTGCTAGCCTCATAAATTAGTTTTATTTTTTATTTTTATTTAAATCAGTTAGTGAAACACTTCTGGAGCAGGTGTGTCCCTGGGGTGGGCCGTGAGGATTATTAGTCAGCCCCACTGGGTTTTCAGAGCTCATCTTTGCTGCTTTCCTTCCTACTGAAGTGACAGGAAGTGAGGACCAGATCTGAGGTCCAGGACTGAGTTCCTGCTATGTTTTTCCTGTCATGAAACTTCCACTCAAAATTGTAAGCTAAAATAAACCCTCTCCTTCCATCTGCTGCTTCTGGTCAGGTGTTTTGTGCCAGCAATGACACAGTAACTGTCATACTTTCTATGCATGTAGTACTGACTTACGTGGACCACATGCCAGTGCAGTGATGGCAATGGGAGTAGCTGTTACTGACCTTCCACCTACAAGGTGTCAGGCATTGAGGAAGCCATTGAGTTCTCCTATAAACATTGCAAAGTAAGCATTACTTTCTCCAATTTATAGATGTAGACATTGATATGTCAATAAAGTCTCATGATATAAGCCTATCTACTAGTTACAAACATGACTTTTTGGTTGTGATTTTTTTTTTTTTCTGGTTGATTTCTTCCTTTTGTTGGTTTCGGTTTGGGTTGGTTTGAAGATACTAGGAGTGGAACCCAGGACCTCATGCATGCTAATAAAAAAAAAAAAAATGTGTACTGACATATACCACTAGATCCCAGTTGCAGGTTTCCCAGCAAAAAAATCGCCATGAGTTGAGGCCAGTATAGTGAATTCCAGGTCAGCCTTTGAGACCCTACCTCGAAAACCAAAAAAAAAAAAAAAAAAAAAAAAAAATTTAATAATAATAATAATAATATTTATTGCATCTTGATTTTCAAATATTTATTGCATCTTATGTCAAAGACATGAAAACCAGTGTCCAAACCTGTTGTAGTCAGCTCCATGCTGCTAGAATAAATCATCCAAATCTGACATAGTTTAGGGGAGGAGGGGATTTATTTCAGACTTTTAGATGACAGGAAGTTCCTTCAAATGGCATAAAAATCTCACTCCCATTCATAAATCCAAGCAGAAAGACACCAACAAATAGCCTGCAACCACAGGCAAGCACAGCCAGAGCTCAAAGCCTCTCTATAAACCTTTAGGCTAGAATTCAGATCCACCACAGTGACATGCCCCTCTGTAACAGGAGTGGCCTGCTAGGACCTGAAGCTGCAAACTCAATTTTAACAAAACACCTGAGTCTATGTTGGGGACATACATTCAAACTACCACAACATCTAAATGGCTATTAGATGCCTTAAAAAGATAATATACAAAAAAAACCATTGTTGCCACATCTTGAGTAGTATTTATACATGGGCTGTTGGTACTGGATTCAAAAATATGGTTATCTAATAATTTGTAATAAAATCACAGACCTAAGCAACTGCCGCTCTATATGAAGCAGCCAAGAAAAACATTAAATAGAAGGAAATAAAATTTAACAGATAAAAGAAAAGTTGTATAACTGAAGCAATTTAAACCCAACTATGATTTATTATATTACAGGCCAGAGCCAAAACAAGTAAAATTATTATATTAGTAAAAAACTTCAATAAAATCAGAATATTAAAAGTGAATGCTTTCCAGATGATTAGAATGTGCAAATCTTGATTGTAAATAGAAAACCAGGCAAATAAAGAAAGAGATTGACACATTTTCACTTCCCAACAGAGATTTCAAAAAGAAAGCAAGAAGAACTAAATTGAACCAATACCTTAAAACAGAATAAAAATGTACCAAGTGAGACAGCAAGATGATGGTAACACCTCTCCTTAGAAAATAAACATGACAGGGCAGGTAAATGTTCCCTCTAGTGAACTTGTAGATAGACATTTAAATTCAATAAAGGTCTTGGTAAATAACTAGCCCAGCTCCTCTATTTTACAAATAAAAATACGAAGGCCCATAGATAATAAAGTGGTTCCCAAGTCTGTGGGAAATACTTCAGAAGCTATGAAGAGAATCCAATCTTCCCAAATTGTGCACATACAGTTTCTAAAGGTAGAAGAGGCAAGACTTTTCAAGCCACCTACAAATATTTTCTGCACATGCATGTGAACATTTCCCTCCAGTTCTAGACATGGACATTGGATCGTTGTGGCTTAAAGAAGATAGAAAAGAGCAGAACCTAGTAGAAACTTGATTTTTGCCATGCAAGGTGGCTACTGAGTCCCTCTCCTGCCCATATTATTCTACCGGCTATAGACACAAAACCTGAGGGATACGGGTCCTTCCAGTAGGGACAATCGGTGTGTTCTTCACGCTCTTAGTATCAGAGAAGCCCAAATTTTGCAGATTTTCATGTGAAGGGAAGAAGATAAAAATGGCAGAAATGAGTAAGGAAGAAATAATGGGCATGTTGCAAACACCTCTGTATCATGCTCTATGATGATGCTTCTCCATGATTCAGGCTCCTCTGCATTCTGCCACCATGTGAATTATTGTCTCACTCAGATGTCCTTCCCAATTTATATAGGAGAAATCTTCTTTCTAGATGGCATGGGAATCTTTCCATATATTTTTGCAGGCTTGAAAAGTCTTGCCTCTTCTAGCTTTAGAAACTGTATGGGCACAATTTGGGAAGATTGGATTCTCTTCATAGCTTCTGAAGTATTTCCCACAGACTTGGGAACCACTTTATTATCTAATTATTTTTATTTGTAAAATAGAGGACTAGTTATTTACAAGACCTTTATTGAATTTAAAATCTACAAGTTCACTAGAGGGAACATTTATGCCCTGTCATGTTTATTTTTAAGGAGAGGTGTTACCAATCTTGCTGTCTCACTTGTACATTTTTATTCTGTTTTAAGGTATTGGTTCAATTTAGTTCTTCTTGCTTTCTTTTGAAATCTCTGTTGGGAAAGTGAAAATGTGTCAATCTCTTTCTTTATTTGCCTGGTTTTCTATTTACAATCAAGATTTGCACATTCTAATCATCTTTCACTTTTAATATTCTGATTTTATTGAAGTTTTTTACTAATATAATAATTTTACTTGTTTGGCTCTGGCCTGTAAATTAATTTGGTAGACACATTTTTATTTAAAACCATGTGAATTGATATTAAAAAAAACATTGTCAACAATGTCTTTATCTATAGTCTGTTCTACCATATTCTTTTCATGTTATTTTTTGTTATGTACCACATATGTACACATTAAAACATGATATCAAGGTCAGTGAATTAATCCTTAGAAGTGTAAATTTTTGGACTGTTACCTTGAATTGGTTATTAATCTTCCTTCTTTTTTAATATGTTTTATTTATTTGAGAGAGAAAGAGGCAGATAGGGAGAGAATGGGTGCACCTGGGCTTCCAGCCACTGCAAATGAACTCCAGACACCTGCACCACATTGTGCATCTGGTTTACTAGGTCCTTAGAATTCACAGGCACCCATCTCTCCACTCCTCTTCCTCCTTCTTATCTACCTTTATTCCTATCCTGCTTAAGTCATGATCTTCACATTTTGGGGTTTTGTTCTTGGACCCAGTTATTTTACCCTAATCTGGTTCTGCATATGAAGTAAAGGAGAAGAACTATTGCAAGGACTTCTGACAGAATTGCATATATGTGCAGTAAAAAGTACATATTACACAGACCTTCAAATACATAGTGTATACACATCCACAAAAGTCTTTCAAACCCCTAGTACATATTACCTTCATTTCAGTCATTCAACTTACATATGAAGCAATAATAATGTATACATTTTTTTTTAAAGCCAAGTTGTAAGATAATTAGAAAATCTGGTCAATCAAGATACTTCATTCTGTTTCTAGTGTTTTTAGTTTTGCATTTTACTTTGGAGAAAAAGAAGGGGGGGGTTGTTTATCAAGAAGTTAGTATTAATTCTAATAACAAAGCTAAGATTAAAAAGGTATAAGGTATTAAAGGTGTTATCCAATTCTCATTCATCTGAATTATTATGACTGTTAATAAAAACTAAATAGTCATGACACTTTAATTTTATTTAGCTCATTTTAGTCTATGAGCTCATTATATTCACTACTTGGCATAAAGTCTTCACTACACTGGAATAAAAGAAATTAAGTCTCTGAGTTATAATTTGGCTTTTTATTTAAAAGCTAGCAAAAGGTGGATTGTGGATTCTAATCTGAACATTTTATTTATTTATTTTGTTTTATTTTGAAGAGAGACACAGAGAGAGACAGACTGAGAGAGAGGGAGAGGGAGACAAATAGAGAAAGATGAAGATAGCAAGAGAAAATGAGTGCATCAGGGCCTCCAGCCACTGCAAATGAACTCTAGAAGTATGTGCCACCTTGTGTGTCTGGTTTACATGGATCCTGGGGAACTGAACCTGGGTTCTTTGGCTTTGTAGGGAAACTCCTAAACTGATAAGCCATCTCTCCAGCCCTCTGTTTAATTTTTAAACAGCTGCCCTGATATGCCTGATACACTCTGACTTCTATGTGACTTTCAAGTTATAAATCTACATAATATATTATTCCTATATATGTAAATATCTTAAATTGGCCCTTCTTATCACAAGAACTTGGTCATGGGAAGATGGAAGAAGTTTGAATCATTTTCAGTAAAAACCATAATGACTTCAAGTGTACCACATATAATACCTATGTACATACAAATATGAGGTAAGTTCTCATTTATTTTTATTGTTTCTCCTTTATTTCTGTCTCTCTTCCCATATCTTAAGGCTTGTATCACCTCCTCCTCTATTTATAACAACTATTATTCCTAACAATTCTTTCTTAATTAAGTATTCGGAATGAACAAAAATACTAGAATTTTTCATTTTAAACAAAGGGGTAATAGTTGTCTCTGTTTGTTGTCACAGCATTTGTAACAAAGTACCCAAGCAGTAAAGCTTCAAAAACATTTGTTGTTCCATAGTTCTGGAACCTAGAAGTCTGAGGTCCAACTGAGACAAGGAGTTCCTCGTGAAGGCTTGTCAGGCACAGGTCTGTTCAAGGTGTCACTCTGTGGCTTACAGATGCCAGTCATAACCCTATGTCTTGACATCTTTCCTCTGTGTGCTTCTTGTCTAAATTCTCTCTTCTCATAAAGACAAGTCACATTGCGTTGAAGCCCTTTCTGTCTAGTGCGTTGTTTCCTCTGCAAAAACACGACCTCCAAATAAGGTCACATTCTGAGGATAGAGACTGGAGAGAGAGGTGGAACTCAAAATATGAATTTTGAGTACCAAGGGTAGCTACCATTCCTGGGTGGCTACCTGGCAGGGCAAAACCAGTGGAATATCAACTATGAGCAGGTGGCCAACTTGTACTCTACTTCTCACACTCACCTTGCAAGGACAACCCCCTCCCAAAAAAAATGTATCTGAAGAAAGACTAAAGAAGAGGTCAACTGTGTTCTGGCCCAAGGTCCAAAGAGAAACTTGGAGCTGATCTCACTCAAAAAATCCAGACAGCCAATAAGACTGATGTAAAGCTCCCATCTTAGACACTAGTAAAACCTCCCAAGGTCTTATCCAGATTTTCCCAGAGGAGCCACTCTCAACCCCTGTTCAGGTTCAACTGCACCCACCTCAATCCAGTGGATAGTTTTCAATCCCACATCCACCTTGACCAGTTTAGACCAGGATACCCACACAGCTATGCAAGAGCTGCTAGTACTGTATCCCCAGTGATGCAACTGACCTCAAGATGGGAAGACCTCAACACAAAGCCAACAACAAAAATCACCCATCAAAGGATCCCTACCAACATTACCTACTCCCAAAATGGAAGCCTCCAAAGAAAGCTTAGAAGAAACCCAAGGCCTTGAAGTCCCAGATGAAATCTTGACATGCATTTTAAATGAACTGAATAAGACCATGAAAAAATGGGTAGTTGAATGGGGAGGAACTGGACAAAGAGTAATCAAACAGGAACTCCAAGAATTATTGAAGGAAATTGAAAAAAAAAATAGACAAAAAGAATTCAAATTATAATCCAGGTATAGTGGTGCATGCCTTTAATCCCAGCACTCAGGAGGCAGAGGTAGGAAGATTGCTGTGAGTTCAAGGTCATCCTGAGGCTACATAGTGAATTCCAGGTCAGCATGGGCTAGAATGAGACTCTACCTGGAAAATTAAAGGAAAAGAAACAAAGAATTCATATTACTAATCAAAGGAAGGTTCAATGAATGGAAAGAAAGGCAACAAAAAGAACTCAAAGGGTGGATGAAGGAAATGGAAGATGATTAACAAGAAAAACTCAATTGATGGTTGATGGAAAACAAGGACAACCAGGAAACCATAGAAGGCTTACTGAAATTGAAGACAATCAAAACACAGTTTAACCCAGAACAGAATCCCTTTCTGAGGATATCTGATCACTTGAGTTATGCATCTTTCATTCTCTTAGTAATTTAAAACTCTATAATGAAAGGAGAACTTGTAGTGGGCTAGGTATGATTGAAATAGTTTCCGTTCTTAGAAGACAATACATGTTTGTGCTTTGAAGATGAGATTCATTATATCTTCTTGGAAGAGGCATGTCTTATATCAACTAACAGAATCATTTCTACATTGTTAATTGTCTATACTTTATGATCTTCAAATCTCTTTTGAGAATTTAAATTTTTATTGGCTCCCTCATTAATAGGTTAATCTTTTCTATGCCTAAGATTTGTACTATAAATATATGATTTTTCCTTATAAAATATATCCTTTAATACTTTACTAAATTTAATTACAAATTTCTTAAGAACAGTAACTATGGCAGCTCCCTAAGATATCATAAATTCTCTGAATCAGTGGTTGGAAAACCTACTTCTCACACTGTTCTGTCATATGACAGTTATTGGGGACAAAGGGTCAGGTCCCTGAACACTTTAGTCTTTGTAGAGTAGGTCAATCAAATTCAGTGATTTTTACAATCCTTTCATCTTTAGTTACTCCTGTATCCATGATACTTTTAGCTAGTGCTAAGAGACGTGATCATAATATTCATTCTATCTAGTTTTGAAAGTAGTCATTTAAACACAGGAAATGGGTCTTGAGAGATGATTCAGTGGTTAAACGTACTTCTTGCACAAGCCCAAAGGGGTCTTCAAACTGCCTGAGTTCATGTCTCCAGTTCAGTATCATTAAAAGACTCTGGCTCAAAGAAGAACTGTTGGAAGTTCTGCTGTCAACCACAAGTGAGTAACACTCTGCTCCCAGACTCCTCATTGTATCTGAGCACATAAGGTACTGTAAGAGCACATACTTATGAATATATCACACCCCTCTGCACACAAAACAACCAAGAGATAACCCAATGTATATGCCCCGATTTCAGTACTTGTCTGAAGTGAAAGGCATCATTTCTGCACACATATGTACCATGGCTTACCAACATTCTTTCACTGTGTGATGGCTGTGTGATGCACATGTATTCAACAGGGAAAGACTATGTGATCTTGGGATTAAAGCTGTTTCAGATCTGCAGTTGGTTTCATCCACCACTGGCACGGAAGAAGAAAGAGCCTGGGTGGTCTCTGAGCAACAGTGGCTACTTTGAGATCCCATCCCCCACGAGACCAGATGACACCAGGAAACACTGGCAGTGCATTTACAATCCTCACTGGCAGCACAGAAAGTGCTTTATATGCACTGACTCACTTTGGCTTCAGGAAATTCTGAAGTAGTAGAGTAGCCCCACTTTACTTATTCAGAAGCTAAAGAACAGATGAAGCAGTTTTCCCATGGCCTCTACTTACTCAGCTAATAGATCTGCACATTTACACTTCTATTATCTAGTAAGGCCTGGCCAAGAATATGTTCCATTGTCTCTTAAGCAAATCTACTTCCTGACCACACTCCACTGTAATTGTCTAAACTATTTTTAAACTATACAGGATTATCTATCAAATTTTATAATATATTACTATATGAAGGGCTGGAGAGATAGCTTAGCAGTTAAGGTGCCTGGCTCCTAAGCCTAAGAACGCCGGTTCCAATCTCCAGCAGTTCCAATCTCCAGGTCCCACGTTTACCCAGATGCAAAGTGACACAAGGGCGCAATGCCACACTGTACCACAAGGGGGCGCAAACATCTGGATTTCATTTGCAGCAGCTGAGAGGCTGCTGGCACGCCCATCTCTATCTGTCTTCCCCTCCCTCTCTCTCTGTGTCTCTCTCCAAAAAAATATATTACTATATGAATTTAGTAAAAGTTTGGCATATATTGTATTGTTACATACTTCTCTATATCATGTACATTACATATATTATTAAAAAGAGGATAAATGCACTAATGCACACACGTATATATACATTATGCCTTATTTAAAGGATGTAAAAGTGAACTGGTTGAACATTTACTACTCTCCTGATGTTTCTTTGTGCCTGACTGAACACAAGAAGGCTTTCCTCTGGAAATTTCACAGCACACTAAAAGGAATGCAATAGAAAAACACAGAGTCAAATCTGGGCTTAGTGGTTCATGCCTTTAATGCCAGCACCTGGGCGACTGATGTAGGAGGATCACTGCAATCACTGTGTGCTTGAGAAAAGCCTGGGCTATAAGTGAGTTTCAGAATGGCCTGGGCTAACATGAGACACTACCTCAAAAAAAAAAAAATCCAAAAAAATTTACAGGGCTGGGGAGATGGCTTAACGGTTAAGGCACTTTCCTATGAAGCCTAAGGACCCAGGTTTGATTCCCCGGGACCCACATAAGCCAGATGCACAAGGTGGTGCAAGCATCTGGAGTTCCTTTGTAGTGGCTTGAGGCCCTGGTGCACCCATTCTATTTGCCTCTCTCTCTCTCTCTCTCTCTCTCTCTCTCTCTCTCTCTCTCTTTCTCTCTCCAACAAATGAATAAAATATTTAGAAAAAATCTTTGCACACTTGCTTGAAATGATTAAAGTTTGTAGGATAATGAACTTTGCTTATTATGTAAATCATTTTGGCAGATATAGAATTAAAATAGAGTAAAATCAGGCTCTGAAATAGTATAATTTGTATGCTTAAGTCAAGATATATGTCAACATTATTCAAAAGGATTCTTCTTTCTGGATGATCATTACTTCTGATGTGTCTGTGAGGATATTCCCAGGGAAGATTGTCATGTGGACCAGGGAACTGAGTGGGAAGACCTGTGCTGAATGAGGGTAGCCCCATCCAATCACCTGGTGGCTCAGACAGAACAGAAAAACAGCAGGGAGAATCTCTCCCTCCCTCCCTCCCTCCCTCCCTCCCTCCCTCCCTCCCTCCTTCCCTCCCTCCCTGTCTCTATCTTGGAGAAGTATGCTTTCTTTTTGGGCTACCCTGGGGCAATCACACTGTTGGGCTATCAATTTTTGGACTCTGGGTCTTGTCCATGTAGCCCTCTGGGATTTTTTTTTTTTTTTTTGGTTGGGGGGTCATGCCTAGAACTTGGAAGAATGCTATCTTCCTTGCTGTGAGGTTTCAGGCTCCTGGGACTGAGCCTACACATTATTTTCTCACTTGGTTTGATATCTATATGCAAACAAACATATATACACATACACACACATTGAGAAATTCATAGTGGAACAGAATGAGGAGGAAAGTGGATCAGAAGATGGGATGTTAATTTTAGCATCTGCAATGTTTATGCAGGGAATTTTATAGAAAGGCAGCTTTGAGGAAAAAGAGAGAGGTTTTTCTAGAAAAGCCTGACTAAAATAATAGCTTTGGAGGTTTAAACTTGCAAAACTTTCTAGATCTAAAAATATAAGGCTTGGGGTCTTGTCCATAGTTCAGAAGGTTGCTGTGAAAAGCATCAGGAAATATTAGGTATCTGATGGACTTGGCATGAGATAAATAAGATCACCAGAGGATAAATTTCTCAAACTCTCCAGCTTGACAAAGCCATCTGTATCTGCTTCCAAAAGATTAAACCTGCATCCTACGTTTTATAGGTATGCTCTATAAAATGACATACAGGTATACAAAATATTATAATTCAAGATGCATTTCCTATGGTGTTTCTTGATGAAATGATGTCACAAATCCCCACACCAATTAATGAGAGTAGAAATAAGGGAGAAGCCAAGCTTCTGTCATTTAATGCCTCTTACCAGATGTAGTTGAATTATACCAAAAGACTAGAAAAGTGCTTCTTCTCAAAAGTATGATCTTTTAAAATATTTTACACAAGCTATAAAAAAACTGCTCATATTTTAAGCATATTACTTAAAAAATTGAAGATTGTGACAATAATTTGATTATTCAAAATCTGCTTTCTTTAAAACAATTATATCCTGTCATTATATTTGATATTGTAAGTATTAAAAACCAGTAGGCAAGAATAAGCCCATGTTCAATGCACACATATGCATGCAAAGGCAAATAAATGCATGCATTTTGGGACACTTTTCCTTTATGGAGTTGAAAAATAGTCACAGCCTCTTTTATGGAACTAAATTTCAAGAGGAAGCAAGTATTGGATGCTTACAGGAAGCTGTGGCTTGTGTATGGTCTGTATGTGTTACTCTATATGCTGGTAGGCTGGTCCACAGTGCATCAGTGTGAGGTCGTGTGTACAAGTTTAAGAGTTGGGACATAGGGGAAAATGATTACATTGGTAGCTCCATTCTTTTAGAATATATTCCTGTCTTTTCAATGAAACTTCATGTCCATTTTCAGTCGCTCCTCATTCCCACACTCAGCACCAGACTGCTAATATGCCTCTGTCTCTAGGGATGTGTGTTTTCTGCAGAATTCATATAAATGAATCATATAATATGTGACAGTTTTTTTTTCATCTGGCTCGTGAGGAGATCTTTAACTGGCAACTTTAAAACGGCAGTAAACGTTCTTAGTTCCACCCATTTGATTCATGTACAAAACAAGCCAGATGAAGATAAAAGCATATTATTAGCCAAAGGACTTTTGTTCAAACTCCAAAATAGAATCAGTTCTCTATTTTGTTAGTGCCACTGTATGGATTTGCACTCCACTCGCACAACAGCATTCTCACCCCCAGAAATGGGTATAGACCCTTAAGAGCTTCAAAGGTGAACTAATGAAATACTGACTCACAAATCTCACTTTTTCCAAAGACTGCCAAGTGTCAACAAGGATGTATGAACATATCAGCTTCACTCACATAAAACTTAGAATGAACAGAAAATGTACCACAGGGACTAGCTCAAAG
The DNA here is from genome assembly GCA_036365145.1 of Orientallactaga sibirica. Classification (NCBI taxonomy): domain Eukaryota; kingdom Metazoa; phylum Chordata; class Mammalia; order Rodentia; family Dipodidae; genus Orientallactaga; species Orientallactaga sibirica. The sequence goes on from JAEOAD010000012.1 coordinate 20,462,937, forward strand.
CAAAAACCACAGTCTCACAACTCAGGAGAGTCCAATTGGGACACATATTTCAATGCAAGACTAGACCAGGCTGTAGACAAAGAAAGAAAGCATTAAAGGGAAAAAACTTCATTCCAGCCACATATTTATAATTCATGATGTAACTTTAACCACATTTGAGGGGAAAACAATTATGACCCCGTGCCTCCCACATTCAGAGCAGGAAGCCATTCTGTGCATTGGTCTATACTACAGATAGTGACATTGAACTTTGTGTAGATCACTGGACTTGTGGTACCTTCTGTAGTCAGTACTTCCTTGAGAATCATGTTTTGCCTCAGTGCCTCTTCCTCATGTTTGCAGAACAATGTTTCTACCTGTAATTCTGAGTCTGATATTTCTAGTCCTCCAGGTTGAACTGACCCTGAACTCCATTTACAAGTAAGGCACTATATCATGATGATGACAAGGGACTTTTTAGATTTTTCATACCCATGGCTGTCATCACAGAGTTTCCCTCACTGGAAGGCAGAGGAGACATAATAAGCAGGTGGTCACAAATGTCCTGGATCGTGAGGGTGTAGCCTACATGAGTAGACCAAAGCTTGTATAAACTATATATAACTCCCTGTGCTTGTCCTATTCTGGCACATATAGAACCCCCTGTGCTTGTCATATATTGGCACATATAGAAGTCCCTGTGGTTGGTCTATATTGTCACTTGTTTTAGTCCAGTTTGTGTAGTTGTAACAGAATACTACAGGCTGGGAAACACACAAAGGAGAAAGATAGGTTTGGATCAGAATTCTGGGGGATGGGAAGTACAAGAAAATGCCAGTGGGACTCTAGCAAGATGCTTCTTCAATATACCTCATCAAATGGCAGAGGGCAAGAATGGAAGGCACAAGTCTCATTTTTGTAACAGCCTATTATCACCATAAATGCTTTACCTTAATTCATTCCATGACCTAATCACCCCTTACCAGATCCTACTTCCAAACCCTGTTGAATTGGGCAATAAGTTGCCACCACCTGAACCTGATTTTTCTTTTTTAGGGGCAGAGTGGGTGAGTACAGTTAAACTATAGTAGCACTAACTAAGCCCATGTCTTCTGGGACCAAAAAGAAATTACTCAAAATTTTCTTTCCTTCAACATTTGTATCTCTTAAACTTGAATAGCCTTCATTATTCTTTTATCATTCCAACTCTTAATCTCTGCATTATACTAATTAATTTACCCTTATTAGTATATAGGTTATGGGAAGAATAACATAAAAATAAGCTAAACAACTTGATACTTAGGCAAAACCTATTTGTTATTTCTCCCTAACTTTAGCATTTGTCACTGGCTTCAGAAAATGTTTGGAGAAATGAAATAACTATCCTATATGAAATTTTCAGAGTCATTCTTAATCAGGAAAGAAATCCTGATTTCTCTCTGTCTCAACCCCAATTTCTCCCATTGCATAATCCTGAATAAAACTTTCCTAATCTTTAGGAAGAATTCTCTTGCTAACATATCCTTAGACTTGTGACACCATGTTAAGAGATGTATCCTTTTAGCTCAGCATTCCAGGTTTTAAATTTAATATACACCTGCTATGTCTAGCATCTGCTCTATTGCACTAGACAGTACAGTTTAAAGAAAAAGTCTATTAATCTTCCCATGGGATACTTTCTTCCTTCTTCTTTTTTCTTTATTTCTTTATTTGTTTTTGTTTTGTTTTGTTTTGATTTGCTCTTTCAAAGTAGGGTCTCGCTCTAGCCCAGACTGACCTGGAGTTCACTATATACTCTCAGGGTGGCCTTGAATTCATGGTAATCCTCCTACCTCTGCCTCCCAACTCCCAAGTTCTGGGATCAAAGGTATGAGCCACAACACCCAGCCTTTCTTCCTTATTCTGTCTTTAAAAAGCCCCATCATGTGAACCATATGTTATAATAATTGAAATAATTCCTGGTTTATCTCTCAAAAATTCTAGCCAATTGAATGCTGAGTTCCAGCAGAATATATTATCCAGTTCAGTAGTGATAAGCTTAGTTGAGAGGATGTTGAGGACAATCCTGGGCTGACTTACATTTGCATGTGCACATAAATAGTTATTTATGTTTATAGATAAACACTGTTCAATCACTTTGACCAGTTGTGGAATATTAAAAAAAGAGAACTGAAATATGTTTGAGTATGCTAGATCAAATTTCAGATTTCTAATTACTTCATGAGCAGAGAAAGTGACATAACCTTCCACTTAGTATAAGAGTGAATAAATAGTGCCAAAAAAATCAGAGGAGAGAGTTTAGGAAGATACATAGGGACAATGCCTGTAACAGGAACAAAGCAGTTGGATATATGGGTAAGTTACTCTATCTTTATAAGAAGAATAAGTAGAGAAAATGTTCACATAACCTCTCAAATTCTAAATTGCCCAGGAATATTGGTGGATTTTTTTCTTCATGAGCCAAAGTAAATATATGAAGAGAAGGTTAAATGAATATTTTCAAATGATGTAATATAGATATAAGCTCTTTACCTATATTGTTCATAGCCTATTTTTTTTCTATTTGTCATCTGAGAAATGTCATCCAAACTAGGCATCTCCTTTAAACGTTTTTTTTTTTTTTTTTTTTTTTTCCTCAGAAGGATGTAATAGTGACTACTTTAGTTGATTCATATATGCTACTTAGGTTAAAAGCTTAACTATAAGCCAGGCGTGGTGGTGCACACCTTTAATCCCAGCACTCGGGAGGCAGAGGTAAGAGGATCGCTGTGAGTTCAAGGCCACCCTGAGAATACAGAGTGAATTCCAGGTCAGCCTGGACTAGAGTTAGAGCCTACCTCGAAAAACAAAACAACAAAAAATTCTTTAATATAATTATTGTTATTATAACTATACATAATAACTATAAAGCTAAATTAGTAGTATCAATAATTATCCTTTTATGAGTAAAGCATTGTCAGAGTTTGTGGTTGAATTTCTTCTGTAAGATAAACTATGTCCCTTTTCTTGTCAATTCTTATTGACCAGACTTTATAACTGATGGATGCTTCACAGTTCCATTCCATTGCAGAAGATACTTGCATCTTCCAGATGCTCTGCAGAATATCTGTTTCTGAAGTTCTCTAGAAATAGATATTTAGCTCTCTCCATTTCTTGGAAAGTTTCTATATTTCTCCCACACTGTGATGCCAAGTGGAATTTTTATAGCTCTGATTCTTTTGTCAGGAAAAATAACTTCCAGATTAACACCCTTGAGGGAAGGATTCTTTGTTGGGAGAGTCATGGTTTCCACGATTCTTTATAATTCTCCTATTAAAATTATCTTCTCCTGTACCATAGGTTTGTATGCTTAACTCTGCAATTCCTGCTGTACAAGTCAGTGACTTTAACTCTGTGTGTGCTCCAGTTACACTAGTATCACCTAAAGACATTTTCTAAAATGGTAGATGTTGAATTAATTACTTTCCTTGTTGTTGTGACAAAATACCTGACAAGAAGAAGTTTGAAGATGGGTTTATTTCAACTTAAATTTGAAGTTGCAGTCCATCACAGAGAGGAGGCATGGCAACAGGAACAGGAAGCAGCTGGTCACCTTCAGTCCCCAGTCTGGAAGCGAAGTGATGAATGATCATGCTCAGATCACCTACCTTTTATTTATCTGGGTCCCCTGACTATGAAATGGTGTTAAAGTTAGTGTGGCTATGTCACCTCTACCTAACCTAGAAGCTCCCTGGGCACAGATATTCCCAGAGATTTGTCTAGGTGATTGCAGATTCGATCATATTGACAACTGAGAGTAACCATCACAGATGCCTAGTTCTTACTTCCAAAAATTCACTACATCAAGATTATAGGAAAAAGGGGAGATGCCTGTGTTCTATATGTTTAAATAGTCTACCATGGTACTAATCTGGAGAAATATGGACAAAATCCAAAGAGGACTGATTTCCTTGTTATACTTGAGCTGTTACAAAACATACAGAAACTCTAACAATGCAAAAGAAATATGGACCTAGCATCTAAATGGCTGCTTCACATATGTGCATTAAGTATATGAATAGGGTTCAAATGTATTCATAATTTAGTAAACTCAAATAGAGCAGAAACCAGATGCCAGTCTTTATAACTAACATTAATGCTGACCTTCCCTCTCTAGATTATATATATAAACATATAATTTATATATTATATAATTATATAACAATATAAATTTTATTATTTATATTAAATATATAGTATATTTAAACATATATCAGTATTTCTCTTGGTGGGATTTCAGATCAATATAAAAATAATATCAAAAATAAGAGTAACAATAAGAATTTTACATTGAGGCTGGTGAGATGGTTGAGCGTATAAATATCATACTCACAAGTGTGATTGCCTGAGTATAAATACAGAATCCATGTAGCACTAGTGTCTGTATTTCTAGCACATTGAGGTGGAGGTAGAAACAGTTGTATTGTCTGAAAGCTCAGGAGCCACCTAGCATGATGAATGAAGCTACCAACAATAAGAGACTCCACTTCAAACAGGTGGAAAGTAAGAACCAGTATGCCCAAAGTTCCAAAGTTGTCCTCTGACCTCCACATATGTTCTGTGGAACATAAAGGTGCCCACACTCCCACACATGAACATGAAAACACACACATATATACATGCATATATATATGTAATTTCATATGCGTTTGGAATCATATATGTATGGTAATATTACCTCTGGTTATGCAGTGGTACAAACCTTTAATCTCAGCACTTGTAAGTCTAAGGTAGGAGGATTGTCATGAGTCTGAGGCCAGCCTGATCTACAGAGTAAGGTCCAAGTCAGCCTGGGCTAGAGTGACACCCTGCATATGGGTATGTGTGTGTACCAAAATTTATCATGGCTGCTATCTTTGTAAAAGGAAAAAAAGCAAGGACCACAAAGCTCACCCCTAATAAATAAAATCAAGTAGAGATCAGTTGAGTATATTGCACATCCATATATGGACATCGTTAAACACCACTAAGGAAGGTAAGAATTATGATGCAATTAAAAGCTACCTTCAAACTAATTTAATGACTAATCTCAGTTTTCAACTTGATTGATACAGAATCACCATGGAAACTTCTGGGGTGTTGTCCGTGACGGATTTTCTATATTAGGTTAGTTAAGGTGGGAAGATCCATCCTACCTGTACAAGACATCATTTCATGGGCTAAGTCCTTGACCACACATAATAGGGAAAGCTAGCTGCATGCTGACACTCACCTCTTCACTTCCTGAGTGAGGATGTGATGTGACGAGTTGGCTCGTGTTCCTGCTACCATTTTTTTCCTACCATGATGGACTGATGGACTGTTGTCTTGACCATAAGCCCCTCACTTAAGCTGCATTTGCCTGGTATTTGGAAAAGCAACAAGAAAAGTTTCTACTATACTATTATTATGTGGAAACTGAAATAACAAAATAAAATGTGTAATGTGGCCTTATCTGTGATATATATATATTTTCTTCCAAATTACTAATCTGTACTTCTTTCTAAATGCCTTGCTGTACTTTAGCTTTTCATTTGTAAGAAATCTCTCCTGGTGAGCTTGATAAGTTGCCAGGTTTGGAAATTACTATTATGCTATCCAACTTGATTAAATGTTACATTGTTCTGGTTAATCACATATCTGGTTAGCATCAAGCCATGCCACTAAAAGCCATTGTCTAAAAGATTAAATAAGATAATAAAACGGAGAAAACATTATTGGAACTTCCAAGCACTGTGTAAATTATTGTGTTAGATTCCAGAGTCATTAAACATTTTGATCACTACTACAAAAGCAACATCCCAAGAACAGGAGATACAAAGATAGATAAGGGAGAACATAAGACCTGATGATGTTTTCCCCCAAAATCAGAAAGGTAAGTGTGCATAAAAAGAAGTGGAAGAGGGGCTGGAGAGATGGCTTAGTGGTTAAGTGCTTGGTTATGAAGCCTAAGGATACCAGTTCGTGGCTCGATTCCCCAGGACTCACATAAGCCAGAGGCACAAGGGGTTGCATGCATCTGGAGTTCATTTGCAGTGGCTGGAGGCCCTGGAGCACCTATACTCTCCTTTCTCTCTCTCTCTCTCTCTCTCTCTCTCTCTCTCTCTCTCTCTCTCTCTCTGCCTCTTTCTCTCTCTGTGTCACTCTCAAATAAATAAATAAAACTAAATTTAAAAATTTTTTTTAAAAGAAGTGGAAGAGAGTGTAACTACTGTGATACAAGAAGCATGCAAAAACTACCATGGAAATAAGATTTGTGGCAAACAGTGAATATTTAAGACATTAAAATGATATTTTTCAAAGTAGGGTCTAATTATAGCCAAGGCCAACCTGAAACTCACTCTGTAACTCCAGGCTGACCTCCGTCTGATGGTGACCATGCTAGGCTTAAAATGTTAATACTTTAAACATGTAAATAGAAAAAGGAAGCAAAGTTTGTGGCAAAAATGCTCAGTCAATGAAAATAGAAATACCGTATGAGGACACTACTAGCTCAAGGAGAGTGAGTAAGTGACATGGAGTTGCTCTCATTTATTCTTTAGGTTTCTAATTCAATATGCCTAACACTACTGACCCTATTCTAGTCTCATTTGATAGCACTGGCAATACTTTCGTGTACTGAAATGTCATGTAATCTCCTATGCATGTTGGTAGAGTTTTATAAAAGAAATAGAAAGAGCAGAATTATACAGTGGCTATCCTGGCAAACAAATCAGCACCTCATAAAATCATTGAAAACTAGACGATTGAAAAACATTGCACATGATAGAATTTTATCCAGATCTACTAGGAGAAAACAGATGTGGCAGTTTGATTCAGGTGTCCCCCATAAACTTAAGTGTTCTGACTGCTAGGTTCACAGATGATGGAGATTTGGGAATTAACACCTTCTGGAGGCAGTGTATTGTTGGGGGCAGGTTTATGGTTATTATAGCCAGTGTCCCCTTGCCAGTATTTTGCACATTCTCCTGTTGCTATTGTCCACTTTATGTAGGCCAGGGGGTGAGGTTCACCCTCTGCTCATGCCATCATTTTCCCCTGCCATCATGGAGCTTCCCTTCCAATTTGTAAGCCAAAATAAACCTTTTTTTTTTTTTTTTTCAACCACAAAACTGCTCTTTGTTAGGGAATTTCTGCCAGCAATGCAAACCTGACTGCAACAAGAAACTTTGTTACATGCTGATGAATACATTTAATGTGTGCTTATCCGGATGCAATGATCTCTAGAAAATAATTAAGGCTAAGCATAGACAGCATTGAGGGGAAAGACAATGCTGAGGGCCAGAATATCTGAGATGATGTTTTTCATTAAAAATATTTTCTCTCCATTTTGAAATGAATTTAAATACAACTTACTTTTATCTCTCTCATGTTTACAGTTCAAATAAAGCACTATTTTATTCATCTTCTGTTCTCTACTTCTCTATTCTGGTGTTGTTACTATAGTTGTTAGGAGCCTGGGGAGATCACTCAGTGGATAAAGTGCTTGCAAAACACAGTACCACCTGTGAGTACCGGAGTTCAGAGCCCAGAACCCAACTAAAAGCTAGATGCTATGGTGGACATCTATAATCCCAATGTGCCTACTGTGTGGGAAGGGAGGCAAAGGCAGGAGAATTTCCCAGTAGTCTGGCAAATGCTGTGGTGAACACTTAAAGACTCTGCCTCACCTGAGTTACAAGATAAGAATTGACAGCTGAGAGTTGTCCTCTGATCTTCACACACATGCCTTGGTATGTATGTGCCTGCCCTCACACATGTGAACACACGCAGACCAAAAAAAAAAAAAAAAAAAGATAGTTGTTATATGTCCATTCAAGAATAAGTGCTCTGTGGCTGGAGTCAATAGGAGAGCTGAGGTTTTATTAGCAGTGTGATGCAGATGTTTTAGGGCTAGGTTACTTTGTCAAATACTGTTTAGGTGACTTCCAGGTTTGCACTTTAGTGTATAGGATTCAAATCTACAGGACAAGCCTGGATCTTGGCCCAGACAAAATACATTTTCAAATTGACGTTCAGAAAAAAAGTAGTAATACCTATCATCCCATTACTCTTTGCCAATATTGCTTGTCCTGTTTATACATGAAAGGAGGTAAGGTGTATAGATTTGGCGATAGCAATTTTACAAATGTGTTTACTTATACGTGCCCAGTAGCTCATATCATATTGAAAATGAGGTTTTTGCCAGATGGGCTAAAGCTATTTGATAGTGACCTTTGATTCTATGTGCACATTTTATCTGTTCCTTTGATATTCTGGAAAAGATGGGTTTAAGTTGTTGTGTTTCAATTAACTATTATCCTTCATTGTTAAAAAAAAAAAATAAGAAAATGCACTATAATGGTCTTTCCAGAAATATGTAGTGCAGAGTTCCATTTTAAAGTATATATACCTTTCTTTCTCTCACATCATTACTCAGCAAGAAAAGCTGAAACATTATACATTGCAATTTTCCATTTTTTGTTTATGTGCATTTAAACCACTACTTATTTGAGAAATCAAAGATTTTGAATTTTATCAAAAGACATACTCAGTTGTAATTTCAGATTTTTTTCTCCTGTTTTCATGAAATGTGCCTTGTTTTGAGGTAGAAACATAGTATGCATTTCTCTTATTTAAAATATTGTATTTATTTGAGACAGAAAGAAGGAGAGACAGAGAGAGGAAAAAAGAAACATACCAGGGCCTCCTGCCACTGCAAATGAACTCCAGATGCATTCACAACTTTGTGCATCTGGCTTTACATGGGTACTAGGGAATCAAATCAAGGTTGGCAGGCATTGCCAATGGTGCCTTTAACTGCCAAGCCATCTCTCCAGCCCATTTTCTATTATTTTAAAAATTAGCCAGAAGTGTTCAAGCATAGATTATTAAAAATTTGTGCTAATATGGGTAAGAGTGCATTTCAACATTCTGAAAGTTTGACACTGCCTGCATTGTTTTGCATTCAACTCTGCTTCTCCACAAACATACAAACCCTGTCCTCACCTTACATAAAAATTTCCAAGTACCAGTTTTAACTCTGTCTTCATTGGGATTGTTTTCCTTTTTAAATGTATTGATTTTTAAATATAATATTCTTTGTAAATATATTGATTGAGTTTTAGGCTTGTCTGGAAATTAAGCAGACTATATCAGCAAATGGGTTTGTAACCAGTCTTGTATATAGGAAAGCTCTGGAAGTATAATTTTTAGGATAACTATAAAGTCTCAGAAATAATCTATTCACATTAACAAGTCAGAAATAAAAAGTTATTCTTGGTTGTTAACTAAAGATCATAACCCAGCCAGATTAGTTATTTGAGGTTAACCTGGGGTGACAGTGGTAGCGCTCTAAGCCTCTCCAGAGAAGTATGACACATGGAATGAGGACACGAACTTCTATTTCATGGAAAAATAATTAGGAATAAGTACAATGAGGCATGGAGCCTTCTGCTTCGTAGAGTATATCTTTGAACATAAATAGAGAAGAGCAATATCTCAGAACTTATATAAACAGCCCTGATTTATTTACTAGCACTGTGAGAAAGCTGTGGTACTTTAATACTCAAGAAAGAAAACTATGGAACCTGAAAGCTTATAAAATCACAATATGTAAGTAGAGATTTAAAGTGAGTTAACATATAGTCTTATCATTTTCTAAGGACTGATTACAGCATTAACATTTAGGTAACACAGACACTTGGCCAATATTTTATAGGACAATGTAGTTTTTAGATTGTTTGGTAAGCTAATGTATTAATGAAGATTCCAGATAGACGCCTATACCGCAACATTCCACAATAAAGTTGATTTTTCTTTTTCTCATTAAGAATTGTTTATTTTCCCTCAAAAGTTCAGCTAGGTAGTCTGTTGCTAGTTTGGCAGGTTTATGGAAGGAGAGATCCAAACTCCTTCCATTGTTGTTTCTATACTGCCCTTAGAGTCTTACTCCAAATTAAATACAGTTTATTATCTAGTCTTCACTTCAGCCTATGAGCAAAAGAGAAAAGGAGAGGGAGAAAAAGAGAAAAGGAGAGGGAGAAAAAGCTTCTCCCCTTTAAGAGACCATCCAAGTCCATCAATAATATCTTTTTTATTTTTATTTATTTATGAAAGAGAAAGAGAGAGGGAATGAGCATGCCAGGGCCTCTAGCCACTGAAAACGAACACTAGATGAATGTGCCACCTTGTGCATATAGCTTACATGGGCCCTGGGGAATTGAACCTGGGGCCTTGGGTTTTGCAGGCAAGCTCTTTAACCACTAAGCCATGAATTAATGAATTAATAATTTCTACTTACATTTCATTTTCTAGAACTTAGCTACAGGATCTAATTGCAAGGGAAGCTGGTAACTGTATTCTCTGGCTGGTTAGTCATATAACCAACTAAAACTTCAATTACTACAGAGCCAGGTGATGTGAAAAAATGTTGTGCAGACCCTTTTCTCATCCTCAGAACTTATCTTCTTCATCATTGAGCAGGCGCCACTGTGCTAGGTGCTCAGATTTCATTTGATTTTCACAAGCCTGAAAAGGACAAATTCAATAGATGAGGAATCTGATACTCAGAGGGGTGAAACAACTCTCTCAAGTCCCTGTATAAGTTATATGACCAGAGAGCAAATGATATTCTATCCACATCTAAATAAATCTTGCTATTTTCTCAGCATGGCAAACTCAAGTGAATGTGAGACTGATAAGCTGTTTGGTGAGTTCATTGTGCATGAACCACTTCCAGTGTCTTTCAATATCTGAGAATTAAAAAGGGAATAGAAATAGAGAAGTGTGATTTTCTTAACTTTAGGAGCAGACAGATTTTCTATTTGATGGAACTTTAAAGCTTTGGTAAGATGTGTAAGACACAAAAACAATATATTCAGCTTCTTTTCACACTCTTTGGAACCTAGTTTATACTAAGCATCAATCAAGCAATCAACTTCATTCGAACAAACTAAACACCTATGATGATGGATGTCATTTTTCACTGTTATTGATGTCAACCTAGAAGAAAGTATGAATTTGTCTGTGAGATATCCTTGTAGCTGAAATTACTAACATATCTCACCTTCAATGTGTTAACTTTAATATCTGTTCCTCAAACTGGAGATAAGAGTATAAGACAACTAACAAAGAATGTGTTTGCTTATCCAAATATTGAGAATGAGGGCTGGTGAAATGGCTTAGCAGTTAAGGTGCTTGCCTGCAAATCCAAAGGACCTCGGTTCGATTCCCCAGGACCCATGTAAGCCAGATGCACAAGGTGGCATATGAATCTGTAGTTCGTTTGCAGTGGCTGGAGGCCCTAGCATGCCCATTCTCTCTCTCTCTCTCTCTCTTCTTTCTCTCTCTCAAATAAATAAATAAATAAAATTTAAAAACCAAATAATTGAGAATGAAAACTTTTATTAGTATTTTTCTGACATTTAATCAAGATGTATTTACATTTTAAATGAACTGTGGCTTTAATTTTAATATTTGCTTAAAATTCAGTGAGTTCATTTGAATTCATTTAACAGGTATTTTAACACAAGTTTTAATTTCCCATCCCATGTTCTGTTTGTTTGCTTTTTCTTTCTTTTAATTTATTTTTGACTATAGGGAGATATTCTTTTCCTTTCCTTTTCCATCACTGTTTTTCCTTTTTCAGTAAGAGTTATGCTTTCCTATGCTTCTTTATTTACTGATGAGTTTTTCCAAAAATAATATCGTATAATGACTGCATTGTAAAAAAGGATAAAAACCAAAAAATTATCTTTATTGTACTTTTCATAACACATATAAACAAAAACAGCCAAGGAAGACATATTCAGTAATAAAAATTCAAATTCTTCACTTTGATTAACCATTTTTCATATAAAACAGTATTCCCATATCCACAGGAGATATATCCCAAGACATCCATAGTATGACTAGAAATCAGTATTATACTTTTTAATCATTATTTTTCCTTCACATACCTATGATAAAGATAAACTTACAAATTAGGAATGATAGAAGAATACCATTATTAATAATACAGTAGAACAATTATAACAACTGCAATAATAAATATTACACTCATCCTCTGTATGTATATGTCTTATCATCTAAAGAAAGTACCACATAGCTTTTCTTTGGAATATCAAAATTACCAATGTAAATATTCATGTGCTTTGGGACAACTATTTAGTAGAATGTGAGTTACTTGAACATAAGCATGGTGATCTCATACCTGTCATTCTGATAGTAAGAGGTGGATAGCATATACATCATGGATACAGTGAACACTGGCTTGTTCCTGGCCCATTTGGTATGGAGTAAACAGAACAAGATTTTTTTAATACTACTCAGAAAAGCATCCAGTTAAAAAAATGTAGATTGTTTGTTTTCCTTACAAGGTTTTTTTTTTTTTTTTTTTTTTTTTTTTTTTTTTTTTTACTGTTTGACCACAAGTTATTGAAACCACACATATTTGAATCACAGATGGAGATATATTGCATCTTATATGGGTTCTTCTATATTTGGCATATATTTACTTACGCATTTTCTTAAAAGAAAAATGACCCAGGTTGACAGTTATGAGGACTGATGTCTACGTTCTTCTCTCAAGCTAATTTCAAGGTGCTGTTCATTAATCATAGGAGCAAACTTATTTCCTTATTCACAAAAATGACAATTGCATTCATTTGATGCATATCACACTACTGCAAGCATCCCATAAACTTTACCTCACATTTGGTAGGTAAACCATCATGTTACTGGTAGCTGAATCCTCTGCTCTGGCTCTCAAAACAATTATAATCAAAGCTGCTATAATGGCCCAGGATGCATTCTTACCTACAGTTTTGTCTACAAAAGAACCTGCTTACAAATTCATGATAACTGTCAGTGCAACTTATTTTCTTGTGCCCATATGGCCAAGGGACATATTTTCTTACTGATCTTTGACTGGGGGCCACCCTATAAAACCCTCAGTTGCTTTTCATGTAGAAATCTCCACTGGAACTTCACAACAGGACACTGACTTCCTCAAGGAAACCACAAGCATTTTCTGGTCTGCTAAGATGGACTCTTAGATAACAAAATACACACATGGATGTGACACACATCACCTGTGCCACAGTGTTGGCTATGACCCGGTCACAGGGTGAACTTCATTCAAAGAAAGGAGACTGCTTAAGAGTTACTGCTTTGGGGTTACTTGTGGATGTATCTGGCACAAGGTTATGGAACTCCTTTTACCTTCTGGTTGTCTTCCAGATGGCTCATTTCATAAACACTGAGGAATAATGAGAGTCATTTGAATCTTTCAAGTTTCATACCATGGGCTCTCAAGGTTCAGAAAGTCTCTGACTTCCTTACCAATTGAGAACAGATAAAGTAGTTACACTGTTTTCCATGGAGCAAAAATGAGAAGAAAGCATTCTTACTCTAGAGCCAGAGAAAAGAACAAGACAAGCCAACATGTTCTGAAAAGAGAGTGAGACAGTGGGAATAAAAAAACGAAAAACACTTGAACTATAAACAAACTCAAGGAAAAGATCAGAAAGAGTAGGGTAAAAAAGCTGAGAAGAAAGAGAGACAACGGAGTGAGGGCTGTCCGGATAATGAGGGTGCTCCAGAGTGGGTTTATAACATCACTGCTTTCAACTGGAGATTCTTAACTTTGTCCACCTGTTATTAGAAGAGGTTCACAGATACTAATCCCAAGCCACAGCCCAGTCTACTTACACCAGAACCTCTGAGAAAGGAATCCAACAGCAATAGTTGTTCACATTGCTTTGGATAATTCAAAGTGAAGCTAAGACTAAGCACCAATTACCTATTTGCACAGCTCAAAGTCTGGTTTTACCCGTAAGACTGGCATCCATCACCTTGTCAGAAAGGCAGACATGCATACCTTTCTCCAGACCTACAGGACCTGAATCCATTATACTATGATTCTCACATAATACCCATGTGTGCCTGACCTAGCTGGGCAAAGATAATAGTACTCACACAACGTTTATTACACAGGTTTTTTTCCTCCAAAAGCACAAACTCTAGTAGAGTATTCCAGCCCATTCTTTGAAAATTGAGTAAACAATGATTAGTAAAACATGTACTGCTAAAAAGATGAGGGACATGGGAGGTCCTGCTTGTTTGTTTTGTTTGTTTGCTAATAAAATTTGGATTTTACTAATTTGTTTAGAACTCAGAAAACAAACATTTGGTTTTCTTATGCCAATTTAAATGACTGACAGTGAGTAGATGGAGACATGCTATTTTAAGACTTCTCTGGCTAAATAACTACTCAATAGATTAAGTATGCCTTGAGGTGGAGCTGCCTATTTCCTGAATATGCTCTGGATTTTCTTATCCAGCAGTAACTCTCAGATCAGAGGGTCCCCATTCCAAAAACAGCTGCATAGGATTAAGAGCACCTCCTTGCACTACATCCATCTTATTAACTCATTCATTCTTTTATGCATTCATTCATTTATTGCTTCAATTAAAGTTATCAAGTAGCAGTTTTATGTTGCAAGATATACTGTGCTAGGTATAGAGTACTATGGAAAAAAGGTGACCTTAGCATTCAACATAAATATGTCACGGCCCCCTAAGACTCCAGAACAAAGCCATTTCCCATCACCATCAATCACGCAGAAGGCTGATGAGGGAACTGGCTTCCCCAGAAGGTTTTGATTACTCTGCATGGCAGAGAGATACTTAACAGGAACCCAGCATATGATATTTCAATTCCAAAAGTTTCTTTCTGAATTGTATAGAAGCTCTGAGAGAGAAGAGCTTCATGGTGAGCTGCAGAGAAAGCTTTGAAACAAAATTTAGTTTGATCACAAGTTAGACATAGTTAATCCATTAAAAATTCATTACTTATTAAGTTGTTCTATCATGATTCTTATAGTACACTTTTTAGAGGATTATGATTTCATCTTTTTAACACTCACTATGAGCAAAAAATGGATGTAGGTGACTATCTTTAAAGCCTCAAGTCAGGGAGATTTTCCACTTATATTCCTTTCAGTGATAGAAAAGCTACTGGAAGCACTATAGAAATGTTGTCTTAGTGATTGTGTCAATATACCTTTTTTTTTTTTTTTTCCCAGCAATGAGTGATTCCTTTGAATTGTGTTTTCAGCCAAAAATAGAGTTATTCAAAAAATTCCATGAATAGCTTCCAGCTCATAATTGCCAGTTTCCGGTCTTAGATTTGAGTCTGCAACATAAGCTCTTTTTGTTTTCTTTAAATCATAAATGGATGCAACCTTAATATTTTTATTCTTCTCTATACCCCTTCCTTCTGTTATCACCTTTGGGGTGCGTGCATGCACACACACACACTCACACACATAGAGGAAGAGGAAGTAGAGAAAGATCTTCCATCCATCTCAATGTGATACACATAAAAGTGTCTCAAAATGATGAGACATTGCTGAATATGAGGCACAAATTTGAATGAAATGCCTTCTGACCACATTTTTAAAAAATCTATTAACAGGTACTGATGAGGTCAGGATTATTATTGTAGAAAATATATTTAGGTTCAAGATAAATACATGAAACTGACAAGCAATTATGTTTTTTTGTGTTACTTTTAGACATCTTAGGAAGATAATTTAGGAAAATTGCTTTTGGTAAACAGAAAAACTATATTGCCATGTCCTTCCACCTTCCTACGCCTTAGTTCTTGCAGTTTTCCCTGAAACATAATTAATTAAATCATTCAATATTGAGAATTTAAAGAAATAATTTGTCTGGAATAATAAACCATAAGAGAGTAGATGAACAAAATCACTTTAATTTAAAAAGTAAGTGTGGGCTGGAGAGATGGCTTAGTGTTAAGGTGCTTGCCTGCAAAGCCAAAGGACCCTGGTTCAATTCTCCAGGACCCACATAAGGCAGATGCACAAGGGGCACATGTGTCTGGAGTTCGTTTGCAATGGCTAGATGCCCTGGAGCACCCATTCTCTCTCTCTCTCTCTCTCTCTCTCTCTCTCTCTCTCTCTCTCTCTCTGTGTGTGTGTGTGTGTGTGTGTATCTCTGCCTTTTTCTCTCAAGTAAATAAATAAATAAAGTATATTTTTTAAAAAAGTAAGTGTTGATGGGGGAGGGTCAATCAAAATTCAAGTTATTCTGAATAAGACTTATGTAAACCTACTTTTTTGAATAATGGCACATCCAGAAGCTATAGATTGTTACTAGAAAGTTTTCAATGCCTGGGATGGAATACCTGCCAGTGAGTTGGCCAGGGAGGTCCCTGTTCCCTCCAAAGCATTACAGGTTATTGCCAAGACCATTGATATCCCTTTAGAAACAGATGGTAAGACCCTATTGCTGAAGACCTCACTTGCCTGAGCAGCAAGGTCACTGAGAAATCAAGCTGGTGCTGAGCAGAAAACCTTCTCCCTGTAGACCAGCCAACTGAAAGCTGGAAAAAGCTGTACTGCATGCAGCCATATGAGAGACATAAATCATCAGCAGTGAAAACAGTGGACGCTGGAAACCTCATTTGGCTAGACAGGCCAAATGACAGAACAGGTGCAATAGTGGAATGTCTGCAATTGGGGAAAACAGCTGCTCCCTAATTAGACTGAAGGCCCATTCTATGGAAGGGAATACATGCCTGGTACTGAAAAAACTAATCAAAAGTCTATGGCAGGGGAGGTCATGAGCCTTAGGGGTATTAAGCCTGCTCTTATCTGCCTAAATGGATATATTATTCCCACCAAACTGCCCTGAAAGCACTATACTTAATGTTCCTATTCACATATTAATAGTACTCTCACTTCTGGTTGGAGAAGCTTCTCGTTTTAGATGGTGATGACCACTGGGATGACCCAAAAGGCAACATAGTAGTGAGAAGAAGGGACGGAGGAGTGTCCAGCACTGAAATATCTCTGTCATACCCTCCAAGGCTCAGGGTCCTTTGCAGAAGAGGTGGTGGAAATACTGTAAGAGGCAAAGGAAGGGTACGACTCCTTACAATGCAACTGTCCAGACAGAATTTGGCCTCAATATCCATGACCTGAAGTGCCTAGCAATACCTTCACAAGACCCTCATAATAGGAGAAAAAGATGATGACATCAAATTAAAAGAGAGACTAACGGAGAGGGAGTGGATATGACAGAGAGTGGAGTTCTGAAAGGGAATGGGGTAAGGGGATGGAAATATCATGGTTTATTGATTGTAAGTATAGAAGTTGCCAATAAAAAAAAGAAAAAAAAATTTTTAAAGTAAGTGTTAGCTCACCTGGAAAGATGAAATTCAATCAGTGATTTCCACATAGTAAAAAGGTGGGGTTATTTTCAGGCAAAACAAAGTATTCAATCAAGACATTATGTTTGCATTTTTGTAAATTATTAATGATACTTATGCCCAGAGAAAATGACCACTTGCCTTTATTCATTTACAAAATGTTCAGTTTTTATCACAAAATATTCCATTTTTTTTTTTTGCCCCCTGTTCCAACAGGATTACCATGCTAGGAGAACATCTGTGGAGATGCTGGTCTACAACAGGTTACTGTGAAAATACCAGATGTCTAACGGATATGAAAAAAATCATACAGATGTCACTCTTTATCAAATTTTCATTGCTGTGACAACTGGCAGAAACATTTTAATTTTGACTCATACTTTCAGAGATCTTCATAGATGGCTGACTGGCTCAAGTGTTGCCCACGAAGATCATGGCAGCTAAAGAATGTGACAGAGGTAATTCACTTCACTGAAGCTAGAAAGCAAAATGGGAAAGGGAGGGAAGGTTGAGGATAAAGATATACCCTCAAGGGATGCCTCCACGCACTGTCTTCTGACTGGGACCCATTTCCTAATTTCCCATTCAGCTATGCACTCATCAGTGTTCCATTGATAAAGTTAGAGCCCTGGTGATATCATCACTTCACAGTAGCCCCACCATCTGGGGACCAAGGTATCAGCACTTAAATCTTTCTGGGAGACACTTCACATCCAAGTAATAACCATCGCAACGTTTGCAGTTTTGCCTGAAACTGATTCGTAATTGAATACACCATTTTTATATGTAAAGAATAGAAAATTTGGGCCAAAGTATATTACAGTGCTACAAGATTAATCTCGGGATTTTTTACCAACCTATTAGACATGTATGACTTTGTGGCAACTAATATCCTACCAATTCAATCAAAAATTCCAAGGAATTATGTTTTCTGTAGACATCTGGCCTTCTGTACATTTGGATGCACTTCAGTGTCAAGGTGTTTATCATGTTCATCACACTTAGGATAAACATCTTGTGTTGTGCTTCTTAGTCATGCTATAATGTGACAACATCAACATCTGCAGTGCAGCAGGGAGCTACCCCACATCAGATGCACAGCATTCATTACTATAATGGGAAACGCTCAGCTGTAGGGAGCCCACAGATGCAGTACATGCTACATCCCTGGTGGGCTGAAATACCTTTTCCCTCCAAACATGTTCCATTTTGTCAATTCTGAGGCTCAAGAGGCAGACATAGGAGAAGCATAGAAAGAGGATGCCCTCATGAGCAAGGGCTAAAAAATGAAAAAGAGATAGCACTCCCAACGTCCTAAAATTACCCACATTTAGTGTTCCCCAGAAAGGAAAAGAGCAAATAACATAATATACTATGTGACATTTTTAACTGTAGAGTTTAAAGTAACCTCTATAAGGTTAAACAACTACTTTTTAATGTTTCTTGACATTTTCAAACATGTACACAGTTCTTTTAGATACCACTTCCCCCAGTTTGTCTCCCCGTCTTTCATCTCCCACTATTTTTTTTTTCCTTTTCCACTTAGTTCTCTATCTTTCATTCATCCCTTGTGTACTTATTTAATTTATGACTCACTGATTTATATTAGGGTCACTTGCATAATCATGGGTGGGAGGTTATTAAAGTCATCAAAGTAAATCTTTAAAATATGCAAAGATAATGATGTAATGCAACAGATTCCATGAAAGACAAAGGAGATTTACCCTGAGCTATTTTAATCCATTGCTTCATAGAGTAAATGTATTACTTGATCTTGACCTTCAGTGAAGATCTTCTTTTAGAGGACTTGTTTTCTACAGAAGTTGGAATGTGTCATTAACATTAATTGTGCTGTAACTATTCTCCAGAAAAATAATCAACATATATAAGAAAACCAATTGAAAACTTCTGAAGCTTCTCTAGGTGAATTATCACATGTGTTTCCAAATCTAATAATTCAATGGCTAACACAGAAGCATCAAGAATGTGGCTTGTGCTGGAGAGATGGCTTAGCAGTTAAGGCACTTGCCTACAAAGCCAAATGACCTAGGTTCAAATCCCCAGTACCCACATAAAGCCAGATGCACAAGGTGCCTCATGTATCTGGAGTTTGTTTGCAGTGGTCCTGGAGTACCCTTTCTCTCTCTCTCCTCTCTTTCTCTCTCTGTATCTTTCTCTTTCACCACTCTCAAATAATAAATAAAGTATTTTTTAAAAGAATGTGGCTTGCCTTCTGTAAATCATTACTTAATATATGGAGAAGTCTTACTATTGACTATTGGATAGATGCATTGGTCAATGAATAGATGGAGGGAATGATGGATGTAGTATTTGCTAGAGATTAGAATAAGGTATCTACTCAAATCTGCATTTAGGTGGAACTCACTGACTTGAATGCTGACTAGGGTAACTTAGAAGGCTATCCAAAATCCTACTAACTCTGAATCTTAATGACACTGGGAATTCAGGAAGATTGGATCCTATAATGATCAAATTTGATGAGAACAACTAGACATTTTCTACCTATACCAGATTATACTCCAAAGGATTTTCCAAAATAATTGGGCAGAAATGCTTATTGAAGTACAAGTTTTAAAGCATTCGGGAACAAATGCTTCAAATGAGATTTTTATGGAATGTTAGGAGAGATAAAGAATATTTTTTTACTTTAATACAATGTTTGACTCCAATTCTTAGTGAGTGATTTGATTCCATCTGGCTCAAATATATTGAAATGACCAAACACTAATTTAAGCAACATCAATTCTTTTCTTATGATATAAAATGGTAGAGTCAAAGAGTATGCCAAAACAATTACCATACTAATCAGGCTTTAAAATTCTTGTTTTTAAATAATGAATTTGGCAGGGCCTATTCATTATTGCAGGTAACCATAATTTTCAAACACTCCATTTAACAACCTTGACATATTTTTAAAGATCTTTTCTATATATCATTAGCAAACTAAATAAGGATACCAATAGTGACTTAAGAGCTGGAACTATAAACCCACAGAGCACTTTACTGATGATTCTTGAAGATGAAGGACATGGAACAGAGAATCTCACAGGGTGGGATAATGTAGAGAAAGCAGCATCAGGTTGAAGATGAGCAAGTTTATGAAGACTTTTCACTGGTAACAAGATCTGACAGGAGAGGAAATTTAAAAGATAAGGAGTTCAAAGGTTTCAAATGTTTTCCTGACATAACTGAATTAATATATAGTTCTTTCATTCTCTAGGGAATTTTATATTGACTGTTCTGCATGCTAAAGTAGCAAAAATCAAGTATTGTAAACTATATAAATTCATTCTAAGTTCTCTTTTAATGAGCATTTATTAAACTCCCATTACAATAAGCAGTGCTTTGGATGAAACAAGCCAAAGCATGGAACAAAGTTTTGCTGTGCTAGCACATTTACTTAAACATAAAAGTTTACATATGAGAGGCTGGAGAGATGGCTCAGTAGTTAAGACACTTGCCTGCAAAGCCTACAGAACCTAGTTTGATTCCCCAGATCCCACTTAAGATGTACAAGGTGGCACATGTGTTTGGAGTTCGTTTGTAGTGACTAGATGACCTGGCAGGCCCATTCTCTCGCTTTCTGTCTCTATCTAAATTAAAAAAAAAAAAAGTGTATGTACAATCATAAATTCTGCTTTGATTGTTAGTAGTCTGTTAATTTTTATTTTCATTACTTTAAAAATTAGCATATAAAGTAATAGACTTCATATGACATTTACTTATATGTATATATACACACATATATATGTTAATATATGCAAATATGCTTACTATGCTTATTTACTCACTTTCTCCCCTACTTACATCCTCTGTCCTCCCTCCCCATTTTATTGGTCCCCTTCCTTCACAAAGTTAGTCCCCCACCTGCTGTTTTCATGCCCCATGTATTCTGTTGTTCTTTCCCTTTTGCCCTCCTTTAGGGTATCTTCCTCCCTTTTTGGTCTTGTGGTTTCTAGTGTTATGACCTACACAAATGTTCACATACAAATGGATATTTCACATAGGAGACAAAACATGTGGTATTGGTCTTTCTGAATCTAGATTATTTTGCTTAACATAGTGAATTCCAGTTTCATCCATTTTCCTGCAAATGTGATTGTATTTTTCTTTATAGCTAAATGAAACTCCTTGTGTCTATGTACATTTTCTTTATGAATCTGTCTATTGATGGGCATCTAGGCTGGTTTTTAGTTCCAAGATATTGTTAATAGTTCAGTGCAAGCAAATATCTCTATGGCACGCTAAACTGGCAAAGCTAAGCAGAACAGGCAATGCTGGAGGTATCACAATACCTGAGCTCAGTGGTTACTATAGAACCATGGACAAATATTATGTTGTGCTGGTATAAAACAGGCACAGAGAGGACGCAGAAATAAACCCACATAATGGCCACAACATCATTTCTGACAAAGGTGCCCAAAATAAAGTGCTAGATTTTGCCGGGCGTGGTGGCACACGCCTTTAATCCCAGCACTCGGGAGGCGGAGGTAGGAGGATCGCCAGAGTTCAAGGCCACCCTGAGGACTACATAATGAATTCCATGTCAGCCTGAGCCAGAGTGAGACCCTACCTCAAAAAGAAAATAAATAAAAATAAAAAATAAATAAAGTGCCAGATTCTGCTTAGCACAAAGAATAAACTCTGAAAAATTACATATTCCCCAACCATTCAGATGCAGTCTTACCAGAGAACATGTATTAGTACACAACTTTTTTTTTAATTCATTTATAGTCACAATTTAAATCAATTGCAAGGTTTAGTTAAAGTAAAGTAATTGCTTAATTACACTGTCTTTTTAAAATGTGTTGAGCTTCTAATGACAATGTTTGGGAAATTTTAATATGGTTTATTCAGGCTACAATCTTGTCGTATCATAGATCATACTTTACCCTCCACATTCTATTCTACTTTGGTGTTACAAAAAGTTTTCTTTGGTTGCCTCACCTATCAGTGAGCCTTCTCTTGTGAGTTCTCGTACCTCCTAGAACTAACATTTGATCATTATAATGAATGGTCATGCATCACAACATGCATATGTTTATTCATTAATTTCACAATTATTATTATTTTACCATATTTTAGAACTTTAGTTAAAGTTGAAGTATCAAGTGGTTAACAATTTCCTTAGGACTTTTATATGAACTTTATGAATTATTATAAAGGAGCTAATTTTTTAAAAATCATATACCTACTCTTTTTTGGAATGCAAATTGAGACAGTGTCTCACTGTGTAGACATGGCTGGCCAAGAACTCACTGTGCAGGAGGGGATGGAGTTAATCTTATAGATACCTTGCTGCGGCTGCCTCCAGAGTACCAGATTTACAAACCAAATCCCTGAAAATTTAGATATGCTTAATTTTATTAATTAATTTAAGAATGAATTGAATTATTCTGACTAAAATATTATATCTCCTATACTTTAATTTATTAAAGTCAAATCCCAGAGAACTATATGTCAAATTATAGAAAACAAACTCTTGCATCATGCTTCAAAAAATTTAGATTTAATGTAGTTTTAAAGTGAGGTCTGTTCTTCTAAATAGTTTAACAGGTGGACCACAATTAATTTTAACATAAACATGTAGGTATAAAACAATCACAAATTATGTGCACATTGTGTTGATCAATTTAATGCCTATAGGGAGAGTGATGAAATGAAAGTTATTACAACCTATAAATATGTAAAAGTACCAAGACATTGTCTCATTTTAGTTCTAAAATAGTTTATAGAGGAATCAGATAAGATTTTTTTAAAATATCATGTTTGACACTTGCTTTATGAGTCTAAATTCTGAGCATTAGAAGAGAAATAGCATACAAGCAACAGTTTGTATGTCTTAGGGAACTGTTTGATGATAGAGATTAAGATTTAGAATTTGAGCCGGGCATGGTGGTGCACGCCTTTAATCCCAGCACTCAGGAGGCAGAGGTAGGAGGACCGCCAAGAATTTGAGGCCACCCTGAGACTTCATAGTTAATTCCAGGTCAGTGAGACCCTACCTCGAAAAACCAAAAAAAAAAAAAAAAAGAGAATTTGGACTGACTCTGTGTGTGTTTGAACAAAAAGTTCCCAGTCATCTTGGTTTCCCACTTGCCCAAGAAGCAGGCCATCAAGCACTTGGAGGTGGTCTTCATCACCATGTTCTGGAAGGGACTAATCTGGTGGATGAGCTCAGTCCAGCATCTTCCCACACCCCCTGTCCCCCCAGCCTGTAAGAGAAGGACTGTAAACGGGAAGAGATAGACTGAGGAGGATGAGATGATGGGTGCCAACTTCTTCCTGACCCTGAGTGGATCCATATCCCCTCCCTGGATGGCAGAAGCTGGGGAGCAAGAGCTGAGGCTTTAAGTGCAAGAAGATAGACAACAGCCCCCTGTACCTCAACCTCACGGTCCACAAGTGGGCACAAAATTGGGTGAAATGCTTCAAAAAGCATCAGAAGGTGGACCAGTCCCTTCTAGACCTCCCCATTAAGCCTTCTCAGCTTCATCACCTTTATGGATAATACCTACAATGATCAGTCGTGGACCTAATAGTACTGTATCTGGATACCTAGCCAAGTTCCCAGATATCATCCCTGTTCAGAGGGAAGCTCTTGCAAGAGCAAGGAGAGTAGGTAACCTGGAGAAGGGAAGATGGAGGTCCAAACGACTGATGACATTCAAGACCACTGTAACACCAGTTTCTTTTGCTACTTTGGCTGAAATTCACCATTTCCATCAAATTATATTAAAGGACTTTAAATATCAAATTCAGCATTTCTTACAACAAATAACATTTTTCCCAAAATAGTGACCCAGAAGTTGAAAAAAGTTCTTCACAAATAGAATAAGGTTGAATGACTTGACATGAGACTGTGCAATGTTGGTTCAGTCCAAGGATAATTTATTCATCAGAATAAAAACTGCTATCAACAAGCCACAGCCAACTCTCAGTGCAGGTACAAGGATGATTTTGTGTTCATCTGAAACCCAGCAGAATATATAATTATATAAAAGAGAAACAATTAATATGGTTATATAATAGAAACAGTACCATACTTTATAAGTAAATTATACCAGGTATGCCAACAATACCATTGTAACTTTCAGAATAATGACTATACTGTTTTTCTTACTGCTTGTTTTTTATAAAGTAGAAACTTTGTGTGGATAAATCATGTCTTGGTTCCTCTCCTCCCTGTCCCCCATTCCACCTAGGGCCCTCGTCAGTGGGGTTACCAGTATTCATTGTGAGGTGATAGCAGAATTTGAAGGTATGCTATGTAGACCTCAAAAGTGATGAATAAAAGTTAGCTGAATAAAAGCCTGTTGAGGCTACCTTTGAATTCTCCTAGATTTGGAATACCTAAATTCAACCCAATCTTGGCTGACAAACTCCTGATAGAGCAGCTATGTGACTTTGTGTCTTTAGACTCTTGGTGTTTCTTTTGTAACCTTGCTATTGCACTTTTAAGTAACTCCTAACTTTCTGGATTGGAAGAAAGTCCAGTGCACTTAGGAAGCCTCATATTATTAGGTGGTATCACTTTGCACAGTGTAGTGATGAGATGCTGCTGAAAGTAGAGGAATGGGGAGTGATATCATTTTTGGATGTGAAATCGTGTAGAGAAGAGACTGCACCATATTCCCTTAGATGCTACAGTAACACAGCCTTCTCACACAAGAGCCATGAAAACTGCCTTAGATGCTACACTAACACAGCCTTCTCACACAAGAGCAATGAAAACTGGCACAAAGATTCCACAAATGTGTCTTCATATGGAAAAGAGGGACTCTTATCACTCATGGGATAAATGACAGAATCGGTGACAACACAAACTCAGTCTTCCTTCTTGAGAGGTTTCCCTTCTTTTTTATTGGTCTAGAGATAGCATTTAGCATTTTGGTTTTTGTTTTGTCTCTCTCTCTCTCTCCCTCTGTCCCTTTTAATCTTTTGCTTTTTCTCTCTCTTTGATAGCAAATAAATAATATATAAAATCAAAACCCAAATGAAGTATATAATATAAAAGATTAAAGGGGTCTTTCAAAATGTTGGAATTACTTATTTATCTAAGCAGTGATTCTGATGCAAATAGCACGCATGGTATACATCTTCCTCTACAATTGCACAGGGGAACAGTTATTTTCTTTTTAAAAAATCCCATAAAACATATTTTAGTTGGAATTTACATATAGTACATGCCATAGAATCATTAACTTGTCATCCGGTATCACTGAAAAATTTTGACATTTTAATGCAATTTGTATCATGATTTCTAAAATTCCTATAGTACGTTGAGAAAACACACCCTAGAAAACTCGAGACTTTAAATATTATGTTTAATGATCCTTAAAATGTATCTATGAGATATTATGGAACCTGAACTGTAGCACACAAACTAAGGTATTTTGGGAGAAAGCATTAATGTAACATCTATTATATTACTGTTTTCCGGAATGGATTACATGACTTTGGGAGAAATGATAGGCAAAGAAAAAGTTGGTTCTTTGTCTCTTGCTAATGCTCACTATTAATATTAAAATATTAAGGATAAAAAATTTCCCCCCAAATCAGCTGATGTACAAATGTTAGAGCAATAGATTTATTGTTGAATAAGGGGATAATTCCATACAGACTACACAAACATAACTTGGAAAGTAAAATAATAAAATAAGAGTCTATATAATTTAAACCAAAGAAGTCAGGATTAATGATAATCATTCAATATTTCACACATACCCTTAGAAATCCAAGAGCTTCTTAATTTAAACTGCTCTTTGATTGGCACTTGAGGTCTGCTCCAAGGGAAGAAATTCCTGCCTGGTACTTAAAACCTAACCAAAAGCCTATGGCTAGGGAGCTCATAAGCCCTAGAGAGGAAGCTATTACTGTTGTTTGGCTAAATGGATATATTATGCCCATCAAACTTCCCTATAAATACTTATGCTTATGCCAATATATTAATGATACTCTCACTTTTGGTTAGAGAATCTTCTCTTTTCAGATGGTGGTAGCCACTGGGGAGACTGATAACTCATATGTGTTGAGAAGTGACAGTGGAGTGTTCAGCATTAAATGAGACATCTCTATCACACCCTCCAAGGATCAGGGGCCACTACAGAAGTGATAGAAATAATGTAAGAGTGCTTATAACACTGTCTTCCAGACACAAAATGGCTGTGGAATTTATATCCTCACAATGGCTAATGCTGTCTTCCTAAGACCTATATAACTAAATGATGAGATCAAAATAAAAGATAGACTAGTTGGAGAGAAGAAGGGATTCACTGAAGAGGGTATGTAGAGTGGGGAAAGGGGAGGGTTAAGACTAGGGATTAGGGGATTGTATTCATGTTATATTGGCTATATGTATGGAGGTTGTCAATCAAAAGTGAAAAAAAATCTCAAGTTAGATGAAAGCTAATACTATTGACAATTTATCCTTAAGTTTTCCTGGTGCAATGTAATTATGAATATGGGAAAGTTTAGACTAGGAATAACATAATTTGAACACTGAATTTTAAACTATGAAATAGACAAATTTCTTAAAAAGTATTGATGCCAAATATAAAATTAGTATTGCTGTCAAAAACTATTTTCTAGATAGTCAAGCACTTTTGTTAATTATAGTTTGCTTCTTTCAATGCTTGAATTTGAGGAAAAATGGAAAGCTATTCCATTGACTAGATATTTATATATTCGTGCATTTCCAATCTCACAAAATAACCCTTATTTAACAAAAAGTTAAAGCCATATCTCAGAGATATTAAGTCACTAGTTCCCCAAATCTGTCACTATACCACAATATTGCACTCTGAATAATGTATAAATGACAAAAATGTTTCATTATTAGAATGCTCAATAAATTAAAAGGAAAATATGCTATTCTTTCAACAGATTACTACATTTTGTTAATTAAAAGTACTATTCATTCTTTTGATAAAATGATATATTTCTTAAACCAGCAGTTTCATGCTAGATGATGGAAAGAGATAGCAGAAAGACCAAACATAGCTAATTAATCAAAGTTCTTCCCTAATGATTCTGCAGATCAGATGAGTTCCACAGGCTTTTTCTGTGATTAGGCATTTCCACAAATGCAAAAGAGAAATAGAAATGTCTACTACTATCTATTATTACTTGGTATTAATGTAGTTGCTCCACTCAATAAAGTAACAGAGGAAAAGATTATGTAGGATGCTAGTTTGTTTGAATATATAGCAACCCTACTATTTGTAATTACTTCTCCATTATGTTAAGTTTTTAATTTAAATTCTATTTTTTGCCATTGCTGAAATTGCAGCATTCAATTTAGTCAGTTTTCTAGTGTGTCTTTTTCTAGCTTATTTACTATTTTGCATTTCAATTTTATTAAATGTATTTTAATAAGAATAATGCTTACTTTTAAAAAAATGACTTTTGCATATATGCTTCTTTATCAAACTCGTTTATATTTGTCATAATTATGGTTGTAATGTGATCAGATATTATCAAAGCTTTATTTCATATACACCTACTTTAATTTGCAATATTTTGTTTTATTCATTTTGCTTGTTCTTACTTATATCCTATTGTACAGATGAATTTTCTTCTGCTTGTTCAAGTTTCAGATGTTGGGTGTATATTTACACATCTACCATCAGATATTTTGTTAGCATTGACTGTAGGCAAGAAGTGTTCTAGGAAGAAGAGGAACATATGCATATCAAATGGAAAAATCGAAGGATAAGGCAGAGAAGAGAGATAAAAATAAACAACTCATTTGGAGCCATATAGTCATACATCAGTATGAATCATTCCTATAGAAAGAAGAAAGAAAGCATGAAAAGAACTTGAAGGAATGATGAGAGGAGAAGTATTGTGCTACCTGTGCTGATCAACCTTTCTAAAACTGGGATGTTTCAGCAGAAATCTGAAGACAGGGAGTGATATACTGTGATAGTTAGCGGAAGAGGAAATACGATGGACACCAAGGGGCCATGGCAAATGGAGTAAGGTGTAACAGAGAAATGCATAGATGGATTTGGACAATAAAAGCCTAAATCATAAATTCTCCTGATTTCAGTTCTCTTTGAGTAGAAGCATAACACCATGTCTACCAGTCCCCATGCTTGGTGCACTTTAGAATTGAATTAGTCTACCTTGTATCTCTATGACAGCAGCAGAAGCAATTTATCTGTCCCTGATCTAAAAAGATTTCAGCTATACAACAAATCACTTTCTTCCTAGAGTTTCTTTGACAAACATGTACATTGTGCTCAGATACCTAACTGGTACCCCTCCATTTGAAGCTTCTGTTATGAAGAAGCCAGGGGCCGCACCTATACTTGGCAATCCTGTCCCATGGAGATGGACAAGTCAGAACTTACTTGCCTCCACCAGCCCTTGGATGAGAACCTGCAAATGCCACTTCTCCAAAGTCCTGCTACGATGCTACCAAGTACCCCAGAGCTGCCAGATTTCAGAATAGACCTTTACTATGGCTTTCCTGGTATCCTTTGTCTCTCACCACATATCTTCTCCTTCCCCAGGGTCATTTCTCAAACTAACTGCACCTTATATGCCTAAAAATATCTTTACATCTATTTACATTTAAGTAATTGTTAGCTGTATAAAAATTACAATTTGAAGTGTATATTTCATTTTTTTGGCACCTCACCTGCCATGTATGCACAGACACCAAGCACTCTGGCACCTCACCCTGAGTACATAGCTCCATTGTTTTCATGTAGTGGCTGAAACTAAGTTTTGCTTTTCATGTTATTAAATTTAATTCGAACAAATCTAAGTAGGTCTTTTAAAATTGATTCTATCTGACACTTTCACTCCTTTCATTCTAAAATTTCATGTCACTATATACTTACAGAAAACACTTGGATTTTTTTTTAAATTTTTATATATATGATTTTATTTCTTCTCTTTGGTTCTGAGGCTCATACTAAATAAATTCTGGCTTTTATACAACCATTCCTCCTGCTTTGCCTGTTATCTCCATCTTTTCCATTTTTTATGTCTTTCTTCCTTCTTGGAGAATTCCTTCATAACATGACCCTCAAGTTCTTCTTAATTGTTTGTAGGTAATATGTTTAATACATATGCTGAATTCTTTTTAATTAAAAGTCAATATTTTGAAAATATTCATGTTTCATTCATATTTATATGTTTATATAGTTTTTTCTTGCTTCATGCTTCCAGTAATTTCCATTCTAATGTATTTAGTACATTTTAGTGTATCTTTGGCCCGTTGACTCTACTCCCTGTACTTAGGCTTTTCAGTTTATAGTCATTGTACTAATTCTTCAATGCCATAGATATCCTGTAATATTTTTTTTGAGCTCATCTAAATTCCCTTTGTATTATTTGTGTCTTACCTGCAGGGGTGGAGATAAAAAAAAAGTTCAACATTAGTATATCAGGTCAAGATTTGGGGGTTATGTGTAAGGCACATATTCATCCTGTAAGTCTCAGAGTACTTAGCTATGTGGACTAGCCATCTCTGCCCAACTCTGAACTTTAACTCACCAATATAGGAGTACAGTGTGTCCAATAGAATGCTGTTCTCCAAATCTGTGCCACTACCCAGCCCACTTGCAAGACTACTTTTACCTTTCCTCCCTCGGCCATTGCTATCTCCCAATGTTCTCACATAAATTTTAGTTCACTCACAGAGTTCTCCAAATTTCCCTTTTCCCCAAAAAACCATATTTTATCCCTTCTTCTCCCCATATACCAAAGCAAAATCTTAAGATAAAATTGAATACTATGTGGTTAAACAGAGCATAACTACTGCTTACAATTTTGCTTTATCATTATAAACTAAATGATGTTACAATATACTTATTTAACTTTACTGTTAAACTGTTTTTCCAGTATCTTCATGATTGGGTGAAGATGCAGGAACCTTATCATAAATATAACTGCTATCAGTATTATTAACAGAAAAAATATCAGCTAAAGAAACTGTACTAGAGTCTGGGATTATAGTTTGGTGGTAAAACACATGCTTAGCATAACAAAGCCCTACATTCTATATCCAGAAGAGAGAGAAAAGAAAGGGGGATTGAGAGGAAGGAAGAAGAGAAGAAAAAAAAGAAGGAAAAAGAAAAAAAGGAAGGTAATAAACAAAAAGAAGGAAAGAAAAAAAGAGATACAAAGACAGATCTTTCTTTCTGTTTGATCACTCAGCTGATTAGCTGATATCTCTGTTCTTATTTCAAACTCCCAGTAGAAAATAAATTCACTGTCTCTCTCTCCATGTCAAAGTCAATACATACGTTAGTAATTCTAGGATCAAGGGCATATCAAGCAAGTCCGCGATAGGAGTAGGTTCAACTGACTGCTTTTCCCACATTAGAGGTTTTAAGTGAAATAAGTTTCTGTGTGAGGGATTCAATGTGGGTAAGGTAAACTAAACATAAATTATATACCTAAATTTTAATATATGTTCCCTTTAAGATGTCTTCAAAGATAAAGAGTATGGCCCAACCATGACATTTTCCCCTAAACTTGACAAAGGATTCAATGATTTCATTAATAACTTTGACATCACACAGTGTGTTTTAACCTAGAGGAGAAAAATACCACCCACAAAACAAATGTGTCACTTTCATCATTTTAGGACAGAGTTATTTGGCCTTAGGAACAGAGAAAATTGGAATAGTGCCTCAGTTATGTTTGTGCAAATATCAGCTTCAGAGTGTTATTCAAGAAAATGATAAGAAGCAGCTTGCATATTGGACTTTAAATAACAGAAATATCAAGAATCAACATATCAAAAATATATTGTTTTAATTGATCAGATCAAGCCAAAAAGCAAACACTACTAAACAAATTCCAAATGATATCTCATATATATATATATATATATATATATATATATATATATATAGAGAGAGAGAGAGAGAGAGAGAGAGAGGTGACTCTCTTTCCTGACTTATAACACAAAACATTTGCACCATCTTGGCCCATACTATCACCATTAGTATGTGTGATGGTTAAGTTTGTGTCAACTTGATTTGTTTAGGAATCCACAGACATTCCTCATAATTGTATCTCTAAGGTTGCCGCTAGGAAGGATTAACTAAAGAAAGAATCCTTCCCCCAGGGTTGGCCTTTCCTCCAGAGTGGGCGGCCCTTCTTGGAGGAGAGGGCTGGTTTATAAAAAGAAGCTCTGGGAAGAAAGGCATCCTCTCCTCCCACCTGGCTGCTGGTGCTGCTCGCTGTTCTCTGCTTGGTGTTGCTGCTTTCCAGTGGACTTCAGTGTGGACTGAAGAGCAGCATCTCTCCAGGACACCTTCAGGCCTTCAGTGCTGGATCGGGACTGCTGAGGCATCCAGCCTCATGGACTGAGCAGCTACCAGGTTCCTTGACTCTCAGGCCTGCAACCTGCTATTACTGGACTGTTATAAGCTAATCCAATAAATTCCCTTTTAATACATTTCATTCTATAAGTTCTGTTTCTTTACAGGACTATGACTAATACAGTATGAAACCAATTTTTAAATACTCATCACAGAAAGAAACATTAATTTAAAAAAAAACAGGTAGTATAGCATATTTTTTAAACCATTGCTCTTTTGTTAAATGCTTTTGTAATATCTTTTTAAAAACAATTTAAAAAATACTTTGGGGCTGGAGAGATAGCTCAACAGTTAAGGTACTTGCCTGCAAAGCCTAAGGGCCTGGGTTTGATTCCCCAGTACCCACGTAAAGCCAGACACACAAGGTAGAACATGTATCTGGAGATTATCTTCAGTGGCTGGAGACCCTGGTATGCATATATTCATTCTCCTTCTCTCTCTCATAAGTAAATAAATATTTTTAAAAAAGAAAACCACTTTTGTGATAATATTCATTATTTCATTTTTTCATTAATTTCTATACAAGGCTAAATAAAAGGAAAAAGAATAATCACCTTAAAGGTAAAATAAAAAAGTATGGATCAACTCAATTCAATAAATGATTTTAAGCAAAAGTCAACTCCAAACTCAAGTTCTGAACTGTGCAAAGACAAATACTTCATTTTTCCTCCAATTCTTCCTCAATTTTCTTCATTTCTCACCTTATGCAATAATAGCCTCATATAGAAGATCTAGTCATTTCCACTTTTCTTAAGCAAATATTAAGATAATTTCTTATGGAAACAGAACCTATTAGTTTTTTAGGGTCTCACTCTGGCCCAGGCTGACCTGGAATTAACTATGTAGTCTCAGGGTGGCCTTGCACTCTTGGTGATCCTCCTACCTCTGCCTCCCGAGTGCTGGGATTAAAGGCGTGCGCCACCACGCCCGGCCAGAACCTATTAGTTTTTAACAATATTCTTTACCTGTCGTTTATGTTTCTCACAGTAGATGTCAGCAAGGAAAAGTGAGATTTTTTTTTCATGTGAATTACACAAATGAGCTTTGCATTTAGGATATAAAAAAGCTTTGAGATACTCACAGTTCACTGTGGCTCCTTCAAGGTATCAAAATATGTCACCACCTACACCCATCAATTAATATCTCCACTATAATTATAAACAGAATTGTAATTGCAGTATTGCAAGACTTTAAAGCCAAGTTCAAATACCCAGTTTAGAGTCAAGAGTACAGTGCAGATAGAGAAAAAAGAAAATAGCTAGAGTAATGAAGAACCTATCTAAGAAAGAAAGTAAAGCACCTGATACAAGTGAAATGGGAAAAATGAAGTAATCAGCACTAGTTCCCTCAAGGCCTGGGACACGGCAGTCCTGTAGCAAATATCACTGGAACTATGCCGTGAAATTAAAAGAGTAACACATGCTGAGCCTTAAGATGTTGATGTGAAAAATGTGCCAAGTCCCATTTGCTTGAGATGACTTTTTTTTTAAGTGCAAAGAAGATTTATTCAATGTGGCCAGACTGGAAAGAGGAGCACTAAAAGAGATCTAGTCACCCTTCTTCCTCTCCCAAAGTCCATCTTCAGGGCACTGGCATGAGGTTCAGGACGAAGTAGAGGGCTAGAGGTATGCATAATTAAGCAATCCTGACCAAGATGTGGTCCTACCCATCATTGACCTATCAGTGTCTCAGCTATAAGTCTATTCTGCAAGATGGTCTGACAAGATTTCAGAACTGCCCTTAGCATAAAACTCCTGAGAAAATTCCAATTCCTTTGAGCTCATTGTTTCAATAGAGTGGTACACAAAGGGAGGGCACCACTGCCTCTCTTTAAAATGGCTTTGCTACTGCCAGAACAGTTACAAGATGGAGAGAGAGAATGGTGCCAAGGAGCAGTGCCAAGGCTGAGATGACATTGTTTTGAAGGACCTAAGAAAAAATTTAAATAACCCAGGCAGTGGAGTTAAAAGAGTTACAGAATCAATACAGTCAACCTTACATATCCACAGATTGAATCAAACTTGGATGAAAACTGTTTAGGAAAGGAATTGCATCTGCTCTAAACATGTACACGTTTTTGTCATTATTCTGCAAATAATAAGATATAGCCATTATCTGAAGATCGTTTGCATTTGTATTAGTCATTATAACACATGAATTAAAGTATATGGGAAGATAAGTATTGGTATATGCAAATATTGCCCCATTTTATATGAAGAGCTCAAATAACTCAATTTGTGTGTTTTGGTTTGTGATGGAGAGAGTTCTGGAACCAAACATTACACATAGAATGCCAAAAGATGACTGTATCCCCAATATTTGTGAAATTAAAAGTATATAACATTGGATCAGTGTTTATGACTACAACTAAAAATACTTATGTGTTTAATGTCAATGTGACTTAAATTCCTTCAAAGCAGAGTTTTAAAAAAGTTATCTAATGAATTAGACCACCACTTAAAAGAAATTCACCAAATGAGAAATTTCTAATTCAACCAAACATATTTATATCATACATTCCCAGAAAGGGGACATATCATCCTTAAAGGGGTAAAAGCTGGGCCCAAAAAATAGTACTCTTACGTATAAAACAAAGATATGTAGGTAGTTCACAAAATAATATATGTTATCATAGTGGTGTTAAACTTTTATTTGAAAATATTATGTTTTGAAGATGAAATATCCTCCACAGTAATTGGGGACTCATGTACTGTGGGCTTGACTGGCAGCTAGTTAGTTTTGTGAGGTGAAAATATCCTCAGAGCTCTGATCTAATCAATATTTTAAGGCCTAATGAATTCATACTATGATGACATTATTTGGAGGAGGTGGAGACTGGGATGTGGCAGTTTGTTGGAGGAAATAAGTCTATATGGGCCCATTCTGGAAAGTAGTATCTTGTCTCCTGACTCTCTTTCTTCCTGCTTCCTGTGTACCAGAGGCTAAGCTGCTCTATTCAATCACATTCCTCCAGCCATGATGTTCAGACTCAACAATGGGCCCAGAACTACCAGAGTCAGTCATGTTCTGAAACATCTGAAACCGTGAGCCACAGTATTTCTTCCACTGCATTGCATAGTTTTTTTTTTGTCAGTTTATATCACAGTTATGAGAAAGCTTGACTGATATAGATGTAGGCATTTGAGGAAAATAATATCTAAAAACTTCTTTGGGACTGTTGCTAGATACTGACATTAATTTCAGGGATGGATATATATATTATATATATATGTATACATATATATATATGAATAAATTGAATAAGATGGTATGATAAATTCATAAATAGCAGCATATACTTAGTAGTGTTAAAAAAAGGTAGATCTATTAGATTATTTTGAATACCTTTTTTTTTTTTTTTTGGTTTTTCAAGTTAGGGTTTCACTCTAGTCCAGGCTGACCTGGAATTCACAATGTATTCTCAGGGTGGCCTTGAACTCACGGTGATCGTGCTGGGATTAAAGGTGTGCACCACCACGCCAAGCTATTTTGAATACTTTTAATTATGGATTTTGAACTATATTTACCTAAAAAAATAAATCCTGCTGTTGAGCAAGTTCGGTTGGTGATGTGATAATGTTGCATTTACCCTCATGTTGCTTGACAAGCATTCAACCAGAGCAGCTTATTGAAGGAAAGGGCTTATTCCAGGCTTCCAGATTCCAGGAGAAACCACCATCAATGATGGAAGAAGCTGGCTCACTCCATCATACATCTGCATAGTAGACAGAGAAAAGCCAACATTCAGCAAACAGGAACAGCCAGAGCTCAAACTTCTCTGAACACACCTTAGGGCTAGACTACAATATCTGCCTCCAGTGACATACCTCTTCCCGAGCAGTGCTCTGCCCATTAGAGATTCAAGTTACCAGCTCAATCTTAATCAAAAGAAAATGCCTGAGTCTATGGGGCCATACATTCAAACCACCAGAGAGCAATAGTTTAAATGAGCAGTATTCTCATATTTAAAAAACAAAAAAAATGTATGTAAATAAATATGCTTCTCCAAGGATGGGAGGTTAGCTGAGTAGATAAAGCCTTTGAGGTATAAGCATGAGGACTAGAGCCCAGAACCCCAACACCCACAAAAACAAAACCCATGCAGGGTTGGAGCGATGGCTTAGTGATGAAAGTCACTTGCTTACAAAGCTTTATCTTCTCTCTCTCTTTCTCTCTCTCCCTTAAATAAATAAATTAAAATTTTTAAACACCAGGCAACCTGCTTATAATCCCAGCGTGCAGGAGGATTCATGGCGCAGGCTGGCTGGACTACCTGTATCAATGCACTCTGAGCTCGGGTGAGAGACACTGCCTCAGTAAAACAAAGATAAAGCAAATGAGGAAGAAGATATCAACATCAGTTCCAGCCTCAACATGGACATACATGAGCATTTGCACTCATACACAGGTGTACCCACACACATATACACATGCACACCCCCACACACACCACATACATATACATACAAGGAAAAACATAAATAAATAAATAATAATAAACTTCTCAAATGAGCTTAATATTTACTCTTGAGAAGACAAAAAAACCTAACAGATATGAATTATTTTTTCTATGAATGCTATGAACATATCATTCTCTATTGAAATATTCTGAGTTATTCTGTTTGATTGGCGATAGACCTCTTTCACTGGAGATGTGTTCACTTTTATACACTGTACTTCTCCAGGTCTTCAGCTTCGTAATACATACCTGCTGCTATGCTTACCTTACATTTCCATAAGATAATATTTCAAGGGGAAATATCTTTTGAAACACCATTCTAGATCAAGGAAGAAAAAGTATGATGGCTTTCTCTTGTTACTTTGCCTGCACTGACCCTCGGCAGGGAATCAGTGGGGCATATCAACTGACTGGCAGGCTGTGTGAGTGGACGCTGATGGCAGCTTCTGTTAACCTTCTCTTCCATCAGCAGATGATCTGAGCTGAATATCTTATGTCAGCCAACATTGATTTCATTAAAGAGAGGTTCACAAAAAGATTAAAGATCAATTGTCTTGCTAATTAAAAGAGTAAGAAGATCAATAAAATGATGACATTTAAATTATCTTTATTTACTAGGAATGTCTATGCCAGAGGAAACTACTGCCTTGTGGAATAAAATGAATAGTTTTGATGGATTGTATCTTTCTCTCATATGGAAGGAAAAACAATAAGGGGGGAAAAAGGGAAAAGGGAAGCATAAAAGGATTGTATTTCCTAGAAGATGGTAAAAAATTGAAACATTGTGAATAGCTGAAAATTGATCATTATGAGGCTCCTGAAATTAATTGAGGAACAATTTACTTCCAAATTTGGAAACCAAACTTGGTTCATACCACAGAAAGAACATTCAAAATTTTCCATCTTTGAAAAATTGACCTCTACTATTATAAAATTATATGATGAATATGTAGTTTAGGGAAGGGGATAATACAGTGAAAGAAGTAGAGGGGGTTTCTGGGCAGGGACTGTAGCTTAGTGTTAGAACACTTGCTCAGCTTTTGCAAGGGCCTGGGTTTGATTCCCAGTACTGAAGAAAAAGAAGTAGGAGTTAATGTAAAGCATTGTGTTTATTGTGATATTCTAATTTAAAATAGTGCAGGGAGCTAAAGAGATGGCTTAGTGGTTAAGGTGCTTGCCTGCAAAGCCTAAAGACCCAGGTTCAATTTGCCAATACCCACATTAGCCAAATGCATAAGGTAGCACATGTGTCTGGACTTCATTTGCAGTGGCTGGAGGCTCTGGTGCACCCATTCTCTCTCTCTATCTATCTATCTATCTATCTATCTATCTATCTATCTATCTACATCTTTCTTTCTCTCACTTTTTCTCAAATAAATAAATAAAAATGGTTAAAACAATAAAATATTAGAATAGTACAGAATTAATACCTACATGTGTATTTTTTGTATCAATTTTTCCCCGAAATTGGGCTTCCTTAAGTGAAAGCTGATATTTGTCCTGGAGTCACCACCACATATGACTTAGTTATTTTTAAAAAGAAATAAAAAAGTAAAAGAAAATAACCAATTTTGGATAGTGAGGGGAAGAGATACTTTAACCCAGCATGAGTTCTATTGAGTTTCTCTTTTCCAGTATATTAAGTTTGTTGGCCGCAAAATAACACAGTGACCACATCAAAATTGTCTAACCAAGAATTTTAGGTCAAAGCTAGCTATTTTAGAAAAGTTCTTCTTCATAAGATTTATTTTAGAAGTGTGTTTTGCCAAGTACTCACATCCCCAACTTCAGACACATAGAATTGATTCTTAAAGTGGTGGAAACCAACCTAAATTTCTGTTTATTTGCAAAATATCTGCTATATGTTGGGACTAGAGGAAGGCATGGAGAAGAAAAGAAAAGAAAGAAGGAAAATGACTTGTGCTCTTTCTTCTTGAACTTCTGTAGATTGCAGGGAAGGTCAGACCAGTTTGAATCATAAGAGAAAAATGGATATACAGATTACATGTACAAGTTGTTATATACATGTTGTTTTAAAGCTACGTCTTCTCAGTTGACCTGACATCCTCCATAACCAATAATAGTATGATTACTGGTATTCCAGAACTTCCAAGTTTTGCATTTTTTGATCCTCTTTGATGCCTTATATCACTTGCTCTATTATCTGAGTATGAAATGCCTACTTATGTATCTTTCTAAAAACATCTCACTTTTGCTACTATCCCTGAAGCTAAATTGGGTTCAACAGATCAAAAGTTGCCTTGTAACTCCCTGGTAATTCTGGGAAAGAACAAGGCTACAGGAATAATAGAGAAAACAAATTCATTAATAGAGAAACTCATTAATACAAATGACCAATAGATATGACTAAAAATACTGACTTTTATTAATAAGGAAAATATGTGGAATAAAGGTGTATTTACATTGTTCTTTTAACAATAAGAATGGAATGGGTAAAATGTCACCACAAAAATCTCTTTTACAATTTCTCCACTTTTTGAATATGACTAAAAATGGCATTGTGTTACTTTAATAACTACAAACAAGGAAATGCTATTTAAAAACAGAATTTAAGTAATACAAGTAGATAAAATGTCAACTTGTTGAGTCCATGAATTTCCAGAGAACTATTGCTCTGAAGAGAATCTTGAGAGGTCAGACACATCACAGTGGACGATGCTTTGTACTATGACCATTTTAGCCTGGCTCCTTGCCAAAACTAAAGTTCAAATTCTGGTCATGGGTATGGAAAAAATCCAATGGGTATGGAAAAAATCCAAGCTACACTAAGGATGTAACTTTCAGTCATTGCTATGACTCAGTGATTGGGTTTAACCACAAATTGTCTGTGCTCTATAAATAAACTGAGTTCAGCTAATAGGCAGAGTTAACCAGAAATATGGTAATTTACCTCTTTGGCGTAATTAAATAATGCAAAAAGACTCAAAATTTAAAAGTAGCTTTACCACAGTTTTCTTACTTTGGCATTATTGTTCATGCATTCACTTCTTGTTGTTAAAGTTTATATTGTTTAGTCCATAACATGTTTAAATATATATATTATTGACCACAACATATTAAGGCAGATGCCCTCTGCTACCCCTTTCCTTTAATAGAAACAAATATAACATTCATCATAAGAAAAAACATAGGTGCAGAGCAATCAGAAAGGTGTGATATCCCACTGAGAATAAACCCATTTTCTTCACAATTTCCCTAA
Organism: Orientallactaga sibirica; assembly: GCA_036365145.1. NCBI lineage: Eukaryota > Metazoa > Chordata > Mammalia > Rodentia > Dipodidae > Orientallactaga > Orientallactaga sibirica. Next base: position 20,502,200 of record JAEOAD010000012.1, read on the forward strand.
AGACTAGCACTGAGTGTTTGCATTTTATGCAGTAAGAACCCTTCTCATGTTAACTTTGAACAAAATACTAGGAACATGTCTCTGACCAGAACTCACAATGTATGTTACGGATCTCTTCAATTAATGATATGTAATAATATTAGAATATGTAATAATATTAGAAACCTTCCTGTCTGACTCCTGAAAGAATGGCTATCCAGCCCACAACTCTCCTTACTGCCCTGGGGACTAGAAAGATGGCTCAATGGGCAAAGTGTCACAAAAGCATGAGGACTTGAATTCACATCCACAGCACTCATGTAAAAATGGCGGGCATGGTAGTATGCACCTATAATCTTAGCACTGGAGTGGAAAATACAGGGACATCTCTCAATCTTCCTGGCTAGCTAATTTAGCCAAATTTGCAGCTTGGAGAGTTCTAGATTCAGTGAGTGACTCTGTTGCAAAATAAATAAATAAATAAATAAATAAATAAATAAATAAATAAATAAATAAATAAAAGCTGAGCTGAAAGCCTCCTCCATGTGGACCAGCTGATACAAAGCTGGAAAAAGCTACACTGCATGCAGTTCAATGGGAGAGAGAAAACACCAGTGAAGATATGCAATAGTGAACATTGCAAGCTTTAAATTTGGCCAGCCAGGCCAAATGAGCCAACAGGTGCAATAGTGACGTGTTTGTTATGGTGGAAACCAACTGCTCTCTAATTGGACTGGAGGACTGCTCCATGGGAGGGAATATATCCCTGATACTGAAAACCTATGACAGAGGTAGTCATGAGCCCTAGGGGTGTAATGTCTTCTGGAATCTGGATAAAAGTATATACTAGGCACACCAACTGCCCAGTAAGCACTTATCTTAATATCCACACCCATATATTAATGCTACTCTCACTTTTGTTTAGAGAAGCTTCTCTTTTCAGATGGTGGTGACCTTGAGATGACTCAGAAGACACCATGGTGCTGAGAAGGGACAGAGGAGTGCTCAGCACTGAAACATCTCTAACACACTTTCCAAGGCTCAGGGTCCATTGTGGAAGAGGGGGCCGAAAGAATGTAAGAGCCAAAGAAAGAGTAGGACTCCTTAGAAAGTGCCCCTCCAGACACAAAATGGCCTGAATATCCATGACCTCACAGTGCCTGACACTACCTATATAAAACCATCATATTAGAGGGAAAAGATCATGACATCAAAATGAAGAGAGACTGATTGAGAGGAGGAGGGGACATGATGGAGAGTGGAGTTTCAAAAGGGAAAGGGGGGGAAAGGGAGGGAAGTACCATGGGATATTGTCTACAATTAAGGAAGTTGTCAATAAAAAGTAAATAAATAAACAAACAAGGTAGAAAGTAACTGAGGAAGAGTCCTCCTGACATCAAATGCTGGCCTCCACAGACACATACACACACACACACACACACACACACACATTCACACCAACCATGGGTATGTACCCATGCCCAAAACAAAATAAATGGATTGCCCTCAATCATGAGCTTGGGTCCTGGATCCTGGCAGTGCATTTGCACTTCAGGGTCCTGTATACCACTCCACATCCAGTTGAACCCAGGCTTATCCTAAAATCAAAGTCTTTCTTTACAAATGTGAATATGGGACTGGCTAAGACTCTTATAGGGAAAATATTACAGGTAAATTCAAGAGACTGTCCAAATCACAATCTTTTGAGGAAAGGAAAGACTATTAGGAGACAGAAAGAAAGAACAGAGAGAGAGAGAGAAAGAGAGAGGAAGAACAGGATGAACTGTCTATGCTGAGAGAAATGTAGAGAAGGTTTGTGGTTTCCATGAGACTGAGGCAAAGTTCCCTCTGGTAAATTTCCAGTTCCTGATTCCAGTACTTCGTCAACGGCATTTACGATATTTTGAGATGATGGGTCTCCTGTGTATAACTGATCCCTTACAAAATACCCCTTTTTTTTCCTTAAGCTAATTTGAGGTTGTGGTTCATAATTACAGAAGCTGCAACAACAAAAGCCAGCTAAACAATGCTAACCAACTCTTAAGGCTCTCCAATAAATGTCAGGGAACATTACAAAATTGTCTTCACAATGTCCTCATGTGACAGGTAATGATCTGCTCAAGCTGCCTCTTGGAAAAACAAGGGTATGAGCCAGCTTACCACTGTCATAACAACCTAATGTTTAATTAATGGCAGAAGGTATGCAGAGCTCTGCAAAGTATGGTATTGAGCCTCCTGTATCAGACTCACTGGGAGTCATTAAAAAAAAAAAAATTCAAGCAAATAGACAACAAAATAAAGCAAGCTTTTAAGCCCAAACATGATCATGGAATCACAATAATGTGGCAAATAGAGATCTTTTCAGTAACCTCCAGGTAATTATCATGTACATTTTGAAAACCACTACATATGATCTAAGAAGATAACCAAGATAAGAACTGTTGGTGGGCCTGTGGTTACAATATCAGTGTGTGTGTAAGTGTGTGTGTGTGTGTGTGTGTGTGTGTGTGTGTGTGTGTGGAAATGGAGGAAGAATTGCATTTGCATTGCTATCTTCCAGACCTATCAGCACCATCTGTCGTGCCACAGAGTCTAATTTTGTAATATTCAGTCTAGTCAAAAGTAGTAAGTTTCTCAATGGGAGGATTTATGCTGCCCCAGGAGCCAAAACTGGCTATATAAATTTTCAGTCCCAATTAGAAACATAAATATTTCATTTTGAGACCCTAATCTAACAAAATGAGGGACTTGGAATAATGATTTCCTAAACCATAGCATTCCCTTCTGTGCATGGATGGCATGCACATTTCTTTTCCTGACTAGAAATATATAATTGTGTTTTTATTCTTTTTTTAAACCACAGGGATTTTCCAACATACTATCATTTGTGCAGATGGAAATATTCCATTTCTAAAGAGAGGGAAGTGTCTTCTGTCATATTTTATTGGTTCTTCTGGTCATTAAATTTGACAGTCTATAAATCCCTTGCTTACCATTAAACAGATTGTGAATGGCAAGATAGCATTAAGCATTTTTTGGCACACAAATTGCAGTTGGGCAATCAATAGCACCATCGATGTAGGAAATTGTTGCTATAATTGAAGGAAGTATGATCATCAGAAGGAAGTAAACATTCTCTTTCTATGTAGACTTTGCAGAAAGAAGTTAAAAATAAAAACTAGGACAGTTAACAGTTACCATCATTTTGGTTAATAATAATAGTGAAAAGAGGCAGAAAATGAGTGGTTAGAGAACATGGTTTTCCTTCTGCATGCCATCTCAGCAGTGTAAAGCCTGCGAAATAGGAAAGGCTGTTACTCAGATGCAAGGTCACTGCTTGATCTCACGGTGAAGTGCATCAACTATTCATTAATTTTCTTTTAAAAAATATATGTCGTTATGTATCTGTATACAGTAGTTGCTTACATTTTCAGAAATTATGGAAAGTGTACAGAAGCTAATGTCACCATACCTCGTCTTTATTGAAGATACCTATTGCACACAAGGCTGCCTCCTTCCTTCACTGTGGGCCACTAGACCACTGCTCTTTTCTTCCCCACCCACCTCTCTGCTTCCTCTTCCACAGACAAGTACTTCAAGTCATTGGGAAAATATATTTTTCAAGATCTAAATTATAGGCCCCTATTGATGAGTAAATTAAATTGCCACTCTGCAATCTGAAAGTTCTCTGAAGTTTTTATTTCATGGCTCCTTTTAAAACTATAATGAAAAAAATATATTTGTAATCATCAACTCCGTAGTTGTGGCCTCTGCTCCCCAGATTCACTAGAGCAAGAGCTTTGCTTGTTTTATTTTGGCTTCTTTCTTTTCCCCCACTAAGCACCTAGAAACCAAAGTACTGTAAAAATTTTCCAATCATATGGGAAATGTTAGTACATGGTGCGTGTGTGCTTAACGTCCACATATTCCCCTGTTAACTCCATGCCGATTGTCATAAGTGCTTCTGTTATTGAAAGAATGAATGGTAGCCTTTTATTATTAGTTCACTTAATTTAGCTTATGTAAAAGGATCGAAGGATTCAGGGACTTGTATATTCTCACTAATACACAAAAGAGACATATTTAATGCCACCAAGAAAATATTCCACAGTATTATAGTAGGCGTTTATTTTTATTTATTTATTAGCAACAGACAGACAGAGAGAAACAGGCAGAGAGAAAGAGAGAGAGAGAGAACGCACCAGGACTGCCAGTCACTGCAAAGGAACTCCAGATGCATGTGCCACCTTGTGCATCTGGCTAATGTGGGTCCTGGGGAATCGAGCCTCGAACAAGTGTCCTTAGGCTTCACAGGCAAGTGCTTAACCACTAAGTCATCTCTCCAGCCCAAATTATTTCTTTTGAAATATTTTATGCATTTATTTCTTTGAGAAAGAGTGAGAGAGAGAAAGAGGGAGATATATAGAGAGAATAGGCATACCAGGTCCTCCAGCCACTGCAAAAGAATTCTAGATACAACACCTTGTGCATTTGGCTTCATATGGGTACTGTGGGGAATCAAATTCAAGTCCTTAGGCTTTGGAGACAAATGTCTTAACTACTGAGCAATCTCTCTAGCCCTATTCCTTTCTTTTAATTCAGTTACAGGTCCTCAATAGCATTGTCCTAATCTTTTCATTATAACTCATGTAGTTGTATTTCCTTTTAACTCATAATGCTCAAATATGGAGACTACTAGTAAACCCAAAGATGACCTACGCACTCTTAGCATTTTTGCTGACTAACTCAGGTAGAGTCTGTAGAATGAGAGCCATACTTTAAAAAATATATTACCTTACAATGAATTAATTTTCAGTATAGTGTTTTCATTACATTTTTTTTAATTTGAGAGAGAGAGAGAGAGAGAGAGGAAGAGGCAAAGAGAAAATGGGTGCGGCAGGGCTTCTCAGCCACTATGAACAAACTCCAGATGTATGCACCTCCTTGTGTGCATGTGCAACATTGCACAGCTTGCATCACTCTTTGCATCTGGCTAAATGTGGGACCTGGAGATTAGAATGGGCATTCTTAGGTTTCACAGGCAGGCCTCTTAATTGCTAAGCCAGCTCTCCAGCCCTTCATTCCATTTTTGTTTCCCTATTCCCTTCTTGCCTCCTTCTTTCTTCCTCCTTTTCTCCTCCCATCAACTTAGCCACATTTCTGCTTTTATAATTCATGTTTCCTCTTGTCCTTTCACTCTTCTCAATGCCTCTTATTTCCTTCCCATGGTCTCCTATCTAGAATCATAATCCACACTCAGTTACACTATGCTTTCAATTCTGTTTAGAATTCACCAGTGTTCTAGTATCCATTCTTCAGTACACACATGTGTTGGAGTTTAGTGAATCTGTATTTTCATCTTTTCCTCTATGGAAGGTTTGCTTTCCAATTAGCCATGTGTAGTTCCTTTAGCAGCCACATATACCACATCAGTAATAAATCCTGAGTTGTTCTTGAGTGGAGATCACAGTGGCAAACCAGAGGCCTGGACATTTGGTTTAAATTAAATAATATATCCAGACATTTCAGTAAAATTATACCATAGAAGAGTGTGTGGTTTGAATTATATTCCTGCCCACAAGCTCATGTGTTCTGAATGTTTGATCCTCAGCTGTTAGCAATTTAGGAAATAGATCCTTACTGGAGGAGGTGTGCTGTTAGGAGAAGGATTAGAGGTATCATAGCCAGCTCCCCCTTGACAGGACTCAACTCACTCTCCCACTGATGTTTTCCACTTTCTGCAACAAGGAGATGATGCCCAGCCTCTGCTGATGTCATGATTTCCCCTACCAACCTGAAGCTTCCACTCAAGACTGTGAGGCAAAATACGTCCTCTCCTCCCATCAGCTGTTTTTTGTCATGTTCTTTGTCCCAGCAATGAGAATGTAACTAAAACATGAAATTGGTACCAGGAGTGGTGTTGTGGCTCCTACCAACCTGACCCTGTGAATTTTGACATTTAGGACTGATCAGTGGAAGGGATGTGACAGGAATTGAACCTTGGCACAAGAGATGATTTATAGTACTCTCAGTAGAGCTTGATGGATCATTCTGGCCAGAGTATGAATGACATCAATGCAGAAAGAATTCTGCAGGTTTGGTTTATGAGGGGGAAAAAAGTTTTGTCCTCACTGGGCTTGAGGGATTTTGTGTGAGAGGCTTGCTGAATTTTCCCTGTGTTGTGAAAACTGAGCAGGATTGAGTTTATAAGGAATTGAATACTGTGAACAGATCGATATGTTACAGAAAAGTATGAAAGGTTTGGTCTGGAGATAGCACCTGTTCAGCTGCTATTATCCCAGAGATTACCACCATTGAATTTGGGTGTTCTGTTCTCCACTGGTCAACAGGAAGAATGCTGGCTCATTTGAAAGTGCAAATGATGATCCTGATGTTCAAAGTTGACTTTATTTGCATCCCACCCCCACCATATTGACAAATTTGGTAGCTCACCTGGTCCAATGAGAGTACTACAGGATCATTGAATTTGTAATGTGATTTTTTTTTGGAAGTGGCCAGTGCACAAAGTGAAGCAGAGTTGTTGATAGTCCCTGTGTGAAGGCCCAATTGAGACATGAGGCTGAACCACAGGTTGGAGCGGAGGCCCTAGAACTTTTTTAGTAGCTAGGACTATGGGATGGCTACCAAGAAGAGCTACTAGCTGAGGATGGAGTTTTCCTTATGGTCTGGGTAGTCCACCTGAAGAAGAAGAATTGGAACCCCAGAGACATTATCATTAATTAAAGATTTCAGACTTGAACCTGTAGGATTTGATATTTGCCCTATTTGTTTCAGATCTTGCATTGGTTCAATCTTTCCTGGCTGTACCCAATGCCATCTTTTGCAGTATGAATGTTTACTCGATGCCATTATGTGCGTTTGGTTTCATACATTCACAGTTAAGAAACCTTTGAGTATCAGGATGTTTGAACAACATTGGGATTGATAAAAATGTATGAGGAATTTTAAAGTGAGACTGAATACATGCATTGCCTTTTACATCATGGATGCACCTCAGTTTATGGTGCCCAGGGTCAGAATATGGTGGTTTGAATCATGTATCCTCCATAATTCATGTGTTTTGATTGTTTGGTCCTCAGCTGATGGCAATTTGAATGGTGGAGGCTTGCTGGAGGATGTGTGTTGTCGTGGGCTGACTTAGGGGTTTTATAGCCAGCTTCCTCTTGTCAGTACTCAGATCCCTATCTTGCTGCTGTTTTCCACCTACTGTGGCAGGGGTGATATCCAGCTCCTGCTCATGTCATGCTTTCCCCTGAAATCATGAAGCTTTCCTTCTAGACAGTAAGGCAAAATAAATTCTTTCCTCTCATCAGCTGCTTCTGGTCAAATGCTTTGTCCAGGAATAAGAAGGTAACTACTGAAAAGATGAAAGGAGATCAATATAAAAATACATATTCTGATAGCTTAAATTTCTTTGTTTTTCCACCAACTAAGTACAAAAATTCTACCATATACATACACATGTGTGTGTATACTAGTGTGTATATATGTATTTTGTGTGTGTGACTATGTATTTGTGCATATATGTATTCTTGTGTGTGTATATATATATATATATATATATAATTTATATTTATGTATATTTATATATACTAATATATATCGTTATATATGCATATGTATAATCACAAAGAACATATCAAAGTTCATAAGTCCATAGCTACATTTCTGAACTTGTAGTTTAGATTATACTCAATAAAAGACTTATTAATAATGTTGCTACATCATAACCTATCTATTCAAAATCCTAAAAATATAGAAATCATCTTCAAGTAAGAGAAAATACAAAATAAGAGGACAGAAAGGAAAAGCATATTGAAAAGGTAAAGTATGAAGAACAAATGGGGTACAATGGGAAAATATTGCTCTTAGGTTCACATTACAGGCAGAAATCACCTGAGCAAGAACTGCTTGTGGGAAATAAAAAAGTTTATTTTTACTTACAGATTTGAAGGGAAGCTCTACAATGGCAGGGGCAAACAATGGCATGAGCAGAGGGTGGACATCACTTCCTGGCCAACATCAGGTGGACAACAGGAACAGGAGAGTATGCCAAACACTTACAAGAGGAAACTGGCTATAATATCCATAAGCCCACCCCCAACAATGCACTGCTTCCAGGGGGCTCCAATTCCCAAATCTCCATCAGCTGGGAACCTAGCATTCAAAATACCTAAGTTTATGGGGTACACCTGAGTCAAACCATCACAGAAAGTATACTTTGAAAAATAGAAACATATTACACTGTAGGAGTTTCAAAAGTAAAATAAATAGAAATAAATAATGTAATCCCAATTGTATGAGAAAACTTAATCTACCACAACTATGGTATAAGATTAAAGTCCTTTAACATTCTTTTTAAAATTCTGTAACCATAGACTAGAAATGTATTTTAACTTGAAGATCCAAGGACAAATAACAACTTATTTGTCTGTTTCTTTAGGCTTTCTACTCAGAAAATGATGATTCCAGAATTTTTTGTTTGTTTGTTTGTTTTTTTGTTTTTCAAGGTAGGGTTTCCCTCTAGACCAGGCTGCCTGGAATTCACTATAGAGTCTCAGGTTGGCCTCGAACTCATGGCAATCCTCCTACCTCTGCCTCCCAAGTGCTGGGATTAAAGGCGTGTGCCACCATGTCCGGCTAAGAATTTCTTAAAATAAAGGTGGAAGAGAGAAAAAATAGATACCTGTCATTCATCTCTGCACAAATTTATGGTTTGAAAGATGGAGGTGCAACCTCTCCAAGCCCTCCTTTAGTTACACTACACCTATATACAAAATCCTCACTGATAAATGGTGGTTTTCAACTCATCTAATTGTAGAAAGAATTGCAATCATTTAAAGTTAAGGAACATATCTTCTTTTATTGGGTTCCCAGAGCATATGACATACAGAGGATAATTAGTATATAATCAACTCTGTGTGTGTGTGTGTGTGTGTGTGTCTGTCTGTCTGTCTGTCTGTCTTGTTGGTCTGTCTGTCTGTCTGTCGGTCTGTCTGTCTGTCTCTATCTCTCAATAATACAAAAGAAAAAAAAAAGAAATTATTGGGAGAAAGTTTCAGGAATCACCTTAAAGAAGAAATAAATTTGTACAACTATAGTGCCTAGGAATATCTGTTACATGCACTTGAACCCTGTTTTTAACTTTTACATCCAGCAAGAATCCCAAGGTCTTGTAGTTAGTTAGAATGTAACTTTTGATTCTATATTCAGTATAGGAAACTGAGGAAAAAATCCTGAGTATTAAATCAGGTTGCTAAAGTCATATTAAGGGGCTAACTTCTAGGGCTACCATTATCCTATCAGACAGTATGTAAAATCAGGTGAAAGAATAGCATATTTACTGCCTCTTTCATTAGCTATTCTTTAAAAAAATTTTTTTATTTATTTATTTGTGAGGACACATGCCACCTCATACATCTGTCTTTATATGGGTAAAAGACTTTGTAAGCAAGTGGCTTTAGCTATCTTCCCAGCCATAATTACCTGTTCTTATGTATGCTGCAAGTATTATTAAAAACATTTTGTTTTCTGGTGAACAAGCTGAGAACATGTGATTGCTATTAAAGACTTGGTAGTCTCGTCTGGTGGACATTTCAAATGTCTTATATGAACAACTGAGTAGGCATCATCATAAATCACCACAAAGAATGCAGAACAAGGACAACGTTTTCAGAAAAAGGGCACTGCTGCCTGTTGAGGTGCAGGTTTAATGCATTCAAATGAACATGTCAAGTAGGCAGTTGAGTGTAAGGGACTATGGTCAAGAGAATTCCGAAATGGCATTTTGCTGCCAGATGTGTAACAAACATAAAGTGATGTAACATTATGATTATTAACAAACTTACAGTTCTTTGTTTCTAGATTTAATGCTCACGCATTGTTGATAAACAAGGAGATAGGTTTACTAATGCATACTGGGTAATTTTACTTGCCTAAAAGGGATTTGCAGGAGTATACTTTCAGAGATCATTTCTATAGTTTCTAAAAGGGATTTGTATTATATAACTCTCTTTCTCCTTCACAATTCAAATGTGGGAATCAGGAAGCTTACTTTCCCTGAAAGTCCGTTCCTTATTAAAACTCATTTGCCTCAGTAACTTATTAAAATAATAGTCACAGCACATAATTTATCTAGCACAGAAATGTCCCAGACACCATTACATTCTTTGTCTACATAATTTCTACTTGTATTAATTTCATGAAGGAGCACTTCAACATAATTTTGTATGCAAAGGAACTGATTTGGAAAAGTCATACTGATTGAAATGCTCAACCCTAAGTGGGCGGCTTGACTTCAAGCCTGACTCTCTTAGACTAGATTCACACTTCATCCCAAGTGTTTCCATTGAAAACTTGAGTAATTGATCACAACAGTGTTTTGCATTATGGAGATGGCTTATCAGTTAAGGTACTTGCTTACGAAGCCTAGGCACCAACGCTCGACTCTCCAGATTGCATGTAAGCCAGATGCACAAGGTGATGCAAGTGTAAGGTCACACATGCTACATGGTGGCACACGTGTTTGAAGTTCGATTCATTGGCTGGAGGCCCTGGTGCTCCAATCTTTCTTGCACGTGCTCTTGCACTCATTAAAAAAAGGCCATTCTCTTTTGCTTGCCAAAAAAAGAAGAAAAGAAAGAAGGAAGGAAGGAAGGAAGGAAGGAAGGAAGGAAGGAAGGAAGGAAGGAAGGAAGGAAAGAGAGAGAGAGAAGGAAAGAAGGAAGGAAGGAAGGGAGGAAGGAAGGAAGGAAGGAAAGAAATAGGGAAAGAAGAAAAGAAAGAAGGAAAGAAGGAAAGAAAGAAAGAAAGAAAGAAAGAAAGAAAGAAAGAAAGAAAGGTTTTTTCAAGAAAACTTGCAAAAAAAAAAAAAAAAAAAGGAAAAAGATCTTTACCTTTGCTCTCTGCTCTGCTAAATTCTTTGTCTAGAACCCTGCAAATGAGAAGGTTAAAAAGCAGATTAACAGGAAAAACTCAGTATTAACACATGTAGTGCAGCCCAAGATACTTACAAATGAAAACTCAATGTGGTGGTTAGTATTTGGACTTACATAGCATTCTTAACAAAGAATAATATCTGCATTTGCAAAGAAGTAACAACACACAAAAAAATGGAATGTTAGACTGCTAGAGGCTGCAAACTGAGGGAAGGTAAAATAAATGGGGGAAACGACTGGAAAACAGGGCTGGCTGTCTTAGTAAAGTTTGCGTATGTGGTTCCAGCTCATTGTTTAATTTCTGTCTTCTGGATTTTAAAAACTTTCTGAGAGAAGGCATTGGTGGAAGTCCTCATTTCTGGACGTAGTCATGTAAGGTACCCTCTGAAAAAGCTTTCTGCATTTTTTGTCACTCATTTACCTCCAGCTGCAACTAATCCTCATGGGATAGTTTGGCCAACTATATCTGTGCAGTAACAATGGAAACAAACATCAACTCTTGCTGATAGAGCCCCAAGAATTGGACATAAATCTGTCACAAGTATTTCAGATGAATGTTACATTTAGAGATAAGAAATATATACTGTTGAGAATTCAACCCAGGAACTCAATTTCATATTTACTCCTTTTACTTATTTTTATTAAGGAAATGAATAATAGATGGTATATTTCATCACTCTGTAAACTAATAAGTCAAAATAGACCTGAAAATCCATTTGTTTTCATAAAGCTCTCAGTAGGATGTTAATTTAGAGTAACTATGATGAATGATAATTTAATATCTACAGGAACAGCAAAATGCTCTGTCCGTGGTGGGAGAGCTAGGTCATGATTCAGTGCTCACTCCTGCCAAGAAATTCATACCTTAATGAGATGGATGGAAGAGGTGGGAAGAAGTCCTCTTGAGGTCTCATTTCAACTTTCTTCTATCTGTATCCCAATCGTTGAACCTTTCCCCCTAAGTTTTACTCTTTCAGATTTTGCTAATTTTATGCAAGTAATAAGGGTTACAATGAATGTATTTCTTTCTTAGCTTCCAGCACAGAATGCCAGTTAAAGTGAACTTTACATTTAAGAGCTATTCTTAAAAATTTAGACTACAAATGGAAATACCCTCATATGTCTTAAGCATCTTCACTTGCATTTGCAAATGTTTCCTATAAATTATTTGGTAAAATAGGTCTTTTGAATATTTTTCAAATAATCATTTAAAAAATAAAATTACTTCAAGAAAAAACATTCTGGTTTCCTTAAGGTAAAAAAAAATTATTAATTTGGGAAACAGAGAAATATTTTTAAAAAACATTTTTCACATTTTGTTAAAGGGTCTTTTCATTTCATGACTGATTATGAAACATATACATTTGTGGCTAAGATAGAGACATTTGTGGTTTTAATGAGCTAATTTGATTTTTTGGTTTGTAAAATATACTGAATAATATTCTGGGATAGTTTAGGAGCCTCTTATCAGTTCAGCATTCTTTTTAAATATTTAATTTTATTAATTTACTTATTTGAAAGTGAAAAAGAGGAAGACAGAATGAGTTATGGGCACTCCCAGGCTTCTTGTCACTAAAAATGAATTCTAGATTCATGGATCACTTATTGCATCTGGATTTATGTAGGTATTGGTGAATTGAACTCAGATCCTTAACCACTTAGCCATCTCTCCAGCCCCTAGTTTATATTCTTAATAGCAAACTTATAATACACAAGCACCGCACAGATGAAGGCAAGGAAACAGTGATTACAGGAGCTCTCTTAGAAGAGCTTGTTGGCGTCAGGTTCTCATTTCTGATAGAAATTGTCCAACCAAGGGCAGCTTGTGGAAAAAGAGGTTTATTTTGGCTTACAGGCTCAAGGGGTGAGCTCCATGATGGCAGGGAAAACAATGGCATGAGCAGAGGGTAGACATCACCTTCTGGCCAACTTCAGGTGGACAACAGGAACAGGAGAGTATGCCAAACAACGGCAAGGTAAAGCTGGCTATAACACCCATAGGCCCACCCCCAACAGTATACTGCCTCCAGGAAGGTTTAATTTCCAATTTCCATCAGCTGGGAACCTAGCATCATTCAGAATACCTAAGCTTATGGGGGACACATGACTCAAACCACCATAATCTGTCCCTGGCCCCCATAAACTGATAACCATACATGATAATAAAACACAATGCATTCAGTACGACTTTAAGAGTCCCCAAAGATTTTATAATCTCAATGATGTTCAAACATCCTCATAGTCCAAGGTCTTTTAACTGATCCATAACACATAAAAGAAAAACTCCCCCCAAAAAACCCATAATGGCACAGAATAAACACTCATACTGCAAGAGATAGCACTGGGCATAGCAAAGAAATATTCAACCAATAAAAGATTTAAACAGGGCAAACATCAAACTCTGTAGCTCCAAGTCCAACAACCCTAGATGGTGGCAAGTCTCCAAGTCCAATAATTCTAACCAGCATCAAGTCTCTGGAGTTCCATTTCCACCCCTCCAGCTAGACTACTGGCAGACCTGGAAAACGTCACCTGGGGCCGGCAGCTGTCCTTGGCAACTATTTCATGGTCCTAACATCACCACTGGGTCTCCACTGCAACACACAGTTTATCCCCGTGGCCCAATGGGGGTCTCCATACAGGTATCCAGAAAACCTGCTTCACACTGCCCATGGCCATTTCCAAAACACAAGACTGTGTTGCAAACTCAATAATTTTCTCTTTCCTGCATTTCTTATACTCCACAATACCAAGTAGGGTGCCAATCTGTTAATCCAGGAGGGGAAATAAAGCAGACTTTGAATAACAGGGCACCCCTTAAGCCCTCAGGTCCTTTCCAAAGAGTCTACATTCTTCCTGTTGCCCCAGTGCAGGTCAGCTGACCCAATCTCACAGGTTGTAATCTCTAAATTGCAGCTGAATGGGCAGCAGTTCACCTAAAGATTTCATTTTTTCTGTTCCATATCCCTCTGCTCACACCAGTCTATTTCTACTCAAATAAACCCTGCACAACTTCTTAGAGCATGGGCATAACAGCAAGCTTCTCACATAAACAACCTCTAGCCCTGTCCAAGCAAAGCACTTTTTCACCCTCATAAGCCAAACCTCACAGTCCATAGTTCTCACTGCATTCAGGTATGAGTTTGACCAGAACAGTCCATCAAGCTGTACTTATAGCACTTCAAGGCATCTCTTAGGGCAAGGTTTCAAGTCCTTTCATATTCCTCTTGAAAATCAGCTCCAAAAGGCCAAAGCCACACAGCCAGGTGTCTAGCAGCAAATGACCCCACTCCTCGGTACCAACATTACTGTTGCAGTCACGTTCGCATTGCTGGCAGAAATCACCTGACCAAGAGCAGCTTGTGGGAAAGAAGAGGTTTATATTGGCTTACAGGCTCAAGGGGGATGTTCCACAATGGCAGGGAAAATGATGGTATGAGCAGAGGGTGGACATCACTCCCTGGCCAACATCAGGTGGACAAAAACAACAGGAGAGTGTGCCGAACACTGGCAAGGGGAAGCTGGCTATAACACCCATAAGCCTGCCCCCAACAATACACTGCCTCCAGGAAGCTTTAATTTCCAATTGCCATCAGCTAGGGGACCTAGCATTTAGAACACCTAAGATTATGGGGGACACCTGAATCAAACCACCACAGAGCTGAAGCTTCTAGTCCATTGTCATACCTAAAGTCCCCAACTGCCTCTAAGCAACCATTGCCTCTCCTCCCCTTACACTTCAACTGAGTGTCTCATATTGAAATACTAACATAAGACTATCCAATAGAGAAAATTCTAGCAGAGTCCTTCCATGACACCATTGCTAGGAGTGGCTTCATGCCACGTGAGCAGAAATCAAGTACATTTTCCTGTTGAAAAGTCAAAAGGGGCTGAATATCCCTATGAGTCAGCTTTAAGGATGCTAAGTGAAATCCATCCTTACATCTTCCTGCCTATATGTTCTTCTGGCATTGTTAAAGTTCACAAGAAATGAACCTTGTTTTTAGTTTCTAAAGAATGAATGCAAAGGTCTATTCCCGAGACATTTGTTGCCAGTTTGTTTTTCATTGTTTGTGCAGAGCAATCCACATTTCCACCTAAATGTCCCAATGAAAACTTGGGGCTTGAATTCCCAGCTATTCTATTTCCAGATTAGACTTGTCCATGTTTATCATAAAACAGCTCTCACTCCTTCAGCTACTTTCTTAGTCTAAGACACACATAATTGGTTCCGTACTTTTAAAAGAATACAAGTTTTGGTTTTACTTTTCCTTCTACTACAGCAAACAAAAATGTACATACAGTCCTTAAAAAATGATATATCATATCACCCTTCTGCCCAAAACTGTTCTGTTTTTGGGTAGTAGCCTTATTCAACTAAGCTTCTGTTCTTGCTTAAAGTGATAGACAAATTCATTCCCCCAAGGCCTTAACATCTGCCACCATCCAGACTTCACTTCTATGACTTCCTCATGCTCACTTTACTTCATCCCCACTGGTCAAAAACAAACACCAAGTTGAAACCACCAGAGCTCCAACTGCTCTCCACACCTTTGGGCTGAAGTCAAGGTCTACCCTCAAACACACCTTAGGGCTAGAACCCAGGATCTGTCCCAATGACACGTCCTCCAGCCAGATGGCCAGAGATCTAAGATACAAATTTAATTTTAATAAAAGAACTGAGTCTATGGGGCCATAATTTACATTATCACAGTCAAACTACCACAGACAGTAGTTCCATTGAACTAAGTTCCTGTTCTTGCTTAAAGTTGCAGCCAAATTCATAATAGTGTCCTGGAGGGCATGGTTGAAGTCCCCCAGGTTGCTGGAGGTTTATACAGACCTGAGCTGTCAGGCATGACTAAGGGCCCAGGACCCCAAGAGAACTTAGAGCTCAACAATCTGGATCAGCAGGAGTGAGGTTGTTCCCTCCCCCGAGCCCGGGGCACCTGGACATCCTGATAAGACTTATGTTTTGATTTCCCCAGAGCCTTGCGACCTTTGTCTCCTTACCTCACCATATGCTGATAAGGTATCAACCAGCAGCCTTTGCACAGCCAATACCCCTACTACCTGTACCCTATACCTTTTCCCACTACCATGTGACCCTTTTCTGCTCACCCAAAGTCCCTACATGCTAATTAAGCATCAGCAGGACCTCTGTACTAACCAATCCCTTTATGACCCATACCTCTTTCCACTCTATTACAAACGCTTATAAACCCATTCCCCTGACAATAAATGAGCTGCCCTCTGATGCTGCCTCTTGGCTGCTTCTTCCTATTGTACTCACAGCCACTCAAGACTCTGCTCCACAGTTGCCTGGAAGGCTCGAACATCCACCACACCTCCTCTCTTCACTTTCGTGACTTTCTCATGTGTATTTCAGTCCAGTCCCACCAGCCACCTTGCTGTTCCATGCCTAGGTCAAACATCCTCCTATACCACTCACTTTTGAACTCACTTTTTCCTCTACCTCAGTGACCAACTTCACTCCAGAATCTGGTGAAATGAAATCTTCTCAATGAGGCTTCTTTCCATGACTTCCATATAAGATAATGTCTTACTGAGGCCCTCTGTCCCTTCTTTATACTTACATAAATTATTTTTTTCATTTTATCAGTTGTTATTTATGTATTTTATATTTCATGTTACTATATTTTAAGTGACACAAGAGACATTTAATCCACAGAACAAATGATAAGTTTTAACATTATATAAACACTGAGTAAGTAATCAATGAATTAATAAGAAAGAAGTATGAATAGTATATCAAAGCAAGGATAGCCAGGTATGATGGCCAAGAATGATATCTGAGTTTAACCATAATAAATAGGTGCATTACAATAACCAAGAAAGAAGTTTCTACTATATCGTGAAGATCATTTATCAAAAATTAATATCAGCAGCTGTTATTGAATTTGGTATATACTCAGTGGAGTGCTTTAATGTGTCTTCTATTTTAATTGACTATTAATATAATAAGTTGAAAGCTTACGGAGTAGCCCTGCTACTCAAAATTGTACAATTCCAAAAAAAAATCAAATTGCTCAATTCCAAGTTATATACAAAAGTGAAAAGATTGTGTTGGGGTGTGTGTGTGTGTGTGTGTGTGTGTGTGTGTGTGTGTAACAGAACTTTATGCATGTTAGGTAATGCTCTATCTCTTATATCCTCAGCCTTCTTTTCTACTTTTTACTTAGAAACAAAGTATCATTAATTTCACTACACTGCCTTTGGTTAACTCTGTACTCAGGCAGGTCTTGACTTGGAATCTTTCTGCCTCAGCCACTGCTAGTAGCTGGGATTATCAAAATGAATCCTCAGGCCTGGGTATTTTTGTTAATAATTTTCAAAATAAGCATTATGAAAACCAATTTTCCCTCTTATGGTATCTAAACATTTACTTTGTGCTAGCTTTCTGCTCACATCTCACAACATTCTCTACTGACAATATCTAGTTCATTTTCCCTCTCCTCTTCTTTCTCCTCAGCTTCTCACATTGTCTTCTCTCTTCATAGGTGCTCCTCCAACATTGATTTACTTACATAGTATTTTCCCTGCATCTTGCACCACAGCCTCTTTGCAAGAGCAAATTCCCAGCCAGTCTTCCTCGGTCCCCTATAGGTGGGTGAAGGTACCCCTCCTAGTTCCCTTATTGAACCAGTGTATAAGGAGAGAAGAAACTATATGCAGCATCTAAATACCCCAATTGCCTCTCCCTTTGCTTACCTAGAGTGAGCACTAATTAAATGTTTTCTAAACCAATGATGAATAATAAATTGGGATGGTAGTTGAAGAGGAAGTCCTGAGTCCTCACAATTAGCTTCAAAATCAGATTGTTTCATTTTCCAGAGACATAAAGTTCTGCAGTGAGAAAAAGTACATTAATTTTACAATGTCAAATACTTTGAACTCTGAGGGACAAAACACATTTAATTTCCTAATGTGAAAGCACAATTTGGAGAAATTAAACAAGCAATTTCCTCACTTGAGTAATGTGCTGTATTTTCTTCATGAATATGCTTATAATATATTTTAATAATGATAAACTTCTCTTCTTTAAAAACTGATAGATCGAGTAGTGTTTGTTCCCTGATTTATGTACATTCAAGGCTTTGGTAAGTTTAAAAATGAGGTTTT
The DNA here is from genome assembly GCA_036365145.1 of Orientallactaga sibirica. Classification (NCBI taxonomy): domain Eukaryota; kingdom Metazoa; phylum Chordata; class Mammalia; order Rodentia; family Dipodidae; genus Orientallactaga; species Orientallactaga sibirica. The sequence continues at coordinate 20,520,280 of JAEOAD010000012.1, forward strand.
GATTCCTACAATTAGAAAACTTATGAAACAATTCTCATTCCTAACTCCATCTGTGTCATGATCCCATCCTCCACCTCCATTCTCACTGGCAGGTGAATTTTTCTGCCTTCCCCAAGCAAGTTACTCAATTTGAGAACATTCCTCTACCAGAATGTAGTTGGGTTGAGTTAATACAAAAAAAAAGTAATAAAGAAAAAAAGTTGCCTTGTCATATGAATATTCAGGAAAGTATAGTTTATAAATAAATACCTTTGGTTACAAAGCCTCCAGATAATGAAACATTTTTCTAGATCTCAAACTTATAATTTTAAAAATTAAAAGATGCAATATTGCTAAAATAACTGGTTCTCCTAGACCTATATGAAATCCAAAGTAACAAAAAGGGTAAATATGAGTTTAATTGTATCAAATATGTGGTTACAGATCCTTGAAACATTTGTCCTTGAATGTTCTTCCTATTTTATCATATAATAAAGTTAGAAATTTCTTGTAAAAAGTTCAATATCACATCTAAGATTAGTTCATAAAAGAATCACCACTTCCATACTCTGATGGTCAGCCTCTCCCCTTTCTTGACCTTCTTCCCCTTCTTCCTCTGCCTTTCTCCATTGAGTCCAGGAAAACCAATTGCCTTGCAGTGACATAGATGACAGTTGTAGGAAAGTAGATGTTGCTGTACATGTCCTGAGAACACTCCTGCCAGGATGGAGAAGTCACTTGCTATGGAACAGAGAAGGCCATTCTGAGAGAATCCATCACCCGAGCCATGACTTCCGATCTCATTCCTCCAAGCCACTCATGTACAATTAGTTGTCCACTGCTGTGTAACAAGTTACCATATACCGAGAAATTTACTCCAGTAATTTTCTGTTATCTCCTGGTTTCTATGGACCAGGCACATTTTAAGAGTAGTATCCTCACAAAGCTGAATCAACACAAAGCTACTTTTGTTTTCTGCATCTTAGGGCAGTCTTCCAAAATCCATATGACAAAATCCATGCAGCTTCTTCAAGTCCATTCACCTAAATAATCAGTGAAGCCCATAAAGTCTGATCTCTAGTTCATTACTTAAAGTCAATAGATGAAAAACTTTAATTTTATATATGAAATCCCTTCACTTTTATAATATTTTCTTGATTAGGAGAAACTAAAACATGGGTTCCAGGATGGAGAGATCCTAGGGGGTCACCTCAGAATTCTGCGACCCCACCCATAGATTCTAAATGACAACCACCCATCTGTACTAGTCTGAAATTCCTGATATGAAATAACAACTGTTTGTTGGATTAAGCTGCTACTTCTCAGAGAATTTTGTTATGCATCACTAGATAACTCATACACAGATGTATAACACCATCATTCTTAGTTCAGAAAGTGTAGTTCTACTAAAAGTAGATGTTGAGGGTCTGGTCCATTTTAAGGAAGGATTTGCATCATTTTGTGCCTCATATAAGGACCCTAAAAGGAAAACAGCACACTGATGGTAGGAATTGAAAAATGTAATCTCCTTAATCAAAAATTAATTCAATAAATCATCATAGAACTTGCACTAATTCTACCATCAAAACCATTCAGTTAAAAAGCATAGAACTTTAATATTGTGGCATCTTTGGAATCAAAGTAAGAATTTATAAGCAGAATTATCCTTCAGGCAAATCAAGTCAATAGTTATTCCTAATTCACATTAGAATTAAGATGTTTTATATTAAAATATGACTTTTTGTTTTGTTCATTTCAATTAATTGTACATTAGATAAAATTTTGCTCTGCAACAAATAAGTCTAAAACACTTTCCATGCAGGCACATAATGAAATCTTTTTTATTAGTGCTAATGATAATAATTAAGAATAATAGGGCTGGAGAGATGGCTTAGCAGTTAAAGTGCCTGCCTGTGAAGTCTAAGGACCCATGTTCTACTTCCAGATCCCATGCTAGCCAGACACACAAAGGTGAGGCAAGCACAAGGTCACACATGACCACTAGGTGGTGCAAGCATCTGGAATTTGATTTCAGTGGCTGAGGCTCTGGCACAGCAATTCTCTCTCTGCCTCTTTCTCTTTCTAAAATAAAAAAAAAGATTAATGCATATAAACAAGCAGTAGATAAATACACTATGTAGAATGCCCCCACACACACACACACTGAGGCATGATTCAGTCAAACAGAAGAATGGAATTATATTGTCTATATGTTGTCTCATAAACAAAGCAAGCTAAGTTCAGAAAGGGAAATACATGTATTTCTGTCACTACTCCTCTTGGGTATGAAGGTTTTATTGTATATACATTAATTATGGATATATCATAAGTGGTAAAATCTCAGATAATCTTGCTTTCAAGTTGCTATTTACATATTTATAATCTAGGTAATTTGTTTACCATAATAAAGTATTTCTCTTTTCAAAATAATTCAAAAAAATTTTTTAGTCAAAATAGTTTTTAAATCTGTGCTTGGGGAAAAAAATAACAGCTACAGGACAGCCCCAATTTGGAGAGATTATTTGCACAAATCAAATAAAGTATAATTATGTCTTGCATGTTGTTTATCCCAAACGTTTCAAGATATAAATCCAGTTCATGAGAACTGGAGAGGCATCAGTAGTGGAGGTGCATGAATACTGCAGGTGAATTGGTACTGAGTGGAGGTGCATCAGTACTGGAGGTACATCAGTAGTGGAGATGAGGCATGATGAAGGTGATCAGGTCATGGAGCTATTGTTTCATAAATAATTTGATGTCCTTCTTGAGAGACTAGATTAGTTCTCCTGTGAATGGATTGTTATTAAGTGAGGCTGGTTCCTTTCTGCTTTCTCTCTTGCACATCTGCCTGTGTCTCTGTTTCCCTTTCCACTTCTCTGCCCTGACATCATACAGCAAGAGATCCTAATTAGATGCAGCCTGCTGTGCTTCCATACCATGGTCCTCCCAGTCTCTAGAACAATGAACCAAAGTAAACCTCTTTCACTTGTAAATTGCCAAACTTTGGTTATTTTATTCTATTCAACTCGGGTAGTTTATTATACCATGGTAAGACAAATTGAGTGGATGACAGAATGGTTTTCTTGTTGGTAAAGAGAAGACAGAGGATGGGCTGGAGAGATGGCTTAGCGGTTAAGGTGCCTGCCTCCTAAGCCTAAGAATGCTGGTTCCAATCTCCAGGTCCCAGATGCACTTAGCCAGGTGCAAAGTGACACAAGGGCACAATGCTGCACTTGACCACAAGGGGGCACACACATCTAGATTTCGTTCGCAGCAGCAGAGACGCTGCTGGCACGTCCATCTCTATCTGTCTTCCTCTCCCTTTCTCTCTGTCTCTCTCTGTGTCTCTCTCCAAAAAAAAAAGAGAAAGAGAGAGAGAAGACAGAGGAAACATTAAATATAGCTTTAGGAATATAAATAGTGAGTGCATTTTTATTGTTTTGTTTAGAGATGATATCCATATTTAGATATGGATTCAATTGTAGATGTGTATTCAATTTTCAATTCAAGTAGAAAGTAATTTTAGATATACTGCTATTTTTGGCTTGTCAGATTTTTTTTTTTTTATAATACTGAGGGTAACAAAGAAATCCATTTTGTAGCCCAAAATACCATCTTTATGGTAAGAAACACAACTTACAAGTTGAAACGAAGAAAAATATGAGAAGAGGTAAGCGATCAAAATTATTTTCAGGTAATAAAGGTCTCTAATATCTAACTGATGGTAGTGGAATTTATCTGAATGCAAAGATTTCGGAGTGGGATTTTGTGCTATTGCCTTAAAAGAATAAAATTCTCGAAGACAATTTGGAAAAATATAGCATGATGGAATGAACACTGAAAAACATTTCATTCATTAAACTTTCACAAGTTCTCTGTGAGCACCTGGTAGAAGGAGACAGTTCTGCCTTTTGTGAATAAGAAACTGAGTCTCAAGACCTTAAGTTATTAGCCCAGAGTTGAACAGATATTAGTGTAGACCTAGGAACAAAGCACAAAACTTTTACCTAATTTTATAAATTTTTACTTTTCTAACTAGGGAATGTTGCTTTTAATCCTACATGGAAAATAATTTTGAAATTGTTCTCTATGAATCCATAGGTCAAAGAATCTGAATTTTAAATGAAAAAGTGTTAGAATTTCATAACTCTTGGACGCATAGGAATCAAATCACAGTGTCAACATAACTTAGCCTGTGTCCTACAGGCAGCCTGAAACATATGTGTGCATCATGTTTTCTCACTCTACCCCTGAGAAATAATGTTTATTTCACAAAAATAAGTAGTGAATCACTGGAATCATGAACATTCATTTATCTCACACGTCTTTTTAATTTTTTTTTAAATTTATTTTTATTTATTTATTAGAGACAGAGAGAGTGAGAGAGGAAGTGAGAGAGAATGGGCACGCCAGGGCCTCTAGCTACTGCAAACGAACTCCAGATGCATGCACCACCATGTGCATCTGGCTTACGTGGCACCTGGAGAATCGAACCTGGGTCCTTAGGCTTTATAGGCAAGTGCCTTAACCACTAAGCCATCTCTCCAGCCCCTCATATCACACTTCTTGTAGATTCTAGTGCACTTCAGGAGTTTCTAGGTACATTATTCTCAAATTGAAGTGCTTATACCCCTATATACTGTTTAAAACAGTACATGAAACTCGGAGAAACTAGTGCCCCAAGCACAGTCTCTTTGCACGAATGCAATTACAAATATGTCCCAGCCTACACAAGTCTAATTAATTCCTGAGATTTCAAACACATTTCTCACATTAGTGGTTTCATTGAGTTCTTTCCTCAACCCTCCATAAACTGTTTACTTATTTTCCTTTGAATTGTTTTATTTATTTATTTATTCATTTATTTATTTATTTTGGCATAAGGTAAGCATCATTTTCTCCTTCCTATTTTTTCATTTTTCTCCATGATACAATTCTCTATAGTGAAACCATACTTCAATTAACTATTTTGTGTTACAGTCCCAGGTTGTAAGACTATCACAATTAATCTAAAACTTTGAAATTTGGCAGAAAGAATATGCAAGCCACAGTATGGGTACATATGGAATGCTGTGTTCTGCACATGAAGTGGCTATGGCTTTTACAACCTTACAGAAATAATTGTTACCTGCACAAGACCTCCACTGTATCAGGCTCCATCAAAATTCTGCTATGGATGATGAAGGAGGGCATGAGGTCCTTATGGAACTTAAAACATAATCTCTGCTATCTGATTGGACTAACACTATCTCCTTTAAAAGGGAGATGGCTTAGCAGGTAGGGTGCTTGCCTGCAAAGCCTAAGGGCCTATGTTCAACTCTCCAGATCCAACACTAGCCAGACAGATAAAGGTGACTCAAGTGTGCAGGGCCACACATAAGCAGAAGATGGCTCATGTCTGGAGTTTAATTAGAGTGTCTGGACGTTCTGACACACCAATTTTTTCTCTCGCTCCTCTCTCTCTCTCTCATAAAAAATACAAAAAAAATGTTTCATGAGGGCTGGAGAGATGGCTTAGTAGTTAAGGTGTTTGCCTATGAAACCTAGGGGCCCAGGTTCAACTCCCCAGGACCCACGTAAGCCAGATACACAAGGCGCACATGTGACTGGAGTACATTTGCAGTGGCTATAGGCCCTGGTGTGACCATTCTCTCTGTGTCTCTCTTCTCTCTTCTCTCTCTCTCTATCTCCTTGCAAATAAATAAATAAAAATTAAAAAAATATTTTTAAAAAAGTTTCACGAAGGAGCACTATACCCTTTCTGAAGTCATCACTTTCATTCCAAATAACTGTAGCATTGTCAACTGATTGCTGACTTCTCAATGAAGGGCTGCTCCACTGGTGTATCTCAGGAGCCATATGTCTAACCTACATTCTATCTTTTTTGTGGTCTACCTGACCGGTACTTCCTTTACATCCCCTGTGCTCAACCCCTCATTTATAACCATTGTTTTTCTTCAAACAAATTTAGAATATTCTCTAATAAAAAGAATGGCATTTTACCTAAATGTTAAGATAGGGATTGAATAAAAGTATAACATAGGCTGAAGAGATGGCTTAGCTGTTAAAATGCTTGCTTGCAAAGCCAAAGGACCCAGGTTCTATTCCCCAGCACCCACATAAGCCAGATGCACAAGATACTGCATGTGTCTGGAGTTCATTTGCAGTGGCTGGAGGCCATGGTGCACCCATTCTCTTTCTATATGCTCTTTCTTTCTTTCTTTCTTTCTTTCTTTCTTTCTTTCTTTTTCTTTCCTTCTTTTTTTCTCTCTCTCTCAAATAAATAAATCAGTAAAATATTTTTAAACAGTGTAAAATATATCTGGACAATTTTTTGATAGCCGTCAAGTATCCTAAGTAAAAATACTTTTCTATCCACATTGGGATGCCATGAATTTTTATTCTTTCTTCTTCTAGCTCCTTAGGCTGTTAATCTAACAACAATGTGTGTGCACATCACAGTTGGCTGGCTTGAAATACTAGACATATTAGTTTCAAATGTTTTAAAAATAATAAAGAAATATTTTTCTTCTATTATAAGATTTATTATTGGAGTAAATTTAGGTTTACAAAAATTTGGGGAAAAGTTCCAAGAATTTCTAAATATACCTCCATCCTCTCAGTTTTCCCCTTAGTAACATAGTGTATTCATGTGATAGGCTTGTTACCACTGAAGAAACAATACTTATATATTATTATTATTAAAATCCACAGGTGGGCTGGAGAGATGGTTCAGCAATTAAGGTGCTTGCCTGCAAAGCTTAAGGACCCGAGTTCCATAGCCCAGTACCCACATAAACCAGTAGCACTAAGTGGTGCATGCATCTGGAATCCATTTTCAGTGTCAGGAATCCCTGGCACACCTATACTACTCACTCTGTTTACATCTGTCTCTTTATCGCTCTCTCTCTCAAATAAATTAATAATTTGAAAAATCCACAGTTTGTATTTGGCTTCACTCTTTTTGGAATAGTTTGGTGAGTCTTAATAGATATATAATAATGTCATAAATCTACCATTATAGTATCATCTTGACTTTATTAGTTGATTTTTCTCATTGGTGATCAATGATTTCTTATTGTTATCAAATACCTTGAAAGAAAGAACTTGAAGTGTTTATTAGGTTTGGCCGCATGTCACGTGGAATGCGGTTAGGGGCGACAGATAAAAGAGATGATGCGACGATTATCTTTTTGTGCTTGGGTGAGCTCACTGAGGATGATCTGTTCCATGTTTGACCATTTTTTTTCAAATTTCCTTATTTCATCTTTCCTTATTGCTACGTAGAATTCCATAGTATAGATATACCACATCTTTGTTATCCATTCATCTAGTGATGGACACCTGGGTTGATTCCAGCTCTTTGCTATTATGAATTGAGCAGCTATAAACATGGTTGAGCAAATGTTTCTGGTCTTAGGCTTGGGCCTTTAGGGTAAATGCCCAATAAGGGAATAACTGGATCCATTGGTAGGTCTATGGTCATCCTTTTCAATAGTCTCCATATAGCTGTCCATAGTGGTTGAACCATTTTACATTCCCACCAACAGTGAAGACTTGTTCCTATTTCTCCGCAGCCTCGCCAGCATTTGTTTTCATTGTTTTTTTTTAATGCTAGCCATCCTTACTGGGGTAAGGTGGAATCTCATAGTTGTTTTAATTTGCATTTCCCTGATGATTAGGGATGTTGAACATTTTCTTAAATGTGTGTTTGCTATTTGTATTTCTTCCTCTGAGAACTGCCCCAGTTTGTGAGTGACAAGGGGGGATACAAATTGGGACCCAAAAGGAAAAAATACTACAAAACCCTTTACTCTGAACAACAGGCTAAAACAGTGATCCTTCAGCAGGCCTACAGAGGGAATACTCGAACCACAGGAACCTGGAGAGAACATGATGAAGGCCAACTTTAATCTTGTCCTGCTTCTCTTTCTCTTTTCTCTCTCCCTCTCTCTCTCACTCTCACTCTCCCTCTCCCTCTCCTCTCTATACTCACTTTCTCTTTTACATTATCTATCTTTTTCCTCCCTCAGCTTCCTAGGTGCAGACTTATAACTCCCAGTGCCAGCAGGGGGTTAACTTCCACAATGAGCTGTTGATCTGAAATACCTACAAGGTTTCCCAAAAAAGACAGATTTTGGTAAGAGTACTTGGTGACCCGCCAAAGGTTAATGGTAAGACCCTACTGTTGAAGACAGCACATGTGTGTGAGACCAAACACAGAGAGACCTGGCCAGAATCTGGAAGAAGGTCAGTCCCCAGACAGTTAGCTAGTCTAGTACCAGAGGGTGCTACATGAGCAACTGGGGGAAAATGTCTGACATTGGTCCAAACAACTTGCAGTCTAAGATACCCAGCAGGAAACAATCCGACATAATGCTCATACAAGTACAGTAGTGGCAAACAGCCATGGTGGGTAACCAACTGCTCTTGATTTGGCTAATAAATCCACTCAGTGGAATGGAACTCATTGCTGGAACTGGGGAATAAGTCAAAGCCATGTACAAAAAAATGAGCTCAGTCTCCAAGATCTAGATGCCACCAAATGTGGGCTGGAAGAGAGCCAATGCATATAAAATTCCCTCCAAAACATATATGGTTATCCCTTCTATCTAGTACTAACTTCTCTCTCCGTTGGAGAATTTGCTTATCTTTTTTCAGGTGGACAATGAACCTGAAGGGAGGATCAGCTAACCACACCTCACCAGCTGAAACCATAGAACAACGCAGGGGAAGGGCAAGAATACAGCGTTCAAGGCAATCACAACACCAGAAAAAGGCTGAAGGAGATAAACACAGAGAACATCCAACTCCAACTAAGCCAGATATCCAGAGACACAGAGGCTCCCAAAACCTCATCAAGGAAGCAGAACTAAAATGACCCCAATGTGGCTCAGGGAAACTTGCGGAAGAGGGGGCGGAAAGATTGTCAGAGTCACATGTTGGGGCATTATGCACAGAGACTGGGGCCTATCCACCAGAACTCTTGAGTAAACTCACAATGCATGACCCACAGTCCCCATTGATGAGGTCCCTTTGAAAGTGGGAGGACGGGGAGGAGGACAATGGAACCAATACTATGAATGTAAAATCAGAATAATATAAATAAAAAATATATATTTATTTAAAAATAAATAAATAAATAAATAAAAGTGCTTCAAAAAAAAAAAAAAAGAAAGAAAGAACTTGAAGAAGGAAAGGTTTATTATGACCATGTTGTCCACCTTGGTGGCCAACATGTGATATCAGGAAGGAGAAGTAACTGGTCATAGCACAGTCAGGAAGCTGAGGGTGATGACTGCTGGTGCTCAGTCAGCTTTGTCCTTCTCATTCTGTCCAGGATCCTAGCCCAGGGAATGGCTCTGCCTACAAACTAGGGTGTGTCTCGTCTCAGTTAACCTAATTTAGAATCTCTCATTGACATGATGAGGATTTATCTCCATGACGATTCTGAGCTGTCAAATTGTCATCTGAGGTTCATCATCTCCTGAGCTCCACCTACTCAGTTCATCAGTCTTTCTTGGCAACAGTGGTCAGAGTAAAGACCTTCATCTGTCTTACAGTTTTTGTTGTGTTTTCATTTTTTCCCCATTTCTTACTTTATTCAGAACCCTCATGGAAAAATCTGTGGAATAATTGCTAATTATTAAGCATTATCATGACCCAGTAACACACAGAAACTGATATGAAAAATGGTCATAGAATTTGATATAAATGGAGTAATTCTCTTGGATATTTTATTATATTCTAAATTAAATATGAGTAGTACATTTGTTTTCTATCTGTTCTATGTTAACAAGTAAAAACATTCCCTGTAATTTTCCACTTCTTTTCCTTAGAGATTCACTAAGACCTTTCATGTCATTCCATCTGAGACCTTCAAGAAAGATAAGCAATTGGGAAAGGCAGGTGAATGGGAAGGACAAAGAGGAAACATTACTAATAGTATCTGCTTATTAAATTCTTTCTATGAATCTGCACTTTGTCTTTATATATGATGGAATCATCATAATAGAGCACTTTACCAAAAAAATAGGCTCAAGCAATAAAGTTTCAAGGACTACAAAATCATAGTAAAAATTACATGTCTCTGAGTGTGTAAAATCTTTTGCCTGCATGGTTTTATCAAGTCTGCCATATGTTTCTTTATAGTATGAGTCTCTGTATGTTTCCTGTTTCATTAAATCAAAATCAGCTAGACTCTTTAAAAAGATAATTAAACCCTATAGCCCCAGCATAATGTGGAAATGATTGTTGGTGGTGGTATAAAAGAAACCTTGACAATCATGTAACAGAAACCTTGACCAAGTCCTCAGTCTCAGAGATGCTGCTATATCCTCACCAAAAAAAAAAAAAAAAAAAAAAACCAAGAATCACATCTCCCTGCAAGAGCTAATTGGACAAAATAGCTTGGATAGATTTGAACCTACCATATGATACTAACAATCATCACTATTATTTAATTGATGTTAAGATATGATATAGATTATAGAATATGATGTGTTTATATTTTGGGTATAAAATGCCCCCAAAAGCTTATATAGAAAAATTATTTACCAGGTGGTATCAACAGTTGATTGAATCATGAGGACACTAATCCCATCATTAGATCAATCTGTGGTTGAGTTTATAGTTGAATGTAGGCTACTAGAAAATGGGGTGTAGTTGGACGAAGCAGGTCACTAAGAACTGTGTAGAAGAGTATGTCTTATTTCCAGCTGGTCTCTCTCTCCCCACCATGAGGTGAGCAGCTAGCCTTCTTTACCACACATCGCCTCTACCTTGACAGTCTGTCTCAACACCAGCTGGGAAGCAATGGAAATAATCAAGCCCAGCTTATCTACGCTAGCACGGAAGGGTAGACTATTAAGGGAATAAAGAAAATATCCAGAGTGGAGTAGGAGGAGGATGAATTTTATTAAAACTTACAAACTCAGCCAGGTGTGGTGGTAGTACAAGTCTTTACACCCATCTTGGGAGGCAGAGGTGGGAGGATCACTGCGCGTTCAAGGCTACCCCAAAACTACATAGTGAGTTCCAGGTGAGCCTGGGCTAAAGAGAGACCCTACCTTGAAAAACAAACAGACCAAAAAAAAAAAAAAAAAATAAAAAAACTGGGAGAGTCTACAGGTGATGGCTGGCCATTTATCCCCTCTTTGGTGCTTCTACACACTGCTTGTCCCAGGACAGGGTTTCATATGTTCCTGTTTCTGAGCAGTGATACCATTTCCTTACTTTGTATGAGCACCATTCTAAGGAACAGCTGACTTAGGGTATGTGCAAGAGAACAGATTCCCCATTTTAAGCTAAAGTAAGTGCTCTTATTTCTTGTGTACTTGGGGGATTAAGTTTATGTGGACATTAATATCTCCATTTGCTCTGATGTCTTTTACTTGAAAAGATCCTTGGGAACAGAAAGGAGCATTTCAAGGGCATGACAGTATGTCCTACTCTTCTCAAGGACCATAAGGTTGCTGAAACTCTGAAACTAAGCCAGCAATAAATCCCTTTCTTCCTTTTAAATTGTTTCTTATAGGTGTTTTGTCATAGAAATGAAAAACTTATTAGCACAATATGTAATATCATTTAATATGTTATGATATGTTCCAGTGATATAAGATATTAAGTTGTCATTTTATAATAGCTATTATTTTTTGGCACAGTCCAAGGTAAGTTTTCAATAAATATTAGCTCATTCTTTATGAAGGTGGAAATGTTTTAATGTCACTCATGTGAAGTTACTGCCCTATTCCTGTTCTCTCTGGTTTCTCCTCTGCTTGTCATTTTTGTCCCCAAGCATGCGTCTAGTTAGAACCAAAAAATATTAAGAAATTCCTGAGGGGAAGTTTGTTCTAGGAGTTTTCTTCCTTCTTAGTTTCCATACTGCTGTGAATACTTGCTTAGGCCGTGTTTTATTCTTGCAGCTGACACGGACCTGGAATAAATGAATTTATATTGCCAAATTGCTGAGTCATGGTTGGAATTTAATCTTATAATAAGAGCCCACCTGTATTTTTATAAGGACTTCAAGAAATCCTCTTTTCACCTAAAGCAATTAAGTCTTTCTGAAAATAAATGTCCTAAAAAACTTTATAACCATACTTTTGAATAACAGAAAGATAATTTTTAGAAATGCAATAAAGTTTTGTGTTCATGATTTAAAACATTCAGAGAAGATATATGCAATTGTGAAGCAAAAGCCAAAAAGTCCCCAAGTTCATGTTACTTTATTATAGCTATGAATAATAGCTGTCAGTTGGTTCTAGTACATTCTTCTAGAAAATAGATATGCATAAGTCCATAAAATTAACCCTTTATGAGTTAATATAAAGTAAATTTCTATGAAAATAGCTATCATTAAGACACAGAAATGAAAGACTTATGCCATCCAAGTTTCATCTGTTCAGAAAACAAATATCATGTAGCCCCTGGAAAGCCCCACAATGTCCTTGAGATATGAAAGTGAAAAGTACAAGTAATGTCTTAGTTTTAATAGAAAACATTTTCTGTCCTTGTTTACTTGAAAGTTTCTTGAGAATGACCATGTGCAGGAAGGTTAGACATTGAGTTATTAACATGGGTTACTTGGTCTTATTGGAGAAAAGAATAATGTGTCTAGAGCAGATAAGGGAGAAATATACATGTGTCAAATCACATTAATGCCTTTATGTGAAATTTATATTTGCATATAATAAATTGAAGTGATTAAAAACTTGACAATTATGTCTGACTTTTCAATAGAGAAGCAGATAAACTAGAGTCCCAGGTAAGAGCTGGGGAACAGATGTCTCACGCAGAAAGGGGCCCTCCATCATTCTTGTCAGTGGAACAGAATTCATAATATGACACCCTGAGCCTAGATACCATCAATATCAGATTTAGTCACTGGACATAATTATAATTGAAGACACAAAAATCAAAAATGAAGTGTGTTGAGTTAGCTTTGACTGTGAATGTTCGCAGCACTATATTTTTCTACAATGTATCTTCCAATGCAAAGGATTTGCTTGGCCTTTAGAATGATGATGGCAATGAGAAAAACTAAATGTCCCATGTGTCGAATTCCTTTGTAGTGGGGCTAGAGGCCTTGGCACGCCCATTCTCTCTTTCTTTCCCCACCCCCTTTCTCTCTCTCAAACAAATAAATAAATAATATAATAATCTTATAAAATTTCTGAAGCTTTCTTTTCAGCTTTACTTTTACACCTTCTCATTCCCATTAGTGAAATTAGTTCTTATTAACGTTTTTGTACAGCACCTCCTATAACCTACTTTTCTTATGTTATTACATTTTTCAGTGGTTATTCTTACAAAAAAGTTTTACAGGTATATTTTTGTTAGGTATTCTTATAAAATGTTTAACAAATAGGATAATTTTTAAGCAACTATTATTAAATGATATTCAAAATCACAGTTATTTATCAAATTATCAAAATTAACAAGTATCCTATTTGTTTTATATGAATCATTGTTTGTAAGATAAAATTAAATAAGTCAGTTTTTCACTTATTAGTTTAAAATATTTTATTTTAATGTTCACTCATTTTTTTTTCTTTTGATGGTTTATAGCAGTTTAGACCCTAGATTTCACATGTTGCAGTTTGGATATTATATGTCATTGTGTCATCTCTCAAATCATGACTTGAAGTGGTGTTCTGCAGTACAGCAGTGTTCCATGGCAGGCCCTTTGAAAGGTGATATAGTTATAAGGGTTCTCACCCCATGAATAATTTATTTATGGATTTGTTGCTCCTGGTTTCAGGGGATGGCTTTGTTATGAAATTAAACACTCTCTCTTACTTTCCTAGGGACTAGGAAGTGAGCAGCTTCATTTCATTACAGGTTCCCTGACATGATGTTCTGCCTCATACAAGCCCCAACATGATGGAGCCAACTAACTCTGGACTGAAATTTCTGAAACCTTGAATAAAAACCAGACTTTCCTTCTTTTTGAGTTTTTTTTTTTTTTTTTTTTTTTTTTTTTGTTATCTTTTCTCAACAACAGAAAACACACAGATTCTGGAAACAAACATGGGCTTTTCATCTTTATTGCAACATTTATTATTCAACTTTACTGTGACATTTTATCTTTATTGCCTTTACATTTTTGCATTATTTTACTTATCAGATATTCTAGCATAACATTGAATAAAAATCATGAAGCATTATATTTACATTGTTCCTGATTTAAAGATAAATGTATCTATCATTTCAAAATATAGTTGGAACACATCTATTTCAAATATGTAAGTTTGAAATGGGTTTTAAAGAAACAAAGAATAAAGTTTAACACATAATATCAAATATTTTCAGAAAAATAATGAATTTGAGTGTTATTTGTATAATATTAATGTTTGTGGTCCTTTATCCTTATGAATATTGGTTGTTATTTTATTCTTTTTTTTTTTTTTTTGAGGTAGGATCTCACTCTAGTCCAGGCTGACCTAGAATTCACTCTGTATTCTCAGGTTGGCCTCAAACCCACAGCAATCCCCTACCTCTGCCTCCTGAGTGCTGGGATTAAAGACATGCACCACCATGCCCACCTATTTTATTCTTAAACATTTCAAATTTGTGAAGCCAAACTATGTTTGTTTTTAGTTTGTATTTCTTTAACATTTACAAGGTTAAATTCTTTTCAATCCAAAGTAATTAGACATAACTTGTGCATTTTTAAATGTTTAAATCTCTTACCCAAATCCTTTTGGGATATTTTCATTGTTTTTTTCTTACTGATATATAAGTACTAGACTATAGATATCATTCATAACACAAGAGTACTACAGAGTAAAAATGACCCTGCTCCAAAATTTGTCCTTTCTCTTTTAATTTTCTTTAAGACAATTTTTTTTTTTTTTTTTTTTTTTTTGCAAGGAGAGAGAATGAAAGAGGGAGAGAGAGAAAGAGAATGGATGGGCCAGGGCCTCTGCTGCCCAAACAAACTCCAGATATATGTGCTACTTTGTGCACCTGGCTTTATGTGGATACTAGGAAATTGAATCTAAGCTGTCAGACTTTACAAGCAAGCGCCTTAGCCACTGAGCCATCTATCCAGCCCCTTATTAAGACATTTAAACACAATTCAGAATGTTCTATATATTGGAAGGCACATTTGTCATATTTTACTTTCTTTATTTGCTTTCATAATCAATTTTTATTTATATTCTTGTTTGACATATATGTAGGTAAGTAATCAGAGATACTTTACTGATTATCCTATAATTTTAAGTTAATTATTTGAGCATGTAGTCATCTTCCGATGAATACTGTTGAATAAATTTGCATACATCAAGAAATTATTGAATAGATTTTCCTAAGATATACCAATCAAAATATTTATTGATTAGCATGTAATTTGTTCTTTACTCTAAAATTATATATATATATATATATATATATATATATATATATATGTGTGTATGTGTGTATATACATATATTTTTTCTAGCATAATAGAAGGAAAGAAATATTTCTACAAATAGATACAGGAAAATCACTGAGTAAAAATGAACCAATCAAGGTTTTATAATATTTATAAAATAAGCATAAAAATAAATTTAATTAATTATATTATAAAAGCTATACATCAAGTATCGAGGAGAAGGATCAGTGGTTAAAGGCATTTGTTTGCAGTGTCTACTGGCCATGGTTCTTCAATTCCCTAGCACCCAAGCAAAGGCGGATGAACAAAGTGGTGCATGTATCTTGAGTTTGTTTGCAGTGGCAAAGGGCCCTGTTGTATCTATACTTTCTCAATAAGTAACTAAATAAATAAATATTTTAATAAAAGCAATATCATTTCAGATGGAGAAATAATGAAATCATTCTAAATCAGGAAGAATACAATAATTTTCATTTCTCTTTTTTGTAGTGGTTCTAGGCAGTTCAAAAGATTATTTTAATAAATACATAATAAACATGAAGAAACAGAAATTAATCTATTATTTCAAAATCAAATGACAATATAAATTTGTTTGTTTGTTTTTTCGAAGTAGGATCTCACTCTAGTCCAGGCTGACCTGGAATTCACTATGTAGTCTCAGAATGGCCTTGAACTCACAGTGATCCTCCTACCTCTGCCTCCCAAGTGCTAAGATTAAAGGTGTGTGCCACCATGCCTGGCTAAATTTGAAGAAATTAAAATACATGATACTACAAATAAGCGAATAAGATGCACACAAGATTAACAATATGTTTCAGGAGATGTGTTAGTGTATAAGCGTACTTGCTATAAGCACTAGAACCTGAAGTGGCCTCAGACCACCTGATTTAAATTCCCCAGGACACAGCAGCTATGCATGGCCACAAGTGTCTATAAACCTGAGTCCTGTGGGAAATGGAGACTTTAACATTATTAGGTCTCCCAAAAAGCCACATATTTCCATTCAGAGACCTGTCTCAAGAAAGTTCACTAATAAGCAATACAGTAAAGACACCTGACATTCTCCTCTGACCTCCATGTGCCTGTGAGCACTCTTGCATGTGCACATGTATATACTACACATACACACCACCACTAACACCCATTAACAAATAAGAATTTGTAGGATTTCTAAATGCTTACAACAAACATTTGGCAATGATAATTTAAAATTTCCAAAAACAGTGAAATACAATGTCCTCAAACTGTAAAGAACCACGGTGTGATAGTTAAATTTTATGTCTTCTTGACTGTGTAATTCAGGGTGCTCAGATACTGGTTAAGCATTATATCTTGAGGTGTCTGTCAGGAGGCTTCTGGGTAAGAATGGCCTTTGGATCATTGTAGTCAATGTGAGTGGGCATCATCCAATCCACCAGGATTGTCACAGACCTAAAAGTCTCTCTGCTTCCCCCATCTCTCTTGTTCTTTATGTCTCACCCTCCCCCGCACCTTCCTGACCCATTTCACCTAAATATTATTTTTCTTAGATATCTCACACCAGAACTTAATCATTTAATGCACCAGTTCTTGAACTAAAGATTATAAATTTTCAGCAACCAAAATCATGTGGTCCAATTATTTAAATATCTCTCCATGTATATACATGTGTGTAACAAAATATATATTCTATTTTTCTAAGAACCCTAACAAATGGACAGGGAATACATTCTTAAGAAAATGTCAAATTTTATGAAGAATATTATTGGATTTTTCCTAAATGATATTAAAAGCAAGCTAAGTTAAATAGTGATATACTATTATATAGACTGAAAAATAACAATATGTGTTACTTCTCCCTAAAACAGACTAGTAATTTAATAAACATTAACAATATAAAACTCCCAAGGGGGCTGGAGAGATGGTTTAGGGGTTATGGTGCCTGTCTCCTAAGCCTAAGAATGCCCGTTCAATTCTCCAGAACCCATGTTTAGCCAGACGCAAAGTGATGCAAGGGGTCAATGCTTCACTTGCCCATAAGGAGGCACACACATCTGGAGTTCGTTCACAGTGGCTGAGAGGCTTCTGGCCTGCCCATTCTCTATCTGTCCCTCTCTCCCTCTCTCTCTCTGTGTCTCTCTGACTCTCCAAGAAAAGAAGAAGAACTCCCAAGGATGTTTTACTTGTTTGTTTTGACGTGTTTTTTTTTGGGGGGGGCGGGGAGAGACACAGAGAGAGAGAGAGAGAGAAGAAGACAGAGATGGCGCACCAGCAGCCTTTCAGCTGCCACTAATGAAATCGAGATGTGTTCGCCCCCTTGTGGTCAAGTGCAGCATTGTGCCCTTTTGCATCTGGCTAAACGTGGGACCCGGAGATTGGAACCTTGGAACCACTGGAGATTGGAGCCAGTGTTCTTAGGCTTAGGAGGCAGGTGCCTTAACAGCTAAGCCATCTCTCCAGCCCTGTTTTGACTTTTTAATAACAAATTTACACAACACACACAGTATTTTAATAAAAATTCCCTCTCATATCCTTCTCCTGTCCCTCAATCTCTTTCCTGAACTCTTTCTTTATTCCAACTAGTACTTCTTCTTAGATGTCTTATTTTCTTTTTCCCACCTGAATGGTCAATGGGCCCAGTTTGTACAAATCTAGTGCAGATAATGACAGTTGCTTTGATGTTATGACTGTAATGATCATGTGTCTGGAAGACAGCATTTCACAGAGATGTCTTATTTAGTGATGAGCACTCCAGAGTCACTTATTTTCAGTACTTTGATGAGTTTTGAGTGTCCCCAGTAGTCACTGCCAACTGCAGAAAAAAACTTCTCTGACAAAGGAAAGCAGCATAAACAAACAAATCTTTAGAAGGCAGTTTGATGAGCACAACATATCCATTTAAACAAACAACAGTAATCACTTTTCCCAAGAGGGTGCTTTTAATAGAATTTGATAAATGATTTCTGAAACTTTTTTGTAACAGCAAAGGATTGAAAACAGCCAAGAGTCAAGAAGAAAGAACAAGTCTTTCCACTTAAGGATTATTGCAAAGCCCTATTACTTAAAGCAGCATGGCATGTGAGTGTATGGATAGACATAGAAACAAAGAAATAAATGATAGCCATGCATATATTAAACATTGACATGCAAAAATTGGACTGCCTGATGACAAGGAAGAAGGAATGCCAAGAAACTGAGGAGGAAAAATTAATTATACATTGGTACAGGAATACGACATCAGATTCTAAGTGATATCACTAAACAATGAACTCTCAAGGGTCAAAAACTAGTCTTTGTAATAAATTTATTATATGGATATATTATGAAAACTATAAGAATATCAATAGCTTAGTAGCGTTCTTCAGATTAGCAGTAAAGAAAAATTGGTAATAATCCAGCACCCATCAACGGAGAAAGGATAAGCTATGCTTTTTTGCATAGAGTAGAAACTATATAATAAAGGACATTAATATACTATAGTTCCTTACATTATTGGTATTATAAAATAAAAAGGCATTTACAGAGTACACATGTTATATATGTATTAAAATGTTCAAAAGCAAAATCAAACTGAATAAAACAATATTGATGTATTCCTTACATGTAACACTTAAAAATTATAAATCACAAGAATGACACAAAATACATACTGTGGTTGTATGTAGTCAATAAAAGGAGAGTCAAAGATTATTTAAGTAGATTTAAATTTTTATGGCATCCTTTTCAAAAAATGGGCACTGCCTGAATGCTTAATATAATCCTTAAGTTAACTTGTGCATTACATGAGTAACTTAACAATTATAAGTCACCAGAATGACACAAAATACAATATTGTTGTCATGTGTGGTCAGTGACAAGATAGTAAATGATTATTTTGATAGATATCAGATTTTATGTTGTTCTTAGTCTTCACTTGGATCACAATATCATATTGTATTTCATGATTAATAAATATATATTGATTGATGAAGCAAGTGATTAGAGGGTTATATGTGGCTTTAGTGACAACAATATTTATGAATCTGATCCTAAAGGTGATGAAATAGCATTCTATATTTACCTTTGACTAAATTGACATATTTTCTGAGATGCTTCTCTATTATTCACTCCCTGTACTTTAAGAGTTACTATATTTTATTAATAATGTTTTATCATATGGTTTTCCTCTATTTTTAATGAATATTCAGAGTATTATATATCATTTATGGCTGTCTTGAACAAAATTTGTTTAAGTCGATTTCCTGTCCTCAACTTATCCATCTTCTGACCCCCTTGTGGCACGCCTCCACCTCATTTCCTATCTGTTTTCATGTTACATGTGTACTTTGGAAACTCTGCCTTCCCCCTTCCACAACACTCCTTCATAGTTTAATTATATATTAAAATTTAAATGTTTAATTCAATATAAATAAGTATAAAATAATCATAAAATAAAAATAAACATAAATAAAATAAGTTAATTATATAAGCAAGTTTAATTATAGTTTTGTTATGTGGTAGACAGGTCTACCATCATTGTTCTTATCCTGTACAGTCAGCCTTTATTTCACCCAGTATGTGTCCCTATAAAACATGCATAGAAGAGCTCTGCTTCAATTTGTAGGTACTCAGTTACAAAACCTGTGCAAAATGAGGTTACAGTATAAATGCCAATAAATATGATACAAAATTTGTGCTGCCTGAATACTCAAGGATATTTTATTAACATATTCTGTCAAAAAAATTTAGAAAATGGTCAATGAAATAAAAACTGAAATTTTCATTTTAATTCCATGGAACATATAGGTTAATTAAAAAATAACAGCCATATTTGTACTATTGCGTCAAAACTACCACAACACATACAAATGTTTGACAAGCTTATCAGTTATTAAATAAAAATACATGACAGAATACTGGATAACATGTCAGATATAAAATTCCATTAGACATAATTGGACATTAAACTCTATTGGTCTATGGCAGCCCTTTCTGTGCTCTTGGGAAGAACTGTCCTCTAGCTGTCGTAATTTGATCAAGAAGTGGCTAAACTACTTTGAAATGTTCTTGGTCACAGAAACAAGTTTCCAGGAATAGATTTTCATTCATATGGAACAATGGATTCTAAGAGAAACTATCAAAGTGAAAACAGAGTCTTGTAGAGGTTAGAAGACAGAGCAGAAAAACCTGAACTTGGAAATAGAGCTAACACTTGCAGAGAGAGTATGAGATTAGACTTCATCATCCCATGACATTGACTCTGGGGACACCTCCTCACTCTAAGGGAAATAATGAGGGGAAATTCTTCCAGAGATACCACATGAATGCTATGAAAAGTATTTTATAAAGCTAGTCTTATAAATCAAACTAAGCAACATTTTTTTTCTGATAGCAAGGAGAAAGAATAAAAATAGAACATACCTGTGGCAATGTTCACAATTCTGTTACCAAGAAGTGTCAGATGACAAGAGGTCACACTTGGCCAGAGGAATGGGCCCTTGATCCCTTGGACTTTGCTCTATTTGTGCTAGAACTTTGGCTTTACAAGGACTCTTGGGAAAAATAACTCAGAAAAGTTGGAAAGCTAGACTTACTGAGAGTCACGAAAGTATTAATTCCAAGATATGAGATATAGAGTTCTATTACATACATGTGGAGTGGCCAGAGAACAGTGGATAACTTACAGAGTTCCCCAGCCTTGATAAATGAAATGTATACTGGGGCTGGGAATGCAGCGCAGTCGACAGACTGCTAACCTTCATACATGAGATCTTAGGTTCTGTCTCCAGAACTGCATAAACAGCCCGGCATGATGGTGGTGTCTATAATCTAAGTGTAGACCTAGAAAGAACCTAAGTTCAAGGTCATCCTTTGCTTCAGAGTGAGTTTCAAGCAGGGAAGGCTACATGAGACCCTGTCTCAAAAAAAAAAAAAAAAAAAAAAAAAAAAAAAGACAGGATACATCAACAGATATGTTTTAGTTCCCTCAGGATAGAGAAAGCAGGCTATACTTCCTAGGCTTTGAAGTTTGGAATCAACTTTCTCTGGATAAACAGAAGTTTAAGGTACATAAAATGGACAGTGCATGGTAAAATGCAGACTGCATAACAACTACACTCCTACCTCCTCTGTCTCTGAGCCTCAAAACAAGGAGGTTTTCTCAGACAAAATGGAGGAAGGACCATTGAAAGGGTACTCACAGTGAGTCCCTGTAAAAGGTCTTTTCCCCTCTATGAACATAATACAGCAGAAACAGACAAATATTTCCTGTCAGCACAGCAGAAATAGCAACAAGCTGAAACAGCAATTACTGTGGTGGGTGTAATGGCTCACCAGTTGATACAGCTCTGAAAAGTTGAATAGCATCTCAAAGTGAGCAAGCTTTGATTTCATTGTGACAAAAAGTAGCATCATAGTGGAAAGGAGAGAAAGGTCAAAAACAAATGGACAGGGCTGGAAGGAAGCTTAATGGTTAAGGAGTTTGTCTCTGTGAAGCCTAAGGAACCCAGGTTCAATTCTCCAGTCCCCACATCAGTCAGATGCACATGCACATGGTGGCACATGAGTCTGGAGTTTATTTTCAGTGTTTAGAGGTCCTGGCACACTCATTCTTCATATATATATATCTCCCTCCTTCTTTCTCTCTCTTACTCTTAAATAAGTAAATAATGAATAACATTTATTTTTTTAATTTTTGGAGAGAGACACAGAGACAGACAGAGAGAGAGGGAGAGGGAGACAGAGAATGGGAGCGCCAGCAGTCTCTCAGCTGATGTGAACAAAATCCAGATATGTGCACGCCCTTGTAAGCAAGTGCGGCCCTTTGCATCTGGCTAAACGTGGGACCTGGAAATTGGAACCGGGTTCTTAGGCTTAGCAGGTAGGTGCCTTAACCGCTAAGCCATCTCTCCAGCCTGAATAACAATATTTTAAAAAAGAAGGGACAAAGCAGAAGTGATCTGCATAAAATGCTTATGGGAAGAGAAACTGGTAAGAGTAACAGGAGAAAAGTGTGACAATTTTATATAATGCTGAAACACACATATGACCCACAATTGTGATCCTAGGTATACAACCATGAGTAACAAACTCTAACAAGATATTCACAGAAGCTTTGTTTATAATAACCTAAATGCTACGCCTGGAAACTCAAAATATTTATCAGCTCAAGAACACGTAAACAAATGGTATAGCCATATCCCTGAATATGACTCAGCTCCCAAAATAAAATGTTGCTGTGTACAACAACATAAATAAGGCTCAAAATAATTAAAAAAAAAAAAAAGACCAGAAAGTACCACATGCTGCATGATTCCATTTATACAAAGTTCTACAAAGTGCGCATTGATTGATGATGATAGCGAGGAGATTAGTGGCTCTGTGTCTAAGCAGTGAGGAGTACTGGGATGGGAGGGTGAAATACAAAGAGGGTCAAGAGGACTTTTGGAGTATGATTTTCTTTTTCACTGTCTTGATCTCTGGAGAACATAGTGTTGTAAAAATATGTGAACACGTCAAAGTATGCCCTCTAAAGATGGACCATTGAGACTTTTCAAACTTATCACAATAAAAATGCCAAAGAATTGAACCTGATTTATAATGCCATGCCTATAAGTCACATTGTGCCAAATCCAACACAAATAGCAATAATTGATAGTTTAGAAATATAATAAAATGAGCTGCCAATGACCAATGTGTGAAGAATCTGATGACCTTATAAGCATAGACAACATATACTCTATAAGACATAAATTCCAAAAAAGTAGAAGGAAACTACATAATCAGGTAAAGCCATAACAAAGCTTTGAAAAGCATTGCTTATTGGAATTATTCATAGCTCAAGAGTTAAGAAGCAGTTGAGAAAATGTTGAAGATGTGACTATACACACCATTTCTTATGTTTTTATACTGGAGAGCTTTTAAAAAGTATGCATGTGGTGTCTCTGGAAACTAGGTTTTGTGAATGATTAAATATGAAGCAAATATTCAGGGACCTGAATGGGAATTATGCACTCTAAATTGTTGGATTTTATTTCTGTTTATTTTTGGTAAATGGATAAAATAGATTACACATGACAGTCAATCCTCATGGGGTTATAACATATTGACTATAAATCAAATATGACAAAGTAGACAGGAGATTTTACACTTGAATGTGCCTTTATGTTTTACATGATTCAACATCACAATTCCAAATTTCAAAATATTTAAAAGTTGTGCATAAATCGCCAACAATCCCAGCCCTCAGGAGGCTGAGGTAGGACAACCATGGTGAGTTTGAGGATAACTTGAGACTACAAAGTGAATTTCCAGGTCAGCCTGCACAAGAGTGAGACCCTACCTTGAAAATATTGACTGAGGCATTGAATTTTAGAAATAATATAAATGTCTAACCTTATGGAAGTTGTTCAATAAAAACTTGTATAATTCAACAATCGTATGTGAACAGAGTAAATGGTGTAACACACATATATTAAAATGATGTATTTTAATATGCAATAACATGAAATGTTTAAACAACAATAGTAAATTGAGAAAAAATGAACTCTATTTTAATGTCTTTTAATGTCATTCACACATACTCTGTGTGTATATGCATATCAGAATACGTAAGACAGTGAAATAATACATCTGAAAGGAAAGGGGCCAGAGTTGCCCATGGCTAAAGGCTCCTTCAGGACTCCTCACTTCAGTGCTGAAGCTCAGCTATTCCCAGGTGATAGAGAAGGTCTATCACCATATTTCTATGAGAAAAGCCCTCTGGCCTAAGAATGCAAAAAGGCAGGTACTATGTAAAATACCTAGAAAGCGTCAAGCTCTCCTGGTACACCAGGTTTTGGCCTGTTTCAGCTTTCTAGCCCACTATATTCTCAGCAGTACTCTTCCTTTCCCTTTTTTTATATAAGCCATCTATTTTGATCATGATCCATGTGTCAGTCCCTAGTTCAGTTCTTATATCGTGGAACACAAGTACCTGAAAAATCTCAGCAGGTACCTATTAGACTACAATTTACTGCTATAACACCTGGATGGTGCTATAGGAGTAAGAAATAAAGAAGAACAAAGTACTTTTCTCAAAAATATTAATTCAGATGCAATTGGTTATTGTCTTCAGTGTATGGGGAAACTAACTATAATTCCTGAAAAATGAAGATACAGAAACTTCTAGATTCTGTCATTTGGTAAGAAAAGAGTTTCTGATGGATTTGGTACATTAAACAGAAAGCTCTTTAGAACACATAGATAATGTCAGTGGTTAAAACAGTGGTTCTCAATGAGTGGCAATTTTGCCTTGAGGAAATCATTCTCTCTATCTGGAAATACTTTTCATTGTCACAGACAAGGGAAGATGCTATTAGGTAGAGGCCAGGTAGAGGCCAGTCGAGGGGAACCCTCGAATGCAGATAGTTCTTCACTACAAATAAATAACTAGACTAGAATATAAATAGCACCAACGACAAAAGACACAAGTTGCAGACATTTCCCCATTGATATCACAACTACCTCCTAATAGTCATTTCCACTGTCCCAACCTCCAGACTGTAAGTACACCATTCTTGTCACTATGTGACTTTAAAGCAGACCATTCAATTACTTTATTTCTTCATATATACATTTACATATACTACCTCCCATTTTCACTCCATGCCTTTGAATGTATCTGCAGCCCTCTCCGGGTCAATCCCTTCTAGGCATGTATTATCCCTAAGAGCACAGCCATCCATTAAGTCTGAAAAACTAAACCTCATCTAAAAAACAAATTGGTTGCAATTATAGTTTCATCTGGTCCCTTGGTATATATCTGCAACGCTGATTTAGTACTTCTGGTAAGTATATTCCCAAATGCATGTCTTTTGCAACATTAGAAACTAGGCAGAGGAGGTGAGTCCTTCCCATCGTAGTGACTATAAAAAGTGAGAGAGCATTTTAAATCAAATTAATTGCTAGGATATTTGTAATGTCCAAATGTTTCATTAGTGTGTCTCTGCAATGTGTACAGAGCCATGCTGTTAAGAGTGTTTCCTCTTCTCCCTCCGCCCAAGAAGCTGCAATTAATACAGAGAAGTAATTAAGTGGCTGTTTGGTGAAGCTGACTCAGATATTTGGTTTATGTATACTAACCCGTTGCAGATCTTTATACAGTCACTTGTGTTCAGGCTTTGAGAAAACAACATGTTTTGATATCTATACTACCTTTCTGGTAAGAGAGGAAACATCACAATGTCCTCTTAAAGAAAAGAATAACTTGGAAGGAGTTCAACAACATGACCTTGAAGTGTTTTTGCTCATGCATTAAGACCAAGTTCATGCATAAGTATGCTGAGGGAGTAATCAAGGTGGCTGTTTTGGCCTGCCCCGACTGCTGAGTGTTATTACCCAAATCAAGCACATTCAAGACATTATAGAGGAGATACAAAAGGAAATGAGCCTTTAAGGAGGTTTTTAAAAGGTATTTTTAGCTTTTGTTTTAGAAGAGCAATGGACGGCCAGTTTCAGTTATCTGCAAGAATGTAATTTAAAAAAGAATATGCCCTGTGCTTGGCACTTCAGTCTAAAAATAATTTTGTTTTTAAAAGTCAAAAATCGCTTTACAGTGAAAAATTTTCCATACTATTGATAAGATTGATTTATCCAGATACTATGTGATGTAAAAGTATTCCAATGATTGTTGGAATGTAGGGCAGAAATGCAAGTTTGTAGGTGAGTAATAAAAACTCTTGGCTTAAGTAACAGAGAAAACAATTTAAAAAAGTAAATCATGAGTTCAGCAAATAAAAAAAAGCTTTTAATCTTTTACCCAGAAATCATTTGGTACAATGTCAAATTAATCATTCTGTTTGCAGAAAGATGATGTTTGAAGTACAAAAGAAGTTTTTCCCTGTTAATAAAGTGCAAGATAAGAGAACAATCTTTCTTTTGTGCAACAGTGGGATGATTGGAATAAGGAAATGCACATGCTGACTGGAAACAGAATGTAGCTTTTATTTTCTGAGGACAAAGAAAAATTATGCCACCGTTTGTCATAAAGCTTTAGAATAACTTGACCATGGCCTTAGATCCTGGCTGGCATTCAGATTCTTTCCTACTGTTGTGAAACCTCATGAGAGGAAAAAAGCAGTGAGTATTAAATTTGTTCCCACTTTGTAATTATGGCTGACTTCATCACCACTCATTGCCTTTAGAAAGCAGGTACTTTGTGCTATTAAGAAGCACTTAAGCTGCGTGAGACCTTGTCTCAAAAGAAAAAAAAAAAAAAAGAACATCTTAAAAACAATCACCAATAAAACAACAAAGCAACTTACTTTTCATAGAATATGGTTTCAACTATTTCAACAAAGTCTTATTTTTTTATTTTTAAGCAAGTTATAAGTGCTGGATGAATATATGCAGACTGAGTCGGGGTTTTCTAGAGGAACAGAACCAGTACAATAAACATATTACAAAGGATTTATTAGATTGGCTTATATGTTAGTTCTGGTAAACCACAACGACTGCCTACATGCTGAAGAGGCCAAGACCCCACTAGCTGCTCAAGACCACAAGGCTAAGTGTCTCAGTAGTTCCATTTCGGTGCTAAATTCTGGAGCATTCCGGAAGAGTTGCTGATTTTCAGTCCACACTGGAAGCTGATAAAGCTGGGTTCACAGTGAAGTACAGCAGCAACAGGAGAGACGCACTCAGCAACTGGGAACAGTGGGCAGACAGAAGCAGCATTGATTGTCCCTCTGGCCCTTACTCTCCGAGCTACCCCTGGAAGGTCTGCCCACTCTGGGGGAAGGTTGCCCTGGAAATGCCCTCTGTGAACTGAAGTTCACACAAAGCACAGCATCTACTTTAAAAAAGGCCTAGCCGGGTGTGGTGGCGCACGCCTTTAATCCCAGCACTCGGGAGGCAGAGGTAGGAGGATCGCTGAGAGTTCAAGGCCACCCTGAGACTACATAGTTAATCCCAGGTCAGCCTGGACCAGAGTGAGACCCTATCTGGAAAAAAAAAAAAAAAAAAAAAAAAAAAAAGGCCTAAATGGACTCATAGAACATCTGTGAACTTGAAGAGATGAAATGTTGCAAAATCAGAGCCAAATTTCCTTGGGACACTTTTAACCCTTTAATACCCATTGCCCACCTCTGTGCCTGACTTAAATACATCACTGTAATTATCAGAAAAACCTTTTCGGAATGTACTAACAGACCATCAGCTTCCACCAAGATAACACCTACAGCCAGTAACAGAGACTGCCCTGTTGCCCACCTAGCTAATGTTTCCACAAATATATTTAAAAGTGCCTCTGTTTATAGCTCTTTTGTTCTATATAAAACCCGCATGAAATTGTTAACACACGAAAACATGGAATTTGTGCTAACTTGAATCTGTTTTCCTAGTCCATGGTTACTCATATTTGTCTCTAGAAAGAATGCTCTAATATACCCTCTGAGGTGAGAGCTGTCGATAAACATTTCACAGACTCACCCAAGAGGCACACCCGTTGGATCTTGACCCAATGAAGTTGACAACTGAGATTAACTATGACACAGAATGAATGACTAATTAATTTGAAGTTAATACTTTATATTACTATGCAGGTTTCATAAAATTTTCAGATACTGGTCCTTTACCTTCATTGTCATTACTTTAGGCAAGATGAATATTAGATTTATACATAGATAGAGAAACGGAGGTGTGGGACTATTACAGAGTTTATCCCAGGCACTTAGAAACTGCTTTAGTTAAAAAGCATTGGCTCCTCTCAGAATCACAATATAATTGAAAGCATATGTCTCCTTCATTTCTTTATTCCTACTTGGCCTTGCTTACCTGTGTTAATTATTCAAGTAGCATCTGTCTGCCTGACCTATTTCATCCTCCTCCATCAAGAGGTAAAACACTGTACTAAACTTGAAAACATCAGGACAGACCACCCCAAGATTAGAGCAACTATCTATGACCTAGAGGCTGTACCTGGAACAGGAGCAATCATCTTGGGGAAATTAGAGTGGTATTCTCCAGCAATGACAGTCATGAGGAGTTCTTGAAGCCATCATGCCGAGCCAGAACTGAGACCATGCTCAGTCAACCACACCTGGACTAAGAGTGCTTAGTCATGCATACATCTTGCTTCTTGCCCTTGTTACTCCTCTAGTTAAACCTAAATTCATATTAGTATCCTGAAGACAAACTTCGAGCTGTGGGTCCCTTTATTTGTTCCTCTTCTCAATGCATTGATGTAATAGCCTTTCTCTACTTTTCACATTACTTATCTCATTTATTGGCCTACAGGGAAAGTTGGACAAGACTAGCCAGTTGGGCAGCTGGAGCCTGGGCCTTTGCCCTAGAACTCCATTGATAGTTTGACATAATGCTACAGAGCTTGTAAATCACTGGATGAATGATATAATGCATATCCTTTTTTTTTTTTTTAACTAAAGGGAACCTTTCTACCTTGCTGGTTTCCCCCCGGCAGGTAGAGCTGAAGAAAGAGCCGGTCCAGCGGTTTCTCTTGGGGCTGAGCAGGATGATGGGTGTCGGCGGCCCAGACCCCTCCCCAAGCCCCCCCAAGGCACTGGAGAGAAAAAACACTGGGCGGGGAGTTTTGTCCAGGCAGGAATTCGTTTTATTGTAGTGGGAAGGTGTTTATATAGCTTTGAGAAAGAGGGTGGGTCTCAGGATGGGAAAAAGGTGTAAGGGCCAATAGTATTTCACCACGTCAGCAGTAGCTGGGTGGAGGCAGTTTTGGCTTAGGCTTTGCTGAGTCACTCCTAAGTGGGAGTAGGCCAAAGACAGGTCGCTAAACTGTAGTCAGGCTCAAGAAGTTCCACTAGGCCTCACACCCGAGCCTCTTAGGGCCCAACACTACCTTCCAAATGATACTGAAGCTATCTCTAAATGAGGACAATATTCAGAGCTTGTACAATTTTTCATCCACAATTCAGGAATCTAAAAAAATATATAAATCATAATATAAAAGTAGACATATACAATATAGTAAGAAAACTATAGAAAAAATAAGTCCACAGATGTTCTATTCTTTTAAATAGCTAAAAATGTTCAGTAAAACAGAGAAAAATATTAAGAATTTCAAGAAAGAATTCAATTCCACTTTAAATGAATTTAATTTCATACTAAGTATAGTAGGATGGATAGCAACCTGGAAATGAGGTAATAACAAAATGTTCAAACCACTAAAAGTAATATGAGATCAACAAACCCCAACCCTGGGGAAAATGAACAAAATAAAAACCTATTCAATTGAAGAAAATATTTTTAAGCCTCCCCCACCAAAAAAAAAAAATTAAAAAGCAACAAAGGGTAATATAAAGTCTCTAGGATTGTCCTATTATCCTAAGATCAACAGAAAGTAGAGAATAGGTAAATATGGAGGTAGGATAGGCTTCTAATCCCATCATTCAGGAATGGGAAGCAGGAGAAGTGTGAGTGAAAGGACAACCTGGGGCTACACAGGGAGAAACTGTCTCAAAAAGTGGTGGGGCAGGAAGGTGGACACTGATGTAAGAGAACCTACTAAATTGCAGCCAGAACAGTAAGCAGTTTGAGTCTGTGGATACACATTTTATGATTATCAAATGGGAGAGAGAGAAAAATGGGGGCCACACTTCTCCTGTGGTTCCCTTGTAAAGCTGAAGTGTGACTCTGGAAGAAATGGCCCTCAATTCACAAATCACAGTTCGTATTCATTGGCATAGCACCTCAGTCTACTGGGAAAGATAAACTGTAAGTGACATTATTTAGAACAGAAAAACACTGATAATTTTATGTTTCGAGTTCATTTTCTAGGAAATGACATCGCAAAAGTGATCAGATGAAACATCCAAAATACTGACTGAATGTGTAGACAAAAACTAAACTCCTTGAACTGTGACAGCTTCCAAACTAAGCATAGTAATTCAGTGGCAAAAAAAAAAAAAAATCTAACTGACTAAGGTGACCAAAGTAAAACCTTTAACCAATAAACGCCTTACAACTTCACACAGGGATAGTAGCTCTAAAAGACACAGAACAAGAGTGAAAATCTGAGCAAAGGTATCTGAGTTTACACACAGTATATAGGGACATACAGTTCACAGAATGTGTTCAGTCAACTCCTTAAATAGATAATAACTAAGTAGACACAACAATTGTCTCATTCCTAGGGTGATCAATGGCAGGTAAAATAATAAATGTGGCCTGTATACTATCATAATCATTACCATCTGAAAACAAAGCAGATTTTAAGCAGAGTCAAGTGTTATATTATTTCATAAATATTCAGCCTAAGTAATTATAACTGTATTAAAAGAGCTGAATGAACACTATGTCCAAACTATTAATGATGATATGATGAAAATGTTTCATCAGATAAAATATATAAACCAGACATTATTTAAGGGCTGGAGAGATTGCTAAGCAGTAAAGGCCCTTGCCTGCAAAGCCAAAGGAGCCAGGTTTGATTCCCCAGGACCCACATAAACCAGATGCACAAAATGGGACATGCATTGTTTGCAGCTGCTGGGGGTCCTGGAACACCCATTTCTCTATCTGCCTCTCCCTCTTTCTCTCTCTCTCTCTCTCTCTCCCCTCTCTCTTTCTCTCAAATAAATAAGTTAAATTAAAATATTTAAGAAATACTTAAAAGTTATTATTTAAAAAGACAAGTAGAAATTCTGGATTTTAAAATTATGACAACTAAAATATAAAAATTATTGTAAGACTAATAGTAGCTTTGAGCTATAAAAAAAGTAAACAATTAAAAATATACAACATAAAATCACAAACAGGAAAAAAGGATGAAGGAAAAGCATGGATTCTCAGAGAAATGTGAAATTCAATTCAATGCAAATCTATTTCATTTGTCAGATGGTGGTGGTGACCGTGATGGCGATGGTGATGATATACAAACCATTCTCTCATCATTTGTTACTGGTCACCCTAGGAGTTATGGAATGATTGTTTCTGCTTAATTATTTCATTTATTTAATGAGGTGACCGAACAAATTCCATTTACAAAAGTCCATGTCCCTCCATAGTGTGTGTCCTGGGATATCATAAACATGATGGGAAAAACAGAAGTAGGGAAAATTTGAAAAAAGAAAATTATTTGAATAACTCCCCAAACTTGATGAAAGATTTTAATCTACACACTCAAGAAACTAAGTAGAATAAGAGGAAACATAGTGATACCCACATCCAGATGAGTCAAAACACTGTAAGATTTAAAAAAAAAAAAACATCCTGAGACTAGAAAGATGGCTTAGTGTTATGTGCTTGCTTGTGAAGCCTAAGGACCCTGGTTCGAGGCTCAATTCCCCAGTACCCATGTAAGCCAGATGCACAAGATGGACACATGTATCTGGAGTTTGTTTGCAATGGCTGGAGGCTCTGGTGTGCCCATTCTCTCTCTTGCATGCACGCTCTCTGCCTCTTCATCTCTCTGTCTATCACTCTCAAATAAGTAAAAAATAACAACAACAACAAAAATCCTGAATGCAGTAAAAGAAAAATTGACTCATGACACATATACAGGATAACAAACGACTGCTCATGAGAAATAATGGAAGTTCATAGATAATGGAACGACATTTAAAAGTAAAAAGTAGCCTGGCATGTTGGCATAGGCCTTTAATCCCAGCACTCATGAGGCAGAGGTAATAGGATCATCATGATTTCAAAGCCAGCCTGAGACTCCATAGTGAATTTCAGGTCAGCCTGGGCTAGAGACCCTACCTAAAAAAAAAAAAAAAAAAAAAAAAAAAAAAAAAAAAAACTGTTAGGTAGTTGTAATAGTGAAAACCTGTAATCCTAGCACATAAAAGGCTGAGGATAGGAAGTTTAATAGACTAAGGTCAGTCTGAACTATACAGTGAGGTTCTTTCTTAAAGAGAGAGGGAGAGAGAGAGAAAGAGAGAGGAAAGAGAGAAAGTGAAATGGAGGGGGAAGGAGGGAAGGAAAATCTGTCAGCTAAGATGTTTTTGATAGATTCAAAGTGATGAAAAATGAAGGCAAAATAAAGATATTACAAAGTAAGTAATCTATGTGAGTATGTGTTGTTAAGAGAAATGCCTTAGAAGAAACACTAAGATGTTCTTCCAATTTAGATCAATCCACCTGAAAATTCCAAAACAAAAAGCAACAGTTGTTAGGTAGGTGATAATTAAAGATAATATATGTTCATCTTCTATTTTTTTTTTTTACTTTTAAATTCATTGCATTTATTTTTGTTTTTTGTGAAGGGATTTAAGACTGTGTTTTGTTTTTTTTTTAATAATTTACAAATAATTAAGCTTCATTGTATTGTCAAACAAAATTTTTCCCCTCTCTTTCCCTGTTTGCTCCTCATACCCTCTCCCCAACATAGCCCCCTTTCTGCTTTCATACCACATAGTTCCTTTCTCCTTTCCTTTCTGCTCATTACCTCCTATTCCCCCTCTCATGGTATCCTATCTTGAATCAGAGCCCATAGTCAGTCTTATATCACTTATTCACATACATGCCAACACTGCAAGTTAAGATTCTGCTTTAACAACAACAAAGTTGAGCAAACAAAGTGTTGACTTTTCTTAACTGACACAGAAATAAGTTCATATAGCGAACCCCCTCCTCAAAATTGAGAAATGGAAATGGAAAATTGAGAGTCAAGCACTGATCTGTTACCTGGATTAGACCTGCTGTGACTATAAACTAACCAGTCCTACAAGAGATGTTAAAAGTTCTTTAATGAAAGAAAAAAAAATATACAGGTTAGAAACTCAAACCTATATAAAGAAAGGAATGTATTGGAGAAAATACGTGAAAATAACATAAGAATTTACTTTTCTTGATCTTAGTTGATTTGAAACATCATTAGTATAAAAATTAATAATATAAAGATAAATAAAAGTAATAATGACAATATCCTAAGTGATAGTAGGGAAAAAATTAAAACCTGTTTTAAGATACACAATTTTTGCACTTTGTCCACAATAACTTCTTCCCCAAGGCAGGCACTAGCAGTTATAATTTTTCTTCCCTATAGCAGGTAGTATAAATTTTAATTGTTCCTTTAATTCTTTGATTTACTTTGCCTGAAAGTAAAAAATAGAACCCCCCCCACACATTAATTTCAGAACAAGCAAAATATTTAGTAATGATAAAAGACATTATATCATGATAAAGAAGCCAATTGTCCAAGGACATATTATTATAGAATAAAAAGTATGCTGAAAGTCAGAATAAAGTTAGGAGGTCACACATCCCATTTTCAAAACAGTTCAAAGCTATAGTCATATAGACAAAGGGATTAATAAAGGATAATTGAGAAGTACACATAAGTCTAGACACTGTAGTTAAATGGTATTCTACAAGGGATCCATTAAAGTTCACTTGTGACAAAGAAGAATCATGTATAGCAATTGCTACTGAGCTAAGTGGATATCACAAACAATGGAATTGGACCTCTATTTCTAACCATGTATAAAAACTTATAGCAAAACTGATCACAGACCTAAACAGAAGGCTCTGGATACACAGACTAAAACTTTTAGGAAGAAATATAGGAGAAAAACTTCATAAGTTTAGATTGGGTGTTATAGCAGACAGCTTCAGGTTCACTGAGATGAACTTCCAGAACAGGCACAGTTATGGAGGAAGGGATTTATTGAAGCTTACAGATCCAGGGGAAGTTCCATAATGGCAGAAGAAGCTGGCCTGCCTTCACAGGACCAAACACACAGCAAAAGCCACAAGCCAAAAGCCACACAGCACAGCACACCTCAGGAACTCCAGCTAGGCACACTTTGCATATCTTTGGATTGAAATCTCAAACCCACCACCACACCTTCAGATCTACCCAGTAACATTTCCTCCAACCAGGTGGCTGCAGATGCAAACTACAAACTAATAAAACACTGAATATATTGGGGGTCATCTATTCAAACTACCACAGGTGTGGAATCTGTAAAATTTTTTAAAAGTAGGTTATTTGAATGTCACCAAACAAAAAGTATTTGGCTTTGCAAGATACCACGAAAAAATGTTAATAAATTTTAAAGAATGATAAAAGGCATACAAAAATTATGTATCTGTTTTATATATTGAAAATGTCAAGAATGTATACAATCAACCACCAAAACAACCCAAAACAAAAATGACTCAAATTTAAGATGGGCAAAGTATTTGAATAATCATGTATGCTATATCATGTTACAGATTCCATTTATGGAATGTTCTATATATGAAATGGCCAGAAGAAGTACATCTATAGACATAGCGAGCTGATTAGCTTATGGCTGTTAGGAGGCAGGAACAGACTGTCACTAATGGTGGATGTGAAGTTTCATTTTCCTGTAATTAAAATGTTCTAAACTTGGATTATGGTGCTGATTGCAGAAGTCTGTAAATATACAAAAAAAAAAAAAAAAAAAAATTCATTAAGCCATATAGTCTATGTTGGTGAATTTAATAGTATATCATTAATGGTAATACAGATGTTTCAAAAGATAGTGTACAAATTATCTCACAAAGAAACAGACATATAAATGAAGCAAGAAAGCTCATTGCTATAATCTCAGCACTTGGAAGGGAAGTGGAGGCACTTGATCAGGAGTTTAAGGTCATCCTCAGTGTAGCAGACAGCTTCAGGTTTGCTGAAATGAGCGTCCAGAACAGGCACAGTTATGGAGGAAGGGATATTTATTGAAGCTTACAGATCCAGGGGAAGTTCCATAATGGCAGAAGAAGCTGGCCTGCTTTCACAGGATCAAACACAGAGAGCAAAGCCAAAGCCACACAGCACAGCACACCTCAGGAACTCCAGCTAGGCACACTTTGCATATCTTTAGATTGAAATCTCAAACCCACCACCACATCTTAGGGCTGGACCCTAAGATCCGCCCAGTGACATTGCCTCCAGCCAGGTGGCTGCAGATATAAACTACAAACTAATAAAACACTGAATATATTGGGAGACATCTATTCAAACTACCACACTCAGCTACAGAGAGAATTTGGGGCTCTGACTGAAAAAAAAAAAGAAAGAAAGAAAGAAAGAAAGAAAGAAAGAAAGAAAGAAAGAAATATTATGACCATCATACTAAATTTGCACTTTCATGTATACTAATTTCTAACTTTCTTTTTAACTTATTAGTTATTCAGAGATTTCCTTTAAATATTTGGTATCAAAGTTTTAAGCATAGAAAATGTTTCTTTTTATGATGAATATATGAGTAGAAATAGGTGTTTGGCTCCATAATGGCTGTTTTTATGGTCTGTGGACACTTGCAATGGAAACATGTTCTCTTTACAATAAAAATATTGAGTCAATATATTAAATTACTGTCTTACATTATTTCAACTCAATTTTTAATACTTTTGTTTACATGACCTACAAAGTCCATGAAAGATATAAACCTATTGTGCAACCTAATAGAATACTCTCTAAACTCTGATTACCATAGTCTCAATTTTTTATTATTATTAAATACTTTAACTTTATTGTCTTTGTTTTACAGCTTCACATATTAGATGATTTATTTTGGCAAAACAGTCAAATTTCCCTGTGGCTGCTCAACTTTTACTATTTTCTTTGCTCAATCTTTTAACTCTTTTTTGCTGGATCACTTCCATTCTAACTGAATATCATTTTAATATTTCATTATTGGAAATCTATTGCTGGTTACATTTGGCTCTTTATTAATCGAAACATGCATATTTCCCTTTTGTTCTTGGGTCTGGATGAAGTACAATTTGAAATTGATAAATATCACAGGGCTTGGAGCCTACAAGTTCCTTTTTTTCTATAAAAAAATTCTCTTCATGTCTACTCTGTGTTTCTTTATAAGAATTTGTCTTTCTTCTCTAGTTTTATTAAAGCATTTGATGTTGGGTGCTCTGAAGTTTCATATTGGTTCAATGTACCAGTCTAACCATTTACCTACAGTCACTGAGGAAGAGGGAGTTTTGAGATCGTTTATTGATGGTTGGATTGTTTATTGATGGTGTTGATATCAAGAATCAATGCATATAAAGTTCCCTCCAAAACATATATGGTTATCCCTTCTATCTAGTACTAACTTCTCTCTCCGTTGGAGAATTTGCTTATCTCTTTTCAGGTGAACAACGAACCTGAAGGGAGGATCAGCTAACCACACCTCACCAGCTGAAACCATAGAACAACGCAGGGGAAGGGCAAGAATACAGCGCTCAAGGCGATCACAACACCAGAAAAAGGCTGAAGGAGATAAACACAGAGAACATCCAACTCCAACTAAGCCAGATATCCAGAGACACAGAGGCTCCCAAAACCTAATCAAGGAAGCAGAACTAAAATGACCCCAATGTGGCTCAGGGAAACTCGCGGAAGAGGGGGGCGGAAAGATTGTTAGAGTCACAAGTTGGGGCATTATGCACAGAAACTGGGGCCTATCCACCAGAACTCTTGAGCAAACTCACAATGCACGATCCACATTCCCCATTGATGAGGGCCCCTTTGAAAGTGGGAGGATGGGGAGGAGGACAATGGAACCAATACTATGAATGTAAAATCAGAATAATATAAATAAAAAAATATATATTTATTTTAAAAAAAAAAGAATCTTGAAGCACCATCAGGGCCTCATTATTAGAGTGAAGCATAGAAGGAGACATTAGCTAATGGAGTCTTGACCATAGTCTGTCCTACAGTGAGCCCACTGTGTCCTCAAACACAGTGAGTA
Source organism: Orientallactaga sibirica (assembly GCA_036365145.1). NCBI lineage: Eukaryota > Metazoa > Chordata > Mammalia > Rodentia > Dipodidae > Orientallactaga > Orientallactaga sibirica. Next base: position 20,557,279 of record JAEOAD010000012.1, read on the forward strand.
ACAGTGCATTTCAGCATTGATGCACTGAACAGGAATGAACCCTGCATTATGTCCTTGACATATGGGATAAGAACTCAGAGGGAAGAGCTACTATGGAAGTTTCTGAAACTACACACCTATTTCAGCTAATATAGTATGATGGTAGATACTTACCCTATCATGTCCCCAAATGGATCCTGGAGAGTGATATTAAGGCATAAAAAGCTGAGCCAAGTGGCAAGTTTGATCACAAATTCTATGCCAGACTTGATCCAGCAGGATAATATGAACTCAGACATTGTGTTAAGAACTGATTTGTACCCCTTAAAATTAATATGTTGAAGTACTAATTCCTATTACTTTAAATTTGAATAATTTAGAGATAAAATATTTTACAATGTAATTGAGATAAAATGTAATCCCCGTTCTTGGGAGGCTACAGTAGAAGGATTGTCATGAGTTTAAGGCTAGTAGGGTTCACAGTGAGGTCCAAACCAGCCTGAAACTGTCTCAAAAAAAAAAAAAAAAAAAAAAAAAAAAAAAAAAAAAAAAAAACAAGCCAAAACAAAACAAAACCAGTAAAAAATACAAAATCAAATCATATAAGTGAGCCTTAATCCAACATGATTCCTGTCCTTATAATAAGTGATGATTTGAACATAAAGCCTGATGCTCAGAGGAGAGGCCATGTGAAGTCCAAGGCAGCTATGTGTAGACCAAGGTAGGAGAAGAAAAGCTCCTTTTAGCACAAGATTGTGAGTGACTGACTTGATGTCTTCCTGGACAGGTAAATTGGCAGTTGCAGCATCACTCCCCTGTTTCCTTTACATCCATTTGTTTCTGGAACACAGGTGAGTCTTGTACTTGTGCGTTGACATCTCTTCCTTTAGGAACTGCAACTAAGTACAAGGGAGCTCCTGTCAGCTAACACACAGTACTTCCATTACTCAGAATCTGGAGCCCATTTTCCCTTCTCAGTGGTGCTTTGTGAGACAACAAACTTTGTACTTTTGCTTTGCTATAGTACAAAAATATTAAATAATAAAAGTCTCCTCTGACCCCTGACTATAGTTTCTACTCAAGTGCATGAAGCACCAAAAATATAAGACAGACCCATCCGCCGTAGCAAAGAAGATTCAATATAGGAAGAAACTGGAGAGAAGTAAAATAGTAGAATTTCAAGTTGTGGGTAGTCCGGTTCTCTTCCTCGTCATTAACATATGGAGGAAAATTGCAAGAAGTAGAATCTTCAATGTGGGTGTTTTGTCCTTGTAACTACTTCCTGATTTCTAAGATACATCAGGAAAACGCTAAGTCTTTGGATGGAAAGCCCTATCATTAACATTTCATTCTTTATATATTTCATTTATTTATTTGAGAGAGAGAGGGAGGCAGATAAAGAGAGAGAGAGAGAGAAAATGGGTGCTCTAGGGCCTCTAGACACTGCAAATTAACTCCATATGCATGTACCACCCTGTTCATCTGGCTTACATGAGTACTGGGTAATCAAACCTGGGTCCTCAGGCTTTGAAGGCAAATGCTTTAACCATTAAGCAATCTTTCCAGCCCACATTTGACTCTTTAAATATTAATGACTGATATCTAGCATTTGAGGATGAGATAGGACTTTCCAGTTCTCCATTATCACTATGAAAGGGGGGTGGATATAGAAGTTTTAAAACTATGGGTACAAAATGACTGAGCAACTGGTGCATAATAAGAGTCTTGGACTTAGAAACTCTCTTAATATGTTGACCCTCAGCTCAGAGACACTGGGAAGCCAGAAAAGCATGGGGAATGTGTACCATTAAACCAACTCATATGGAAGCAAGAGCAAGGATGCCATCTCACAACTGTGAGCCTGGCCTGCTACATAATAGAGTCTATCTTCTCCCAGCTCCTTTCCATCTTGTGCTGAGCACTACTAAAGCTTTGAAGAGTGAATAGACTCAGAGACACATAATTTTGCCTTTGCTTTACCTCCCAACTCCTTGACTCCTAAGCCCTAGTTGAGCAGAATCTGGCTAGTACTGACAGGAAGGGGAGTTGAGGTACCTTTGAATCACCTTCTAAAACATGAATCTGGGCTGGAGAGATGGCTTAGCGATTAAGGCACCTGCCTGCTAAGCCTAAGAACCCGGTTCCAATCTCCAGGTCCCACGTTTAGCCAGATGCAAAGTGACACAAGGGCGCAATGCCGCACTTGACCACAAGAGGGTGTACACATCTGGATTTTGTTCACAGCAGCTGAGAGACTGCTGGGGCGCCCATCTCTATCTGTCTCCCTCTCCCTCTCTGTCTGTCTCTCTCTGTGTCTCTCTCCAAAAATAAATAAAATAATAAAAAACATTAAAAAACATGAATCCAATCATTAGAAGTTCATGAATCCTACCCAAATTTTCCTGTAAGGAGAGTTAAAATTAATAAAAAGTTTAAAAATCAATGACAAGAAAAATAATTATTTCAGGATAATATAACCCCAAATCACTCTTTAATGAACATAGTATGCAAATAGACTGAAATTAAGATTGGGGTGCAGACTATCATTTAACCCTCCCCTTGCATTTCTAATTATTTCCTTAGGATAGAGTGCCAGATGTACAATTAAGTGTCATAAGGCATGTATGGTGAGGCAAAACAGAAATGTGTTTGAACAGGCTTGTGGTCATTATGACACCATTACAGAAGTGTGTTATATGACAGGGAAGAGGCTGGGCTTCTGGCAGTGGCAGTATCCATGTAGTACGACACTGAAACATGTCATCATTTTCCTTTGTACACTTGTGTCCATAGTTTCATTTCTTGGCAACCTTCTGCTTTAGTCTAGATTTCTGTATTTGAATCTCCAAATCATCATTAAGTAGTAGTTAATGAACTTCTCTGAGAAGACCTGTCTTAATTGAGATTGTTTTTTCCTAAACACTTAACCAATTGTCCCAGGATAATTCTTTCTTATTTCAATGATTAATATTTCTCTTTATCATTTGTTAAATTACATAAAAGAATTTATCCACAATCAGACTTATTGTGCCCAGTTCTATACTGATTTAATAATTATAGTTTCAGAATATGAATGTTTTAGTATTTGGAAGGGCTGAGCTCTCCTCTCAACATTGTTCTGTCTCACTATTTTTAGCTATTTCCCACTTTTTCTCCACAAAGATGAATTTCAAAAATTGTCTTATTAAAATTAACTTAGATGTACACATTAGGTTTTGTTCTTTAACTGGAAATATATATATATATATATATATATATATATATATATATATATATATATGTATATATATATATATGAATTTTTGTCTTGCATGTGAATAAAGTACACTTTGTTGGTTTGCTATTTTTGTTTTGCTTTTTTATAGCTGTCAGATACTATGTAAAGTATTAGTTATATTACTTTTCACTTATTTTCTAGTGTACTGTTTCCTAGTATATAGGAATATGTTACTTCATTGCATATTTTTACATGCATGGTCAATTACATATGTCTTATTGTGATGGGAATTTTGGGGTTCCTTTGCCAATACACCAATAAATTTAAAGTACCCAGATGCTTGTCTTATTAAAGAATCAAAATTTTTAGACCATAGGGAATGAGTTAGAGAGACTTTTTTAGATTAAGAGAATGGAAGAGAAGAAAGTGCAGAGAGAACCTGCCATGTGGAAGGCAAGAGGGTGTTGAGAGCCCAAGTGGGAGTAAATAGGGATCTCCTCTTGTCTCTGTCCAGTTGGGCCAAGATGAAGGAAGGTGACCAAAACCTCAAAGTTCAGGATCAAGCCAAGAGAGAGACTTGTCTCATGGCACACATCTATTTATAACCATATTTTAGTGGGTTTCACCTTCCAGCTCAGGTGAGCTAGAGTGAGAGCTGATTGGTCTGGGCTAGGGGCTGGCTCAAGAAGAGGCCAGCCATGACACCAAGTTCTGGGGACTGAACTTGACCAACTACAATGTCAGGATTAGAGTTAAATTCTTCAAAAGGGGGCTTCCCATCCCAGGAGGAGCTCAGGTTGTTTGTGGAAAAACAGATTAAGAAGTGAGATCATCCTTTGATCTCTAGCAAAGTAGAGATTGAGAGGGCAGACATTCCTGCCTTGACTTTTTGGGCCCATTCACCCTGAACTACCTAACAAAGCTTCTAGACTCCCTTTCATTATTGCTGCTAACAATTTTATGAGTGGATTGCTTTTGGATCTTTGGTTGATTCTTTAGCTTATATATGATCACTTCCTGGTTTACAGTAGATTTGTCCAGTTTCCTTGTCCCTGGGCACATGAATCAACTCCTCTGTCTGTGTTAAGGACATGGTGCATTTTTATCTTACAACAATAGTACTTTCTTCTACATGGGCTCTAAATATGATAATATTCCATAATAATTCCATAAATGTGCATTATTTATAGTGAATTGACAATATCTGTGTTCACAAAAATCAATTAAACACAATTACATAGTGAGGCAGCTTCCAATAAGTTCCCTAAAACTATCAACTTTAATTCGTGGATCTGTACAAGTGACCAAATGCACAAACAGCCTGTAGCACTGTGGTCTATTGCCCACAACAGACCAGCCATGACATACAGGCAAAAACTGAATGTGTCTCCCCTCAACACTAAGGCTATCTCAGGAACATCAGGACACGTCTGCCTTCATTGAGGATACTCCAGTAAATATCTTCTTTATTGTTTATGCATGATTGGGGGTAGGTGCTCTGGGACCACTCAAACCTTTCAACAGAAACATGTTAATAAATTCATAATATCAACTAAGCTAGATAAAGATTCCTTCTGTTGGAATATTTGATTACAAAAGAAAGTGTTCTAGAAACACTTTTCCTGTGTAAATTCCCTGGAGTCAGACATGGAATAGTGTCCTATTTAGAATAGTTCTCTTGGAGGAACCAGAGCCTGAGCCCTTAGTGGCTGCCATCCCTAGGACGTCATTGTCAGCTGAGGCACCCACAGGCTTGTGGTTAGTGCCCTTTCTTTTGTTCCTGATTTTTATCTTAGCGCCACTGACCTACGTGATCCAGATAGTGCTGAGATAAAATAATGATATCAGTAGATATTCATAGTGATCAGAGTACGAGGCTTGACATCACAGCAACTTGGGGGGAAAATGATGTTAAAGGTGCACCTGTTAAAGGTGCATGCAAGCTGGCCCTTTAACTGGAGTTGCTTCATTGAACTACAAAGGGAACAGGTTGATTCACTTAGTTTCTATTGCACTGCAGTGATTTGATCTTTCTAGCATGTGTCCTAAGTATTCCTTCTAGAGCACCAAATAGAAATAGATTGGTCGAAGCCCTGCAGAATACATGTGTCTCATAGCAGAGTTCACATTTAAATCAAAGTTAGAGTTGCCTAAAATAAAGCCCCCAACTGCACAGACATCATGTCAGTAACAGACAGAATAACCAGGGTGGCTTTAGCTATTCACTGAAAAGCACATGAGTTGCTAAGGATGCACTTTTCAATTGTTATTTGTTTTACTGAGAGTATTGCAAGAGTTCAGTTTCTTCTCAATTACCCTGAAATGATGCACTTTTGTGTGGCAACTTTGTGTTAAGTCCCCATTCTCTCTATATGTGTTTCCCTACAATACTCAGGGGTTTCAAAATGAATACCAGGAAGCTCAAAAGGTTGCTGTTTCCTTTTTTCTTTCTCCCTAACCCTCTTGTCCCTCCTTTTCCTTCTATCTAGGACAATTCATAAGCAGAATTTTATTCCACAACTGGGAAGACTGTGCTCCCTGGGGGACATTTGGCAATGCTACCCCCCTCTTCGGTAGTGTGGATGGTCACAGTTGTGCAGAAATGGGAGATTTGTATCTCATCAAGGAGGTTAAAGCCAGATTTTAATCTAAATGCCCCACCTTGCTGAGGATGGTCCCACTACACAGATGTACCCAGCTCAAATATCAGGAGGGTGGCAACTGAGAGACAAGCACATTTGCATGCCTCACAGACAAGATGGGTCAGCCTATTTTCCCCATGATTCTGAACTTTATGGAGGATTAGTGTCATGTGGGGCTCCTGCAGATGGAGCTTTCTGCGAAGCTGCCAGTCAATTGCCAAAGCTGTGGTCACTTAAGAGTCCTGCCATACAAGCATGAGGGCATGAGAAAACTCTGTTTTTTTCTTTGGGTCTCTATATATACAATTACATTACATAAAACCTATACTAAACAAATTTGCATACTTTTTTCTTATCTTTCTTCTGTGATAATGGTCAAAGCCATAAACCCAGCAATAAATGAGGACAATGGAATTTTCCTGACTTATACTGGGATCAAATTTTTCTGTATATTTTCAGTCTGTAGAGATATACTGGGGAGACTTTGGTGAACTTTATCTGGTTGAAGTCATATACTTATAGTTTCTAAGATATATCTGAGTATCTTCTAATTCTTACTTTTTTCAGAGGATCTGACAGACCACATGAGCCTTTGAATGTTTTGCATATAATGACATGCATCTGAAACACAGGGAAAATCACACACATATTGGCAGTTCAGAGAAGAGCTTGATCCAAGGCAGGATTCGATCAAGGTCAAACAATAAAACCCATATGTGGAATGACTGGGGCCAATTGTGATACAAATAAGGGAGGAATTAAAAGATCTCTGCTGTGATACCTGCACTCACATCTGGTATAAAGTCTTATGTAAATAAACAAGTGCTTCACCTAGACCAAACCAAGACCTTGCCGCAGGCTTCCCCAGTTAGCTTTACAGTTACACTAAATTGTTAAAAATTCTTTTCAAAAGAGCTTAAACAGGGAAAATGTGCTTCTTTCAGAGTCTCTTACTAGACATCAAATGTTCAATCTCTGTTAGCTATATCAATAGGAAGAAAAAGATCAACAAACATGTGAAGCAGTATTTCTCAACTGGGAGTGGCTCTGCCTTCCAGAGATATGTGTTAATATGTGGAGACATTTTCAGTTGTCACAATGGAGGAGAGGTTGTTGGCATATAGTAAGTACATGCCATGTATGCCCTGCACTCTCACGCATCCACACACACACACACACACACACACTACCCAACTCACATGTCAATAGTAACAAACTTGAATACTGCCAATGCAAATGTTTAAGCCAAAACACGAAGCTGCTCTATCTACAGCAAGAACATAGTAGGTTGCTACATCTACAGCGAGAACACAGAGGTCCATGTTTCTACACTAATTTTAGATATTTTTTTTTGTCCCTAATGTGTTTGGGGATGTCCAACTCATGAGAGTGAGAATTGTTTATTAACTTTATAAAGTACATGAAAAGCTACACTTCAGTATTGATCCCATTTTTCTCTCTATCAGTAGATACAATTCCATAGTATGCCAACTTAGAAGGCAGACTAGCCTTTCAGTTTTTGACTCCAGAAGCAGATCTTACATTAATCTGACTTGTAAATATCAAGAAAGATTCACTCGAGAATGTCTCTTTCTTGAATTATATCCATAGAGCCCTCAAAGCTTCTTTAACTGGCAATATCACTTTATGAATAACACACACACACTCAATCACTAGTCCTATTAAATACAATAAAATGATTTTTAAAAATTAGGGGACTGCCCTCTTCCCTAAGATTGTATAAGAGGAAGTAAGGAATAAAAATATGAGGTTTGCCAAAGTTAAACAGTAGATAAAGAAAATAAGATTTAAAAAAGAACAACAGTGGCTTGTGATCAGGAACAAGGCATTATTACTGGAAAAATAGATATGCAGGCTTGGTTTATCAGCTTAACTGTCAGCAAGCGCTGTACAGCTCAGAGAATTTTGCAGTCAAGGGAGAAGAAAAAGCGTAAGAGCCACAGGTTGGGAGGGCATATCAAGAAGCATTAACCCATCCCCACTTCACATTGACTGCAATAGCCCTCCAAACAGGTAGAAGGTGTTATTTCATTGTGGCCTTGACCTTCATTTCCCTGATGAATAATGAATATTGAGCATCTTATTATATACCCATTGGCCATTTGTATCTTTCATTTGTATCATTTCATTCAGAGGCATGCCTATTCAATTTCTTTGCCATTTTTCTTTAATTTTAATCTTAGAAAGTTTTTATTTTGTATATATTTTGTGTGTGTGTGTGTGTGTGTGTGTGTGTGTGTGCGCACACATGGAAGCTAGAGGATCGTGTTAAATTTCTTTCTACATTGCTTTGCACTTTATTTACCAAGGTAGAATCTCTCATTTGAACACAGAGTTCTTTGATTTGGCTAGCCAGCTTATCCAGAGATCCCATCTCTATCTCTTGAATACTGGGATTATAGGCAGACCATCATACCTGCCTAACATTTAGATGAGTGCTGGGGACCCAAACTCAGGTTCTCACACACTCATACAACAGGTAGTTTTACCTACTGAGCTATCTCCATAGCCTGCTTTATATATTTTAGATATTAGCCTCTTATCAAATGAATGATTTGCAAATATTTTTTGCATACCCTAGGTTGCTTTCCCCCTTTGTAGATAGTTTCCTTTCCTGTGTCAAAGATTTTTTAACTTGACATTGTCCCACATGTCTGTTTTTAACTTTTCCCTCTGTGTTTAGAGATAATATCTAAGAAATATTTACCAGGGCGATATTGTAAAGTTTTTCCAATATTTTCATCTAGAAGATTTATAATTTCAGATGTTATCCTTCAGTCTTTAGTTCATTATGGGTTTATTTTTTGTATATAGCATAGGGTATGAACCTGCCTTCCTTCTTTCCTATGAATGTCTGGTATTCACATCACTTTTACTGAAAGGAGTAGCATTGCTTCATATGTATTCTCAGCACACTTGCCCACCAGTCACCTCTGTGCTACGTCCTTGGATGTCTCTTCTGTTCCTTGGGGTTATATATCTAGTTTTAGGTTAGGTTAGGTTAGAGTTTCAATAAGGCTAGTTTTATAATGTATTTATTTTATTTTATTTTTACTTTATTTTTGTGTGTGTGTGTGTGTGTGTGTGTGTGTGTGTATGTGTGTGTGCGCGTGCGCGTAGACCAGAAGTCAATATTGGGTATCTTCTTCAATTGATCTCTACCTTGGTTTTTGAGACAGGGTCTCTCACTGAACCAGGAGACTAGCTATCTAGTAAGTCCCAGGGACCATCCTGTCTCCTCCTCACCAATTCTCAGATTATAGGAATGTGCTGTATGATGACCCAGGCTTTTACCAGAGTGCTAGAGAGAAGCAGTTTGCCAACTGACCAACCTCCCTAGATCCTATAAACTTTAAAGTAAGAAAATATGATGCCTTTGTTCTTTTCTTTTTTTTTTTCTAGACAATTTTGACTATTTCAGGCTTTTTGAAATTCCATGTAAATTTTGGGATTTTTTTCTTACATCTATAAAAATTGTTATTGAGGGCTGGAGAGATGGCTTAGCGGTTAAGGCACCTGCCTGCTAAACCTAAGAACGCTGGTTCCAATCTCCAGGTCCCACATTTAGCCAGATGCAAAGTGACGCAAGGGCTCAATGCCACACTTGACCACAAGGGGGTGCACACATCTGGATTTCGTTCACAGCAGCTGAGAGACTGCTGGCGCGCCCATCTCTATCTGTCTCCCTCTCCCTCTCTGTCTGTCTCTCTCTGTGTCTCTCCAAAAATAAATAAAATAATAATATTTTTTAATTGTTATTGATCCAATAATCCCACTTTAGTGTATGTATCCAAAAATAATTGAGATCAGAATCTGAAAGATATTATATGCGTTCTCATGCTCATTACATTATTACTAGAGCCAAAGGAAGGAAACAGCCTAAGTGCCCATTAACAGAAGAATGAATAAAGAAAATGTGGTCTATACATATAACCAAAATCAGTCATAAAAAGGAAGGAAATCTGCCAGGGTATGATATGGATGAGCCTGGAAGACCTTATGTAAACAAAGCAGATACACCAGAACTACATGATTCCACTTATATGAGGTATCCACAGAAATCAGATGCATTAAAGCAGAGTACAAAGTTGGTTGTCAGGGCTCCAGAGAGTGAAAATGAGTCATTCAATGACTATGCAATGTTGGTTACTAAGATCTACAGATAAGCTCTTCAGTACTCATGATGAACATAGTGTGCATGTTTAAAATTAGTTAGTATGGTAGATCTGTGTTTTAACCACACAGAGAGAAAAGAAAAGAAATGAAGAGAAGGGAAGGGAAGGGAAAGAAAGGGAACGGAAGGGAGCACTGTTGGTAATCATGAGCATTTTTGCTACTTTGCTAATGGTAACAGTATTAGTGTCTTCACGTGTCCAAATTCATCCAATTGTATACATTAAATATATCCAGTTTTTATATCAATTATTCCTCAGTAAAGCTGTATAAAGAAAAGAATATGGGGCTGGAGAAATGGCTCAGAATTTGAAAGCACTTGCTTGCAAAGCCTTCAGCCTGGGTTTGATTCCCTATTACCCAAGTAAAGCCAGATGCACAAAGTAGCCATTGCATCTGGAGTTAGTGTGGAGTGGCAAGAGGTCATGTACATTCTCTCTCTCTCTCTCATAAACAAATAAAGATATTTTTAAAAGAACGTGGAGAATAGCTGGGTGTGGTGGCGCATGCCTTTAATCCCAGTACTCAGGAGGCAGAGGTAAGAGGATCGCCGTGAGTTCAAGGCCACCCTGAGACTACATAGTAAGTTCCTCGGAGTAAAATTCATCTTGATGGAATTGATTTAAACATATTTTAAATAGGTCTTGATGTATCTAATTTCTCTTTCAACCTACATTTTGTTAGACAGTATTGAATAGAACTCATAATATGTATGATTTAGAGGCTATAGAAGGAATATTTACAACTGAAAATTCCAATGCACAGTAATAAGCTAAATAGAAATATTATCATATCAAGGTTCTCATTCTTCCAAAGGACCGATAATTTAACTGAACAGGTAATCATCTGACTTATGGACCAAGTGAAGTCATAATATTATTATGAATATATATAATAGAAAAATACAATTAGAAATTAAGACATTCTCTTTACATATCATTGCAAATTTTCTTGAGTACCTAGGAAATATACTTCTGTGGAGTGCTCAAGACAAAAGAGAGATTACCATGAAATAAGAGTAGGAGAAAAGAAAACAGAAATATTCCAGGTAAACTTAGATTTCAGACACCATAGTCAAGAATATAGGAAAGATTTCTTCAATTCAAAAGCTGTAACTGTCAATGTCACAGAAGTCCTATCCGTTTTTGTTCATTGCTCATTCTTTCCTTTTTAAATTAATTTTATTTTTTCAGTGCAAAATATCAAGTATCTGATGATGGAGAAAGAGCTAATGGAATGAATGGGGAGAGGAAAGTGACTAATAGGGAAAAATTAAATGCAGGGCCAGAGAGTGAGCTAATGTATATCTAAATAGAGAGCTTTCTTTCTACATTTAGAGCAGAGTAATACATGATAGCAATCCATTGGGAAGAGTGCAGCCTGATTCACACTGTACCCACATCCAGAAATAGTTGTAACAATATCTAAGTAGACAACACAAAACATTATACTAATGCAGGACCAGCAACAGAGGAGAGATGATGATCCTAAGATACGTAATATGGTTCACCACTGATTTATCCCTTATCATTCTAGGCCTATTTGAACAACAAGAGAGCAAATTCATTAAAACTTGTCAGTTATACCAGAGCTGTTCATATAACAATCTTACTAGTCATTTTTACATACACAAATAGGCTATTTTGTTTAACATTTCCTATTCAATAGGATACACGTTAAAAATAGAAAAGGAACAAAGTGGGGAAAATTGTTCACAGTACGCTAGATAAAGCTATATCATTTCATTGGTATGTGCCAACCGTTTCGAGGACATGAGTTCAGCTTTATATGTTTTGGGAGTGCTAGAAGTACTCCAATGATTATCAGAAGAAAGTATCTGAATGCATGTAAAACATGTTGGTGTAAACACAAATGCTTTTTACCACAGTGGGGAGTAGAGACCGGGGAATCACCAAGGCTCTATGGTCAATTTGACCAAAAATGTCAGCTCTAGGTTCAGTGAGAAAATCTATCTCAAGGAAACACCCAGGTGAGTTATGGAGATACACACTCAGTTTTCTATCTTGTTCTCATGTGTGCACAGGTATATGCATCTGCACACATACCACAGTACACACATACAAACACATGCCACACATACACACACATACCACACATACTACACACAATAAAATCATGAATAAGTAATAAAAAATTATATTTTCTCTCAAAAAGTAACTTGAAATATGAGAAATAGTTATTTGTTTTTAAATTTATTATTTTGTTTCTATATTAATAGTGGGAGGCATAATCATGGGAGCTCTAGAAATTAGAGAGAAATAAAATCAGCTCAACTAAATTATATTGATTGAAATGAATCTATAACAAATGTTGAACTGTATTTAAAAAAAATAATTTTGTTTGCTTATTTGTAAGCAGAGAGAGATAGAAGAAAGATAGAGAGAATAGGTGTGCCAGGGCCTCCAGCCACTGCAAATGAGCTCCAGCTGCATGCTCCACTTTGTGTATGTGGCTTTACATGGGTACTGGGGAAATAAACTTGGGTCATTAGGCTTCACAGGCAAGCACCTTAACCACTGTCTCATCCCTCCAGCCCCATGAATTGCATTTTAGTCAAGTATCCCTTTTTGTTTGGGAGAATGATGGAGAGATGTTAATAGTCCATTTTACAAGGTGTCTCTAAGATGTTCAAAGGTTTACTACTGAGGTGCTACTTTAAATGGATACTCAGTATAGAAACAATACTGAGAACCACCTGCTTTGAACTGGATGAACCTTGGACAGAGAGACCAAGCAGAGGGATGGTGTGTGGAGAGGAAGGCAGAAATCAGAGGTATGATATAGGAATCTGAGGCTGAGATTTTCCACACACCTGAGCATGAACAGCCTGAGAAGAATCTATCTCCACCAACTGTCTTGGCAACAAATTTAATGAGAACTGGACATGTGCACCTCAGAATTTGGTGCATTATCTCATTCACATGGATATCAGGAAGACATCAGATATTGGAAAATGTAACCATAGGCAGATATGAGCCTTGTATGGAAAGGAAGATCCCTAGAGACCAAAGTCATAATCAACAAGGGTGAGGGGTTCATACTACAGAATTCTGGCAGAAGGTTGAAATCCTCTCAATGGGAAGGACACACTGACTTGGGTTGTTTGAATTACTGAGACTGACAGTCCATCCACACATATAGAAACTACTGCATTTTGCTATTTATTAATTAATACCCATAGTACTAGCAAAAACATGAGCTACATTTTCCCCTGGGGCTGCTGCCTTTGAACTGTCTCAAGGGCACAATTGAAGCACCAAAGTATCTCCTGCTACAGGTTAACAGCAGGGGAACATTAATCATGTGAGACAACTTGCCAGGAAGATGTAAAGGAAATGAAACAAATATATCAAAGGATTAGGGAAAGAGAGTAAAATAAAAAGTGGAGGAGACTATTATACCAACAAAAGTTTAAAACACATCAAAGAAACACACAAAAATGGGAAAAGTCCACTACAACACTTCAACAACCTTACCATTCCTCAATAAGTAAAACCTACGTTAAGGAAATACTTAAAATGCCAGAAAAAGAGTTAAGAGGCCTAGTGTTAGATGAAATTAACCATGGCATAGAGGATTCAAATAAATAGATGAATGAGGTAAGGAAATTAGTTCCAGATCTAGTCAAGAAACTTGGGAAAGTGGTTGAAGTAGTCAGAAGTGGTAGAAGATTCAAAAGCATGGAAGAACAATTCAGCAAGGAAGTTGAGTCACTATAAACAAACCAAAAAGAAACGTTAACAATGAAAGAGACAATCAATCTAGCAAAAAGTGAGAGGGAAACAAAACATCAATAGATAAGGCCAAGCAGAACAAAGTTCAGGGATAGAGGACAAGACTGAAACCATAATACATTCACACAGAAAAAAATAAATTAATTAAGGGAAATAAAATGACCACAACTTCTAAAACTTCTGAGAGATATTAAGAGATCAAACCTAAGAATCTGTGCAATAAAAACAAGAAGCTGACATAAACACTAAATCCGTAGAAAATTTACTTAATGAAATTCTAGCAGAAAATTTGTCAAAAGCAAGAGAATGAATTGGACATCCAAACACACAAGAGGCATTTAGAATCTCAAGTAAATATGATTGAGAAGAACCTCCCATAACATACTATAGTCACCATGTAAAAACATAATGCAAAGAATATTAAAAGCTTAAAGGGAAAAACACACCAAATCACCTACAAAGGCAAAACCAGCAGGAATCCTAAAAGTCAGAAAAAACATGCAATGACATATAATAACCTCTGAAAGTAAACAACTGTTAAACAAGATTGCTATACCCAATAAAATTATGTTTTAAAACTCTTGATGAAATTAAAACATTTTAAGACAAGCACAAACTAACGCAGTCATTCCAATCAAACCAGAACTGCAGAAAATACTTAACAGAATACCATACACAGAGGAAGAAGGCAGACAGTTTCATTCATAAGTGCCCTGGAAAATACAAATTTCATGAGAGAAATAGATGAACAAAAATGTGCCAGGGAGGAATGCACCATGCAGCACAGTAAACCAGTAAGCCCCTAATACTAAGGAAAAGCAAAGACTAATCACCAATCCAACCAACCAGAGCAGTGACCAAAAAGAACCATAGGAAATAACAAATTTTTCTTATAAAAACTTTAAATGTAAACATACTCCTCTCATCATTTAAAAGATATAGACTAACTAATTAGATTTAAGAAAAAAAAAAAAAAGGTGCAACTATCTGCCAAAGAAATACACCTCACTGGCAAAGATTCTACAATCTAACATCAAGGGTTGCAGATCACCCTTCCAAGCAAATGGGAGGAGAAAAGGAGCTAGCATAGCTTCTCTGAGAATTTATGAAGCAGACTTCAAGGCAGAACTTGTTAGAAGAGACAAATAAGACCAGTATGCATTAATAAAGGAAATAATTCATTAAGGGAATTTAACAATTATAAATATTTATGCAAAAGTATTAGAGCTACCAATTAGATTAAACATAAAAATATGAATAAAATAGATGAAAGGTCAAATTCATCTTAATAAAAACATAATAGAAGCTTAATGGACTACCCCACTAAAAAATTCTTTGGGTAAGACTTCCAAGACAAAACTTAACAATATAAATTCTGAGCTAAACTATTTCAAAGAGCATTTAGATTTAACACACACACACACACGCGCGGGCGCGCACGCATGGAAAGAGAGAATATTCCATCCAGCAGATATGGGATGGGCATTCTTTTATGTGGCTCACAGAACCTTCTCTAAAATGTAAGACTCACAAACAACATAAGACTTAACAACTATAAAGGTCTAAAGTAATCCCTTTATTAACAGATAATAGTGGAAGAAAACTAGAAATTAATAGTAAGTAAAAGATATATGACTACCAAAATTAAATCAAAATACTCTAATAAACTTAAACACAAACATGATAAGTAATGAGATGAATGTAGTTACCTAAATTTCCCCACAAAGAAAAGCCTAGGACCAAAATTGATTCAGTGTATAATTCTACCATACCTTTAAGAAAAAGCTCAAACCAATATTTCACAAATTGTCCCACAAAATAGAAAGAGAATGTATTCTATAAAACACATTCTAAAAAGATAGTATTGCCCTGAGACCTAAACCAGATAAAGAAACACAAAACTCATACACACACACACACACACACACACACACACACACACACACACACAAAAAAAAAAAAGCTATAGAACAAGTTCCCCAATGAATATAGACACAAAAGTTTTCAATAAACTAATTACAATCTGAATTCAAGGACAAATTCACATTATGCATCACAAACAAGTTAATTTCATCCCCAGGATGCAAGGTTGTTTCAGCATATCCAAATCAATAAATGGAACACAATATATAAATTGATTTAAACAAAGAAATAATATGAGCATCATATTACTCAAAGAGCAATAATGATAAGAGAAAGAAATAAAACTATTCAAATGGGAAATAAGAAGTCAAATTATACCTATTGGAGATGACATGATCCTATACTTAAAAGACAATAAAGACTACATCAGTAAGCCCTTAAATCTGATCAACAGTTTTAGTAATAGCATACAAAAATCAATGAACAAAAGTCACTATCATTTTTATGTACCAGTAATTAACTAGCCAAGAAAGAAACTGGGGAATAGATCACATTTAACATAGCTTCAAAAGAAATTAAAGTAAAATGCCTAGGCATAAACCAAGAAGGCGAAATACTTTGATAGTGAAGTCTTAAGACTCTGAAATAAAGCACTGAAGAAAATACTAGACTATAGAAAGATTGGTGGACATACTACTGTAAAAATGGCTCTATTACCAACAGAAGCCCACATATTTAAGATTAATGACCCCGAGGGATCAGCCACAAGCAAGGTAGTTGAGACAGGTTTTCGAGTCAAATACTGACAGAATTCCAAATATTGTGGGGCCCATAGCTGTGGAGTTCTTTGTACTGTGCACAGCTGAGCCCATGGGTGGGCAGAATAGAAAACATGAAGCTGAGCTGTTCTTATAGTTATAAGTATTCAATTGCTTCCTTATATATAAAGGTCTTAGAAAATGAAGTAGGAATAAAATAAGTTTCACAGAAACCAACACTACGAAAAGAAACCTAATTTGCAAACAGAAAAGCAATTTGCATCTTTGGACGCTACAAAAATAAATTAAATCTCTGAATTAATCCAAGTTTAATAAATCAAAATGTTATCTTGCCTGAGAAAACTCATTCCTTCTGCTGTTTATAGGCATCAAGATGGATTTATCATTTTGCTATATATTCTGAGGTTTTATGTTTCTTCTCTCAGCGGAAATGATGCCTATTATTGTTAGAGGTTGTTGCAGATGTAGTGAATTTTTTAAAATGAGGACTAGGCTCTCTATCTTACTAACAAATGATCCCTGAAATATTAGTCACGTAAACCAATGAAGGTGTGTTTCTTGCTCACATTACTTTTCCAGTGAGGGTCAATAGCATAGCAGCTCGGTTTCATATATTCAGTGTGAAGAGAGGCTAATAGGACCCTCCATCTGGAACATGGCTAGTGGTCACTGGGACCAGGTCACATAGAGGAATACTTCAACAGCTTCTTCTCATAGCCTCTGTTGCAATCAGGTTCGCATTGCTGGCAGCAATCACCTGACCAAGAGCAGAGGGGGAAAACGATGGCATGAGTAGAGGGTGGACATCAATTTCTGGCAAACATCAGGTGGACAACATGAAAGGAGAGTGTGCCAAACAATACAAGGGGAAACTGGCTATAATACCCATGAGTCCATCCCCAACAATACACTGCCTCTATGAGGTATTAATTCCCAAATCTCCATCAGCTGGGGACCTAGCATTCAGAACACCTAAATTTATGGGGGACACCTGAATCAAACCACCACAGCCCCCATGTGAACTTTGCACAGCATGTTCTTACATGTCTAAGACTAATTAAATGGTTCCCCCAAATAACATGGTGGTTGGAAAATAAAAACTCCCAAAACAGAGATAGAGAAACAAATTATGTTTTTATGAATGTTAGTAATAATTATCCTGTGTGAAATTTTAAAATTATAAAATTTTAGAAAAATTTCTTCTATGGGAAAGAGTTAAAAGAGAAAAAGAAAATACAAAGGAAGAACTGAAGGCTAGAGAGATGGCACAGCAGCTAAGGTGCTTGCTGGCAAACCCTGATGGCCTGGGTTCAATTCCCTAGTATTAATGCCAGCAGCACAAAGTAGTGCATGTGTCTGGAGTTTATTTGAGGTGGCAAGAGGCCCTGGCAAGCCCATATTCACTCTCTTTCTATCTGCCTCTTTCTTCTGTCTCTGTATTTTTAAAAGAAAGAAAGAAAGAAAGAAAGAAAGAAAGAAAGAAAGAAAGAAAGAAAGAAAGAAAGAAAGAAAGAACTGAAAACACAGAGAAAACCAAGAAAAAATTACCAAAAGACTCATAAGAGCAATTTGAAATAAGATATTTCAAGTTTCTCTACAATGTCAGCTACTACACACTGAAGATTTCCCTCAAACATGCAATTAAGAAATGATAATTAGTGGCTGGACCTTTCAAAAGTAGGACTTTTTAAAACAAGGTGTTGTATAAGTCAGACCAGAGAGAACAGAGACATTAATATGGACGAGGAGGGCAATCCCGAGGTATCCTGAGGTCACATCCCCACAGGGACTATTCCTTGTGTGAGCTCAGAGCATAAGGGAGTGAGGACATGGACTTTTAAGACTAGTTAGTGAACAAGACAAACAGTCCATGAGAAAGAGAGAAAATTTTCCAAGGGTAATTTTTCAGTCAGTAAAGGACTTCCAGGGGCTTGGATAAAGGATTTGGGGCAGCCATTCTCTTTCAGGTTGCCAGGAACAGGGAAAGGACACAGGGAACTCAGGACAGTGTGGGATAATAGTAAGGAGCTCCGGATTCAGACAAGAAGGTACACCAAGAAGACCAGGCACCCTGATGTGTAAGACCCTAGAGCTTCCACTGGAATGGAGGGAGCCCACGGCCAATAATTTGTAGAGCCTGACTGCATTGACTGAATTTGGATAGGTTTGGCTTATCCAAACGAATGAGTCATGATGGAATTCTCAGATAGACTAAGCTATTAAGTTCCATTTGTATCTTAATATACAAAACTTATTGTTGGCATTTTTAAAAAGTTGTTCATATTTTAATCATTTTTTTTTGTCTTTTCAGTTAAATCCTTGACTATCCCAAATGGAGCTTCTTGTTGCAGAAAATATATCTGTGAAAGTGATAAAAGAAAAATAGCCAGGCTTGTCACAGTCAGTGGTAAGCTGGAACATGAGTTATCAGTGAAGATGCATCACTCCTGTGAAAGCAGAGAGTAGAAAGGGTTAGCACAGGATGGAAATAGAGTCCAGTGGAGGATTTCGTCTGCCTTAAAATGCTTTGCTGAATATGCTTGACAAAAGCCATCATTCCTGGAATTTTCATCCTTCACTTAATATTATCCTTTGCTAATACAAGTCATGGTGAGACTACAAAGCAGACAGAGCAGACGTGGAACAGGGCTCCTCCCATCATGACCTTTTAGGTCTACCACAGTCATGCTAAGCACATTTTCTATTTCAGGATCCAATTCACTGAATAAAATGTTAACCTCCTCATGAAGTAACCTCTACAGAATACCACTTGTCATGTCACCCCAGGTTAATACTGTGTCATTGACAGTGTTTGTCAAAAGGTGGCACTTCAACCAGCTGTCATTTTTCACAGCACATGTATACACAGTTGCTCCTGAGGAATTAAGACTGTAACAGCAGGGGTATCAAAGATTAGTGTTGACAGGTTGATAAGAAGAGTGACTCCTGGAGCTTGGTTTAAGTCAGGTCACTTCCCATTTTAGAAAGAGGGGGATTTCTATGAATGAGAGTTAATTTTTAAAGAATTCATGATAAAGAAATGTACAAAATATCTTGAATAACAATAAGACAGAAGAGCAGTCAGAATTGTAGAACTGTTTTTATACTCCAAATGCACATAATGATAACAAAGTTCTTAATGATTAGCAGAATTGGTTGTAGAAAAATAATATTTAATAAAATGGAAGAAAATAGAGTAGCTGTTTTCTCTTTAAGATAGGGTCTCATGTATCCCAAGCTGGCCTTAAACTCACTATGTAGCTAAGGATGACCTTAAACTAACATTCCTGCCTCCACCTCTAGCATTATAGGCATGCACAACCACACTCGGTTTATGTGGTGGTGGGATTGAAGATTAAACCCAGGGCTTTGTGCATGATAGGCCAGCACTTGAACTGAGTTCTAGCCCTAGACCCCAGACTCGCTTTTTACTAGTGTTCAACAAGACAATTTTTTAAAATGTTTTTATTTATTTATTGCAAGCAGAGAGAGATAGAATGAGAAACACTCAGAAAGAATGGGCATGCAAGGGCCTCCAACCATTGCAAACAAATTCCAGGTGCATATGCCACTGTGTGCATCTGGCTTTACGTGAGTACTGGGTTTGTTAGGCTTTACAGGCAAGTATCTTAACTACTAAGCCATCTCTCCAGGCCTCAGCAAGACTATTTGACAGAGTAGCCTCATTATATAAACATAGTTCTAGAAAACAGAATGTCATGTTGGAAAGAGGCAGACATGGTTAAGAACAGCCGTGGAATTGTGTGTATAGGGGCTTTGGGGACTTATTGCAATAGAAAGTGTTTTTCCAACTTGTAGAAAAATGGTTCTGTGATTAGAACAGATGTGCTACTTAGCTCTTTCTCTTTCTGACCTTTTTCATAAATCCAGTTATTCCAATCAGGTAGTGAACAGCTGTTAAAGAAATCTGCCATAGAGACTGAAGGAGGAAGATGAGCTTCCATTTGAACACCCCTCCCATCACGGTTGAGGTGAGAGATTACAAACCCAGGCACGCAGAGCATGCAGTAAAGCATCGCAATAATGTTGAGACATCCAAACAATTCCCTCTCCTCAAGGACGGAGAACTGAAAGAAGGCTGAGTGATTAAATGGTGCTATTCTCTCTCTGAATCTCTCTCTCTATATATAACATAAAATAAAATAAAATAAAATAAAATAAAATAAAATAAAATAAAATAAAATAAAATAAAATGAATGGTACTGTGAGCACATTTGAATCTTTAGCTCCTCTTGGGGAAACAGACTTATTATGTTGGGATTGACACTCAGATTTTCTGTGCTGGATGCTGTTTGTAAAGGTCTTAGTTTTTTTTTTTGTTGTTGTTGTTGTTGTTGTTTTGTGTGTTTGTGTGTGTGTGTGTGTGTGTGAGAGAGAGAGAGAGAGAGAGAGAGAGAGAGAGAGAGAGAAATCCTGGCATAAGGAAAAATCCCAAGGGACGACAAATATAAGCCTGTGGTTTTCAGAAAAGACTCAACAAGCAGCTGTTGAACCCTAAGCAGCCTGTGGGGATCCCCAGCAGTTGTGCTGCAAGCTTGCTTCCCTGCTGGGTACATCTACCCTTTAGAGCACTCCCATACAACACTGCACAAGGACAGGCCAGGCTAGGCCAGGCATTACTCTCACCCTTTTCAGCACAGCCTCCCCTCCAGTGGCCAAGGTGTCTCTGGATATGGAAGCTGTCTGCTCATGAAGTACACTTGGGGATCCCTCATGTATGGGAAAATATTCAAATATAGAGTTACATCTTTTTTTTGCTGCTAGAGGCACATGCATCAATAAAAAGATCATAGGTTGGGAGATGGTTCAGTGAGTAAAGTATGTGCTTCATAACCACTAAGATATGAGTTCTGATCCCCGGCACTCCCATAAAATGCCAGGCATGATGGTGAGCTTCTCTAATCCCAATGCTAATGAAGTGGAGGTAGGCAGATTTCCAGGACTCTCTGGTTAGCTAGTTGAGCCCACTTTGTGAGCCCTGGGTTGATGAGAGATCCTGTCTCAAAAAGAAACATGAAGAGCCGTCAAGAAAGAAACACAATGCCAGTGTCTGGCCTCCATGTATGCCCCACCCTCCCACACAAATGCTCCTAGACAAACATGCACATACCATTTGTGCATGCAAAAGAAAACTGAGACCATAAAAAGAAAAACGCTAGAGACTCCACTCTAGATTATGCCCTCTCCCACCCCTAGACAGCTGTTTCTAAGAAGGCAAGGTGAACCGGTGAACTGGGTGCTATTTTTATAACCCTGGAAAAGACTCTCGGAACAAGCCTCTTGATTTAAGACAATGATCAGACTGTGGTCATTGCAAGTTAGAAGCAACAAAGAAAGGAGGGTGGGGAGAAACAGAAAATGCAAGTCAGTTTCATTAGATGACATTGTTCTTTAATAATAACCCTTTACAGAGGACCCAGGCTGCCCACCTTCCTCACCCTCACTTGCTCTCAGCTAGTAATCTATTAAAGCCGAGGAACAAGGGTACCCCCTGGGGGAGGGTGCATGTCATGAGTCCAAGATCCCAAGTGCAGTTTCAAAAGGACAACTGCAAGGGCAGAAAAATGTAGCTGCAGGGTGTGATCATCAGCTGCTTTTCCCCAACACTGTCAGACAACAAGCAAGCAACACTGCCCTCACAATTCATGACCAAGGGTCATGCTCAAGATCCCAGTTGTAAACAGGTGGCCCGTGATGCAGTCTGCAGATATGGCAGAAAAGTCCACATTGATGGCTCATCTTGATAAATGAAAGATCTAATAGCATGGCTACAGATGAATTGTTTTCCTTTAACAGAGAGGGCAGAGCTTTGCAATGTCACTGTATTCCCACATGGACCACTATATACAAGCTTGTTTCTGCTTTTCTGAAGCCATAGATATAGTAGTAACCCAGAAAGCTGCGGGGATTCAGGAAGGCAAACAGGAGACCCTCAAGGCTAAGCCTACTGTCGTCGCTCTTTGCCTGCCTACATTCCCCACAAGGTGCCTGGCACTGTTCTCAGAGCCAGTAATAGGAAAAAAATGTCAAACAAATAGGAAAGATGAGGTACCTGATGTCATGGCCCTTATATTCCAGCTAGAGAAGTAGGCAGCTTATTAATAAATATTATTCTTGAAAATACTACGGAATCCATTTCTAAGTGTGATGATGAACCAGTCACTGTGCCTTTGGTTAGGTGCTTTGTTTCCCTTCACATACACAGATTCCCATGGAAACCCCACTGGAGGAAATAATTACATCCTCTCTTAGGAAGCTGTATCATGGAGATAAGCAACTTGGATAGAGTCACACTGCTAGTAAGTGGTAGACCATTAACAAGCCCCGACAGTGTGGCTACACAGAAGCGTTCCACCCTCTGCCACCATTCAGTACGAAGTCAAGTGCTAAAGTGAAAGGATGGGAAAGCGAAGGCCTGGGCAGCTACTGGAGACTTGGGGGTCAGTAAAAGCCTTTCCCAGGAGGTAACAAGCTGAGACCTAAAGGACACAACTCTATAGCTGATACAAAGGAATAAAGTTGAAATGAGCTCCTTTTGCTAAGGTCCTGAGATGAAGTAACCAGCATGCCTCCACCAGAAGGGGGAGAGAGCAGATATGGTATGGAAGACAACACAGATAACATTCTGTCTAGGCTTCTTTTGGAGGCTATGGAGTTTATATGACTTTACCTGGAAGCCACAGGATGGTTATAAATTGAAGAATGCCATGATCTGATTTGCATAAACGTGAGATGGTGATTGTTTAAATGCAAATCAGATCATGGCATTCTTCAATTTATAACCATCCTGTGGTTGGTTATAGAAGACTGTTTAGAGAATCCAAATCCAAGTCTTCCTTAAAAATGTTCTACTAGGGCTGGAGAGATTGCTTAGTGGTTAAGGTGCTTGCATGCAAAGCCAAAGGATCCTGATTCAACTCTCTGGGACCCACTTGAAACCGGTGCATGTGTCTGGAGTTCGTTTGCAATGGCTGGAGGCCCTGGCACACCCATTCTCTCTCTCTCTCTTTCTCTCTCTCTCCCTGTTTCTCTCTCCCCCCTCTCCCTCTTTCTCTCTCTCAAATAAATAAATAAAATAAAAATTAAAAAACATTCTACTAATAGCAATCAAGTATGTATAAAGGCAACTGAAGTGCAATCATGAGTGTGCTAGCTCATTTTTAAAAGAATCATCCATCAGCCGGGAGTGGTGGTGCACTCCTTTAATCCCAGCACTTGGGAGGCAGAGGTAGGAGGATACGATGAGTTTGAGATGAGCCTGAGGCTACATAGTGAATTCCAGGTCAGCCTGGGCAAGAGCAAGACCCTACCTTGTAAAACAAAAACAAAACAAACAAACAAACAAACACAAAGAATCATCCATCAGCCTATAGGATTTAATTCCCTCACTCCTCTAACGTATTATGTTTTAATCAATACAATTTATGTGTCGAAGACTTTACAAGAGTACCTGTCCTACATAGGCATCTAATGCACTACATTTTTTTAGTTCAAAAACAGACATGAGTGCCAACTAAGGCACTTGCCTCAAAGCCACAAGATCCAGGCTCAATTCCCCAATACCCACATAAAGCCAGATCACAAGGTGGTACAAACATTTGGAGTTCATTTGCAGTGGCAAGAGGCACTTGAGCACCCACCCTCCCTCTCTCTTGCTTTCAAATAAGTAAATAAATGAAATGTTTTTTTTTTTAAATTGACATGACTAAGGGGTGTCCAGCCTTTGGATATGGTGATACAATGCTGCCATCTACAAATGTGTTGTGCTCTATTTGTAGCTATCCTGGCATTCATGGGGCCCCTGGCTGCAGTTTGGACATGCCAGGATCAAGAAGCATTGCCAATACATTCATGGCTGTATTTGTGACTTCCTAAAAGCTAATGTGCAGACTATAAAGTAAGCTGGGCCGTACAAGCAAAGCCATTAGAACTATTAAAGGCTTGTGTGCACTCCTCGGTAACTCAGGGCCTGAATCCAACAGTAGATTACAGCTTACTGGAATGCATTTGATATCAGCTGCTGATGAATAATTGCAGTGACCAGGATCAAAAGAATTTTATCCTTATACATATTGCAGGTAGGAATAAATCAAGCCCCCAGCCTTGCTTTTTATCTCCTATCCCTACCTCAGTGATAAACAGTACACCATCTCCTCTGGCACATTTTACGGTTCTGGTGATAGTAATTGTGCATTTGTGGAACATGTTCAATTTAAATTATCAGTCTCTGTTTTCTTGATTGGGTCTTGCACGTCTGATGTGTTTGGGACTGAGAACTAGCAAAACAAGAAAGGAATTGTTTAAAAAGTTAAGAGTTAGGCCTGGAGAGATGGCTTAGCAGTTAAGGTGCTTGCCTACAAAGCCAAGGGATCCAGGTTTGATCCCCCAGCCAGACGCACAAGGTTATGCATACATCTGGAATTCATCTGCAGTGGCTGGATGCCCTGGCATACCCATTCTCTCTCTCTCTCTCTCTTCCTCTTTTTCCCTCTCTCTGCCTCTCTCTCTCAAATAAATAACTAAAAATAAAAATATTAAAAAGTTGAAGAGCTAAAAGTCTTATATATTGCCCATTAACAGGGATAAAAACTGTCATAAAACAGGAATAAATGATGTAATCAGTCTGCCACTCATATTCTTCCACCTGCACTGTTTCCTTTACCTTCTAAATTTCTTAAAGAATGAACATATTATAAACTTTTCAAACTTCAGACATCCCCCAGTGTTCTATCTCCAGTCTTAATTTGCTGATCCAGAGGGTTAGAGTTAGATAAATCAATACCACTGTTATGTTACTCTAGGTGGGCAGCATTTAGGATGTCTTTGATAACTGTTGAAGTCCAAAGCCAATATCTATAGCTTGTCTCCATGCAGATTTCAGAAAATAGAAAGCTTCCTTTAAAAACTTCATACTGTTCCCTTGACTTTCCCCACCAAGGCAGCTCAATGACTCATGCTTTTGAAAAACACTGCTAATGATGGCCGGTTGCTTTTCTTATCCAGCAAAGTCCTCAGAGGCCAAGAAAAGCTGCCCTTCTATATCCAGACAGTTTTCCACATGAGGGTGAGAAAACCCCACCCATTTCCTAGCCTTGCTCAGCCAGGCTCTGGGGTGGCACTGGACAGCAGGCGGATTTAGCACTGGAGCAGCAGAATTCACAAGCCTTTGAAGAGGTCCCAGCTGTACCTGTCGCCCCTGGTGAACCGGAAAGCCCACATGACTGAGGTCTTCCGGTGGTTTCACATTCTCTCCTCAGGCTTTACTGGACGGGTGGCCTCAGTGTGACTCAGCGGTGAGCCACGGCTGGGCCTTCCTCAGTCCTAAGGGAAGAATCAAGCAGAGAGAACTGAATGTTTGCTAACGCAACTGCCATCTGCCACCGTTAAGTCTTATGGTGACAGAGTCCACGTTAATGCCAGAGAGACTGTGAACACTTGCCATCTGTTCATTGCCCTGAAATAAAATTAACTGGGTCATCTGGTTATGGAAGCCTTGCTGGAATTGTTGACATCCATTCCCAACCTTAAGAATGGAAAAAATTTTCCCCAACTTCATATTCAGATACCTAGATAATTATTTTCGTATAGTATAGAAAGTACAGTTAATAGATAATTCACTGATAATAAAATGTAAGTCAACAAATAAAAGGCTTTCTAGCACTTTCATTATTAGAAACTGTGACATTACAAATTGCTATTCAACTGAATCCTTCTATGGGAAAATATGTAATAAATATAATTCAAGTACAATGTGCAAAAATACTCTATGGCTATTTTGAACATCTAATGAGAGGCATGTTCCAGATTTCTAGGCACAGACTAGAACGGAGTGATAAAAACTGGAGGAATCTTACTCCTGCTTTCGTGCTTGAAAGGTGATAGTCCTGTGGCAACTGCGTCTACAATATGGCTGAACTATACCACTGTTAAAATATTCATCTTTCTCCCAGAAAAATGGCAGGAAAAAGCTTTCATTCCACATCTACACTAGCAAATGTTATCTCCTACCCATTGCCTCTCGTCTGTCAATCAACAACTCTTACTCCTTTCTTCTGACAATCCAGTATTGATCCTGGTCAGAACTGGTATACTAGTAGATTTTAGGTGGGTGGGAGACAACACAGAAAGGAGATGAAATAAGTAGCAATTTTTAGTTCTTTACATTAGGAATGTACTGAGTTATGACTCTCCCAAAGAAAGCAACTTAAATGATTTTACCTCAAGTGTTCATTTGAATTAATTTATAGGGGAAACACCTGCTTCTAAAACTTGATGTATATCAACAACAGGAAATAAAACAGCTTATTCACTTATTCTAGTCAACCTTTGATGTGCCCCCAAGAGATTAAAGTTTTAAAATTACTATCCATAAACTAGATTGACCAATCTCTCCTCTTAACAATATCTAGGAGTAATCTCCTGCCCTCTTATTCTATAAGTATTTTTGAAATTGAAGAGAATCTATTTCCAAACAATTACAGGACAGAGTTGTTCTTCATGTTTAGCATTAGAGACCTGAAAAAGGCAAAGAAAGAGGCTGGCTCTTTCTCACTCTTCTTGTAACTAGTTAAATAGACATAAGATTATACACTAAAACATGCCAAAATACCAACTTATATGAAATGTGTCTAAGAATAGACAGCCTGCCTGTAATCTAAAGCATATAACCACATTTCTCTCAATAGTTCTTTATACTTTCCATAGCTTTCAATCACTGTAATATATTATTTTTGTATAGCCTCCCTTAATATCTGTGTCTTTATCCCCCCCCTTCATAAGAATGGACAGGTACATATAATTGTATCTTTAGAGTCTACACAGGATCAGAAATTCAGGAATGGGGGATGGAGAGATTGCTCAACAGTTAAAGGCATTTGCTTGCAACATTTGATAGCCCAGGTTTGATTCCCCAGAACCCAGGTAAAGCCAGATGCACAGAATGGCACAAGCATGTGGAGTTTCCTTACAGTGACAGGAAGCCCTGGTGTGCCCATATTCTCTGTTTCTGTCTCAATTAAGTAAATAAATTAAAATATTTTTAAAAAGAAATCAAGGAGTACTCACTAAACATATCCTGGGTTACTTTTTGAAGGACAGTCTAATGTGATATAATAAATCATAATTGTATTCTTTCTTCACTAATTTATTTATGTTTTCAACCAGTATTTCTTGAATGCATATATGTCAACCTTGTCCTTAGAGATATGAATACATGCAGTTAGTAATGAAATCTATGGATCTGACAATGAAGCACACCATTAGTAGGTCATCAAGCTATAAAAGTATATCCTTATATAGATTAATATAATTGAAAATGTAATAGTATTAAAGAATAAAAGTAATCATACAGATTTGACCCAATTTTAGGGGCTAGAAAATGGAAAAAGAACTCAGGCATGTCAACAAAGAAATTATGATTTCAGAAAAAAGAGGGAACATTGAGACCAGCTGCCAGGAAACAAAACCTGTTTGCTAGAAGTTCAATGGAAAAGTAGAGCCAAGGCTGAGTGTTAATTTTGCCTGTCCTCACAGGCTCATTTAAACACATAGAAATATCCAACAGTGCTTGCAATTAATGTGGACTATCTTTATATTGTACTTCTCCAGATAATGTTCTTTTCAAATAATATGAGCATTAAAACTTTCAAATGTTAAATGTTGCTCATTTTTATATTTGTTGCTTTTCAAATTACTTTCTCTTCATTTTTGCAAACATTCAGTATATCCCAATATATATTGGATAAGAAGCATCTGGAATCAAATTTCTTCTGAAAGGAATTAATTTCACATATCATAAGCAAATGTCAGATGTAAAAACAACAAAAAAAGCTGGGGAAAGCTAGGTACAATTAGTCAAACCAGACTGTTTCTAAGTATACTACACAAGTATTCTGAGAGAATATTCCTTTTTAATAAAATATCACATGACTGATGCCAGAAATATTATTCCATGAATGTTATATTTCTTTAATCCAGATTCATTAAATATGTGAGGGGGATTAAATAGAAAAATGTTTCCATGAAAGAGCTACTAATTTATAGAGTGCTATTATAATTTTAAAAGGTAATAATTTTCATACAAGTATAGAAAGAAATGAAAGCCAGCATGTTTACTTGGAAGCTAGACCCATCCCCTATCAAAGCCAATAAAACTGGGTAATGGCTGTGAACTCAGTTTCAAAGCTGAGGTTTTGCGTGCTTGGGCTGTAGCAGTTATTATTTCCTGAATAAGACTTTATGCGTGGTCCAGAATTCACTCTCTTTGACCTTCAGCCAAGAAAGGAAGTAGTGTGGGTGACCAAGTTTAACACTTGCTCTGGGGATTTCTCTCTAGCAAAAGCTAAAAGAAGCCTATAATTGGGTAGCCAGGCCTGAACTTAGCACATTCTGAATTTAGAAAGCTTGCTCAAGAACATTAGACAGCAATATGACCCTGCTCTCTGTGCCTCCTGACTTATGAGAGAACAAGTGCTAGGGGCTGGTGTTGGTGCAGAAGCCAACACAAATGGGGCTAATGAGGGAAAGAGAGGAAGGAGGAGCTGAGGGAAGAGAAGAGCCTGACTATGTCTGTCGCCTGGGGAAATTAAGAGGAGAGCAGAGACTCTAGCTCCTCGATCCACCAACACCTTGCATTTAGTAAAAAGACATCTTCCATGACCACCAATTCACTAGTGAATGGTGTATGTATAGTAACCACTTCAGAGAGGATGCCTCGCTACCTGGCACATGGGAAACGATACATGTCTTTCTATATTTTTATGGCATGCTACCTTTTTAAATTACACCAGCACTCTATAAAAGCTATTATTATTTCTTGTTAAGTTTCATTTATGGGAGAGGAAAAAAAAAAGGGGATAAAATATTGAGTTTTGTGGGAAGCTTGGGGGATGCTATTTCATGATGAAGGTACCTGACTTCAACTCAGTTGTCTGTCCCCTAGTTTGACTTCTTCAAGTAGAAGTTAAGAAACTCTTCAGAGCTGCACACTGCCTCATGATGATATTCTCGGCTCCATGGAAGGAATGGTTCCATCAGCTACTTGCCAGAGATGCCCAGAAATGCCTTTTTCTTCCTTGAGTAGGTCCATTTGTGACAGCAAAATTAAAATGACCTCTTTTAACTAAGCTAAACCCCATTCTCCAACATGTTTGAATACATCTTTGTAAAGTGCTCTTACAAGTGCCAGCCATATAATCAAAGCTGGGATAAGTGGAGCTACATTATCTCAGACCAAAAGAGAATGAATAAAGAAATCAAATGAGGAAGAGAAAATGAGGTCTAAATGGCACAGCATGGAAGCTGGTTGTGGCACACTCAGTAAGGAGCACAGCCTAGATGCACCATTTCCTTCACAGTGAAACTCTGGGTGAGGGACACTGAGTCACACTTCTGAGAAATGGGGGACTTTTATTATTTCCAAAGAACATGTCAAGACACATGAAGATATATTTTTTTATATCAGTGTACCTTGCTTCCAGGGAAATTTTCTGAAAAGACATTTTAATGCTAAACAACCCCCGCCACACACACACAGAATTACTCTTCTGAGGGGAAAAATGTATTTTCCCTGGCAAGTGAATAAAACTGATGTTCTTCTAAAACACCCAAGAAGAAAGTAAAATAACTTTTATCTTAACAGAAAGAAAAAAAATTCAAAATGAATAAAAATGGGGCAAGAGTTTAAAACTTCATGCCATTTTGAATTTGGCAGATAAAATAGGGTAAAAGAATAACATGAACTAGTAACAACAAATTTCTTGGTTTTCTTGTAACTTAGAAAAGAATGACTTCATAACAGAATGTCTCTTTACTACAGTGGTGAATGCAGATATCTATCTAGAGAGATGCCTTTTAGGATCTGGACCATCCGCTAAGCCCAATATCCTTTACAAATTCTCAGGTACTGACCAAAGAAGACTAGATACCTTCCTTCATCTCACTTTACCTAGAAATTTTATCCTATAGTCTACCACTCCTCAGCAATGTGTCCATAACATGGTAGAGACCATCATTATTCCTGTTATTCCACTCTGTTCATGTGTGTATTCATTTACTCAGCCAGTCTCATTATGTGATCCAGGAGCTACCAACAATAAGTAGATGTTTGGTGTTGTTATTGAAACATAAGGAAAACATTATATTGATTATTACTAATTTTGATGAAAACACCAACAGGACTTGGTCATGGATTTTTTTATAATGAAAGAAATGATATGTTATTTAGCATCTTCATGAGTATAGCAGACTGATGGTGTCAGTAATATTTCAACAAATAGTCCCAGGGCTGGGAAGATGGTTCAACAGTTACAGGAACTTATTTGCAAAGTCAATCAAACCAGGTTCAGTTCCCAAGCCATTCATGTAAGCTGGATACAAATAGTGATGCAAGCATCTGATGATCTTGTTTTCAGTGGCAAGAAAACCTAGAACACAATACATATAACATACAAACATATTAATTAATTAATAACAAATAATTAGTCTCAGATTCTGTAACACTCTTCTCTCAGGAAGAGGAGTTTAATTTCCCTCCCTTTCAAACAGATTGGCACTAGTTATTTGCTTATAACAAAAACTTGCAGAGAAACTATCACTTTTTCATTTCTAAGACTAAATCATAAAAGGTAATATGGATTTCACACAACTTTCTCAAGACATACCTTTGAACATGAATGCCATCCAGGGCTACTATTCAGCTGCCTTGATGGAAAGACCACATGGAGAGTGCATGGCAAGACATACACAAGTAACCCAAGTTTTTCCAACCTTGGTGCCAGTCAGATGAGAGAAGAAACTTGCAGTCTGAGTCAAGCCCCCAGCTACCATCTGACTATTATCCCTGGGAGATTGTAGGGCATACCACCTGGCTAAGCCCAGTCAAATCTCTGCCTAATTTAGCTGACATTTAATGCCTTAAAAGTTCAACAGATTTGTTATACAACAGTAAACAATGGAACAGAGAGTGGTGTTTTTTTGTTTTTTTTTTTTTTTTCAGAAAATAAATAGGTTCAAGCAACAAAAGCTATTTTTTTACTTCCCTTAATAAAGAGATTTATGGTAGAGAAAAGATTAGAACTGCTTACACAGCCCATTGCTTTCTATGAGAAAACAGATTTCTGAGCTGGAGAGATGACTCAGCAGTTATGAGCACTTCCTGTGTACTGGTATGACCTGCAGAGGAGGCCTGAGAGACTACCCAAGTTTGAATCCCTAGGTCCGCATAGACAGTTGGACCCGGTGGCCACATGCATCTGTGGCCTCAGTCCAATAGGGAAGCAGAGACCTGGGAATCACAGGACTTCATGAAAAAAGAAAAAGAAAATGGCAAGCTCTGTGATCAGTAAGAAACTCTGGTTCAAATAAGAATGGGCGGAAGTGCTGGAGAGGAACACCTGATATTCCTATCTGACCACTGCATGCGAGCATAGCTGCTACAGGCTAGTCCATGGGGTGAAACATACACACACACACACACACACACACACACACACACACACACACAGAGAGAGAGAGCTAAAAAAACAAAAGAAAAGCAGATTCTGGCCTAACTAGATGGCCTTGTAATATTTTGTGATGGGCCAGACTTCAAAGGTCAGTTGCATGTTGGAAGGCTGGCATACCTCAGACTAGAGGAACATGTCTTTCCTCCCATCTTGCTATCAGGGTTAGCAAACACATGACACTAAAACTATTTGGCAATTGATGAAACCCAATAGTCTCTCTTCTTTCTCCTCCTCTTCCTGATAGTACAGTTTCTAGCTCATTAGTTCCAGCAGCCATTGGAAAATAAGGAACTCCCCAGATCACAAGAGTCTAGAACTGTAACTTGGTGCTTTTCGTGGCTTGTTCATCTAGGGACAAAGTGTCAACTAACATTAGTGCACATTCATATCACCCTTGTACAATTTCACTGAAACTGTGTCACCTGGAACCAACAGTGGATTCCAGATTTATGATCATCTAATTATGTAAGTAAGACTTGTACAAAATCACTTTAAGTCTTTCTTTGTACTATCAGGTTGACTAGAGAAACTGGAATGTGGCCATGCTATCGACCACCCATTTGTCTTTGTCTGTCACCAGGCTAGTCCTCATCCAGGCTCCAACGCTGTTATTATCTAGAAAGTAACCCACCTCTTCTTCTGGGGCATTGAGAGCAATACTGCCTCTTGATCCAGATGGGCTAGACTAAGCACCAAGGATCTCTAGTTCCAATTCCTGTCACAAACCAAGAAGAATTAAAGAATGCAGACAAGGAGGTGGGGTGGACAAAAATTAAGCTCTATTCAGAAAAATATACAACACTAATCCTGAGACGAGAGTGTGTCCCATATGAAATAGAGAGGGGCTTGCAAGATCAGAGGCTTGGAGCTGGGATTAAAAGGCATCAGGTATTAAGGTCAGTATGTGCAGGATTTCTGCTGGCATCCAAAGAGAAAGAAAAGGAAAGGAAAACTTAGACTTTTTGTGTTAAAAGTCAGAAAAGCCAGCAGAAGTAACAGTGAGGGTCTTTGATCAGCTGTGCAGAGGGAGGGATTTCCATAGGCTTAAATACATTATGTCATTAAGGGGATAACTATTCCTCTCACCTCGTTAGCATGTCTATAGGTGAGGGGTGGTCTCTTGACCAGGTGAGTAATTGATAGGCTCCCAGGACCAGAGGACTTTGTTCCTCTGGTCTAGAGGAAGTGTCTCTTCCCTGTCTACTGTTACCAAGGAAACAGGAGGTGGGGGGGTCTTTCTTTCAAGGACCTTTAACCCTACATACAACTTAACCTTCAACAGTTAAGGCCCTAAAATCATTTAGGAGTTGAGTGGCAATTTAATCTAGTTTCTTCATGATGAAGTGAGACAAAAAGGGACCGTGGACGGCATCTTCTGTAATCTCTAATCTTGTAGGGCAGGTCAGCATTTATGTTCTTTTGGACCCATGTAGTCCCTGACTACCTTCTAAAAGAAAGCTACTTTGTTTCTATTTTCCATCATTCTTAGAAGCCTTTATCATGTCTGCTTTTTGAAGCCAGCAAACCCTTTTCCCTTTTATATCCTCCCAAAGACTTTTTCTAGCTACTTAGAATTCAACTGACAACCTCAGA
The DNA here is from genome assembly GCA_036365145.1 of Orientallactaga sibirica. NCBI lineage: Eukaryota > Metazoa > Chordata > Mammalia > Rodentia > Dipodidae > Orientallactaga > Orientallactaga sibirica. The sequence goes on from JAEOAD010000012.1 coordinate 20,590,825, forward strand.
TGATTTGCACACCAATACCCAAATTATGCTGTTTCACGTTCTCTAAGTGTCCTGAATATATCAACCAATGATCTCATGTGTCTTTTGGATCTCGGTCATTTGATATCTTCTAGATTATAAATTTCTTGATGGCAAGGTAAAGTTCTATTGAGCTTGTTTTATAAATAGAATAATATAACGCTGCTTTAAAATGAGATCTTTAATGAAAATTTTGTAGAGAAAATCATTCTCTGTCCTTTCAAATTAAAATTTTCATGGACTATATTGAAGTCTTCCTCATATTATTTACAGCCTAACTTTTCTTCTATAGTAAAATTTCATTAAGTAATCTTAATTCTGTAATTCTTAGTCTGTTTGTGAAAATAATGGCATTTTGTAAATCAAAGTATAAGTTTTTTAAACTGACCTACCTCTGCATCTTTTCTGCAGAATGAATATGGCCATATAAAAATGAAAATCAGGCTGGAGAGATGACTTAGCAGTTAAGGTGCTTTCTTGGGAATGCTAAGGTCCCTGATTCAACTCCCCAGAATGCATGTAAACCAGATACACAAGGTGATGGGTGTGCACAGGTGGCACATGTGCACAAGGTGGTACAAACGTCTGGAGTTCATTTGTACTGCCTAAGGCCCTGGTGTGCCAATTCCTTCTCTGTCTCTTTCTCTCTCTCTCCTTTCTCTCATAAATAAAAATTAAAATAAAAAAACTCCACAAAGAACCAGTGGAAGAAAGTAATCCATGTTACTGAATAGCTTAAAGAAGGGACACCTGCCAAATAAGTTGAACTTTCTAATAGATATACATGCATTCTTTTCTGATGGCTGTTGGGAAATGTTGCCCATTTGGTTAAAAAACAATAGTAATATGGAGAATCCACTTTATGCAGTGTGTTTTACCTAAATCCACTTTTGTCTCCATTCCTGGGCCTCAGCCAACGAGCGCATTGGCCTTTATTGGGAGGACATGCTGGCTTTGGACAGACCTGCAGACAGACTTGTTTGTTTTCTAATGACTGGCCCATAGGACAGCCTGCTGAACTGTGATGACCAAACAGAATTGTTTTCCACCAGTTCTGTTTGCAGCAAAGAATTCTTTTCAATTCCCATTGTCCTATATGTTGCCAAAATTCTTACAATATTGTTCATGGAGAATTTTTTTTTTTTTTGTTACCCGCCTCAGAGCCCAGATGTAGGAAGCAAGCCAGTGCAGCTGGTGTAACTTGGCTGAGTCTCACAGATAATTCAGTGTTTGAACAAGTCTTCCTCTTTTCACGTTGTTTTTATTTTGGAAAATTTTGGAGCAAACGCTTGTAGCTGTAAAAAATGAGGGGCTAGCAGAGATGCAGAGTACAGTTCTGTCCCTGGCTCACATGGGGGCTTCATCAAACTGGGGGAAGGCACAAGGATCATGATTTTATTTCCTTAATGCCTATTCCATAAACTAAACAGACAAACTTGCATAGGAAGGCAAGGAATAATATTCCTTTTGCTTTTTTGTCTTTTTTTCCAGAATATTTTGTGTCATGAATATAAACATATTTCACCAAGATGCAAAAGGCGAATATCAAGAGAAGTTTAGGAGTAAAAAAAAAAAAAAAAAATCATTCAGAAATTCCAACACAAAAACCAGTTACACTCAGGGCAGTGAAAGAGATTTTATACTCGACTTGCCTTCTGCTAACTGCTGGCACCACATTTACTACTTACAAAGTAATTGCATTTTATAGCTGACACCACATTATACCGATATGGCATGAATATATTATTAATCTCTCTGACCTACATTCCAATTTGCATTCTTCCATGCAATATGAGGCTAATAGTAATAGTAACTATTGGTGAAGGGCTTAGCAAACTATACTGTGTATGTTCCATGGATTAACTCATTTAATTCTCCCAAGAAATGTACAACTAAGTGCAATTACTATATCTGCTTCACCAAGGAATCTGCAACATAAAGAGGTCAAATGATTTACCCAAGGACTCAAAGCTAGTCAATGGCAGAGCTGCAATTTGAGCCCGACTATCTAATCTAAGAGCCCAGATCATAAACCTTGCATTGCAATGCTGTTTAGAGAAAGGGGAGGAACTGCTGTTACATACAAGAAAGTGCACATAAGCATGATGATGCCCGCTGGAGTATGTTTTGCTTTTGGAAGTTATCCATCAAGTATGTCACAATGGAAAGAGCTTAACAACTGGCCACTCAGCTCTACTATTTCTTCTCTCCTCAAGGAAAATTGCCTATTTTCTTTGCTCTTTTTCAATACACTGACACACTAATCTCATGACTAAATAAAAGAAAGTGGTATTAATGAAAGGTAATTACTTGATATGCATCCCTCCCCTGAGTCAGGTATGCTTTATCAGACATCATCAATGCCTTAAGCTCAAGTACTGAGTAACGTGAGACACTCCAGCATCAGGAGGAATTGCGGAAGACTTCCCTATCAGAAAATGCTTCGCCATCCTAAAAATTCATTGCTGCTAGTGCTATGGCCTGTCACACCCACTCAAATCATTGACCAGTCTCTGAAATAAATTCCCAGTACTGCCTTGCAATTGCTTTTTCATTCTTTCTGTATGTTTAATAACTCAGCCACAACATCAAGTGTAAAAATAAGGTGCAGTGCCTGTTGTGATTCCACTCTGAAAGGTCTAGCACAGGCTCATATTTTTGATGCTTGTCCCCTGGGCGGTGGCTCAATTTTGAGAGACTATAGAGGTTTAGGACCTAGATGGCTAAGGTAGACCTGGCCCCTGGCTACAGCTGCTCTGTTTCCTGTTCCACTGTGATTTAAGGAGCCTCCACCACATGGGTCCACCATGAACTCTACCATGCTTTCCCTGCCATGATGGACTGATAGTCAGTAGGAACTGTTAGCAAGAACACATCTTACATCTTTCTACCTTTCTGTTGCTCTACTAGGTATTCTGATCACAGTGATGCAAAAGTAATGCCATAGCCTGCCTCACTGACTTTCAAAGTGATTTAACAGCCTGTGCTAATGGACTTCACATTCTACTAGCAAAATATTTACTTGTTTTTCAAAACTTCAAATACAGGCTGGAGAAATGGCTTGGCAATTAATCATGGCTTCCTGCACAAGTATGAGGGCCTGGGGCAGCATCAGAAAGCCCAAGTTCAGATCTTCAGAATCCATGTAAACATCTGGGTATGCACATTTTTAATCTCCATACTGTGGGGAGCAGAGGCAGCAGAATCACTGTGGCTCACACTAACAGCAGGCTCTGTGATCAATAAGAGTCTCTACCACAAGGCAAAGCAGGCTGGTAAGTGAGTGATGGAAGGAGACCCACAATGTTTTCCTCCAGATGTTTTGCTTGGGCAGACACAGTTGAGGCATCCAGCTGCCACAGGTAAGCCCACAGAGTGCCACAGGGGAGGATCCAGGGAACAGCTTCAGTCCACACATGTGCATGTACCACATACACCACACTACACATATAATGCAGAAGGTTTTCAGAAAGCAACATTCTAATAGCAGCCCATGTTTATACTAGCTGAAGGGTCGTGTACTGTGCCAAATTTTCCAAGCCATATGGAAGTGTAAAGAGAAAGGCATATGAAGACAATATTACCATTATGAAGTAGCTTTTATAACTAGGAAAATAATAATTGACTCCCTAAGATCTTGAAGGTCTTTAAAAATAGCATCAATATGTTTACCCCTTTGATGAATCAAGTGCTGCCCCATCGGGAGGCAAGCTGCCTTTAACCTATGGCTGTAACTTACACAAAGAAAGACAGCATAGAAACAAATTTTTTTAAATGGAGAAAATGAGAAATTTCAGAAAGAAAAAAAAAGTAAAGTTATTTTCCCAAAATGTCATCTTTTCCATATAGACTGTTTTGCACGCTGTGTTGTTATTGCAAAAACCATTAATGTTATAGCATGCCCTGGAACTGATGGGTCAGATGATAAACACTTACATTGGAAATGGAAATAATGATATAACATTATGAGATCATCATCATGGGATACTTAGCCGTTAGCGAGCACATCATGAAACAATCACAATTTGCAAGTGAAGCTTTCTCCCATTTTGCAAGGGAGCTGGTAAGACTTGGCTCTCTGAGCGGGTTTCTCCAGTCTTGAGAAAACAACAGGATTCCACAGTAAAGAATGGGTCAGAGCATTCATTTAAAAGCATGGAAAGTGTCTATTTCACTGACTTTTAATCAATAACTGTAATTTTCTGATAAAAACATGTTCATGAAAATCAAGTAGCTTAAAGTATTTAAAGAACACAAACACTGCATGTCAATTCAAGTGTGTTTGCTAAATAGCCACTGAACCAAGTTCGTTGGTGGAGGACTACTGAACTCTATAATTAGGTTTGACAGGTTTCCTGAACTTTCCTCCTCCAAATTACCTGAATTTGCATCAAAGCCAGAGGACTGTCTTGAAATTTGAGAAAGAATGTGTTTTTCTGAGTTACCAAACCTGATATGTCATAAGCACGGGACTCTAGGAAGCTTTACAAAAGTTTTGAAAGAAAACACTGTTTGAAGCTCTTATCTTTAAATATGTGTGCTATCATATATGAATAATAATGTCTCATAAATATATAGTTTAATAAATAAAAATCCTCTTGAGTGCTGGGATTAGAGGCATGTGTCACCATGCCCAACTAAAAACCCTCTCTATTAACCTTGATGTTTTCAACCTAAGATCATTTATCTAACTACTGTGTAGTAATGCTAAAAGATATTCATTTAACAAGTACCTCTGCCATTTCAAGGTGGCTGGCACTAAGCAAAGCACAAGGAAAGTAAATGAAAAGCAAACACTAGAGAATTTTGTCCTTGAAATAGCTCTGTGTACAAGAGAGGTTCATATATGCAACTTAGTAAAACAAGACCTGAAACTATGAAAGTACTAGAACAAGGACATTTCATCACAAAGATATAGGTAAAATAAATTGACTACAACTCCAAAAGCACAGGAAACTGAAGTAAAATTAGACAAATAGGATTACATACCAAAAAAAAAAAAAAAAAAACTTCTGTACAATAAAGGACATGATAATAGAGTGAAGAGACAGTTTACAGAATGGAAGAAAATATTTACTAACTATTTATCTAACAGTGTTAATATCCAGATAGTATAAGAAATTCAAAAATATTAACAAGAACAGCAAAAAATCCAATTAAAATGAGCAAATATTCTGAATAGGAGTTTCATCAAAAGATGAAATATAAATTACCAACAAACACCATAAGGGAAGTGAAAATTGAAATGCCAATATATCATTTCAATCCAATTGCAGCAATTATCACTAAAAGTCATAATCATAATAAATGCTATTGAAGATGTGATAGAAAAGAACCCTCATGCACTGCTGATAAGCATGCAAATTAGTAAAAACTTTATGGTGAGAAGTGTGGATACTTCTCACAAAACTAAAGTAAGGCCAAGCATGATGGCCTCGCCAATTGTCTCAGCACTTGTGAAAGGCAAGAGGATCACAAGTTTGAGGCCAGCACAGTTTATACATTGAAACCATATCTTAAATATCATAGATCTACATGATCAATGAGCCTCTATCTAAGTATATATCCAAAGGGAATGGAATCAGTATACCAAAGAGATTCTTCTATGCCCAGGATTATTGTAACACTAATCATATCAGATGAGATACAGAATCAAACTTGGTACCCATCAACATATGAACAGATAATTATAATTAAAGAAAATGTTGAGCTAGAGAGATGACTTAGTGGTTAATGTGCTTTCCTGCAAAGCCTAAGGACCTATGTTCGATTTTCCAGTACCCTTGTAAGCCAGATGCACAAGGTGGTGCATGGATCTGGAGTTCGTTTATACTGACTGGAGCCCTGGCATGCCCATTCTCTATCTGCTTCTTTCTCTGTCTCTCTCTCAAAAAAAAAATTTTTTTAATTAAGGAAAATGTGACATACACATAATAAAATATTAATCAGTTGTAAAGAGGAATGAAATCTTGTCACTTAAAATAAAATGAAAGGAGCTGGAGGACATTAAATTAGTGAAATAATACAGAGATTAAAAAATAAGTACAGCATTTTCTCTCTTATATGAAATAGTTAAAAATGTTGACATGAATGTAGAATACTGACAGGTAGAGGTTGGGAAGAGGGTGCAGGAAGGATAAATAGAGAGTTGATTTGGTCAGTGGACACAATATGCATGTATTAAAATAGGACAATGGGGCTGGAGAGATGGCTTAGTGGTTAAGCGCTTGCCTGTGAAACCTAAGGACCCCAGTTCGAGGCTTGATTCCCTAGTACCTACGTAAACCAGATGCACAAGGTGGAGCAGGCATCTGGAGGTCATTTGCAGTGGCTGGAGCCCTGGTGCACCCATTCTCTCTCTTTCTCTCTCTCTCTCTCTCTCTCTCACTCTCTCTCTGCCTCTTTGTCTGTTGGTCTCAAGTAAATAAATAAATAAATTAAAAGGTGAACAAAATTTATAAAATAGGACAATGAACTCTATTAGTGTGTACATTTAATACATGTTAAGCAAAAATAAAATAAAAATGGAATATGATACCATAGATACTGATTGCTCATCAGTATTTTTAAATATTGATAAAATAAATATCAATTGTTTATCCTATAATTCTCAGAATTAATTATTTACATATCCCCTGAGTTGCTACTGAGTTAAGCTTTGATAATACAGACTTTAAGAAAATCATTAACTGTTCATCAGTTTTTATAAATGCTTTCTGTTTCACATGTGTACTTGCCTCTTAGAGATTATTATGTTACAAACAAAAAAAATTAGGATACTTTAAAATACCATTCCCATTAGTATGTATACTTATCTATAGCTAGGGACATTGAGAAATAGAGAGGTATTAGCATGATTTATGTGAAATTCAAAGGAATGGGAACAAAATATCCATGAATGTCACAAACTAATAAGCATGTGCTTTGTCTCCTCAGCCATATGTTGGGAATAAAATGGAGATGTTTATAGCATCAAGGAAAAACCACATTTATGGATGAAATGTATATTTGCAAATTAATTTACAAATACAATTTCCATCTATAGTTCCAATCACATTGTAATGTCTCTGTCTAGATATATATCACTGTAGATTATAAATGACAGGAAGGTAATGGAATTTATGTGCTAGGAAAGAGAAAGGGGGAATAGTAGGAGAGGTAGGAGTGGAAGGGTGGAGACAGGGGTGGGAAGACATAAGAGAGGGGGGTCAGGGATATTCAATCAATACTAAGCACATGTAAATAAAAATATATGTCAAGAGATTGATCCATAAAAATAAATAAATGAAAATGCATGTACTGTTTTATGTTCCCATTTACAATTTACTATCTATAATATTTCAAGCAATTTGAAGATAGCTTTGTTTTTACAGCTTAATTTTTCTCAAAAGGATGGGAGAACAAATAATTCTCATATATTTTTCCCATTTCAGATCATATAAAGAAAACAATAAACTGTAGCTAATTCATAATAGTAATTATTTACTGGCCTTACTCCACAATGATTCTTTCTAAAATCTGACATATCTCTCATATCAAATAAATTTGTATCTGTCTGTACCCCTTTGTTACTCTGTCTGTGTGAAAGTAGAGTCACTTCTGAGGGTATTACTTAAAAAAGAGAAAGAGTTGAAATGCTCGGAGCCTTCTCTGGGTTGCAGTCTTGGGGGAGTGTCTGTGACCACAGCAGTGCTTCTGAGGCTGACTATATAGACTCCATCATTCTGTAGACTTACGCAGTTTCACTTTACCTTCCAGCTAGACCTTCAGGTGGTGCCCTTTGACCCTTCTCTTTACTTCATTTTTATGTGCTTGATTTTCTTTTCCAAGACAAGAAATTCAGTATGAGGATCCTGAGCTCACCCATAAATGATAGCTCTCTTCTTTGCTGAGGTCAAAACAGATTAGGAAGTTCATGGCAGACACTGAACCAAGTGTGTTTCATACATGATCCCAATTTATTCCTCATAGCTCAGAGGAAGATGCAATGATCATTCCTTTTTTGGCACAGAGGAAACTCAAGTTTAGGTCTCTTAATATACCTGCTCAAGGTTTCAATGATAAAGTTGAATTTGAAATCCCCACCGAACTTGGAACCAGAATTCTTAACCACCATGCTGTGTGGTGGTGCAGAAATTCCACTAGAATGAAATTAGCTGAAATTATAGGCAAAGTAAAGAAATAACTGCGTCCAAAATAATAGCACTCTTAAAGAGGCTTTGTCACAAAGAAGCAGGGATCTCAAGGAGAAAGACTGACAGCTACTTTGATTACAGTAGTTGACAATTTGTCCTGCCTCTGTGTCAAAAGTCAGAAACCTGCCTGCTTTTTGCTAGATTCAAGACAGAAAGTTCAACGTGTCACCTATTTGGTAAGCCCTAAATTATAGTGGAGGTAAAGGCAGACATAAACTCATCTGCCACACATTTCAGCCAGATGACTGCCATCATTGCCTCTGAGCTCTTTTTACCCATTTACTTTTTATAGAATGTTCTCTAATCATGAGAACATCTGACTTTAAGCTAGGGTGGCCCAAACCCTTATTCTTCCATTCTCTGCCAAAATGGCAAAACCTTAGTGTGGCTGCTTCATGCTAAGCAAGGAAAAACATGTTTGGCACAGAAGCATCAATCTGAACTACTTCTGTCCTCAAACAAGCTGATGTCATTCTATTTGTCCTTTTTCTTGCTCATTTCATCTCTAAAACTGTACATGTTTCTTTACCAAATTAATTATTTCTTGTTAAAAACAAGGACACAGTCCTTCAGCTATTTTTTCTTGGTCACTTCTCAGTAATGTTGTGATCACCCTAAGTAAGATCAGAGGTGCTGCCAGAGACACACTGCACCAAACAGTCATTCTCTAAATTGCCTTTTGGGGTGGACTTTTCCTTTAGAGTTGCCTGACCAGAATCACAGTGGCATTGTAACCTTGGAAGTAAAAAGAAGTTTTATAGATGAAGAAGAATGTACAAGTACGTATGTGATTTCTTGTAGGAAATGACACATGGTTAAAGATGACTAAAATAGTCACAAGGAAACTGACATAGCATTAGATAATACTATAAAAATAACTACATAGTAATACATGGCTTTGGTTAAGAGCTAAATATATTTCTAGGATTTTTTTTCTCAAATTAATATCCTTAGGTCACAAACCCTTTGTAAACATTATGATTTATTATTTAAATGTACAAGATACATTGTCATCTGTTTTGAACATTTCATATAGGTTGATATCTCAGACTTTTTGCTTTTGAAAGAAAGTACAAAAAATTCTTTCAAGTCTATTCTATTCTAAGAGTAATTGAAATAAGGTAGTATTTTCTGATCCAGGAACAGCAGTACAAGCCTATAATCCCAGCACTAAGGAGACCAAAGAAGGGGGAATCTCAGCCTCAAAGCCAGCGTGGGCTATATAGAAATATCCTGGAGAAGAACAAGGGCAACAGCAAAATATTTTTGTCTTGAAGGCATGATTGGGTAAACATATTTTCATAAAATAACAATGAAGTTGGAGAAATGTGAAAAATGGTAAGCCAAACATCCATTTTCCCTCATAATGTCCATGAATAGCTATTATTTATTGATATAGTTTACAAAACTTAGTCTTCTGCAAACTTGTCTAATCAATACATTGGACCAAGCAATTTTTTCAAGGTTAATTTAACATTTGAAAGTGATTATTAATCCCTTTATTTCATAAAGGTATGCCTTGAATTCATCTCCCTGGGAAACTCACCGAGACTCTCAGACAGATGTGTTCGATAGGAATTCACATGGATGACTGAGGCATAATGTTTTGTGTAAGGAAGTGAGGCAGGCAGAACTGGCAAAGTGAGATGCTGGTGTGCAAGGGCTTGCCATTAGAACAGTAGGCAGTCTCACTGGGAGCTCTGGAATAAGAATGATACTTCAGAGATGCTTCACGAAACGGGAGAGATCCGTAGCCAGCTCACTTGTGCCTGCACCAGTCACTAGAAGCAGCCTGTCCCCAGAAGAATAACGTGACAGAGCGCAACACTCAGGTTTGAGTGTTATCAGTATCCAACATACTTGGCTGACGAAATATTGAAATCGTCATTATTAATAAAGGACCCGGGCAGAGCTCTATACCCACCATATCACCCATCCTCGTAACAGAGCACTACAGGATAAAACAGAGAGGATAAACTGCTTTGCTTTATAAATAGTATTTTCACAAACCAACCTTGACTGGAAATAGCAAGGTCATATAACAGTATAGTTCTCAGCTGGATTAAAAACACTTAAAAAAGGAACATGATAGGTTGAAATTTATATATGGTATATCATAGAATAATGCTCAATATCTTTAGTAGAGGAATTAGTGGATTTTTGCTACTCTTTGTCCAGTCCCTTCACCAATATTGTATTTGAAGGATACCTGTTACTTCTGTTGAGTACTTACCATAAGCCAGGAATGGTGCTAGACATGGGAATTAGAGAGATAAAGAAAAGATCCATGTCTTAGAGTTCACAGGCAAATGGTACAAAATCAATTGAGCAAATAGCTGCAAGACAGCATGGTAAATTTTTTAGCCTCAAAGTGCTATGGGTGGCAAGTAAAATCAAAACTTTTGATCATATGGTCTCCATTAAGGTAGCGTGAGGCAGATGCACATCCAGAGGTGAAAACTGGGAAGAGTGTTACAGTTTGTTGAGCCCAGCACTCCACATAAGAGAAGACATTGTAGGAGAGGGGAATGAGTGGTCAAAAGATAGAGGGATGGGGGAGAGCTATCAACAAACACCTTCACTGGTTTCTATAGAAAGATAAGAGGGGCAGGGTACAAGTATATCAATGTTTTCAATAGGATCTGTCGAATTGGGGTTGCCCTGTGTATTAAAGTTCTCCAGAGAAACATAACCAATAAGACATGTGTACAGAGAAGGAGAGGAGATTTGCTATGGGAATTGTATTATGAAAGTACAGGGTCCAAGAATTCTTTTTGTTGTTGTTGTTATTGTTGGTTTTTCGAGGCAGGGTCTCACTCTAGCTCAGGCTGACCAAGAATTCTTAACATTTTCTGTGTGCTAGCTGGAAAACCATGTAAGCTAGTGGTTAAATCTGCACACCCAGTCTAAAGCTGATGGTCTATCACTCAGTCTGAGACCAAAGGCCAGAGAACCAAGCAGGGGAAGGGTCTTACTGGTACACATCCTAGCACTAAAGACCTGACCACCTAGAGTTCTGATGTCTAAGAGCAAAAGGGGGCTCTGAGAAATAGAGAAGAAGTCACCTTTCTTTTGCCTTTGTTTTTCTAACTCATAACTCTGCAGATCAGCTGACGCCCACCCCAATGGGTGAGGACAGTCCACCAATTCAAACACTAATCTCTTCTGGAACTATCTTCACAGACATACTCAGAAAAAAACATGTTTAAAAGCAAGCCCTTAAACTTATCAAATCAACAATAAAAGTAACCACGGTACCTAGGTGAACTGCTCCCAGGTCTCAGGCAATTAGGGTAATTGTGAGATTAAGAGGGAAGTTTAGGTTTTGGTATTGACTAGCTGTTGAGAAGGAAAAATTAATTGTCCTCTACCTAGAGCCTGAAAATGAGGCCAAAACAACATGTTAATGAGCAATCTATTACAGGTTAATTGAGGAGTTGGAGACCCCAGGAGTGACAGCTTCCCAGAAAGTATTACTGAAGTTGAGCCATGAAGGAATGAATGGTTGTGTGCATTTTTTTCTGTGTGGAATATTCGTGATACACATCATCTGCTACCACACACAATGACAGACATTAGAGTTAATATTTAATTAATAAAAAAGGAAGACAAATGTAAGAGATCTGTACTTTTATTAGGGTAAAATAAATTTCTGTTTGGCTAAAAGACTCTTGAAACTTTTCCACAAGATTTACTGAGATCATCAACTATCATGTTGCACAATACCACCAAGGGAAGAGCAGCTAGGATTTATTGGTAAACATTGTGTTACTATGATGCTGATTTTCCTAGGAAAGAATATTTCAACAAAGTTACTAATTTGAAATCCAGATGAAAATTGAAAAGTTCTTTACTGTTACAGGAATAAAGACAAAACTGTCCAAAGTTGACAGTGTCATTAGCTTTTCCTACACTAAAACAGCAAAACCTGAGTCCTTGTCTTAGAGTTCCTGTTCTTCTGTTGGAATTTGCCTCTAATGTCTGTCCTCTCTCCTCACTGATTTAATTCCTATTGTTACATAATTACTGATTGATCCAATATCCATGAAGTCCTGCAAATTAAAACACATATCTTAGTTTTATTACTCAAATTATCTTATATTCCATATTCTAATCTGTCTTCCTTAATATCTGTACTGTGTGTGGCCTTAAGAATAGACCACACCTCTAGTAACGCTCTAAACCACCAGTCAAATCACATCGCTTTTCTCCTCAGACATTTTCATTTGCAAAGTTTTCCAAAAAGGATATGTAAGAACATTTCTTGGGATTCAATAATAAACCACTCAAATGCCTACATATAAAATAAAAAATAAAAATTACAGTGCCTATATAAAATGTTTATGTTTATCTAAAATCATTTAGAAAAATGACCCATTTCTAACCCAGGTTTCCATTGTTTGCAACATTCAGTACTGCCAAAGGCCGCACACTCCTGACTTCCTGAGATGGTGTGATGTTATTGGTGAACCTATTTGGTACTCCTTAATTTAATTCGGCATCACATAGTATAAGTTTATGTAGCATGTATTCATTGTTTATTTTAAACAGCCTAGAAGATTCTGTAAAACACTTCATAATGGGACTGAATGTATTGTGAAAATTTTATATATACAATACAGAGATTTACTGGCTATTTCATGGCTTGGCATTTAAAAGATAATGACATTTATGGAAATAACAGCAAAGAAGCATACTTTTTAAAATATGCTGCCTCTTTCTGTAATGAAGAGTGATTTTACATATATATATATATATATATATAACACATATATATGTATTAAATCTATATTCCCAAAGCAATGATTATGAAATAGAAATGACTGAGATTGTAACTCCTGAGTGAAAGAACCCATGCTATATGGAAGACATTCAAAAAAGAGATATAAATATATGTTTCTGTGTGATTACATTGCTGAAAAATACTTTTTTAAGAAATTTCTCTTTTTTTATTGACAACTTCTATACTTACAGACAATAAACCATGATATTTCCCTCTCCTCCCCCTATTCCCCTTCAGATCTCCACTCTCCATCATGTCCCCTCCCTCTCTCCATTAGTCTCTTTCAATTTGATGTCATCATCTTTTTTCTCCTATTATGATGGTCTTGTGAAGGTTTTGCTAGGTAGCTCCTTAGTTGATCTCAGCTGTCTTTCCTTCAGATTTCTTGACTTTGTAAGGAGGCTGATGAGGTTGGAAAATCCCCTTGTTTGGTCTCTGCTGCTGCTGTTCAGTGTGCCCAGCAGGCAGTGCTGGGAGCGTGGATCTTTCAGATCAGGAGCCTCAAGCCCCTCAGTGGCTGTTTTCCTCCTTTATGGTAGATCTTGGTCTTTCCTGCTTCTCCACTGTGACTAAGAATAACCTATACTCCTTCACTTTTCAGAAGAGTGTATTTTGCTGTGGTTTTGCTTAAATCCCTCCCTAGGCTGCTTTGGCCTGACTCCTATGCCACCATCTTACCTGGAAGTCCCCTGAAAAACTTTTTGCAAGTCTATTTTTAAATATGGAAAGATTATTTTAATCTTAATTTAAATACAAGTTCCCAACATTACTATGTTAGAAGTTACTTATTGTCTTCTGCCATACCACACTGAATGCACCTGGTCTTGCCTAATCTCAGAAGATAAGCAGGGTTGGGCCTGGTTAGTACTTGGATGGAAGAAGTTACGTATTAATGGAATGAAAATAAACAACTTCTGATAAACTAATAAGGGCACACAATTGATTTTAATAAAGATGGACCCTGCTCAGATTTCAGCAGAAAGCTCTACAAGTTTAACAAATAGGACTTGGAAATGAATATCATGATTGGATAAGCAGAGATAATGGTATATGCTTTACTTGAGCCTACATTCCATTGTAAAGCACTACATTTAGTTTCAGCAATGAGTAAAACTAAATAGAAGCAAATTTAACAGTGAAAATTTAAACTGAAATTTCATAAACAGTGAAGCAAGCTCACTCATGTTTTCTCATTCTAAATAATAAAGTTAATATTTAATGATGTAATAAAATATTAACAATATTTTAGTGAGAAATGAATCACTTATGAATAATAAATAAAATTATATAAAACATTTTATCTTTACATATATGTGTATATTTGCATGTTAACCCTTGTTTGCATATAGATGATGTCCAGCATTTAACAAATTTGTTCCCCACTTATATTTCACAGCCTTGGAAGTAGTGACATTTTGGAAGCAGGAAGTTTGTTGTAGAAAGCAATCTTTCCTGGGGAACAGCATACTACTAGGTACCAGTAGCACCCAACTGCACTGGGACCATGTCAAATGTTTCCAGCTTATTACCTCATATCCTTTCAGAGACAGAGTCATCCTCCACTGAAAATTACTAGTCTGCAGTTTAAAGGAAACAGTTAAACCCAGAATTAGAGTCTTCCATTATCTAAACCCAAGCTATACCTCTAATTTTGTCTGCTAAAATCTATATTTCTAACTTTATCTTCTGCAGTTAATCACTCTCCTTTTGCAATCCCTCAGCAACCACTTCTAATCTCGTAGTTACATCAAGTCTTTCTTTCATTATGTCCCCCCAGGTTTGTATTCATAAATAGAACTCTTTTCCCTCGTCTCTCTATAACAGCATTTTATTCATTCTTCAAATCTGTCTCATGTAATACTACCATTCTAAAGCTTCTTTCAAATACCCTTAAAAACCTGTTTCCCAGTGTAAAGTCCACCACAAATTTTAGTTTTATCACAGGCCAGCTTGGTTTTCTGTTGCCTGATACAATTTTTTTCCCCAAACCCACACTAGCTCTCTTTAAAAATATTTCCACAATTACTACTAATGTTGTTGGTATAATTACTCAATAATGACTAAAAATGGGTTAGAATGCAAATGAGAAGAAAATGGAAGAATGATTCATATTTATTTTGAAAGATAGTCAAATGATGTTATTAATTGAAAACTTAATTCATGGAATGCTAAATATTATGTAACCTTATAGAGTGAAAGAATATAAATATGTTTTTGCATGCAGAGAAAAGGTATGGAAAGATATATAGTAGGAACTATTGATAGCAGTTATTTCTAGGAAGTGGAATTTAGGTTTCTTTATCATAAACATGAATTTCTTTCATAATTAAATGGCAAAAGTTAGTATGTATTCCTCATTTTTCTGTACTTCCTCTTTAAAAAATCTTGTGGGGCTGGAGAGGTGATTCTGCAGTTAAAGACACTTGCTTGCAAAACCTTCCTGCCCAGGTATGAATTCCTGGCACCCATGTATAATCAGATTCACAGAATACTGCATGCCTCTGGAGTTGGTTTGCATCCTTGGTCTCTTCTCTCTCTCTCTCTCTCTCTCTCTCTTTCTCTCTTTCTCTCTCTCCTTCCCTCCCCCTTCCTCCTCCCCTCTCTTTCATAAGGAAATAAATAAAAATCTAATTTTTAAATCAACTTCCTGAGGCTGGGAGATGGCTTCAAGTTTAAGGCACTTGCCAGCAAAGCCAAAGAACCCAAGTTCAATTCCCCACTGCACAAGGTAGCACATGCGTCTGGAGTTCATTTGCAATGGCTAGAGGCCCAGGGACACCCATTCTCTCTCTCTCCATCTGCCTCTTTCACTTTCTCATAAATAAATAAATAAATTTAAAATAAATTGAAAGTTGTACTTCCTTTCAGCCATTTTTATGACTGTGATATTTAAAACATTGTTTTTCTTTCAGGCTTGCCATCCTAACTCAATCTGTTCATTTGAGAGAAACTGTCTCTAGATCATTATTTAGTATGGGGAGAGGTAGTATAAACACACACTAGAAAGGAAAACTAAAATTCCTTTCCCAGGAAATCAAGCTATTTCTTGGGAGCAAGGGTTGAAGATGAATATTAGAATTGAGAGGATCCATATGTATTCTAATTTACTCATAAAAAGAAAACCTTGGTAAAGGTGTTTGGGTGTTTTGAAATCTCTGATACCTAGTTTAGCCAGAGAGCATTTATATTCCCTTATTTTAGTTTTCTAAATTGAAAGACATGACTTCATAAACATCTGCTATGAGGTTGAAGCTGACCCTCAAACTTTATTTTTTAATTAATTAATTGATTGATTGATTGATTGATTTTGCCATGACAAGGCTGATTTGTGACCCCAGTGCTGCATACTCTGGAGAACTGTCTCAATCCCCTGTGTCATGTACTGGGTATGAGAGTAATTACTGTGAATTCTCCAACCCTGAGTGATGGAAACGCTGACTCTTACAACAGAGAAGAGCTTCAGATCAAAATTTGAAAGATTGTAGAAAAACTTTTAGGAGCACTTACTTTGCAAGGCACAGTATGAAAAGCCACTCAAAGATACCATTTTGGGAGCAAGAGCTTTTTTTTTTTTTTTTCTGATTTTTACTGCAAATTGCTACAGATAACATGGTAATTATGTATGTTGAAAATAGTCTAATTCTGAGTTACTCAGTAAGGATTAAAGAAAAAATGATGGTGAAAAAAATCTATTTGAAGATCTAATGTAGAAATTCTTTCAAACAGAGTTTCAGTTTTCTAAGAGTCTTCCTTTGTTTGATTGAGATGTTGATTTCTCCGAGCATCTGTTTCGCTGTTACAGAAATCATGAGTTTTTTTTAACTCATCAAAAGACAACAAGTCTAATACAAATAGAGTAGGTTATGAGACAAAATTATGAAAAGAACAAGTCACTCTAAGGGCATTGTAGTACTTTCAATAAAATGAAATTAAGAACAGGTGGGAAGATGGCTCAGCCCTTGCCACCCGAGCATGAGGTCTTAAGAGGGCCTGATTGGGTTTGAGTTCAATTCCCGGGACCCACATAAGAATGCACTCCTGTAATCCCACTACTGTAGTGGAGCACAGAGCTGAGAAGCACTGGGGCTCACTGCTCTGATTAAAAAATAAAAGCAGCAACTTCATGTTCAATGAGAGCCTTTGTCTCAAGGAAACAACATGGATGAGGGACAGATGTTGCCTTGGGCCTCTGCATGCTTGCACATGGAACATGCACATCTGCACACGAATGTATATACATTATATACACACTCACATCATACCCAAATACTGCATGGGCACACACACAAAGAAATTGAAATTGTGGACAAGAGCACATGCACACAGGGGTAAGTGAGGACAGAAAGCAGAAGCTAGTCACAGGACGACGGCTGCTGAGAGCCCCCGGGGCACCCGCAGGCACAGCATTAAGAGACCACCTTCTTAAGACGACATTCTTCACCCAGAAGTCATTCTATTCCACCACAAACAATGGGAATAGACAATCTGTGGTGTGAGTCCTGCGGTTCACATTCCTATCAAGATTTATGAGCATCATTGGACATTTGACCTTGCGGTACATTCAGCATTTATTGCATTTCAGCTATACTGGCTGATATAAGCATTGCCCTGCTGTTATTGGAAACACTCTGGCATTCTAGGAATTTCCTGACCTACTGTATAGAGGTTTTCCATCTTCCTTTGACCTGCTCTTTTCTTGGAAAAAAAAAGGGGGGGCATGGCTTTTTAGCAGAAGAAAAAGAGGAAAAGTGGCTTTTCTTATCTGCTCCTGACTCATTCCTATCAGAAAAGAACAATAAGGCATAAAACTGTAGGCCTTCTCAGGGTTCAAGAGAATATAATCCTGAACTCAATAAGATATCTTAGCTTCTTTTAGCTACTCTAGAAAGAGCTAGGAAAAGATTTGCCTTTCTGCTTCTCTCTCTACTGCTCTAGGAATGAAAGGAGCAAATGCTTTACCTCCGTTTCATTGTAATTTTATAAATTTTAGGACACAGACAGTGAATACCTGCTTACTGTATGAATGCATGAGTGGGTACCTGGATATTGCCATGGTTCTAGCAACTCCTAGCATGCCAGCAGCTATGTAGAAAATAAAACTGTTGTCTTTGGAGTTGAAACACTGACTCACATTTGATACATTCATAAGCCTATTGTAGACTCTGATTACAGAAATAAGTTTAAGATTTTTTGTTAGGTTTTTAAAATTTATTTTAATTTTACATTCATGTTGGTGCCACTGGTAGCCTCCTCCCTGCCCCCCCCCCCCCCCCCGAAGGGACTCTCCTCATTGGGGAATGCGGGTCGTGCATTATGGGGGTAGCCAACAGTTATGGGGAAGAGGCAATGTCTCTGTGCATAATGACCCAACTTATGGCTCTAACCCTCTTTCTGCCTCCTCTTCCATGAATCGCCCTGAGCCACGTTGGGTTCATTTTAGTTCTACTTCAGTGATGAGGTCTTGGGAGCCTCTGTGTCTCTGGATATCTGGCTTAGTAGGAGATGAGTGTTCTCTGTGTTTATCTCCTTCAGTCTTGTTCTGGTGTCAGGTTCACCAAGAAAGCTGCACTCTTGCCCATTTCCCCTGTTACTCTATGGTTTCAGCTGGGACCCTGGTGAGGTGTGATAGGCTGATCCTCCCTTCAAGTTCGTCATCCACCTAGAAAAGAGAAGCAAATTCTCCAACAGAGAGAGAAGTTAGTACCACATAGATGGAATGGCCATAGTTATTTTAGAGAGAATTGCATATGTCCATGTTTGCTGGGAGCTTGATATTGGAGAATGGGCTCAGTTTTTGTACATGGTTTTGACTTATTTCCCAGTTCCAGCTATGAGTTCCATTCCACTGAGTGGATCTGTTAGCCAAATCAGGAGCTGTTGGTTACCCTCCATGGCTGTGTGCCACTATTGCACTTGTTTGAGCATCAAGTCAGGTTGTTTACTGCTGAGTAGCTTAGACTGCAAGTTGTTTGGGCAGATGTCAGTCATTTTCCTCCAGTTGCTCATGCAGCACACTCTGGCACTAGACAAGCTAACGGTCTGGTGACTGACCCTCTTCCAGATTCCAACCAGGTCATTCCTTGTTTCATCTCAACAGCATATGGTGTCTTTGGCAGTAGGGTCCTATTACCTGGTCCTCAGGGTACTTATTAGGAATGATAGCATCTCAGGTGGATTGAGGTTAGGAGCCACAGATTAATGAGACTATGCGATGATTATCTTTTGTGATTTGGTGTGCTCACTGAGAATAATCTGTTCCGTGTTTGACCATTTTTCTTCAAATTTCATTGTTTCATTTTCTTTACTGCTGCGTAGAGTTCCATAGTGTAGATATACCACATCTTTGTTATCCATTAGATGAATGGATAACAAATTTAAGATCTTTAAGACATCATCAAAAAGTCTTTTGGAATGGTAAGTTGTATATAATTATTCAGTTACTCAGTTTTGGTTTGATGATATTATGAGAGGATACATGTGGATGTCAGAACTCAACCAAAAAACAGATCTGATAGAGGAAATATGAAGGATTTATTGTGAAGAAATATTTTACAAAATTGTATGAGCTGGCAAAGCAAGTTTGAAATCCAAAGAGCAGACTGGACCTGCCAGCCTAACCTCCACAGGCAGAATTTCTGCTCCAAAGATGGCTCAGATGAACACTTTGGGATCTTTCACCTGATTCAGAGACCACACTTGAAATCTTGGATATTTTTTCTTTAAACTCAACTGATTATGTTCTTTGATCCTATATACAAAACCTTCACAGACACATGTTAATTAGTGTTTAAAAAACTGGCCCAATTGACACATTAAACTGTCTACCACAATGCCACAGTAAGTTTAAGGGACAGTAAAGATGTAGAAGAATACTTTACCCTACACTTTTTCAAGAACCTTAGTGAAAAAAAAAAAAAAAAAAAAAAAACATAGCTGGACCTGGTGGTACATGCTTGTAATCATGGCTACTTGGGATTCTGAAGCAGGAGGAACTCAATTTTCAAGGCCTGCTTGGGCTACAATGTAAGCTCAAATCCAACCTGGGAAGCTTAATTCTTTCTTATTTCAAAATAAAATTAAAAGTAGGGCTTGGTAAATATAAAACAGAATTAATTGGCTTGAGTGTAGCTCTACTTTCAATCCACATTAGAACACAAGGACACAGAGTGTCAGATAGGCAGAGTAGGAGGGAGGAAAAGGGCGGAAGGGGACAAGGGGGGAGAGAGAGAAAGAGACAGAGAAAGAGAGGTTTCCTTTAGGAAAATTTTAATTGAATTTCTATAGAGCAAATTAGGAAAGATGAATTACAACTCAAGGGATAAAAACTCTTAAGACTCATTTGGCATTTGCATAGCAGAATCTCTAAGAAGGGCACTGGACCCCAGGGCCAACTTCACTAATGGCTATGTCACTTTGAAAAACTATAGCTCTGAACTTCAGTGTGATTTTTAAATTGTGATCATGTGCATGTCATGCCTATCTCAGACAAATTTCAAAAAATACAATGCAAAATGTTAACTGTACTATAAAATACTTCATAATGGGGCTGGAGAGATGGCTTAGTGGTTAAACGCTTGCCTGTGAAGCCTAAGGATCCCGGTTCGAGGCTTGATTCTCCAGGACCCACGTAAGCCAGATGCATAAGGAGGCGCATGCATCTGGAGTTCGTTTGCAGTGGCTAGAGGCCCTGGCGCGCCCATTCTCTCTCTCTCTCTCTCTACCTGCCTATTTCTGTATCTCTCTCTCTCTCTCAAATTAATAAATAAATAAAAATAAAATATTTTAAAAAAAAATACTTCATAATGATCATGCCAGTGTTTTCTCTAGTTATATGATATGGTGGGTTGCACAATGTTTTGGAAGAAATCTGCATCCTAGTCCCTAAAGACTATGAATATATTACTTTAAATGGCAGAAGTGACTTTGCAGCAATGATTAAATTTTGAGCATACTTACAAATAACAGTTAAAACAAGTGAGTAAAGTGAAAACAGGAAGAACTTCAAAACAAGAAGAATGGTGAGAATAAATACATATCTTTAAATAATAAGTTTTGGTCATACTTAAATGCAGAGAATACCCTGGGCAGTACTAAGGAGCCCAATACAGATGAAGAGATTTGAAAAGAGGGAACAGACGAATCTAAGACAAAAAAAGAGGGATGTCATGATGGAGGCAGAGAAAAGGAAGAGACGTGAAGACCTTAGCAGACGTCACGTAATATGACTGCACGCTGGAAGGAAGCTTTGACAAAGGACTGTGGGTGGATGCTACATGCAGGTTAGAAAGGGAAATGAAACAGATCTCTCTAGAAGTTTTTGGAGAGAACACACCCTTGATAATTAACTTCATGATATTAGCCCAGTGAAACTCAGTGGTGGTGCATACTTCAATCCCAGCCCTCGGGAGGCAGAGGTAGGAGAATTGCCTGGAGTTCGAGGCCACACTGACATTATATAGTGAATGCTAAGTCAGCCTGGGCTAGAGAGTGGAGTGAGTCCCAAACTTGAAAAAACAGCAACAACAAAAAAGGAAACTCAGTTTAGATTTCTGTCCTCCTAAACTATTTTATAAGAAATTTATGGTATTTTTTTTTTTAAGATTAGGACTTTCTATGTAGCCCAGGCTAGCCTTGTGATTGTAATCCTCCCAGATTACAGGCATGTTCCACTATATATAGCAAATTTATGTTGTTTTGTAAACCACTAAATTTCAGTAATATGCTGCAGCAGCAACTGATATAAGGGTATTACCCCGACAGGGTATATTTTATCCAAAAAAAAGTGACTTGTTCCAGCATCCATTCTCTCACTTGCTCATTAATAGCTGAAAATATTTAGTACAAAGACAAACTTTTCCAGCTTTCTTTATAGCTAAGATGACAAACAGCTAACTTGTCTTTCTTGTGGAGATCGAAGGAAAAGTTGCATTCAGTTTCTGCCAAGTCCACGGGAAGAAAGCAGTCTTTCAGACATCTCTTTTTCTTTTCACCCTTTCCCTGTGGCAGGTTTCCACCTGGCCTTCTAACCTTTCTTCTAACATCTCAGTGGAAGCCACATTTATTCCATAGCTGTCACATCACGCACAGAATCATCATCCTGTCTGATGACAGCTAGGTCTGCTGAGTGTCCCTTCAGAGCAGCAGCAGGAGGCAGGCCTGGAGCACAATGGCTGTACAGGTTATGGAGGGTTTTTCTACAAAGCAGAGAGTTGAATCCTCAAGTCCTCAGCTAACACGAGCTAACATGCTTGTGGAAAGTGATGCACTCGTGTCTTGAAAACATTCTGCCCACCACAGCTGCTGGCCTGTGATAGGAGACACGGCCTCACAGATACTCTCCGTCCCTCTCTCCTGCTGTCCTACTGCACAGCACCGGCTTCCTTTCTTCTGTGCTATTCTTCAGCAAGTGGCTACTGCTACACTTGCTCTTTGCAATCCATGTTTCTATCATCATCTCGTCAGTCCCTCTTGATCTCTAAGGCAGCCTAAGTCTTTCCTCGTCTCCTTTTTGTATGAGGTCTCACCAGAATCATCCATAATGCCTCTTTCATAGCATTCTAGGCTTTATTTTTCCTCTCCCTTTCCCCCAAATTCTCTCAACATCTGCAAATACTCAGTTTCCAAGGTGCTCTCACCTTTTCAGACATTGGTATATGAAGGCCTCACTCTTCTGTATAAATTTTCTATCTCAGTCCTTATTACTTTGCTATAATAATGTCGATGAGACTGGGTGACACATGAAGAGGTTGATCTTGCTTACCGTCCTGGAATTCAAGAGCGTAACTCCAGCATCCCCCAGGGCCCTGGAAAGCCCTTGTGGCTGAAGACATCACACTGGTGAGAGTGGGCCTGAAAGCACTGAGTAGCCTGAGCCGAACAATGATTCTCTTACATCAGTTGATTCTTGTATAAAATAATCCAGTTCCACAGACTTTAAATAATCCCGTCTGAGGGTGGAATTCCATGACAAAGTTACCTTTCTCCAGGGTCCATATTCTAAAGATTGTACCAGCTCAGCATCACCACCCTCATGAGGGACCATGAATCCAGAACATGAATATCTGGTAAACTTTAAAAACATGATCCATTCATAGCAGCTAGTAGAGTCCCATTAAATGAAAACAAAAGGAAATATAATTATAATCCTTTAAGTAAAACCATGAAATCCAAATTCATGTTTTCTTCATAAAATGTAAACAGAACAATATATTCTAAATAAAATAGTAATTGGCTAATGCCTACCCTGTATCCTGTGCATGATCACACCCTTACTGTTTTTCCAAGTCATCACCCTCTCGCATCAAAAGTTGGTTTCACACTGTTGTTGAATTTTCTTGGGGAGATATCAACATATGACTTTTCACCTTTGCTAGGGCACTGACAGACCAAAGGAACAATTCCACCCAAGTCTATGTTAATGCACTAAGGAGTTATTTACAGGAGAGTAAATAAGGGGTTACTTAGAGGAACGTGGGTGACTCAGAGACAGCTGCATCACCAGAAAGTTTTCCCTAGTATGGGTGATGACTCACCAAAACTACATCCTTGGAGCTCCCTGTCCAGTTTGTAGACAGCTCCCTTAAATAGTCTCCTCTCCCACAATTGTTGAATGTTTAAATAACCTTGAGGAGGGGTCTGGTGAGTCATCAGTTTTTGTGCTTCCTGAATCCTGTGAGTTTTGTGAGCTTCCTGGGCCTTGCAAGTCTCAAGCCTCCTGAATTTTATGACGCTCTGTGAATGAAGGAATGTTGAATATTTTGATCCAGAGGAAATAACTTCATGACTGAAAATACATTCGACATGAGTGTTTTTAAAAATAGCATGCTTATCCATATATGTTTTTATTCATTTTTAATAGAAAGTCAAGAAATTCTTATTTCAATATGCTAAAGAAGCTGCAATTTCCAATCACGCCCTAGATATATGGTAAACATTTCTTTACAAATAAGGAAAGCCAATAAAAAAGCAGCATAATATCCTCTCTTCAGACATCAGAATATGCAGAAAGAAACAATCAAATTCTACTAGAAGAATGGCATTTTATTTAGCTATATAACTTCACTCATTGGTCTTGGCATAGTATACAATGGTTAATTTTAGAAATAAGTTTGGATGAAGAGACACTTGGTAGCTGGTAAAGCATTATTTTTGGGTATATCTTTGAAGAGATTTCCTGGAGAGGGTGGAATTTGAGTCAGTGGACTGAATAAAGAACAGGTGTCCTCACTATGAGCAGACACCATCCAATTGGCTGGGGTCCCTGATAGAATCAAGAGTCAAAGGAAAGGTGAACTTGTTTTCTTTCTTAGAGCTGGGACACCCTTTTTCTCCTACTGTTGGATATCTATCAGAACTCTAGGCTGCCTGGATTTCTTGACTCTGGGAAATTTAATAAATTCAATAATAATTTAATACATTTACATTTATTGAAGTTAGATGTTGAAGGATTTGATCATCTGTATGAGCTAAATACACACACACACACACACACACACACACACACACACACACATAATCTCATTCTCCAGAGAACTCTGACTGATACAAATGCTAATTTTCACATTAAATATAATTATCAATAGTATGGTTAATAGAAGAATATGCATTCATTAATAGAATTTCATTTAACCAATTCTGTGCATATAATTGAACAGTTCCAGAAAACAAATACAGTTCTTATGATCACACTTATCTTCCAGCCACAGAGAGCTGGCACCAATAATTACATAATAGCAGGTGTGTTTTATTTTCTTTACAATGGTCATTTAATTTACCAATGACCCATCCTAGTACAATGAAAATGTTCCGTTGATACTGACACCAGCACATAGTCTCAAGTTTGCTTTTTGAGAAATGTATGGATATAAGATAAATCTGACAGATATGGGAAACTGACATGGTATTTTTCCAGAGAGCAGTACAGTGTGGAAGAAAGAAATAGACATATTTTTGAACTGCTCACCATGCTAATATCTTCCTTTTGATGAAATGATGTCCCAAAGAAAAGAAACTGGCTAAAGAACTTTAAATTGTCGAATGCTCTCAAGGCTTAGGAATTTTTTTGTTGTTACTGTTTTGTTTTTTATTTGTTTTTCAAGGTATTGTCTCATTCTAGTCCAGGCTGACCTCGAATTCACTATGTAGTTTCAGGGTGGCTTCAAATTCACAGAGATCCTCCTACCTCTGCCTCCCAAGCTCTGTGATTAAAGGCATGTGTCGCCATGCCAGGCTTAGATTTAGGATTTTTTTTTAATTAATGAAAATAAACGCCATCCAGGCTACAGAAGTGAAAGATCCTGCTCCTCCTGCAATGCTCTAGAAGAAGTAACTCATACCATAGTGGACTCTAAATGCCAGTAGCAAAATCTAACACTTGAGAAAAATATTCTGATAAAAGATAAAGGGGTGACAAGTGTAGTATATTTCTGCTATTATATTTATTATATTGTAAGATTTCAAAAAATTTGGATAGAAAACCTGATAAGTAAAATGTAAACAACAGGGAAAAATAAAATATGACTCATAAAATTTATTTAGAAAAAAGTAAATGATCAAATGCACAGGTTAAAATCTGATGATTCATATTTCATACATGTAACATAATTATTAACTGTAAATCTCTTCAGAATAATAGATCATAAATATAAGACTATGAAAAACAAAATTAAAATCTAAGAATAACAACAAGGGACAAGGCAGGCTTGGTGGCACATGCCTATAATCCCAGCACTCAGGAGGCTACAGCAGAAAGATTGCTAAATTGAGTCCAGCCTGAGCTATGTAGCAAATTCCAGGCAAGACTGATCTATAGAGTGAGACTCCATCAAATACAGATAAGACCAGAAAAAATAAAATTGAGATTTAAATCATAGAAAAAAACTAAAGTTTAATTTTTATACAGTTAAAGTGATTGACAAAATGTGAGAAATTAGTATAAAAAAAAAAAAGAACACATGAGTCAAAAGGAGCATGGTATTGAGGAAGATGGTTCTCTTTAGTCAAAGCTAGTTGTCCAAAACTTCTGAAACTGAAGGCCATCAGAAACGGCATTCTAGGGAGCTGAGGAAACATGCTCTTCGTATCTGAAAGAGAGGAGTTCTGTATGTAATCCATTCCATGCAAGTCTTGGCGCTACTATTTTCTATAAATTCTGAAAGCAACAACTGCAGACTTCTGTTGTCCTTGCTGGGAAAACTTACAAGAGGAAGTCCTTACTTTTACAGCTAGTGCTCATCTCCACTTCTACCATGCAGCCAGGAGTCCCTCACGGATACTTACACCCTTTGCTGCTATTGGTGATCGGTACAATTGAAAGTCTAAACATTGTCATCTACAGAGCTCATACTTGAGAAATGTGCCGAGTAACAAAAAAAATTCCCTCTTCCCCTTTTAAGTAGGGTCATAATTTTGTGTTATGTCACATTCTTAGCTATCCTGGATGGTATGTGGCCATGGCTGGACACACCTGGCAGAATCTTACCTTATTGTTCTCACAGTTCCTATACTCAACTTAAAAAATTGAGCAAGGGAGCGGCTGGAGAGAGCTCAGCGGTGAAGGTTCTTTCCTGAGAAGTCTAAAGACCCAAGTGCGATTCCCCAGGGCCCACATAAGGCCAGATGCACAAGGTGGCGCGTGCATCTGGAGCTCGTTCGCAGTGGCTAGAGGTCCTGGCATGCCTATTCTCTTTCTCTCTCTCAAATAAATAAATAAATAAATGAGCAGAGGAATATCAAGAGATGCTCCCATGGGTTGCCTGGGTGACACAGGTGTAACTGCAACCTACTTTCTGCTAGTTCTAAGGGTCAATTCCCCCTACTATGAAAGTGGATCCTTTTTATACTTGGATCTCATAGAGCAAAAGGTCCAAAATGCTCAGGCAAGAAGCACAGCTTAAAGTCATTAGGTATCTTACAGTTTCTTCCAGTAAATCTGTCTTGATGTCTTTTAAACCTAAAAATCCCTGAATTGTGTGAAAGAAAAATGTCATTTTTTTTTCCTTAAATAGGCCAATAAGATGGTGGTACATAAAGTCAATATTTTTTAAAAAAAAAATATTATTATGTATTTTTAAGGCATATAATATATCATAGGATATCTAGATATAGTAAAGTACTATAATAAACCAAAATAATACACATGTTATTTCACATAGTTTTTCTTTGTTTTAATGGCAAGAGCAGCTGAAATGCAGCATTTAGCAACATTCTCAAATACAGTACTATTACTCATAGTCTTCATATCATATGCAGTACTGTAGTTTCACATCATACTTTAGTTTGCCATGCGTGCGCACCCTAGGAATCTTCTACTTTGTATCCTCTGGCCTACATTTTCTCTTTCCCTTACCCTACTTCTCCTAACAGTCCATTCTTCCATGAATATGTTAATTCATTGATGAAACAAGAACCCTCATAGTCCAATCAGCTCTCAGTAGCACCACATCTGGAGAACAAGCATTTTGTAGGGGAACATGCTGTGACCAAAGCATGACAAGTACCTTTCATGTAACTGTTAGCCATTTTTGTATCCTCTTTGGAGAAATGTGTATTCAGGTACTTTGCTCATTTTTAACCTACTTGCTTGCTTTCCTATTACTGAGTAGTATGAGTTCTATATAAATTTTAGATAGCAAGTCTTTATCAAGTAAATGATTTGCAAATATTGATAATGATACCATTTCATTTTGTTTATTGTCTTTTTTGCCATGTAGGACATCTTTAGTAAGACACAGTCTTACTGCCTGAACTTTTTGTGCAATATCTAGACAGTCGACATCAGTACCCAGGGATATTTCTCTTGGGTTTAGAGGAGTTTTATCACTCAGGTCTTACATTCCAATCCTTAATCCCATTTTGAGTTCACTTTTTTTTGTACATGATATAAAATAAGGATGCTTTTTATTTCTTACCATGTAGAAGCCTAATTTCCTCACAACTATTCATTTCTTGTTGTGTCGTTTTTTTTTCTTTCTTTCTTTCTTTTCTTATTGACAACTTCCTTAATTGTAGACAATGTCCCATGGTACTTCCCTCCCTCCCCTTACTTTCCCCTTTGAAACGCCACTCTCCATCATATCCCCTCCCCCTCTCAATCAGTCTCTCTTTTCATTTTGATGTCATGATATTTTCCTCCTATTATGATGGTCTTCTATAGGTAGTGTCAGGCACTGTGAGGTCATGAATATCTAGGCCATTTTGTGTCTGGAGGAGCATGTTGTAAGGAGTCCTACTCTTCCTTTGGCTCTTACATTCTTTCTGCCCCTCTTCCACAATGGACCCTGAGCCTTGGAAGGTGTGTTTGAGATGTTTCAGTGCTGAGTACTCCTCTGTCCCTTCTCAGCATCATGGTGTCTTCTGAGTCATCTGAAAAGAGAAGCTTCTTTAACCAAAAGTGAGAGTAGCGTTAATATGTGGGTATGGACATTAAGAGAAGTGCTTACTGGGCAGTTTGGTAAGCATAGTATGTACATTTAGCCAGACACCAGCAGACATTATATCCTAGGGTTCATGACTATGCCTGTTGTAGGTCTTTTTGATGCACTTCTCAAAGATGAACTTGAGGGGTGTAGAGAGCTAATGAAGAGGCTGCCGCTAATCAGGCCACAGGTAACCCGGCCTGGGACAGGGACATGCTCTTGGGACAAGGACGCTTTGCAAATCAACAGACAGGCTATCCAATACAGGTTTTTATCCAGATCTTTGTCTAGTTTTCTATTACAGAATTGGTCGCTTGAATTTGAAGATACCTTAAAAGAATTGAGGCTGGCCGTAGTTAATGTGTTTGAAGATACCTTAAAAGAATTGAGGCTGGCCATAGTTAATGTGAATTCTACCCGCATGGACTTCTCTTTTGCATCCGGATTGTCATCTTGGCTGATCTCCGCTATGAATCATCTGAAGGAGTGGGCAGGCATGGGGGCTTTAGCAGGCCTTCTGTTACTGGTCTCCTTGGTTTGCTTGTGGTGTCTATGTAAGATCAGAGTAACACAAAAATGGAATGCAGTCATGATCGTCCAGGCCTTCTCGGCTATTGAGGCAGGTCAATCTCCCCAGGCATGGTTAGCCACCATAAAAATGTAAACACCAGGCACAGGCTGCGAGGCAAAAGCACTGCAGGGAGAGTTAGCTGTGAAAGACTCTCTGAAGGGCAAGTCTGATTGCATGTGGGTTGGCATCCATGGTCCCACCTCCAGGGAAAAGATGCAAGACGGTTCTACGCCTATTTTAAGAGTTACTGGAGGTCAGACCTCTACCCTTGCCTGTTGCTTTGCGTGTTTTAAACAAAAAAGGGGGAACTGTAGAGAGCTGCGAGGTGCCGCGCCTTAAAGATGGCGCTGGCTTCCGCCTTCCGCCTTCCCGATGGCGAGTGCTCTCCTGGATAATTAAGTCCTTATTTGGCTTGGGCCGTGATCTAGGCTTGCTTCCGCATATGTGGACCTATCTGCATTCACCACGTGGCTTACCAGGGTTGGCTGTTCAAAGGCTTCTTAAGTTTCGGGAGGGCTTTTCCCCGGGTCAGAAGATTGTTCAAGGTTCCTGAATAAACTGTTGAAAGAAGAGTCTGAGCGTTGCGTCTTCCTTGCTGGTCGAGGCGGTCGCGACAGAGGGGCACATATTTAGGCTTGTCTCTAGCATTTCTGAACTGTTCCATAGGTATCTGCATCTATCGTATGACCGTATGGCTATACTTCTCTTCCTAATTTTTCATAGGCATGTATATATGACACACCATCACATAATAGCCATGACCTAGTTTGTGAGCTTTCCTTCAAGTAGGAAAGTCTATCTTCACTGGGTACTTCCTCTGAGATCGCTTGTCAGACGTAACTTCAATTGTCACTTGATCATTCTTTCCTTCTGTCCAATTCTTCAAGAGGCAGTATTTGATCACTCCAGCATCATAATTCTACACAGTCAGCTAGCTATATAGGTAAATAAAAAGGAAAAATGCTTCCATACAACTCTTATTCTATGATGGAAGACAAAACCTTCTAACCAAAAATCACAAACCATCCAAAATAAAATTTTCCCGACAACATCCCATTTTCCAAAAGTGACAGAAGTGCACAAGAAATGTGCAATTTTACCACCATCATGGGAGATTTCAACATACTTCTGCAGGAAATGGCAGATCTAAAACGCCAACAAAAAGTTAACATTGTGAAACATTTTTTAACAACGTAACTTGATACCTTATATGAAGTCATCATAAAGATTGCCACTATTAAAGGTTTAGGTTGCAATCTTAAAACATTTCTGAATAGTTTCCACATAACAAACCCATAAAGCTTACTATACCAAGCCTAAAAAACATGGGATCCAGAAATCTCTCCCTATGTCTGAAATATATTAGAAACTAACCATCCACAGGTGGACAAGACATCTCTCATTTGTTTCTCAGAAAATGCTACATAACTGATGGTCAAAAAAGAACTCAATGAAAATGTCAACATAGAAATTACAGACAATGAAAATATTTCACATTATAATTGGAGCTGGTAACTAAAGCAGTTCTCAGAAGAAATTAACTACAAAATGAGCCTAATAGTGCCGCTGGAAAGGGGCCCCTGGTAGAAGGCAGATTGGAGCCAGAAACAGGCCTTAAACCCCATAACCCTAGGTGCAAATGGCTTTGCCTATTGCTTTGGGCGAGTGGCTCAAGTTCCCTGGATCACTGCCACCAACCTAGGACTGATGGGCCTATCCCCAGTGGTGACTGGAGTGCTGGGAGGAACTTGCTGCTATGGGAAGCTCAGTTGTCTTTGTGAAAGGCCATACTGCTGCTGGGGGTCACCACGGTAGCAAGGAAAATGGGGTCACTATCTTTTGGCTGGGTGTACTTTCCTTTCTCCTATTGGCCATCTCTCTGGATTGGTCTCTGTGATTTTTCACCTCATTTCCATACACTCAGCCTTTCAGAGCCCACCAGGTAATATGTAAAGCCCTGTACTCAATTCCTCTGTGAAGAAGCTCTCTTATCTGCAAACAGAAGACTCACTCAAAAGTAAATAAA
This sequence comes from Orientallactaga sibirica, assembly GCA_036365145.1. NCBI lineage: Eukaryota > Metazoa > Chordata > Mammalia > Rodentia > Dipodidae > Orientallactaga > Orientallactaga sibirica. The sequence goes on from JAEOAD010000012.1 coordinate 20,621,834, forward strand.
TAAATAACCTACCTAAGAGATTGTCATCAGAGGACAGATTTAAGACATGCCATTTCTGGTGGTGGTCACAGCCTCCATGAAGACCCTTAAGATGGATACTGTCAGGCCTGCCATAAACCCAGTTTCCATTAGAGTTTTTTTGTATTCATAGGCAAATAAATTTCCTTTGTCTACTCCATTCTTCAGATAGACAAGAGCAGGACTCATTCAGTTCATTAGGAGAGAGGGATATAATTCAAAATCAGAGAGCTAAGCATTCAATTTAAGAAGTTAGATGAGGACATAAAATATACCCAGTATAATAGGAGCAATAATGGCAAAAAAAATAAGGCTAATAAAATTAACAACACTCTAAATGAGAGTAATCAAGACAAAAATTAAAGAGGCTCAAATAAATAGTATGAATGCAAAAGAGTAATATTAGAAAACATGAGTTACAGGAAATTTCTTATAAAAATTCCATACTAGAACTAAGAAAAATATTAAAATATCTGACTTCTTATACTCATGAAAGTAATATTCCCCAAATTTAAAAATAGGACTATCTTTATTTTATTGGCAAGTTCTTTTTAATATTCAGAAGCAAATAATCCAATTTTAAAGAAAAAGAGAAAAGGGCTGGAAATAAGCAATCTTCAATTTAATTTATGACACTATTAAATATTCATGCTAAAACAACAAAGATATTAGAAAAGTCCTAAAAACAATATTGCAAAATTGAATCCAGCAGTGTGTAAAAACAACTAATACAAAATGACTATTTGGTTTACCCCAGGAAAGTAAAGAGTCTTAACATTAGAAAATAAATTAAAATGATTCATCAAATTAATGAATTTTACAACAACAACCAAAATGATCTTAATAGCTGATCAGACACTATATTCAGAGTTCAACAATAAAAAGTCCTTTGGAAAATTAGAAACAGAAATCACTACTTAACCCGAGTAATAGCTGTGATGGCTAAATCTCGATTGCCAACTTGACAAGGTCTAGAGACAAATCTCCAGACATTTTGGTGAGGGAATTTCTAGATAGAGTTCACCTAGGGGCAAAACTCTGGGTATCATTCTAGATTAGATTGTTTGAGACCCACCCTCGCTGGGACACCATGCCATGGCTGGAGACCCAGACTGAATAAAAAGGAGAAAGTGGACTGAGCATCAGCATTCTTTCCTCTCTGCCTCCTGACTGTAGACACACTTTGACCAGCTGCTTCTAGCTCCTGCTGCCATACCTTTGCTATCATGAGGGACTATACAGTGAACTCAAACTGTGAGTCACAGCAAACCCTTCCTCCCTTATGACATTCCCCTCGTACCCTTTTCAAAAGAAAGTTTTCCTTTATTAACACATCTACTGAACATGCTGCTAGAGGTTCTAGTCAGCAAGATAACACAACAAAATCAAATTAAAAATAAAATAAAGTCCAGGAAGATTGTTCAGCAGTTAAAGAGATTTGTTTGCAAAGCCTATCAACAATGTCCATTCCTCTAGCCACACACATAACCTGGATGCAAAAGGTGGTGCAAGCGTATGCCACTCATTAGCAGCCTCAAGTGGATCGGGCACCACCTACCACCCTTTCACACATGTGCAAATATAATAAATTTTTAAATTAGAGCAATTTTTAAAAAATGTTATAAGACTATCATTAGAGTTGATATAATTATCTACCAAAACAAGCAAACAAATATATACTTAAGAAGTTTAGCTAGTATTCTAAATACAAATTAACTGACAAAAATTGTGTCCTATATCTTGGTAACAAATATTTATAAACATTAATTCTAAAATGAAAATTTCAACTGGCCAGTTAGCTCAGTTGGTTAGAGCATGGTGCTAATAATAAAATGAAAATTTCAAAAGCATTTAAAGTACCTATGAATATATATTATTAAATGTGAAAAATATTTTATGATGAAAATACAGAAATAATTTTTGTTTTTGGTTTTGCAAAGTAGGGTCACAGTCTAGCCCCTGCTGACCTAGAATTCACTCTATATTCTCAGGGTGGCCTCAGACTCATAGAGATCCTCCTACCTCTGCCTCCTGAGTGCTCTAACAACTGGTAGATGCCACATTATCTTCGATTCTTAGGAAATTAAAGACATTACCTGGAAATGCAACAGAATATATATTTTTGAGATTTTATTTATTTATTTAATTATTTATTTATTTATTTATTTATTTATTTATTTATTTGAGACAGAGAGAGGGAAAGAGAGAGAGAGAGAGAATGGATGCGCCAGGGCCTCTAGCTACTGCAAATGAACTCCAGACACGTGTGTCCCCTTGTGCATCTGGCTTACATGGGACTTGGAGAATGGAACTGGGGGTCCTTAGACTTCACAGGCATGTGCCTTAACTGCTAAGCCATCTCTCCAGCTCCAAAAGGATATGTTTTAATGACATATGGTAAAAGAAGTTATGACATCAAGGAAAAGATGCAATGGCTGGGATGACAAAGTAAGAGGCAAACCACAAGGAAAATGACGGATGAGTGGCAATGAGCTGCAGCTCGTCAAGCGTCATACAAAGAAAGTTTTTAAAAGACACTTTGGGCGCCAGAGAGATTTCTCAGTGGTTAAGGTGCTTGCCTAAAAGTCTAACCAGCTGGATTTGATTCACCAATACCTACGTAAAGCCGGATGCATAAAGTGACACATACGTCTGGAGTTCATTTACAGTGGCTAGAGGCCCTGGTGTTTTCTGTCCCTCTCTCTCTCATAAATAAATAAAATATTTTTTAAAAGACACATTTGGGAAAAATATTTATCAAATAAATAATAGTGATATCAGTGAGATGAGTGAATTAAAAATATATCAAATAACAATAGCATTTAGGAGAAAAGTACTTTATATTTAAAAATAGTATAGAATAGTGTAGAATTATTCAGTATAATTCCATTTTCATATGAATTAAGAATATACAAAATTGAAATTTGGCTTTTAGTAGCTGGTCATTTAGATTGTCCCTTTTGTTGAAGATGAATCATTTTGGTTTATATTTGGTGGCAGGATCTTTGAAGAAGACATAAACAATATCTGTATATAAAAGGATGTTTAAAACAGCTGTGGTTGGGCTAGGGGATAGCTCAGTGCATAAAGCACTTCCTAGCAAGTGTGATGACCTGGATGTGGATCTCTAAAACCCACATAAAGCTGGAGGCAAGAGCAAATATCTGTATCCCAGCTGTGACATGGTGAGATTAGTAGACAGAGACAGGAGAATCCCAGAAGCTATCCAGCCAGCCAGAATAGAATTTACATTAGTAAATAAGAGACCATGTTGCAAACAAGGTGAAAGGCCAGAATTGATACTCAAGGGTGTCCTCTGACATCCACACTAACTCTGTAGTTCTTCCATGCTGACACAGACAGAGAGAGAGCAAGAGAGGGGGGGGGGGAGAAATAACAAGAATTTTTAATTTTTAAAACATGCCTAAGGTTAAAGATATGCTGAGAACATAATTGCATAAAGCACACAATTAATAAGGAATTTGAGTTATTTCCATATTATACATTTTAAGATAACCAGAACTATGTCTGGTAGTATGAGTAGGGCATGCATGATGAACCATGGTGCCACTGAGAATTTCCTACATAACGGAAAACCATGAGTGACATGTGCCCATGCTATTGTGAAGCTATATATCTCAATGCTTCCTACTCAACTTAACATAGTCTGAAAAATCTAATGGTTTTACTATCTCACTTCTTCACAAAGTAAAAAGTCCAACTTGTCTTGTGGTACTCTGGGAAATCTCAAAGACCAGGATTGTGTTTAGGATTTGATTCTGGAAATAAAAGAGATCAAAAATTATGAAGAATGTCATGTTTGAGCACAAGTACAGACAATCACAGGTTACTGGAGAAAATACTTGGTTATCTAATGAAATGACAATGAAAGAGTTCAAAGATCAATATAGAAAAAAAAATCAAGAAAAATGTTGCCTTTTAATATTGAAGGACACATTTGCCCACATAAAGAGAAGGTAAAAACAGCAAAGATAAGTGGTTCAATCTTTCTTGAGAAGGCAAGATATTCAAAAACACGAAGAACTGTGGGTCCTAGCAGTCCCTGGGGGTTGTTGGCCATCAATGTCCCAGGCCCAGGAGGAGTTGGGGGGAAGCAGGGTCCTGGAGTGGGTGAGTGCGACAGGCAATAAACCATCCGGAAGGCCGTGTGATGGATAGCACACTCTCGTTTATTCAAAAGGGGAGTGGGTTTATAAATACTTGCAAAAGGCTGAGAAGGCACATACAGACTATACAGCAACTGGATACCTAGGTTTATGGATTTCTATCTAATTGGTTGGAAGGCAGGAGTCGAGAGGGAGGAGCTGCAAGGGAGATAACAGAAGTGGTGGGAAAAACTAGTGACTTCAGCCACAAGGTCAGGAAGTGGTGGGGGTGGGAAAGCCTAACTGTGGAATGGTCAGATGCTTTGGGGATAGAGGGAAGGGCCCACCAGTTCTGCCCACTCTGGGTGAAGATAGGGCACAGTACAACCATGCTCAAGGGCAGGGAGGGCCAGTCTCCATCGCCAGAGTGAGTTCCTGATGATAAGGCCAGCTGCAACCCTCACAGCCCATGGTCTCCAGCCATGTCCAACAGCACAGGCCATCTTCCTCATAGTCCCAGCCCATGCTTAGCAATGCCCAAGAAAGAACACTTTAATTATTTCTTTTGTTAAATGGACAAATGAATAGCCCAATAAAATAAAACAAAACTTTGGTTTTACATCAATATACTATTTAAGCTAAGACTCCTTAGAAACATAAATATATCCATTCAAATCTTAGCCAGCTTGATGACATGAGATAGTATCTCTTTTCCACAAGTCTCTCTCAGTTTTTCAATGCTTTCGGGTTTTGTCCTACACTCCCCACACCTCAAAACATACACAATTACATATTATTTTAGGAAAACCATTACTCTTTGTCTCCTGCATTGCTTACCTATCTTATATATAAAGGATCACACTCATCCTCATTGTTTTAATAGTTTATAGACACATGTTGACCAAATAGTACTGGAGACATTTCTTTAATATAGAAAATGAGTAATTAGATAGTCATTCTAATAGTCATATAGCAGAATCTGTAGACTCTTAAAAAATAAAAAATAATATATATACATATACTTTTATATATAATTTTCATAAATTATATATAATGTAAAATCTCCTAAAAGTATATACTCATGCAGAATAAATTATTTTCCAATATGGGAAAAGATCCACATATTCTTAGTCTTTCTAAAATTAAGCCAAAGTTATATAAATTTTAATTTTTGAATCCTCTTTATTTTACTTAGAGATTTTATCTCCCTTAGAAATAATCTATATATTTAATACTATTTGATTTTAAGATTGTGAATTATCAAAAATGTTTTGGAAACTATTTATAGATAGAGATATCTTTATTTTCTCTCATTTTGTAACCCTTTTTGCAACATGACATTTATCTACTTTCTAGCATTGTTTTTAGTACTACTAATTTTACTTCAGAGTATTTAAATTATAATAAAAAATGCACTCAAAAACTTTAGAAAGAGGGAGTTCATTTTCAGCCTCAGTCTGGTCCCTATATTATAACTTTCAGCTCTCTTCATTTGGAACCCAAGGCTGGGTACTGAGGTGGCAAGGGGTAGACATATTGTAAAATTAAGTGAGTTGACCACTGGGTGATCAGATATTTACTTACAGATATTCAAGTGTGTTTCCAAGGACATTTTCAATGAGTTTAACATTTAAATCTAAAGAATGAAAAAAGCAGATTCCCTCTCACTTGCCTAACATTGATGGGCCTCATCCAAACAGCTAATATTCAGCTGGAAGAAAAGGTGATTGTTCTGCCAGTCAGAGAAATACTATTGCCTGGATGCCTTAACCATAGGTCAAGGGTTCTCCCTGTCTTTGAGCGAGAACTAGAAAGCTGACTTTCCTGGTGTTTGAGCCTTCTGGAATTATACTATTGGCACCCCTGGTTCTCAGGCCATTGGATCTGATTCTCTGATGAACTTGATGAATAACAAATTTAATATAAAACATAATTATTTTTGAAAATTGTACTCATAACATTTATTTTATGTGTATCCACTTGACTCATGAGTTCTTCACAATGATACTTGAGTTGTGAAAGTTTCATAAGCCATTAAGCAAAATTAAACAGAAGCACAAGTTATTTCCCTTTTAATGTTTTTCATAAATGCATATGTCACAAGTACTGAAAAATAATTCACAAAAGCAAAAGTCAATGGTTAAACTTATGTGGTTTTCTTGATAAATTGATAAAATGTTGTGCTTCACATATATCAATAAAAATCATATGGTTCATTTCATATACTTATTTATCTACCTACTTATTTATGAATGAGGTACAAGGGAGTGAAATGTAGAGTCTTACATTCTAAGTAATTTCTGCAGTCAGCTTCACACTGTTGGCAGAAAACACCTGACCAAAAGTGGCTTGTGGGAGGAAAGGGATTATTTTGGTTTACAGACTTGAAGGGGAGTTCCATGATGGCAGGGGAAACTGATGGCATGAGCAGAGGGTGGACATCACCTCCTGGCCAACATCAGGTGGACAACAGCAACAGGAGAGTGTGCCAAACACTTCTAAGGGGAAGTTGGCTACAAGACCAATAAGCCTGACCCCCAAAACACACCTCCAACAAGGTTCCAATTCAAACGTTGCTATCAGCTTGGGATCAAGCATTCAGAACATATAACTTTATGGGTGACACATGAATCAAACCACCAAAGTTGTTTTCTTGACATATATAATCCCAGCCCCTTCATTCTTATTTCATCTTTACTTAAACTAGTGCTTTTGTTGCATTTATAATTTCTATAATCTTAATTTATAACATAATCTCCTTTATGTTATAACTCTAGACAGAATAAAATATGCTCTAACATCCTTAATTCCAATATCTCAGAAGACAATGTTATTATTAAACCAACAATGTTACACTACTCTTATTTGCCAGTATTTATCCAGATCATATAAACTTGAAATGCATTTGAGGTAGCATCTATAATTTTGACAAATTTAGATAGTTTATTTATATAAGTATGTACTTTTCTCTATTCCAATAATTTTCTCTATTCCAGAATTTGATATGCTTCCTTAGTTTGATTCACTATCAGAAGACAGAAAAGATCATGTGAATATACATCCAGATAGATTCACCTAGAAATCTTTGTTTTCATTGTAAAATTTTAACAGAGCTTCAAATCTAAATATAGGAATGGAAAGGTAAGTAGTGTGTGTGCGCGCATGCGTGCGTGCGTGCGTGCGTGCGTGCGTGCGTGCGTGCGTGTATGTGTGTGTGTGTCTATTGCCTCTTTCTCTCTCTTTGTTTCTCTGGATCTTTGTGTCCTAATTATGGAACAAGTTGTCATCTGATCCATTCAAAGCCTAAAGTTTTCATAACAATACTTCTGAAGCAGACTTTAAAGGTTTGTTTTTGTCTCCCCACGAAATATCATGGAGGTTGTCAGCTATGTGAAAGGCTGAAAGAATAAGTGGTTATCTGAATGTCTCCAAGGCCCTCTGAGAAGAGAGTCAGCCTCTTTATCACTTCAGAGCTCTGCTTGGGAGAGGATCAGGACTCCAAGTTCCATTGTTTGTAGAGAGTAGAATAACCGGAAGGGGAAGACAATGGTCTTCAAGAAGCTACACGGCAGCCCTCAGATTGACATTCTAAATTACTCTTCATGAAGCCATCTACCATGAACATGAACGGCATCAGCACTACAGTGGCAGGCATTATAGTCACCTGAAGACTGAGACCAGGGGGTTACTATTTACTGATAAGTCCTATGACAGAACAGCATCAAGTGGGGAGAATGGATATAAGTCAAAATAAGAAGCCAAAAAGACAAAATCCACCCCAGGTGGAACCTTCCAAACTGTGGCCTGGGGTTCTAACCAAGTCAGAGTAAACTCATCCTTAATGTAGTTCAACCCACTATTTCTTTTTATGTTTACTTGTGGATATGAGCTATATCCCCAGGATCCAGTCACTCCTAAAGACAATTGAGAAAGAAAGCAAGGAGCCACACTGGAACAGACAATGACAAAAGGCAAAGGAAAGGAATAAGGTCCTTTAGGGTTGAGACTTTGATGTAATGAAAACTCTGAGAGTTGGCAGTGTACATAATATGCAGGGTACAAGTACAGTGCCCAGACTAGTTGGATTTCTGTCTGACTATATTAATTTCTTCTCTCAATTTTATGATCAAATATCTGCAAATAAACAATTTAAGGGAGGAAAGGATTAAATTGGTTCAATATTTGAGGGTATAGCTCATCACAATGGGGAAAGTATGTCAACTGGAATGGAAGGATGCTTGCTTATATGTGAGTGAATCAGGAAGCAGAGAATTGTGAACTTACATTGTTCTTGCTTGCATTTGTTATTCAAATGGTAATCTTCATACAAATTTGCATAAGAAATGCCAACTGCAATATATTAGTAAATTATTTTCAATTGTGTAAAACATGACAGTTTGATGATGTGGGAAATTTGTCTTCTGGCCTAATCTACTGAGTGCTGACCTTTCCTTTATGCTCAATATCTTCATGAGGCCTTTGGGTAGAAACCATTTGAGGCCTAGTTTGTGGTTTAGAAGAAAAGAGGAAAAATTAAAGGATGGACAGATGGATAGATGGAGGGAAGGATGGATGGGTAGATGGATGGCATGAAAATATAGATATTGATAATAAGAACATTAATTGAGACAGACCTTTTCAAGTGCAAAATAAACCTAAGATAATTTCAATATTTTACTACTCATTAATTCAAGCACTTATTATTTACAAGCCATTATGGTAGAATCTGGAGTTATATAAGTAAGTCTGTGTCCTCAGTGAGATATTTGTCAAAATGATAGACATGTAATAAATTAGAATTTAGTGAGCTGTATATTATACTGTGAATATGCCATGATATACAGGTATCACAAAACTGGGAAAAATCAATGTGCATGGATGGAGAAATAAGAGCAAGAAGAAATCATAAAGGGTATTTTCCACAACAGATAAGTGAGTTGAATGTGATGGCAGGGAAAGTTGCAATTACATTCTCATGAGCAGCTGATGAGAGGAAGAGAGATTTATTTTTGCTTAAAGTCTTCAGGGGAAGTTCTATGATTTCAGGGAAAAGGATGGCATGGGCAGAGGCTGGTTATCACCTTTGCCACAGAAGGTGAAAAACAGCAGCAGGAGAGTGAGCTGACTAACACTGGCAAGCTAGGACCTAATAAATTCAAGTCCCACCCCCAGCAACACACCTCCTCCAGCAGGGTCCACCTCCCAAATTGCCACCAGCTGGGAAACAAGCATTCAGAACATATAAGTCTATGGGGGACACCTGGCTGAACCCACCACATGGAAAGATTGTGCAGGACCACTTCTAAGGGAGTTTTTCTTTGATTCAAAACACAACTCTTTGGCACATTTTTAGTACTAAACACTGTTAAGTACCTCTAAGGTGAAGGGGAAAGAAATCTTGAACTCAAGAACTTATAATTTTGGAAATTGGTCCATCAATAAGTAATTAGAATATAAAATAAAGCACAGTAATTTTTATATACATGATTGAACAAAGTATCATAGGAGTACAAAATAACTATTTTGTCCAACCAGAGGAATTGGGAAAGGCTTCCAAAGGTGTCACAGTGGGCTGTGAAATATAAAAGCCTTCTTTCCCCAGAGTGATTTAATGCTGTGAAATTTGAGGACAATGCTGATTGAGACTATTCACATAATTTTCCCCATCAGCATCACCAAAATATACCCATAATCCATGCACATTTTTGGAAATAAAAATATCTTCAGCTTTTTCCTAACCATGACACTTCCTTCTCCTGTTTGGAGCTTTTTATGTGGAGCTGTGATAGTTCTTTAAATCTACACATTCTCTTCCATCTGTCTGTCTTCAGAAACAGACTTGTGTTTTCTCAGCAAAGGTAAGTATGAAAAACTAGAAAACAATTGTATTGAGCATCTTTATGGTTGACATCCTTTTCATCTGATTTTAAAAAATATATTGGCAATGATCTGCCTAATGATTCCAGGTAGCAACAACTTAACGAAAGCAGATGTAGATTGTAAAATCTAGATTACAGATGCTCCTCCTTAAGTACTGGTGCTATGCATGCATGATTAAAGGAAGTTGAGATTAACTTTTTTCTTTGCATTTCTGTTCGTAAAGCAAACTATATTTTAAATTGACAAATATTTACTTATGATTCATTGTAAGCAAGGTACTGTAACAGACAAAGTGCTTCTCGAACTATCTGCCTTGATAATTAACACAACACAGTAAAATTTGAAAGCATTGGTAGAATTACTAAAAAAAAAAAAAAAAAAAAAGACAGGTAGAAAAGAGTAATAATGTATGACCAACAAAGAATGGAAGAGCTTCACATAGGAGCAGATTTTAGCATGGTAACATTAGTAGGGTATTGTCCAGATGTTCACATGCCAGGGAAGAGCACAGCTGGGGTTGAAGAACACTTGTCTAGTATGCAAGACTGTAACAATGAGGGTTTGAGTTGAAACTCTCTCTAGTCCAGTAGACATACGAACTAACCATCATACTCACAACCTCTACTGATGCATGTGCCACATGTGGGCACTGTGTGTGCTTGCCTTGAACATGTGCTGTCATGTCACTGGATCTTCATGGAGATCTTTTGCTTTGGTGACTTTAATTTAAAAAAAAAAAAAAAAAAAGGTTTTTTTAGTGAAATTTTTTAACCTTGTTCCCAGAGTCAGTTTCCTCAGATATAAAATAAGGATGACAGTGTCTGATTCATGCATGAAGAATGTTAATAAATGTTAGTTGTTTATGCTCCTGCCTGGAGGAAATATTACCTGTCATTAGCATGGGTTTTCAAACCACACCAAAAACTGTCTCTCAGCCTGAAAAATACCCCAAATCTTATGCTTATTATGCAAATGCTCCATATTGTCCCATCTCTGCCTCAGCCCATGCTGCTCTCTCTGCATCTCTATGGCCATATTTGTAAATCCACTTCACTGCAATAGGTCCCAACCACATGAACATTTTGTGATTTTTTTCCCATATAGTAGTAATTTCTCACCTCCTTCAAGTGCCAAGGATTTAGATGCAATTACCTGGCAGCACTTTTTTTTGTAACTTGAATTCTATTTATACACATGTGTTTTTAATATGTATGTAGCAGACATGTAGTAGTTGTTTTTTCTGGATAATACTAACTCCTCTTGAGAGCCCCCAGGATAACTAAAAGCAAGATAAAAGCCTTGCACTGTGCATCTTTCCCACTTCTTTTGTGGTTAGACTCCTGCTTGAGTGTGCATAGGCATACTAATCACTTGAGGAGCGTCTGTCTGCTTTACCTTGCTCATTGATCTTCCTTGCTCAAGGCAAAGAGTTAGGTCATCTTCCTCTATCTGAAGTTATCCAGGAACAACCCCGGTCTTGGAGTTGTGTGGGCCAAACCACACACCAAAGAAGAATTATGGTAGTGAAGCTACAACCTGGAGCAGATCATCTTGTAGGATGCAGACTGATAACCACCAGATGATGAGGCATGAGAGTGAAGTAATACTGTGGCCCTTTCCTCTCAAAGTCACATTGTGCTGCCTGTATTCATCAAATCAAGGCCATTGTGGAGCAGGATAGAACGATAGGAAAATTGTAATGACATGGGAAAAGGGGCACAGGCTCTGTTTCTCAGATCTGAGTTGTGTTTACTGCTGAGAGAAAGAGAATTCAAACTATTTGACTTCAAATTTCAAACACCACTAATAGAGGCCAAATGTCCCCCTCAAAACCTTGAATGTTTAGCACTCTTCTTTCATTCATAGGTCCAAAGGAGTATTTATCAAGAGTAATTATTTGATTTTTAACCTTGTAATAACTTATATACTTTAAACATATCAAAATAGAAAGTTGGTTTCCTATCAACCTTTAGGGATATAACTGGAGAGCCACCAAAATGGTATATGGATAATGCTAAAATATGTAAGAACCGTCTTTTTTGAATCCTGAACCCACTTGGGTTACATCCTTTTTCTTTCCCTTGGGGACTAATTCTAAAGAAGCCTCCACCTATTTTATCAAGTATGGTTTTTCAAAATTTCTTATTTGGGTAGATGTATGTATATATGGGTACATCAAGGCCACTTGCCACTGCAAATTAACACCAGACAATTGCACCACTTTTTGAATCTGGCATACATGAGTGCCTTGGGAATTGAACCTGGGTCAACAGGCTTTCAAAGCAAGTGCCTTTAACCACTGAACAATCTTCCTTATGGAGTTTGGGGTGTCTTTGAAGGTATTATAACCTTATTTCAGCTCTTGAATGCACAATGATTCAGGAGCTACAGTGCCAGAAGCTCAAAGATCACACAAAGCTTTCACTAAATTAGTGGCCTTCAGATTCATTTTAAAACTACAGACTGTAGGCTAATGTTTAGAAAGATTTTATCATAAGGAAATCTTAGAGCTTAAGAGAAAGGTTAGGAGAGGGAAAAAATGCAGAATACCTGCCCAACTGGGAAGGAGTGGGGTTTTCATAAAATGGGAAAGCTCACATAGAGACCCAAGTTGGGTCTTGTACAGTTCTGAAGCCAGGTGTCTGGAGTCAGGTTTTCTGGGAGAGGGTAATCTTCCCAGGAATCTGTTTCTTCCCAAAGAGTCTCCTAGGAAAGGGGACCTCATTTTGGGAAGAAGAGATATGGGAAGACCAGGCCCTTCTGACAATTCTCACCTCTAGCAAAGTGAAGAATTTGACCAAAAATCTTTCTACAGGCTCAAAAACATTTTTCACTTTTACATTCAGTTGTGTGTGGGGAGGTGCTGTTAAACTGCCACATTTCCAGCCCTTGGGTATGTTTTTCTCTCTTTATGTTTCCTGGAACACCTTTCCTTATTCTCTTAATAAACTCTAACTTTGCTTCACCAGTCTTCCCTCCATGGGACTCATGCTAGCATCAGTGTGGTGAACTGTGAGTAGGGTTCTGGAATGGGAACTCCTCAGCCTTCTGGAAAGGGACTGACTAGTCCTTCCTTTTGACCCCTCAGGTAGTGTGCTATTGAGCATACTCCTTTGAAAACCAAGTGGCAGGGCTGGAGAGATGGCTTAGCAGTAAGTTGCTTACCTGTTTGATTCTCCGGTACCCACATAAAGCCAGATGTACAAGGTGTGCATGCATCTAGAGTTTGTTTGCAGTGTCTGAAGGCTCTTACATGCCTATTCTGTCTCTCTAATTCTCTATCTGCTTGTTTCTCTCTCTCTCTCTTCTCTCTCTCTCTCTCTCTCTCTTTCTCTCTTATACCCACATGCATGTGCACCAAATAAATAAAAATAAAACCCAATGGCTACTCTTTAATTGCCAACTTAAACATAGGAGTTACTAAAACTCTAGTTGACTAGCAAACCCTAGCTTTGTAAGATTTAATAACCCTCTTCTTGAATAATCCTACGAATAAGTATTTTTTCCTTCCATTATTAGAGTCATGTCCTCAAAGTTTACAGATAATATTTAGGTAAAAGAGATAACATGAAAATGGATGAATCAAGAAAAAAAGCTTTACTTCAAGTAAAGAAGACAATAGTGTGCTTGGAGGCTAGAGGAAATTGAAACAGAATTAGAACAACTGCTGAAGAAAATGCTTTAGGAAGTGAGTTAATGGAGAATCAAAGGATAGTTTAACCGCATGGAGGGCCTAATTGCACAGAACTCAATTGGCAAACTCTCCTGACTTTGTCTAGCAGGGCTTAGCACAAGATCAAGAGGGATATTAAAAGCAAACAAAGTAAAACAAAGCAGGAGGAATGGAATTGGGAATGACAGTGTTAGGTAGCTAGACATATATTATTAGGCTTGAAGGTCATTGAGGATGGACAGCATTTACTTTTTCTCTGTTAACAATAAAAAGGGAAACATCAGGATATCCCTTCCAAAGATTTAAGATATCATATGAAGGGAAGGAACGTATAGATATCAGAGCTTTTGTCTAGGCAAAGTCAGGAACAAAATCCTCTGGCACTGAGGAGCGGGGAGATATGATATTCTAAACTATACCAAAACATAAGTTTATGGTCCCCTCCCTTCAGAGTTAATTAAACCAGACCTGTCAATCACTTGGTCAAGAGACTACCTATGATGGTTTGAATGTAAATGGATGTTGTCATAGCCTGAAGTATATTTAATATTAAACCTTTTTTTTTTGGAGAGAGACACAGAGAGAGACAGAGAGAGAGATGGAGAGGAAGACAGATAGAGATGGACACACCAGCAGCCTCTCAGCTGCTGCAAACTAAATCCAGATGTGTGTGTCACCTTTGTGGTCAAGTGTGGCATTATGCCCTTGCGTCACTTTGCATCTGGCTAAATGTGGGACCTGGAGATTGGAACCGCTGGAGATTGGAACCAGCGTTCTTAGGCTTAGGAGGCAGGCGCCTTAACTGCTAAGCCATCTTTCTGGCCCCCTTAAGATTAAACTTTTTACTTGTCTCCAGTAGGAAAAGCCCTGTTGGATGAGATGTGTCACTGGGGATGGATCTTGAGTTCAACTCTACTAGTGTGTGGAGAGCCAGCTTGAACTCTGGATGTTCATGCTCATCAGTGTTGGTTTCTTTCTCTCTTTGCTATAGAGGCATGCTGAAGTGAGCCAGGTTCTTCCACCATGATAAGCCTTCTCCTAGAATCTGTAAGCCTGAAATAAACCCTTTCTCCCATAAGCTGCTTCTGGTTGGGTGTTTGTCCCAGCCATGACAGGGTAACTGCAACAGGAAAATGGTACAGAGAAGTGTGTTTTGGTATTTCAGAATATGTTTTCAGGAGGAATATAGAAGGATTTGGTACTTTGGGCTGAAAAGGACTTGCAGTGCTGTAAGCAGAGTTTATGGGCTATTCTGGTGAGAGTAATGGGCTGTTGTGTTTGGTGGAAGGTATAAAACAGAAAACTAGGAAAAATACACAGTTTATCGCACAAAAATAAAGAAAGAAAGAAAGAAATAAAGAAAGAAAGAAAGAAAGAAAGAAAGAAAGTGAGTTTGATGTTACAGGTACAAAGACTGGCTTTTAGGTTACCTAAACTGTAATTGTTGTGGAGATTACCACCATTAAAGGTGGGCCAACTGTTTTGCATTGGAACAATAGAGAAGATATACCCTGAGGGTAAGCCATGGAAGGCTCAATCTAGTAAGAATACAACTTATTTTGAAAGGAGGTTGCATGAAGGACGACTGGTGAAAGAGTATCCTAAACTTCAAGGGAAACCTTTATTCTCCCCTGGATTAACAAATTTGGCTATGATGCCTGCCTGCAATTGGTTTGCCTGCCTGCAATTGGATGAATGAAAACTGCAAGGAACTGGGTCGTAAAGTCCACGTGTTTCTGGCAGCAACTAAAATATGGCAATGTGGGGCTGTAGAGATGGCTTAGCATTTAAGACACTTGCCTGAAAAGCCTAAGGACCCAGGTTGAATTCCACAGTAAAGCCAAATGCATAAAGTGGCATATGCATCTGGAGTTTGCTTACAGCAGCTAGAGACCATGGCATGCCCTACTCTCTCTCTCACACAATCTCATAGACATGTGTATGTGTCTGCATCTGCTTGAAAATAAATGAAAAAAGATTTTAATGTGGCAATGTGAAGCATGGTAGAAATCCCTAAATGGAGAACCATTAAGGCCACTTCATGTAGCTATAAAGATGAACTGATTCCAGGAGCCACTGAGATGTGATGTGGCAATGTGAAGCTGGGTTGAAATCCCTATATGGAGACTCAGTAAAGACATTGTATGGAGCTATGATGATGAACCAGTTCCATGAGCCACTGAGATGCAGCAATGCAAAACAGTGTGGAAATCCCTGTATGGAGACCAAGTAAAGCAATTGTTTGGAGCTATGACTATGACCATGGTTGGCAGTATAGATCCAAGGATGTTTTGGATATACGAGGACTGTAGAACAACTGCTGCAAGCTCAGGATGGAATTTTTACCAGGCTTTGAGCAGCCCAGATGGATAGGCAGAATTGGAAACCCAGAGACTTCATCTCTGGTCATAGATGTTAGATATGTTTGATGTTTAACTGATAATGTTTATTTTTGCATTTGTCCAGTCTCTCCGTGTTATGTCTCATTATGGTAATGGGAAGGTTTACTCTGTGCCATGATGTGTTGGAAATATGTAACTTGTGTTCTGATTTGGCTTACAGTTAAGATATGTTCTCAAATCTCAGATGATTCTTTAGACTTTTGAACAACGCTTAAGTTGGTAAAGAATGGGGACCTTTGAAGTTGGACTGAGTGCAATTTGCATTGTGAGGTGATCATGACTCTACAGGGATAGGGGTGGAATGTGGTGATTTAAATGGAAATGTATATCCCCTATAGCCTGAGTTATTTTTTATTAAGATTAAGCTTGCTACTTAAGTCTCCAGCAGGCAAAGCACTACTGAGAAGAGGTGTGTCACTGGAGGTGGATCTTGAGCCCAGCCCTATTAGGTGTGTAGAGATCCAGTTTGAGCACTGGCTGTTCATCCTTGCTAGTGTAGGTAGGTCTCTCTGTCTTTGCTATGAGTGCATGCTTAGGTAAGCCAGTTTCTTCTGCCATGATGGAGCTTCCCCTGGAATGTATAGCCTGAAATAAGCCCTTTCCTCCCATAATCTGTTTCTGTTCAGGTGTTTGTCCCAGCAATGTGAAGGCAACTGCAATGCTACCCTTTCCTATCCATTACCAAAAACATACTAAGAAGGGGAGAGGAACAGTTACCTCTTTAATGAGACCATGTGCTTATTTTTACATGTATATTAGAAGTCCTTCCCTAGGTGCAGCTTCTTATAGATTTTAACTGTTAAGTATGATATTTGTCTTAGTTCTAACTCAAAAAGCATAAACTTTTCTTTCCCTCTTTCTATATCTTCTTGGGATAATGGTCTAAATCTTAAGTATGGTTGCCTTGACACTGAGCTTTCTCACTAGTATCTCAATAAGATTCCCCTTTTATTCACTTATTCCCTACCATCTATGTGCCTAATTTTTCCTGGTCAAGAGATAAGGACTCCATGCAGCAATAGAAAGTTAAGAAGACCTGGCCTCCAAAGGTATTAAGAAGGTCCTGAGGGGAGACAAGTGAAACTAAGAGGTTGATGAATAATCTTCAGTTGAGTTAGATGAAACTGTCATCAGACATTGTAGAGAACAGAGGCTAAGGGATTGCTTTTAACAAGTGGACAAGTGGACTTGGCTTTGCTTATCTGCAGTACAGCTTACAGGTTAATTAGACATTATATCACTTAAACTATCTTTTAAGATCATGGGATTAAGAGAACGCCTTTGATGTTATTCAGAAATAATTCTCTGGGTTTATTTTGGAAAATTGGATTTTACAATCATGCATTTTATTTTCCAAAATTTAAATCTCAAAAATTTCCTCTAAATTTTGCCTCAGTGCTTCTTACTTCTAAGAATTTGCATTTCTGACAAATTAGAAACAACCACCCAATTTTAGGTTCTGTTGTAAAGAGAGCACAAGGGAAAGAAAAAGAAGAGAAGAAATGCAAATAATTACATTAAGGAAACAATCAAGTTCTTGATTGCAACATAAAATCAGGAGGAACCGCAGTGCTAACTCACACACTCTTCACAATGGTTGCCAGGGGAACAGTACTTGCACATTTTCTGGTTCTCACAAGTGTACCCCTGTGGTGTGAGTGTGTGTGTGCTTTTTTTCTTCTTATCTCTGTTTGCTTTTTAGTTTTTTTTTTTTCCTCTTTTCCCAACTGAATACTCCTTTAGGCTTGTATTCTTTAGTTCATTTTTTAATGCTCTTATTCTAGACTCCATTAAGTGGACAATATATAAAACTACATTGACTTGTTTTTTTCATCAAAAGTTATGAGTGCAATATGTAATTAAATTTTCTGTTTTCCCTAGAGCTTTTAAATATAGGAAAGTATAAATTGAGTTTGCCTTTAAGTATCTTTCATTTTTGTTTATTCTCTTGCTGTTTTTAGATTATAAATTCCTTCAGGACAGGCATTAGAGCTATAATTTTTCATAATATCCCCTACAGAAATTACACAAGGTGAAAACTCACCATGAGAGGTACAGAGCTCTTTTTGGTTGTTACTACATATTAGATTAAAAAGTAACTTTGAAAATTTTGAATTGACTTCTCTGTTCAATTTGCTAAAATGAACTTAGACTTTGGATTTTTTTTCTTTTTTTGCCACAGGTAAATAATCACAACTAGGAAACACAACTGGCCACAAAGGAAGAAAGGGCTTTCTCCACTTCTGGGTAACATGAGACACTCCTATTCTGATTTGAAACATCTGGAGGCAGAAGCAAAGACCTTATCATTTGTTCCCTGAGAACTTATTGCACCAATTGCCTCTTGTATAAGTACAAACTTTAGTTTGAGTAACAGAATAGACCAAATACATTGGACATTTAAAAAACTATATTTTGGGGTATACTAAGATTAATATTACACCATTAACTAAGTTTATTGCTTTGAAACCTATACTCATCTTGAAAGAAAATGAATTCTTAGTAATATAATGAATAAGTATAAATCAATTAATCTGTTAAACAAAACTGCATGAAATCACAAAATGCATATGTGGGGGTTTGATTCAGGTGTCCCCCATAAACTTATGTATTCTTAATATTAAGTCCCAAGCTGGTGGAGATTTGGCAACTGGAGCCTCCAGGAAGCAGTGTCTTATTGGGGGTGGGTTTATGGGTGTTATAGACAGCTTCCCCTTGCCAGTGTTTGGCACTGTCTCCTGCCGCTGTTGTCCACATGATATTAGCCAGGATGTGATGTCCACTCTTAGCTCATGCTATTTTTCCCTGCCATCATGGAGCTTCTTTTTGAGTTTATAAGCCAAAATAAACCCTTTTCTCCCACAGGCTGATGTTAGTTGGGTGTTTGTTTTCTGCCAGCAACACAAAGATGACTTCAACAACTTATTAAACACTTATAGAAATGTACTGTGTTAAATACAGTAGGTATATCAATATATTTACAATGTATTTACATTCAGGAAATTTAACATGTATTAATAAATCTTTATGATAGATTTTT
The DNA here is from genome assembly GCA_036365145.1 of Orientallactaga sibirica. Lineage (NCBI taxonomy): Eukaryota > Metazoa > Chordata > Mammalia > Rodentia > Dipodidae > Orientallactaga > Orientallactaga sibirica. The sequence continues at coordinate 20,640,953 of JAEOAD010000012.1, forward strand.
ATAGGCAGTCTAGCAGGGATAAGGCCCATGGAGAACAAGGTTTGGGGGAGTCTATCTAAATTGAGTTAGCAAGTCCTGTGCTTCAAGTGGATAAGGTAGATCAATAAGAAGGCCCAAGTGTTACATAAATTTGCACTTCTTAAACTAAGTTAGGAGAAAAGTTGGTAGAGGAAAATGGACTTACTTTCAGTTTAATCAAAGCAGGGAGAAAGACTTCTAATTTTTTCCTCCCTTCTCTATATTAGTACTACAGTTTTATAGAAAAGATGGGGTCCGGGAGAAGCCAAGAAACCTGCCTATGTTACTTTAGATTTTCAGAACTGTTTGAGATCTCTTCCAGGGAGCAAAGTTCCTTCTCTGGCTGGCATCACAGAAATTTTAAAAATATTTATTTATTTATTTATTTATTTATTTATTTATTTATTTATTTGCAAAAGAGAGAGGGAGAAAGAATGGACATTCCAGGGCTTCTAGCCACTGTAAATGAATCCCAGATGTATGCACCACTTTGTGCATCTGGTTTTAGTGGGTACTGGGAAATCAAACCCAGGTCATTAGGCTTTACAAGCAAGTGCCTTAACTGCTGGGCCATCTCTTCAGCCCATTCTGAGAAATTGTTAATTCTTTGAGGCCCATTGTTCTAAAGGTCTACAGTGAAAGGAAGGGCACAAATGTCTCTTTAAAATGGCTCCTCTCCTGCAGAAAGTTAGAAATGGAAAGAGGGTTGGTTGAGAAAAGTATTCAGATGGATAGTGTTTTGCTTAATTATTAAAGCTAGAACTCAAGTGAGTCATTGACTAATAAAGAAATCAATACCCAGTGTACTGTCATGGTATTTTGAATGAGAATATCCCCCATGGCCTTAGGTGTTTGTGTTTAAGCCTCATACTTAATCTCCAGCTAGTGTAGCCTTTAGGAAGTGGAGTCTTGCTGGAGGATGTGTGTCACTGGAGGCTGAACTTGAACTGTTATTTCCAGCTCTCCAGGCTGCACTCAGATCACTTTTTCTACTTCTTTCCTGCTGATAGAGAGATGTGACACCTGGCTCTCTGCTCCTGCCATGTCTTCCTCACCCTTTCCTTTCACAAGCTGCCTCTGGTCAGCTATTTTGTGCAAACAATGATAAAGTAGCTGCTCTAACTGGGAAGCTCTGTAAAGTCAACATGAGATCCTCCCCACTTATCTTCCTGAGTAGCTTGGATGGGTCACTTTAGTCCTTATCTGTCAAATTGGGACAGTGCATGTGTTAAAAACTGTGTAGCACAAAAGACAACATGCTGAAAATATCTCAAAATCTTCATTTTCTAAGAAGATGAAAAGAGCTCTTATAATTAGGACTGCTTATATCTTCCTTGTTCATACAGTCAACTCAGCAGCCATGGAGTGATGCCCTGTGGACCATGGATAGAAAAAGGTATTGCCTCCTGTGTTTAAGTCCCCTGTGTTGTGTTGACTCCTTTATTGAACTTTCATTATTACAATTAACCAACAGCTTTCCATTCCACTACCCTTTCCTCAAGGCAGCCAACTTCTTTCCACTCTTCATTGCATTCCTGATTGCCTATGGCACATATTTGGGTTTCAATAGGTATTTGCCAAAAAGATGAAAAATAACTCTTTCTTATTTCCAAGAAGAGCAACTAAGCATTCCTGTCTCTAGCTTTTCTGATGCCTTATTCTTCAGAAACCAAAGAAATTCTTTTATTTTAGTGTTTCCCCAAACATTATTTTTTGGTAAGTAGATGCAAGGGATTTATGCTCAAGAAGAGAATATAAAACAAAAATCAAGTAAAACCAAAATTTTCTTGGGCTGGAGAGATCACTTAGTGGTTAAGTGCTTGCTTGTGAAGCCTAAAGACCCCAGCTTAAGGCTCAAGTCCCAGTACCCACATAAGCCAGATGCACAAAGTGGTGCGTGCATCTGGAATTAATTTGCAGTGGCTGGAGGTCCTGGTATACTCATTCTCTCCTTCTCTCTTCCTCCCTCTTTTTTTTTTTTTGTTTTTGTTTTTGTTTTTACATTTTTGGTTTTTTGAGATAGGGTCTCACACTAGCCCAGGCTGACCTGGAATTCACTATGCTGTGTCTGTCTGTCTGTTGCTCTCAAATAAATAAATAAATAAATAAATAAATAAATAAATAAATTTTAAAAATTTTGCTTTGAAAGAGTACTTAAGTAGCCTATTATCTCCCTCTCTCTCTTGCTCTCACTTTCCATTAGGGCAATAAAAACCAAACACAGTAAAAGCAGATGAAGAGGAATTCCCACATCTTTTAGCTACACTGAACAAATTCTCTAAGATAAATATGTATATGATGGATTCCTTTGTCATGTCCTAATTCCTACTTTCTGATGTCCTTCTCTCCCCAGCGCTGGAATTGGAAACTTTTGCTTCGCATTTGAATCCACCTGGTTCTCTATGGAAGGCAATACAAGGCAAGAGGACTCCACCCATTAAAGTTCACCACAAGAGGCAACCAGCAGCAGGTTGTTATTGGACAGATTTGGTCTAACTCTGATGCTGGGTCCTAGTTGCCATTGATCAGTTTCTGCCTATTTTCTAAAATTATGTTCATTGCCGTGCATTCCTCACTTTAGGCCCTTTAAGTTAATTGTGTCTATGCTTTCTTCCTGATGCATGGGTCTCTATCTGAGAAGGCTCAGTGATTTGTTCAACAGGGATTAGGAGGGGACTCAAAATCGTTAAGTAACTTCTACACATCTCTATGGGACTTTTTCTTTCACCTCTCATATTCTATTGTTTTTTCAGATAGTTTGTCCTGTATATCACTCATTTTGTACTGTCAACAAACCTATCAAATAATAGTTTCTGTTGAATACACACCTCTTTGCCTCTGACCCAGGAGCTGTACTTTCAGGTCTTGGCACTTCTAAATTGCTGCCCCAAATCCCGTGATCATATGAACATATCTAACCCAAGGAAATTCTGGCAAATGGCTGACCTTTTTTTTTTTTTTTTTTTTTTTTTTTTTTTTGAGAGAGAGATAGAGAGAGGTAGAGAGAGAGAGAGAATGGGAGCACCAGCAGCCTCCCAGCCTCCGTGAATGAACTCCAGATGCATGTGCCTCCTTGTAGGCACCTGCAGCATTGAGCCCTTGCATCACTTTTGAGTCTGGCTAAACATGGGACCTGGAGATGGGAACTGTCATTCTTAGGCTTGGCAGGCAGGAACCTTAACAGCCACACCATCTCTCCAGCCCTGGCTGACTTTTTAAAAGGGAGCAGCCTTTTTTTGTTAACCAAAACTTAGTCTGGAAAGCATTAAACCATTTACCAGATAAATAAAGTAATAAATATTAATGTAGTTTTCATACATTAAGTTATGGTAGATTTTTCTGTTTAAGGAAAATCAATATCCAAAAATTAGTCTCCAAGGAAATAATGTTTGAGTCATGAAGAGATAATTGTTTAGGGAAGTGGATTCAATACTGGATTGAACTCATAACCTTGAAATATATTCAGTGTATGGTAAGAATGATTTCTTATAATCTTGAAATATATTCAGTGTGTGGTAAGGATGATTTCCTCATGGGATCCAGGAAACAGCCACTATCAGATTTGTTGAAGAAAAGTGATTTGCTTCCAAATATCTCTCAAGAATATTGGATCAGGGGCTACAGAGATTGCTTACTGGTTAAGGCACTAGCCTGCAAAGCCAAAGAACCCAGGTTCAGTTCCTCTACATATACATAAGCCAGATGCACAAGGTGGCACATGCTTCTGGAGTTTGTTTGCAGCGATTGAAGGCCGTGGGGCACCCATTCTCTCTATCTGCCCCCTCTCTCTCAAATAAATAAATAAATAAATAAATAAATAAATAAATAAATAAATTTTTAAAATGTTTGAACAAAAAAGAATATTGGCGGCTGGAGAGATGATTTAGCGCTTAAGTGCTTGTTTGTGAAGCCTAAGGACCCCGGTTCGAAGCTTGATTCCCCAGTACCCACATAAGCCAGATGCACAAGGTGGCACATGCATCTGGAATTTGTTTGCAGTGGCTGGATGCCCCGGTGCGCCCATTCTCTCCCTCCCTCTCCTCTCTCTCTCTCTCTCTCTGTCTCTCTCTCTGCCTCTTTCTGTCTGTTGCTCTCAAATAAACAAATAAAAAGAAACAAAAAATTTTAAAAGAAGAATATTGGATCATTTGGCAGGATGTCCCCTAGGTTCTTCAAATTTGTGCACTTGATAGGGTATTCATAGCTTTAAGGATAAATATAATTCCATTTTATGGAGGTACCACCTTATTTACCTAGCCACCCATGGTTAGACAATTAATTGTGATATCTTGGTTATTGTGAATAATGCTTTAATAAAAAAATGGGAGTTCATATATATTTTTAATATCCTAATTTCCCTGCTTTCTATATGTACCCACAACTAAGATTGTTAGATTATACAATAACTGGCATTTTGAGAAGTTTCTATTATTTTCCATACTGGTTATACAAATTTATATTCCTTTTTTTTTTTGTTTTGTTTTGTTTTTTCAAGGTAGGGTCTCACTCTCACTCTGGTCCAGGCTGACCTGGAATTAGCTATGTAGTCTCAGGGTGGCCTCGAACTCATGGCAATCCTCCTACCTCTGCCTCCCGAGTGCTAGGATCAAAGGCGTGTGCCACCACGCCCGGCTTAAATTTATATTCCTAATAATAGCAGTGAACAAGGGTTCCAATTTCTTCTAATCATTGCCAACACTTATTATCTGTCTTTTGAAAAAAGAATCAGATCTATAAAAATGACTTTGTTGGGGGCTGGAGAAATGGCTTAGCGGTTAAGGTGTTTGCCTGCAAAGCCAAAGGATCCCGGTTCAATTCTCTAGGACCATGTAAGCCAGATGCCTGAGGGGCACATGCATCTGGAGTTCGTTTGCAGTGGCTAGAGGCCCTGGCGTGCACATTCTCTCTGTGTCTGCCTCTCTTCTATTTCTCTCTCTCTTCCTTTCTCTCTCTCTGCTTGCAAATAAATAAATTAATTAAAAGTTTTAAAAAATGACTTTGTTGGGCAAGTGTTCGCTGCACAAACATGAGACCTGATAGAGCCTGATTCATCCTGAGTTCAATTCCCCAGCACATACATAAATAATTGGACATGGCTACACACACTTGAAACCCCAGTCCTGAAGAAAGCAAAGAGCAGAGAATCACTGGGACTTTGGTCAACTTATCAGATGGAAAATGGAAGCTCCGGTTCAATGAACCAATTCCATCTGAAGGAAGCAGAGCAGATGAGTGATAAAGGCAATGTCCAGTTTTCTCTGGCTGCTGCATGCATGCTCACAGGCTCACAGGGTACATGCATCTGCACACACATACCACACTACATCACACATAATACGCACAAGCAAATAACAGTAAGAATAAAAGTCAATAAATAATAGATATACTAGATAGAGAAAAAAGATGATGGTAGAAAGTAAGCTTCTTTATAGATACATCAGAAAACTCGAAGAATTGGCTTGTCTGGGCACACCAAGTCTTCATACATCTTCGATAAGATATGATAAAATATTTGTCTTCTTTCACAGAGTAATGTGATTCCAGTTAATTATTCCTACTGGTGTTCTTTTACTAGCAATTAAGGTATACAGACAGAGAAATCAATGGCTCCTTACAAGAGCTCATTGTGTCAAAGAATAATTATATCAAAATGTCTTTCATAAGCACCAGAAGTGCCACATATTGAATGGCACTTAATTTTTGTAATTAAAAATTATCTCTTCTACATAAAAATAAAATAATTTAAGGTTCAGAGAACACAATTCTATTCTCTTTTCTTTTCTCTTTGAGACAGGGTCTGGCTATGTAACTCAGATGGCTTTTAATTTGGGATTACTTCCCAGGATTGGGATTGAAAATATCTGTGCCATTATACTAGGATGGATGTCCATTTTGGTCTCATTATGTTTTGAAGTCTTTTGTGACCCTTTACATTAGTGCTTTGTAAGGTGAGAATATAAAGACTCTGAACACGTTCTTGACAGCTATACATCACACGTTTTCAAATCTGGTTTATAACTACATGCAAATTGAAGAAAGATAAGATTCAATAATTACACTTAGATATTTAATTTTTAAAATGGTTCAAGGACAGTAATATTGTAAAGAAAGAAAAGCCTGGGTCAATGGAACAAATGGTCCTGGCTGAGAAGAGGGAAAATAGATTATTTACAGCATTCTTTTTCCTTGAAGTCCTTTCTAAACTTGATTACAAAGTGTGACAACAATTTGCTAATCTGCTTTCCTGACTGTAATCACAGTCTACTCTTCTCTGTCTTGAGAAAAACTTTATTGCAAGCTTATTGAAAGAATTTGGCTTTTTGATGGGTTTAGGATATGACAAATTTTCTTCTAGAAGTGTGAGAAGATGGCGTCACAGACTCATGTTATGAAGCAATTACCAGCAATCTGAAGAATATCAGACCTTCACAGAAATTGAAACAAGGAAGAAGAATGTAGAAAAATAATTTAGCAGCCAATCCGGTGTACCAAAGGAAATTTCTTCCATTGTTACCACTATCAGCACACTGTAATTAATGAAGAAACGCTATCTGCTGTGAATGTTGCTGACAAGGGGAAGTAAGCTCTTTCATTTTATCTAAGATTAGGGTTTTCCTTTGGCTTTCATTGCCTTGGAAATCAACAGCTACCATTCCTTTTCTTGTTAGTTTCTAGCTTACTCATACACATGCGGGCAAGTTTACTTCATGGAGAGCCAAGACATGTCCTTGGAGGAGTGTTTGACCTTAGCAGTTGAATTCCCCCTGTGTGAGGGAGATTTGAGGTCCATTTTTTTCTCCTTTCCATAATTTAATGCCTATAAATTGTATTCATTTTTCTTAATTGAGTTTGTAAAATAGCCTCTAACTTGGCTTATAATTTACCTTACTCTTGTAAATAAAACCATAGGATAAAGTCTCTGAAACTGATGTGGGCTGAACTAGGTGTAAGTTGGAAGACCATGCACCATGCTGCCCATCCTGGAATGATCTCTAAAGGCCAGGTCCTGCCTAGAAACAAGGAAAAGCAAGGAATGCGAACCATGGCAAAAGAGAGAGAGAGAGAAAACAAGTGAAAGTCTACGAACAACTTTTCCCTTTTCTCCTTGTGTGTTTGTGTGTGCATGTAGAATATGTCTGCAGTGAGGCATGGTATGTTATATGTGGTGTATGAACATGGTCTGTGGAGGTACACATACCATGTCTGTGCATGTAGAAGCCAGAGAACTCCAGTAATTTCTGCAATATGTTAAGTTCATATTTACTTGAGACAGGATCTCTGCCTCAAATGGAAGCTGCTGTCTGTCAGAGAGCCCCAGGGACTCTCTGACCTCTGCTTCCCTTCCCCGCAGAACAAGGTTACAAACATGGATGGCTACACCTAGATTTTTATTATGTTGGTTTTGGGGTGTCAAACTTGGTAGTCTCTGGCCCCAAGGGGCACTTAAGTGGTAAGCATTCTTAATAGATAAGCCATTTCCCCAGCCCACTTGGCCTTTTTCTTTCAATGATTTTTCTCCTCATGATTATCTTCCACATGCACTCAAAACCTGTAAAAGATTCCCTCAAAGTGTTCACTACTGCTTGCTGCAGCACAGTCTCATCCCACCCTCATATACTCTGTACCATCCACTCTCATCTACCCTATACCAACTACCCTCAGACAGCCAAATGTCCTATCTCCACACACAGCAGGAAGAAAGTGGAGACTGCACTCGTCTGCTGTAGCAAGCAGGGCTGGACTATAAAATCCCAAGGTCCATGCCCAGTGACAGATTCCCTTCCTTGCTGAAGGTGGAGATTAAGTATGAGGCTTAATCACAAACACACAAGGCTATGAAGAATATTTTACACTCAAACATTCCCATGGTATGGTCTGAACAATAAACTCTTTGCTTTAAATGACTTGGGCCATTCATTATATTCTGAGACAACTTTTTAAAAAATCCTGGACTTTTGGTATTTTTCATCTATCAAAGACCTTTGAAGCTCTATGCTATCTGTGTAAACATCCCAGTAAGGTTTTTCCCATATATATTGACATTTTGGCCAACATTATCATGCAAATCTGACTTCAGATTCCCTATAATTAATCCTAGAGCCTTTAGGATAGAAGAGTTTTTCCTTGTATGTCAATGAGATCAAATTGTTTCACCAACATGTATTTTTTTAAACTCATTTAAGCCTTTCAGTTTGCCTTCCTGTATTATGGAGGACAGGGAGCTAACTACTTTCCCAATTTCATACAGATAGAACTGCAAATAGGATTTTGCTTCTTATGTTCAGCTGCTCTATGAGAAATTTGAGTTCAAAGCAGACTCAGTTAATTTAAACAAGAAGCAAGTTATGCACATTTCACATGTAAATCATAGCATGGGTACTTCACAGCAACATCATAGCAGCTACTAGATTTAGCAGAAGAGTTTTTCTGAACTTAACAATGGAGGGACAGTTCTGAATGTGGCATAGGTTGAGGCCTTTTTGGTATAGTTGTTTACAGATTTGCCATGTAATCTTCCTTCCCAGAGGATATTGTTCCAGAGTTTTGTCTGCTGGACTTATATACCTAGAAAATCTGAATAAGAACTGATAAATGCCACTTGAGAGCTAGAACCCAGTCAATTAAACAGATGGAGGAACTAAGCTCAGAGGTTAGAGAACTGATGCCTGAATCATAGTGTGAGGAATTGCTAAGAGAGAAATCCAAACTCAGTATGACTCAGGCTGATGTACAACTGGGATGCACCCATTTATAACGGTAGTTGTTAAAATACTGTAGCACTTTGGTGTGCCATGAGCCCCTGCCTGTCCTTAGCTCTGTCTTTAGGGCCCAATAGGCTTTCTGTATGTTTAAGCACTAATGGGAAATAGTTGTTTGGAGGGATGTTAAGTGTCCTTTCTGATTGTACAGTGTGTGCCACCTAATTGTTCAATATCTTTATCCTCACCCTAGGGTATGACTCTGTTGAAACCTACTTTCTATCATGCCAGCTTGTGTCTTTGCTTAGTAAACACTTTATTGAATTCAACAGAATTCCTAGATTTAAAACTGAAGTAACACAGTTTTTATTTCTCTTTAGAACCATAATACCATTACTGTCTGTAGGAGAGAGAAGCAATGTTAGAAACTCAACAAACTTTTGTCATCAGGGGCAGCTCATCCAATGATGTGAATTTATAACTTTTAATTTTGATAGGTGGGAAACCATCTTAACAGCTCCAGTGAAATGCTTAATAAACTGAAAAATAAAGCAGAGGAGATAAAAGGGATCTATCTTTAGCACTCCTAATAGATATAAAGCATAGTCCTAAATATATACAATTTTATAATTTTCATATCCATAATTTATGACCAAAGTGACTCTTCAGTAGATACCAAGAGAAAACAGCATAAAAAACCATTTGGGCTGGAGAGATGGCTTAGCGGTTAAGGCGCCTGCCTCCTAAGCCTAAGAACGCCAGTTCCAATCTCCAGCGGTTCCAATCTCCAGGTCCCACATTTAGCCAGATGCAAAGTGATGCAAGGGTACAATGCCACACTTGACCACAAGGGGGAGCACACATCTGGATTTCGTTCACAGCAGCTGAGAGGCTGCTGGCATGCCCATCTCTGTCTGTCTTCCTCTCCCTCTCTCTGTCTCTCTCCAAAAAAAAAAAAAAAAAAAGATAAAGAACCATTAGATGACCCAATACTCTGCCTCGGAGTACTGTTACTCTAGGAATCACTGGGGTAGGATAATATCACATTTCTTCACGTTGATACCTCTGAGCATCTGGGTTTGGCTGCTGCATTGAGCAACAAAGCATGCAAAATAAGTATCCTGCCATGATTGCTTGTTGCCATGAATTGCTGCTAAATCCTCAAAATGCAAAATCCCTAGACTTTCTAGACCCTTGATCAATAATGAGTGAGTCATTATACAAATACTGCTGGGATGAGCAGCCCTTATCCGAGAAATGGAAGATAGATTTTCTGATCTTTCCTGGCACCTAATTCTGCTGCCAAATAAATGTGTCATAATTTATTTAAAGTTCGGGGAAAGGAAAAAGCCTAAGAGTTCCTGGAGTCTAATGTACTTACTTCATGGAAAAATTATAAACCATGAAATGGCTACTGGAATTTAAAAATAATGGTAAACATAGTAGTTGGGTGGAGGAGAGTAAAAACTGGAGAAGCTACAAGATCTGCAAACTAAAAGACATGTTTTCATCTGTAAACCCCCACATTCAAGCACATTCATAAATATTATAATAGTTGTAAACTAATGCTTGGTATCCAAGTAAGCATAGCAATACAAGAACACATGGTTAATTCACTCTCTCTTTAAGCCCTCTCAAATGAGAACATAGGCAAATATGAATAAAATAAGTATTTAAAGTGGCTACTGCCTACATAATCAAAAAGAATACACAGAAAACAGAACAATGATGACAATAAAGCTCAGACGATGACTTAGTAAGTGACTGACACTATTCATTACCTTCCTGTTGCTGGGACAAAATGCTTAACAAAGATCAGTATAAGGGAGGGTTTCCATGAGCTTACAGCTCGGGGTTACAGCCCATCATGGTGGGGAAGGCATGGGGCAGGAGCGTGGGGCAGCTGTTCACATTCAGTCCCCAGTAAAGAAGCAAAAAGGGTTGAATGCAGCTCAGCAATCTTTCTTTCCCCGCTCCCCCCTTTTATTGTTTTATTTTGTTTTTTTGAGGTAGGGGCTCACTGTAGCCCAGGCTGACCTGGATTTCACTGTGTGAATTCTCAGTGTGGCTTTGAACTCAGGGCAATCCTCCTACCTCTGCCTCCTGAGTGCTGGGACTAAAGGCTTGCACCACTGCCTCGATGCTTTCTCTCTTTTCTACAGCCCAGAACTCCAGCTCATGAGATGATGCTGCCCACATTTAATGTGGGTCTTCCAACCTCACTTGAGCAAATCCAGATAATCTCTCACAGGCGTGTCCTGAGGCTAACCTAATCCAGACAATCCCTCACAGGTGAAAACAGGTCCCGTCATGTCGACGACACAGCCACGGAGAATTAACAAAGAAAAACTAGAGCAAACCAGCACCCCCCAGTTATTTACAAAGCACCTACTATGTGGTAGGCCCTGTGTTAGTGAGAGACGGCGGCGGAGCAGCAAACAGATGAGGCTGACGCTGTGCCTTAGTGAGCTTAAGTAGAAGACAATGAGACCCATGAAAAAGCTGAAAACAAGTTGGAAGCATGAAGCAGTTTTGAGAGTGGGTGAAGAGGTGGGAGTGGAATCCCTGGGTTTGATCACTAGCACCGTATCAACTGGCACTGGCCGTGCTAATCCCATTATTTGCGAGAGCCAGATGTGGTGGCAATCCCAGCACTTAGGAGGCAGAAGTAGGAGGATTGCCGTGAGTTCAAGGCCACCCTGAGAATATGAGTGAATTCCAGGTCATCTTGGGCTAGAGTAAGACCCTACCACGAAAAACCAAAACAATAAAAAGTTAAAAAAATAAAAAATAAACTGAAATAGACCTAAAATAAACCCAACATGGCTCAGGGAAATTTGTGGACGAGAGGGTGGAAAGATTGTTAGAGCCACAAGTTGGGACATTAGGCACAAAGACATTGCCTCTTCCCCATAACTGATCTTTGTCCCTACTGTGAATGACCCACAATCCCCATGGGGATTTCTGGCAGCCCCAATAAGGAGGGTCCCTTTGGAGGGGGAAGGACAGGGAGGAGGCTAAGGATGGTACCAACACGTGCTGTTCACACACTATGTACATAATTGATTTTAAAAAAAGAATAAAAAAAGAAAAATAAATAAATGAACATGAGCAACCAGTACTTGGGAGATGAGGCAGGAGGACCAAGGTCATCAGCCCCAGCTACATAATGAGATCAAGGCCAGCCTTGAACACATGAGAACAGATAAAAAATTAATTGAATAACTAAATAATAAAAGAAGAAGATAAAAATCTATAGTCAGATTGTTGCTAATCTTCCTAATCAGCACATCCATGACTGCTCCTCCAACACTTTAGCAAACTGCAACTTCCCTTCTGCAGAAACCATGAACATGCACGGTGGAGCAGAGAAACGAGGCACTGTATTGAAGCTTGAGGAATCAGTAAACGATCAGACATTCAGCTAGGCTGTGGTCCTCCTGCAACCAAAATGTATACTGAAGTCCTAGATAAAGCCGGATCCTACTTCCACCACAGAAAAGAATTCTGGGGCCAGTCAATATGTAGCAGGGCTGAGAGTTATTATGTATATATATATATATATATATATGTGGCTTGGTGTGGTGGCACATGCCTTTAGGAGGCAGAGGTAGGAGGATCATCATGAGTTCGAGGCCACCCTGAGAATACAGAGTGAATTACACAGTAAATTCCAGATCAGCCTGGGTTAAAGCCAGACCCTTCCTTGAAAAAAAAAAAAAAAAGAAAATATATATATATATATATATATATATATGATTTAAGAGCATAAGCTAATAGAAAGGTGCTGAGGGAAAGTGTGAGACATACTAAAACACGTCTGTGGGTTTCACAATGGAGAGTCACATGTCATTGTCTTTCCAATAGCCATACATAGGATGTTGATAGGGTTTGAAGTTATTTTTATAGGGAGATTAAGAAATTCAGATGAGACCACAGGGTAGTTCCATAGACATATTTGACAGGATTCTAACTGATAAGGTAAAAATCATAGGAGTGTGGAAAGTTCATGGATCTTCCTGGTAAACAAAATAATCATCTCACTAATAATCTAAGACAAGGGTGAAGTCCTAACCAAGCTCACATACACTAAATTCTTATGTATGTTTTAAGGATTTTAAGATATTCTTATTTAAAAGCATTCCTATAAAAGAAGAAATACAACCCCTATGTGGGCACTTTCACAGTAAATACGGTTTATTGTGCTGGAATGGTGAGTCTTTGCTGACAAAAGGTTTAAAGTAGAGGAGTACCAAGCCCCTTTCTGTCTTCAAATTACCATAATTTCCAAATCTTTCTGTCCTGCTACATGATCAATCTTAATGCCTCCTTCTAAATGTGAATAGCCATTCAAGGATTGTGGTGATCTATCATAACATCATAAATAAAATGCAGAATGAAAAGGAAGACCTTTGAGAAAATAAGAATGGAAATGTACATTATATAATCAGTGTTTTACAAGAAAAGAGAGAAGGCAATGCATCTTTTATTTGCAAACAGAGAGAGAGAGAGAGAATGGGCATGCCAGGGCCTCCAGCCACTGCAAACGAACTCCAGACGCATGTTCCCCTTGTGCATCTGGTTTACGTGGGTCCTAGGGAATCAGACCTGGGTCCTTTGGCTTCACAGGCAAATGCTTTAACAACTAAGTCATCTCTCCAGCCCCTGTAATGCATCTTTTAAATAAGAACAGGAATGTAAAACAGATTCAAGCATTGGGGAAAACCAAACAATTCAAAGGAGAAGTTGAACAGACAAGACTTGATGAAATCCATAAAAAGCAGAACAGAATCACAGAATCAGGCTGGAGAGATGACGCAGCAGTTAAGGTGCTTGCCTGCAGAGCCTAATGACCCAGCTTGGATTCTACAGTGCCCACGTAAAGCCAGATGCACAAAGTGGCACATGCATCTGGCATTCATTTGCAGTGACTAGAGACCATGGTGTACCCATTTCTCCCTTTCCCTCTCTCTCTCTCTCTATTTTTCCTTGCAAATAAATAAATTAATTTAAAAAAACACAGAATCATTTGGGAAGGTGTAATTTGCTATTAGGCAATAGGGACAGACATGAGAAGAAATTATTAAAATAAGAGAAGAAATGAATGTAGACATGAACAACATAAGTTGAGAGATTGCAGAACATCACTACCTATTGCTTCTTTAAAAAAGAAATTCAGAAGAAAAAAAAAGAAAAAGAAAAGAAATTCAGGACTGGAGAGATGGCTTAGCGGTTAAGGTGCCTGCCTGCTAAGCCTAAGAATGTCAGTTCCTATCTCCAGGTCCTATGTTTAGCCAGATGCAAAGTGACGCAAGGGCGCAATGCCGCACTTGCCCACAAGGGGGCACACACATCTGGATTTTGTTCACAGCAGCTGAGAGACTGCTGGCGCGCCCATTCTCTGTCTTCCTCTCCTTCTCTCTCTGTCTCTCTATGTCTCTCCAAAAAGAAAAGAAAAGAAAAGAAAAGAAAAGAAAAGAAAAGAAAAGAAAAGAAAAGAAAAGAAAAGAAAAGAAAAGAAAAGAAAAGAAAAGAAAAGAAAAGAAAAGAAATTCATCAAGCTGGAGAGATGCTTCCACAGTTTATCAGTTAATAGCACTTCTTGTGCAAGCATGAGGGACTGCAGAGGCCTGAAAGATTACTGGAGTTTGATCTGCAGGACCCACATAAACAGCTGTGTGTGGCTACACACATCTGTAACACTAGTCCTGTAGGACAGCAGCAACCAAAGAATCTCTGGAGCTCATAAAAAAATAAAATAAAATAATTAGGATCAGTTAGAGATGTAGAGTCAAGTAAGAGTGGGCTAAAGAGCTATGGAGAAGGATACACCCGTCATACATCTCCAGCCACAGCAGGCAAGTGAACCAGGGTACCCCACTTCAGGCAAGTACATGGGAGTCACATTGATGCATATGCGTGCCTACACACACACTATGTACAAAAAACAATGGAGGTCCATATGGCATCAGTGTCTCAAAGTTATTATTTGGAACTGGCAATGGTGTAGCTGTATCATAAAATTCTATACGAAAAAATATTCCTAACATAATATTCTATGCCTAGCTGTCATTTAATATTAAGACAATGGTGTGTACATATTTTGTACACGGAAAATGTCTAAATATTTATTTGTCACTTGAAGAGTACTTGCCTCACATGAACATATTTTTAGTATATCACCAGAAAATCAGAAACATTTTTATGTATAAAAGAACAGTCAGTTCGCTATAAGTATTAGAACTGATAATATTTTAAAGACTAATGGTGCAGACTGGAGAGATGGCTTAGAGGTTAAGGTGTTTGCCTGTGAGGCCTAATGACCTAGGTTTGATTCTCCAGGTCCCACATAAGCCAGATACACAAGGTGGTGCATGCTGGAGTTTGTTTGCAGTGGCTAGAGGCCCTGGCATGCCCATTTTCTCTCTCTCTCTCTCTGTTTCTCAATCACTCTCTTTCCTTCCCTCTCTCTGTCTCTAATAAATAAATAAAAATGGAAGGAGGGCTATCTAGCGTGGATGAAGATGCACTAGAAACTGTGGGGTAGCTGGAACCAGCAACAACAAACAAGTCTGCCAAAAATCCATGTGTGTTGTTCGTCACACTTACCAACCCAGTAGATTGGGTTTCTTCAGAAGCTGACATACCTTTGTGCAGCCTCACAAGGCATGTTCCAGAACGCAGAGAAGTTGAAGGGTCTGAGAGGAGCTGGAGGCTCTGCAGCACCCAGGGCTGCCCTATGCCAGGATAATAAGCCAGAATTCACAGCTATGTGAGCAGCTTCTATAGGATGTGGTGGCCTGCCTCACTTCCATCCTCCACACCTGTAGCAAAGTGTCTTCTACATCTGGGACTAACCTAGCATCATGTAAGGGGTAGCAAGATGGGAAACAGAACCCCACCTTGTTTAAGTGAACACTATCCAGAGCCACCACAAACAGAAAGAATTGGTGTTTGGGACAAAGAGAAGAGACGAGTTACTCTGAGCCTGACAGTAAAGGAAACTCCACGGAAAAACAACAGTTAAGGAAAATGCCTCAGTCCAGATTGCAATAAAGATCACAGAGGTCTCAAAACAAAATAAGGATCCAAACACTGGACCAGAATTGTTCTGAGGTATTTGATTATAATTAGAGGTGTTTTTAAGTTCTTGATGGAAAGTAATTAAAACTACAGCACAAAAAGAATAGCTGTATAAAAAATAAAGTGTCATCATAATTTACAACATTGCCTAGTTGATCATGATATTTACATCGTCACAATCATCTCTACATTGCAGGGTGAATCAATAAGAAAGAAGTTAAATATATGGAGAGAGAAGGCAAGGTACTGCAAGAAAACTAAAACTAAGACAATCTTATTTGGTTACAGGAAATCCAAAAAGAGCGAGTAAATTTGTTTCAGCTAATAGAATTTATTTTTAGAACAATAAAACAAAAAGTTAACTTCAAAAAAGTTAAGTGTTTATCAGGGGTTTGGAGAGTGGGAGGGATTTTTTAAAATATTTACTTATTTATTTGTTTTGAGAGAGAGAAAGAAGCAGAAAGAAAGAGAGAGAATAGGTGTGCCAAGGCCTCTAGTCACTGCAAATGAACTCCAGATGTATACACCACCTTGTTCATCTGGTTTTATGTGAGTACTGGGAAACTGAAACTCGGTCCCTTGGTTTTGAGGCAAGCACTTTAACTGCTAAGCCATCTCTCCAGCCCATGGGAGGGATTTTTAAGGATACAAAACTATTCTATTTCATAATAACAAAGACATTATGCCTTCTTCTTCACACATCAAACAGTGTAGCATAAAGGGTAAGCCTAAAAGAAACTATGAACTGTAGTGAGTAATGATGTATCAATATTTGCCCACTAATTATAATAACTGTATTAAACTAATGCAAGATATTAAAATATGAGTCATTATGTATGCACTGAAGGATACTTGAGAATTTAGTGCTCTATATGTGTATATAAATCTTAGATTGATAATTAATACCTCATTGATATTAGTGCCTGCAGGATCAACAAGTATAATGCAGTTATTATACTAGACAACAATAACACTATACCACAAACAATCTTCAGGCAATTTACCATACCAAATTCTTTTATTATTACACAATTGTCAGGAAGGCAGATGTAGTTCGTCTGATCTTGGTTGAATTTTATGGGACTCAGCTGTGTTCATGTGCAAGTCAGGGTGGAACTTACTTCCACATATCTTTTCCAGAATGTCATAGAGTTGGAATCTTATAGTAGGGAGTATTTTCAGATTTATATTCTTCATTCAGCAATATGACTTTAAGTTCCTCCCTGTTATTTCACCACCTGATATTTCACTTATAACCATTGGATAATATTTCATGACCTGGCTATCCCACAGCTTATTCACCCATTTGTCTATTGAATGATATCTTGGTTGCTTCTAGCTATGATATTATGAATGTAGCTGCTACAAACATTCATTTGCAGGTACTTGTGTGGCCCCAAATTTTGAACTCATTTGGAGAATGTCTTCTGCACTATGTGCTAACATTATATTTGTTCTTGTAAAGGACTTCCACAGTTGTTGTGCCATTTTTCATTTCTACCAGCCTACTGGTAGCTCTAGTCATTCTACAATACTGGGTGTTACCATACCTCTGTTTCTAACCATTCTAACATCTGTGTACTGGTATCTCATTATTGTTTCCACCAGCAATTCCCTTAGGACATATGGTGAGCACCATTATTTTCTTTCTTTCATTATTTATTTATTTATTGAGACAAGGTCTCACCATATAGCATAAGACTATGCAGAACAGGCTGACTTCTGACTCTCAAGTGCACAGATTACAGCTTTGAGTATCATTAAATATGTATATTTACTATGCAAATCTATCTTTGGTGAGGTATCTGTTCAGCTCTTTTCTCTGTTTTAAATAGGGCTATTTTCTTAATGTTGGGTTTTAAGCATCTTGTGTACACTTTAGATGAAAGGCCTTTATCAGATATGTATTTTGAAAACATTTTCTTTCAGTGTTTGGCTTGTATTTGTATTCTTTTAACAGTGTGTTTTCAGAAAATAAATTTTTAATTTTTGAAAAAGTGTAACAACAATTTTTCACTGATGGAAATAGAATACTTATCAGTACCTAAAAGTATGATAAAGTAATAATGATCAAAATGATCTGACTCTAATGGCAAAAAAGACAGAAACAGAATACAAATTGAATATGCATGGAAACCAATATGCAGTTGGTTGAGCAGATGAGCTTAGAGCTTATGAAGCTCAGTATTTCAAATCAGTGGGAAAGAGCATGCAGGAAAATACTTGCCTAACTACAGAGACACATCCACATAGATTCTTACCTGGTACTTTACACTAAGTGAAAAATAAAAGTGTACAAAGTTAAATATCCTAAAATTAAATAAAACAAATATTATGTGTTTGTGAGTTGAAAACTATCATAAAAGTAAACCAGACTTAGCTATATAAAACATCTGCCCAAAGACACCATAAACAAAAGCTATTTTCAGGAAAATATTTAAATTACATATACTACATCAAAGAACAACTTCACTCATGCATACCAAAGCTCTTAAAATGGAACAGAAAGATAACAGCAAAACTTGAAAATGTAAATGTGCATAAAAAGAATCAATTAATAAAGAAAGACCCATAAACATGAATTTTAAAAGTAAAGAAATAATATTTGGAGAAATAATTTATTTTTTATCTATTAATTATAAAAGAAAGCAAAACATAATAATCTCTATTGCTGGGGATGTTGCTCAGTGAACAGAAGACTTGTCTACCAGGCTAGGGTTCAATTCCAAGCACCACAAAAGAGGCCAAGGATTTCAATGGAAATGATACTCTATATGGATACAAAAGTAGCAGTATCTTTGGAGGAAAGTCAACACATATCCAAAGTTTTAAAAATATGTAGACCCTATTGCCTCATAATCCTACTTTGTAGAATTTATCTAGAGAAAGTGAATGGTTAATAGCCTTCCCTGAAAACTAGAGGGAACGAAAGAGTTAATAACTCATCTTAAGATTAGAAGGCTCAGCCTTCATCCCAAGAGAAGGCTGCTGCCCTTAGCTGTACCTATCAATAAATTGTCTGTCTGTCTCTTACACTTTCCTTACAGAAAGCATTGGACAGAATAAATGCCTCCGCCTCATTTGCAAAAGCAAAGTCATGGAAAAGAGTGGCTCCAAGGGATCTAACTAAGTTATGTAAAATAACTCAAATGCTTGAGTAGAGATGTGGGTAAACATAAACTTCCATGGTAATGGACATCACTTAAGAAAAGTGCAGGGTAAAATGTGTGTCCTTCCATAGGCATGAAAGCCCAGAAACGGGTTGTAGCAGACAGCTTCTGAGACGAACTTCCAGATCAGGCATAATGATGGAGGGAGGGATTTATTGAAGCTTACAGATCCAGAGGAAGTTCCATCATAACAGAAGTTGTCCTTGTCTTGGGTTGGAGAGATGACTTAGTGGTTAAGGCATTTGCCTACAAAGCCTAAGGAGCCAGGTTCAATTCCCATTAACCCACTTAAGCCAGATGCACATGATGGTGCATGCATCTGGAGTTCATTTGCAGTGGCTGGAGGCCCTAGTGCACCCATTCTCTCTCTCTCTCTATCTGCCTCTTTTTTTTTTTCTCTCTAATAAATATGTAAATAAAAAATTTAAAAAAATAAGTTGTTCCCCTCTTAAAGGACCAAGGAGAGAGAGTAGCCCCAAGGCAAACAAACAAACAAACCCAAAAGCCACACCACACACAAGCACACTTAGGAATTCCAAGTGAAATTCAAGCACTTTGCATATCTTTGAATTGGAATCCCAAATCCACCACCACACCTTAGGGGTGGACCCTAAAATCCACCCAGTGACATCTCCTCAGGCTAGGTAGCTGGAGATCTAAGACACTTTAATAAAATTCCTGAAGCTATTGGAAAACATCTATTCAAACTACCACAGGAACAAACTAGAATATCCATAGTTATTGCTTATAATGACATCAGAAATGATTGACTTTCGTTCACTTTTCCACAAATTTAGGAGGGTCCATTTGCCAAAGTTTAAAAGACATGAGGGTGAAGAGAAAATAACTTTCCAATCAGTGGAGGTGTAATATCAGTAGCAGTGCTGACAATAAGCTTTGCCTAACTTATAATGTATTTTCAAGTCAGTCCCAATCACGGAGATGCTCTCAGGTTAGAGAACAAACCCAGAATGCACCGGGGTGATTCCAAAGCCTCAGCTCCTTGTGTATTTCTCAGAGTCACAGTGGCAGGAAAAGAGCTTTGGTTATTAAACGGTGATCCACGGAGCTATTTGACAACAAACACTTAGCTTTTCCTTTCCTTATTGTTTAAGATTCTGACAATGCCTGACATTTCTTGTCAAAAATTCACTCATTTATCACGCACCACTAAATCTGCGTGGTGTCCTACATTTGAACTCATCTTCGGCAACATACAGAAACTGTTGACAAATGTCTCTTTTCTCTACAGCCTTCATGATACGATGACTCATTCCCTGGTGGGTGGTAGGTAACTCTGCCCTCAGTCACTGAGTGAATGATTTGGAAAGCCTCCGTGTCTGAACATATTGGAGCTAAATGATGCGTTGGGAACGATGGGGTCGTAGAAAGAGCACAGCACTGCAGATTGTCAAATGGTGCTGTGGCAGGCGCCAGAAAGCCAGTGCAGATGGAGAGGCCGAGAATACATTTCAGGTACTGAGGCAATTAGAGCAAGCTGAACTCCACACAGGTTCCCTTTGCATAGCAGAATATGGTGTCAGTGTTCTCAAAAATACAGATGGTGTTTCAATTCATGTAATACCCTTACCTCTCACCATCTGGACCCAAAAGAGTCTTTTCTGCTTGGGTTCCCTAATTGGTGACCACATTGTATGGTATTGGTAGCAATTAGAAGTGACATTTCTCTGCTCTTTTAAAAAAAAAATGTTAATGGATAACCTTAGTGTTCCTATGTTTTCTCTCTCTCTCTCTCTCTCTCTCTCTCTCTCTCTCTCTCTGTTTCTTGAACCATGTTGCTTGGACATAATGGGATTCTAAGCAATCCTTCTCCGCCTCTCACTCATCATAAATGAGCATATTTGTAGCTGAGATAAACTTAGTGCAACACCCATTCTCCAAGGAGAGGTGAGGTGACTGTGAGAAACGTGGTGCTGACAACAAACAGAAGAAGGAATCTCCCACACAAGCCTCAATACTGTGTGTGTTGCATGATGGGAGAGGAAGACATTTCCTGAGCTGTGCCAGAAGGCTATGCAAAGCGATTACCTAAAATATCCTCCCATCACAACAGCAGGGTGAGCCTTGGAGATATTGATTTGGGTTCTGCTCTGCTTTCTACCGAAAGGAAAAGGCAGGGCTCCTTTTGTACACTGTGCTTCAAGGGACGTTTATATTACCAGGCTGATAGCAGAGGTTGCCTGTATTTATTTCCTATAACTCAGTTTCTGGGGGGAAAAATTACTTGTATGTGAGTTAAAGAGCAATAGGAAATAAAAATGTCGTGGTCGGATTGTGTCATTTCAAAAAGATATGCTGCAATTCCCCGGTACATATGAATCTGACCCCATTTGGAAACAGGACCATTGTAGTTATCAAGTCAAGATGAAGGCATGAGGAAATGGGATGGGCATTCCTGCAATGATGTCATCCATGTGTGGAGGCAAGGGCACAGGAATATCAGGAAGGATGCCCTATGATCATGGAGGCAGCAATTTCAGGGATACAGCAGCAAATTAAGGGGTGCTCACAATAGCCAGCAACCAACAGAAGCCAGAGAAAGAAATGAGTTCTACCTTAGAGACTACAGAAGTTTTGCCAGTTTCATGGTTATGTATGTCAATATCCATGTTGTTGATACAATATTGTTGTATGCCACCCGGGTTTTAGTGAATCGTGGGACCAGCTCTAGGGAACTACCTCCCACAGGAAGGTCTTTTGGGTGAACTGTGAGTCTCCTGACGGTATAATGAGTTGATGATTGAAACAAGAGGTAATCAAGAACAGAAACTCTGGACCACTGTGCTGCTGATTCATTCAACTCAATAGCTAGAGCAACGCATGTGACAACATTTCTGCTTACTTTTCTCCTTTACTAAAGAGAGCAGAAAATTCATCAGAGCCACAACTGTGGTCACTAGACCATTGCTCTTACTCTTAAAACTGGTATCTTCATTTTTCCTACCAATTCCACTTCTGGAAGTTATAAAGTGTGAATCTGGTATTAGGACCAAGGATTGGCCAACTATGAACCTGAAATGTGGATAGAACCTTAATCCATTTAGCCCTCCAACCACTTTAGAAAAACACAGTAATTCCAACCCAGCTAAAACACCTATCTCTACAACGGGAGAGAATATTCCTTAGGTGGACTGGTTGCCCACAACCTAGCCCTGTTGATGTAAGAAGTTGCATTGAATTTGGGGAAAGAGACTGGAATGATTTCTTGAGGCATATTCTTTTTAAAATATTGTATTTATTTATTTATTTATTTATTTATTTATTTGAGAGAAAGAGAGAGAAAGATACAGAAGAGAGAATGGGCATGCCAGGGTCTCTAGCCACTGCCAAACAACTCCAGACATACATGCAACCTTGTGCATCTGGCTTTATGTGGGTAATGGGGAATCGAATCTGGGTCTTTTGGCTTTGCAGGCAAGTGCCTTAACCACTGAGCAATCTCTCCAGCCCCTTGAGGTATATTCTTATGATTGGCTCTATTTCCTCCTATAGGTCTGTCTATAGACCACACAGGGTATAGTCATGAAATGTGGAGCCCACCCAGAGAATCCAATCCCAAACCATGTCTTAATTGAGATTCCCTTAGAGACTACAGGGTAACCATTTGAATTTAGGATACAAATATAATAGAAATATAAGTTGTCTTTATCTATCTTTTGTATGTGTGCATCATTGCACAGGATCTAGGACAAGACCAGCTTGTGTGCAAAACTACCCCATACTATTATAGAGCTAAAGCCATAAGGGTGAGATCCCCTCTGTGGTGGTTTGATTCAGGTGTCCCCCATAAACTTAGGTATTCTGAATGCTAGGTTCCCAGCCGATAGAGATTTGGGAATAAATACCTCCTTAAGGCAGTGTATTCTTGGGGGTGAGCTTATGGGTGTTATAACCAGCTTCCTCTTGCCAGTGTTTGGCATGTTCTCCTGTCGCTGTTGTCCACTTGATGTTGGTGAGGAGGTGATGTCCACCCTCCACTCATGCCATTGTTTTCCTCTGACATCATGGAGCTTTCCCTTGAGTCTGTAAGCCAAAATAAACCTTTTTTTTTTTTTTTTCCCCACAAGCTCCTCGTGGTTGGATATTTACTGCCAGCAATGTGAACCTGACTGCAACACCCTCTAAAAGAAGAACTGGCTCGTTCAAACCTCAGTGATTCCACCTTCATGTTGATGGTAACCCTATGATCCTTCCTGGAATATCTGCTTGCCTTTTCTTGTGATGAGACACTGAAAAGATATGTGACAGTGCAAAGCCTCTCTGTTCTCCATACTGTCTACAAAACCTGCTTTTACAGAGGACAGCCAAAGAATCAGCACGTGGCAGAGATCATCTATACCACTTGCAATGGTTAAAGGCTATTTTATCACTTTCTTGTGCCCAGTTGCTGAAATCTAATTAAAGCTATGTAGAGTTCTCTTAAATCTCTTACTGACAGGCTATGATACAATGCCAAATAAAGCTATCCACTAGGATTCTTACTCTGGAAATGACGTCTAAAGTGAATAGTTAATGCAAAAATTTAATGACTAAATGCCCCATCTCTCTATTTTTTTTAATGTACTCTTTTAATACAAAGCATTTAAAGTCAGAAAGCGGTATCTTTCCTTGGCTGTGGTTGTGGGTGCTGGAAACAGTCTTCCAAAAGGCTGACCTGTGAATTTACTTTGTTCTTGGCCAGAACTTGAAAAATGACATGCAAATAAGATTTTCTGGAATTACATGTATTTGTATGTTTTATCAGATGAACTCCATGGCTCAAGACCACCATCCAATCATTTCACTGAGATGAGAGGCAGAAGATAGAAGATTAAAATACTAGGCCAACCACAGCTAATCTAACCCTCAGCTAGTAGGGTTGAAAGGCTACGGCAAGGAAAAGCCATTGACATGGGTTCTGGGAACATGGAGATTAGCAGAGACACTTGGTGTCCAAAACTCCACAAATGAGAACACGTTTTCAGTGGATAGTTCATGGCCAGAAGGGTCTTATAGAGAACATATGGACTAAAGGAGCTATTAACCATTAATTTTGTATACTTAGCTTCTGTATTATGCTACTGTGCCTATTCTGTAACAAACTGGTGTTTTGGAGGCCAGCAGCTCATTAAGAAGCCAGATAGCTTAATAAATCAGACTTTGAAAGGTACGTCATTCTATTATATAAAATGGTTTTCATGTCACCTAAAGTTACCTACT
Source organism: Orientallactaga sibirica (assembly GCA_036365145.1). Taxonomy (NCBI): domain Eukaryota; kingdom Metazoa; phylum Chordata; class Mammalia; order Rodentia; family Dipodidae; genus Orientallactaga; species Orientallactaga sibirica. Next base: position 20,665,143 of record JAEOAD010000012.1, read on the forward strand.
TGAACCTTTGCAGGTGCAATGATATTACATTGTACAACGAGCACTCATTATTGACACAGATGCGTTATTTTTGGTAAAATAGCTCCCAGAATACTTCATAGCACCTACACACAGAAAGAAATCTACATCTTAAAAAATGCAGCAAAGCTGTCAATTTGAACATGCAATTACATAACCAACTCTATCAGGAACTTATGTCAGGAAGCAGTTCGGGGCAATAGGAACTTTTTCTTAGTGTTTTCTTGTTAAGCCATTTTAACAAGTCAACTCTCCCCAAGGATATCTTCCAGAATATTTAGAGCATTAAGTATTTTTAGGCATTTTCCTAACAATAATTGTACAATGATTATAGGAAATTTGATGCTCAACACATTTTTACTGGAAGGAAACCACAACTCCTTGAAATATTTAGATTGTGAAACATAATCCCAGGACCTCAAGAAATACAATCTAATCAGGGGGAAAATGACTATATAAATGGCACATAGCATCACAAAGCAAATTCAACCCACTTTACTTAAAGTCATTTGGGCCTTTGGTCTCTTAAAAGTTCTTAGATTACTTGACTGCCTCCAAATCATGGGAAATTAAAGGGGACTAACTGCCCAGGAACTTCATTTTTATTCATTCTTGTCAAAAAAAAAACCCTGTGCCAAACATGGCTTCATAAACAATGATTCCTAGAAAATATCAGAACCTCTAAGATGCAATTGAATAATTTATAATAAAAAGTTATTTCAAAAATATATTTTGGATTGACTTCTTTTTTTTTCTACTACTTTGGGACACTCTACAAGACTACATTCTGTAAATTGCCTTCCAACTCTTCTCTGAAATGAAATACCAACTCACAAAAGAGAACCCAGCTCCCTTTGTGCTTCTTCTGTTCTCAAAAAGCCTCACAGGGCTCTGTCATGCCTGCTTGACACCCCCAGACACTGAGGCTCTTGTACCTGCACAAGGAGGTCAGGTTCTCCTGGCTCCAGTCCTCAGCATTGGGTGCTGACAACCTCATTCCCATTCCTTTTCAAGAGTTCTTACTGAAATGAAGTCAAGAGTGTTGCAGTTAGAGGGAATGATTTCCACTCAGTGTATTAGGTCACAGTCTGATTTGCTGGGGGAAAACAAAAACCCTCCTTGGGATTCAATATTTCCAATAAACAGACACTTGTGGATGTTGTAAGGAGGCTGGAGAAATTCAGGGACCATGCTTGGTGTGTTCTATCAGCTCTGCTCTCTCCAAATGGTAGCTAGAGAGGCTTCTGTCTAGGATACATTTCAGTATGATAATCATATCAATCCTTTTCTACTTGCTTAGAGCAAATGCAAAAAGGCAATGTGCCCAGGGCTTGAAAATTTGCTTTAAAAATTGAGGCAAAATCAGGTGTGGTTGTGGTGGCTCATGTTTGTAACCCTGGCACGGGGGAAGTTGAAGGAGGAAGGTTGCTGCAAGGTCAGTGATTGTCTGGGCTACATAAGGAGTTTTAAGTCAGTCTGGATTATGGTGTGAAAACCTGTCTCAAAAATAAAATCAAGCAGGTGCTGAAGAGATGACTCAAAGGTTAAAGGTGCTTGCTTATAAACCCTGGTGGCCTGGTTTTGATTACCTAGTACCCATGTAAAGCCACATTCACAAAATGGCTCATGAGTCTGGAATTCTTTTTCAGTGGCAGGAGGCCCTGGTACACCCATATACTTGCTTTCTCTCTGTGTGTGTGTATGCATGTGTCTTCCTCTTTCTTGCCCTCTCTCAAAATAATTAAACATTAAGAAATAACATAAAGTACAATTTTTATGTGTACCATGTACAGTAGTCAGTTTCCACTACTTGAAAGTTACTCAGGTGATAACCCCTGACTGCTGAGGAGTCTGTTAAAGAGCAGTTACAGGACAACTATGGGCCCAGAAAGACAACAGACTATTTGGAAAGAGCTAAGATTGTAAATCTCTTTGAGACATTTAGAGAATGCCTCCATCACACTTGAATGAATTTCTTGAAGTGCTCAAATTTATGAGTTAAAAATTCTCTGTATTGTTTTTGCACTTTCTCCATTCTGCATATTCCAAACCAAATAGAAATATTTTGAGGAACAGATACTATTGCAAGTGCTATAAAGTTAGTGGGCTGGGGTGAGTGACAGAGAGTTCCTACTCCAAAGCCACACTGCCATCTTGTCAGACTCAGTACTTGCTCTTATCTACTTAGTACTGGGAGATCTAGCCCAATGCAAAGAACTAGTAACTGCCTGGAAATCCTAAAGATACACGTGAGACAAAAGTGCAAAGCTCCAAGCACATCAAATGTCTAAGAAAGCAATGTAAGCTAACTTGCATATACTTATCACACAATTTGGAGGAATAAGAGATGCTGTCCTGGAAAAAGGGGAGAGAGAGTGATTTCAACAGCTGGACAAATATTTTGTGAAGACCAAGAATAATCTCAGGCCATTCAAATGGCAAGCCTTATTTATTCAACCTTTAAGTTTTAATTTTGAAGAAATTCCATTATATCACATTTGTCCTTGTAAGTGATAGCTCTGGAACTTTAAATGGAGTCATTGTCTCTACTGACAATGGAGTTAATGAACACCTAAAATGTAAATATTGCATATGTGTTACATACATTTGATTAGGACTGACATTCAGTATACCTTCTGGACCTACTCCATGCTTGTAGTGGATTGATTCAGGTGTCCCCCATAAACTTAGGTGCTCTGAATGCTAGGTCCCCCACTGATGGAGATTTGGGAATCAACACCTCCTACAGGCAGTAAACTGTTGGGGGTGGGCTTATGGGTATTATAGCCAGTTTCCCCTTGCCAATTTTCGGCACACTCTCCTGATACTATTGTCCATCTGATGTTGGCCAGAAGATGATGTCCACCCTCTACTCATGCCATCGATTTCCCCTGCCATCATGGAGCTTTCCCTTGAGTCTATAAACCAAAATAAACCTTTTTTACCACAAGCTCTTCTTGGTCAGATGATTTCTACCAGCAATGTGAACTTAACTACAACAGTAAATTTGGTACCAGACTAGTGGGATTGCTGCTAGACACCTGATGGTGTGGCTTTGGCCTTTTGGAGCTTGTGGTAGTTTGAATATATGTCCCCCGATATATTCAATGTTTTATTATTTTATAGTTTGCATCTGCAATCACCTTGCTAGAGGCAAGGTCACTGGGGGCCCGGTCTTAAGGTGTGGTGATGGTTTGAGATTCCATTGTAAAGATATGCAAATGTGCCTAGCAGGAGTTCCTGAAGTGTGCTGTGTGACCTTTTGGCTGTAGTTAGTTTGCTCTGTGTGCTGTGGTGGCTGGTTGGCTTTTGCTCTCTTGCCTGGTCCTGTGAAGAGCAGGCTGCTTCTCTTGCCATTATGGAACTTCCCCTGGATCTGTAAGCTTCAATAAATAATATCCCTTCCTCCATAACTGTGCCTGGTCTGGAAGTTCATCTCAGCGAACCTGAAGCTGTCTGCTACAGTAAAGTGGTACCGAGGAGTGTGGGGTGAGATGAACCTGACCGTGTGGATATTCATCTTTTGGAACCTTTGTTTTGGAGGAATGGGCATGGACTTGGTGCTTGCAACTGAAGATGCCTTCTGGAGTGGTAAGCCAAGTTTTATGGACTATTCTGATGAGAGTTTGAGAATGCTAAGTGCAGATAGTACTGAACTTCGAGGCTTGGCTTACGAGGTTTCTAAGGGGAAGGAAAGACTGCAGAGGACTTTGTTGGAATTGGGCTACTGGCATAAGGGATGGCATGTTCTGCTATCCAGGCCCAGAAAGTTTGATGAAGGTTAAATTTGTAATGGACTGACTAAAGATATCGAACTGAGATTTTAAGATTTTAAGTTGGAAAACCTCAATCAAGTTAAAAGCAGAGGCACTGAGACTGGTTTTAGGTTACTGGAGCTGCTATTGTCAACGCATTAGCAATCTTAAGGAAGGTGGAAGGAAGGTGGCCTGACCTGATTTACATTAAAACAATGGAGAGGATGCCTGAGGAAAGACTGTTAAAAATGCAAATTCTTGGAAAGAGCTGACTGGAGAAGGAACCTGCTTTTCAAGGCTATGATTTATTTTGTCCCTGGATTAAGAATATGGCTGTGTCCTGCACACCTGGTATTAGTTTGGAAGCATGAAAATGCATGGAGTGGTGAGTTGCACACGGTTCCAGGAGCCGCTGCTGAGATGTGGCATGAGGCAGGGCATGAAGTCCCTCAGGAATAGGCTAGAAGAGCCTTTTGGAAGATGGACCGTGGTTTGCATGGAGACCTGAAGATGTTTTGGATATACCAGGACTGTGCAAAAAGGCTACCATGGAGTGCAGTGTTAGCATGGGATGAAAGATTTCCCTGACGACTCTGCCCAGCTGGAGGGGCGGAATTTGAAAACCTGGAGACTGTCAGTCTCTGGTTATTTTGAACTTGAACTGCAGAAGTTTGATGACTGCTGATGGTGGTTGAGTTTGCATTATTCTAGTCTCTCCTTGCTATGCCTTATACCAGTTAAAAATGTTTACTCTGTGCCTTTACATGTTAAAAGTATTTAACTTGTTTTATTTTACAGGACTCACTATCTTAAGTTGATCAAGACTGTGAGAACCTTTGAAATTGGACTGAGAACAATTTACAATGTGTGATAGTTATAAATCTATTGGGGGCCAGGAGCTAAATATATTGGGGGCCAGGGGCGGAATGTGGTAGTTTGAATATATGTCCCCCAATATATTCAATGTTTTATTATTTTATAGTTTGCATCTGCAATCACCTTGCTAGAGGCAAGGTCACTGGGGTCTGGTCTTAAGGTGTGGTGATGGTTTGAGATTCCATTGTAAAGATATGCAAATGTGCCTAGCAGGAGTTCCTGAAGTGTGCTGTGTGACCTTTTGGCTGTAGTTAGTTTGCTCTGTGTGCTGTGGTGGCTGGTTGGCTTTTGCTCTCTTGCCTGGTCCTGTGAAGAGCAGGCTGCTTCTCTTGCCATTATGGAACTTCCCCTGGATCTGTAAGCTTCAATAAATAATATCCCTTCCTCCATAACTGTGCCTGGTCTGGAAGTTCATCTCAGCGAACCTGAAGCTGTCTGCTACAGAGCTTATTTTCAAGAAGAATGTGGAAGGATTTGATGCCTTGTAGTGCTCTAAGTACAGATTGATGGACTATTCTGGTCAGAGTTGAAAGACCTGAATGCAGTAAGAACTATGGACAGTAAGGTTTGGCTTGTGAGTGTGAGAAAGAGCTTTGCATGGACTGGGCTAGAAGCAGTTTATGTGAGAGGCTTGCTGTTATGTCCATGTCCTGGGAACTTGTGCAGGGTTGCTTGGAGTAGAAATGGACTAGTGTGAGCAGAGGGATATGGCACAGAAAAAAATAAAATCTTTGGGCTGAAACTTCTTCCTTTTCAGCTGTACTTATATGAGAGATTGCACCAGCTGACCTGCATTGGGACAACAGAAAGAATGCAGTCTTTTAGAAGGGCCTGAATGCTGAAGGAGTGTCCTATGCTTCAAAGTCTGCTTTATGCAGCCCCCGCCCTGGATTAACAAATTGGCACCCTACCTGGTATTATGAAGTATAAGAAACTCAGGAAAGAGAGGGTCATTGAATTTGCAACATGGTCTTGTGTTTTATAAATGGCCATGGGCAGTGTGAAGCAGGTTTGCTGGATGGAGCCGTGAGGATGGACCATGTGTTTCAGTGGAGACACAGTGGAGATGCCAGGACCACAAGATGGCTTCGAAGGAGAGCTGCCAGCCCTGATGAAGTTTTTCAGGACTGTGAGTAGCCTAGACGGAGGGGCAGAAGTGGAACTCCAGAGACTTGTTGCTGGTTATTGGACTTGGAGATTTGTCACTGGCTAGAGTTGTTGGACTTGGAACTATGGAGTTTGGTATTTGCCCTGGTTGTTTTAAAACTTGTATTGGTTGAATATTTCTTTGCTATGCCCAATGCCATCTTTTGCAGTGTGATGTGTATTCTGTGCCACTATTATTATTTGTATTATGGCTCAGTTAAAAAATCTCAGACTATGGGAATGTTTGAACATCATTAGGATTGATAAAAATTGTGGGGACTGGGCTGGAGGCACTTGCCCGTGAAACCTAAGGACCTGGGTTTGATTCTCCAAGTCCCATGTAAACCAGATGCACAAGGTGGTACATTTGACTGGAGTTCATTTGCAGTGACTAGAGGCCCTGGTCTGCCCATTCTGTCTCTCTCTCTCTGTCTCTCTCTCTCTCTCTCCTTATCTCCCTCTCTGTCTGTCTCAAATAAAAATATAGTTTAAAAGTTTTAGAAAAATAAATTATGGGGACTTTTAAAGTTGGACTAAATTCATTACATTTTACATCATGGATAGTTATCAGTTTATTGGGGCCAGGGGTGGAATGTGGTGGCGTGATTCAGGTGTCCTCCATAAACTTAGGTGTTCTGAATGCTAGGTTCCCAGTTGATGGAGATTTGGGAATTAACACCTCCTGGAGGCAGTGTGTTGGGGGTGGGCTTATGGGTATTATAGCCAGTTTCCCCTTGCCAGTGTTTGGCACACTCTCCCGTTACCATTGTCCATCTGATGTTGGTCAGGAGGAGATGTCCACTCTCTGCTCATGCCATCGTTTTCCCCTGCCATCATGGAGCTTCCCCTTGAGTCTGTAAGCCAAAATAAATCTTTTAATTTTTTTCCCACAAGCTGTTCTTGGTCAGGTGACTTCTGCCAACAATGCAAACCTGGCTGCAACAATGCTTAAATTTCTTCCACTTGGCACTAATCTCCAGAATTATTATCTACCTTGGGCCTTTGGTTTTGATTGGTCTCTGGAGTGTTTGATCTCTGGCTCACTGTTCTATATCTTTATAAGGCTTAGGCCTGAAAACCCCTCTTTTGTCAGACTATTCCACACATACGCATCTTTCTTCTGCCCTTTGCTTAAAACTGGATTCTTACATTCTACATTCTGTGTCGGCAGAATTAGAAGAAGGTTTGAGAGCCCAGTAGCACATGTCATTCATTAAACAATCACAGTGCAACCTCTATGACCGAGTGCTCTACCAGACAATACAAACACTATGTAACATGCCGTTCTTAGATGCTTAAGGGGCATCTAGTCAAATAGAGATTCCATGGAACTATGTAAAATATCTAAAGATGTTCCTGAGGAATGCAATACTGGAGCTTGCTTTGAACAGAGTGCTCAAGGAGACAAGGAAAACAGGAAGCCATTAGGCACTAGAAAAGAGACCAAGTACATCTTTAGGGCATTTTGGAAGAAACAGTCCTGCCAACACCTCTAGCCACCAAGACATGTTCTGGACTTCTGACCTCCAAACTCTGAGATAATAAACTTGTGCCATTTTAAGC